>CM041777.1:338793145-339425739 GCA_023374045.1 Limonium bicolor
TTTCGGAACTGACAGAGTCAGTCTACTACATCATGACGTGACAGTCATAATTGAACGTTGCCAAGTCGTCCAATGGATTGGTAATTGTCCGAAAATTAAGGGCCAAGGCTTAGCAACGTTCATAAAGAAGTTATGACCAAATTTTATGCAACTACAACGTTCAGATGGCAGAAATTTCGGAAGCAGACTCCCTCACCGGCTCCACTATATAAGAGAGTTGTCATTTCGTTTCTCATTGCAGCTTTCCAAAGAGAATCATTCAGAGCATTTGTTTAGAGAAAGCTTTGCCTATTTTAGAGAGAGAAAAAGAGAGAGAGAAGTACTAGATTCGTTTGTGCATATCGATAGTCTTTCTAGGTAGGACCTAGTTTTCACTACACTTATCATTGAGCTGATCAGAGATTGTATTGGGTGAGTGAGTGAAAACCACGAAGTAGATCTCATCTACTGAGTGGGCATTATAAGTTGTTTTGTTTTGACCAGGAAATAAAATAACTTATATTGTGTATCCTGCTGAGTTCGACAGAGTCCTCCACCTTTCGAGTGTTAATCCATTTAGCTCCGCTAAGTCTATCTTACTTCACTACCTTGAGCAACTGCTTCCACGCACTTAGTTCGGCTAAGTGTTTCTACGTCTCAAGTGTTGTCACATACGAAGTTCGATTGAGTGCCTCTACATCACAGAGTGTTTCTTACTTTCAAAGACCGATTGAGTCAAACCAACTCTTAGACTCACACCTTGAGTTGGTTTGAGTCAGCCACCCGATCCTACATGTGGTATCAGAGCCTTGCTTAGGCTGACAGTCAATCAACGAGCTATGGCAGCTGTCGGTTGGGGTGATTCAGACTCTGACGATCCAGACACAGAGTCCAGCGGCTTGGTATGTCTCATGGCACATGATACGACGGAGTCCATGATCCCCGACAATGAGAACAACTCGTTCCCATCTTGAAACATACCTTTATCGTATAACTCCTATGGGTTTTATGACTTTATTTGCTAAAATGGCTTCTGAAACTAACTCTCTTAAAGTTGATCTTAACAGAAAAATCTCTGAGTTAAGTGAGGAACTTGAGATCTCAAAAAGTCTTATGTATGCTTTGAGAGATGAAGCTGAGGAACATAAGACTATTTCCTATTCACTTAGATTGGATTTGCGAGACTCTCGGCGTCGTGTTGACTCCCTTAAAAAGGAGCTCGACAAAACCAAGAGTCTTACTGAATCCAACCAAAGGAACAGGAAGAGTCACTCACTCAGATTGACTCTCTCAAACATGACCTCACTGTTTTCGCTGACAAGTGTTGTTCTTTGTGAATGAGCTAAATAGTTCAGAATCTCAAGTTATCTCTCTAACCTCTTCTGTTGAGCAACTCTCTAGAAAATTGAAAGAAAAGGAACATGCACTCTCTCTCAAACCAGTCAATTTCATCAAGCAGGTCACTCCATCAGAATTGCCCGAGTGGGCCAACTCCAAAACAAGGAAGTTAGTCAAGATCGTGATAATCTTCAAAGGATGAAAAAACTACTCTCCCAAGAGATAGTCAATATACGATCTGGAGTTGGATCCACTCAATCGAAGCCCAAGTGGCATAAAGGTAATTCGATATCCCTAAAAATGTCCAATCCAACAACAAACCCAAGCGCCAACAACAAAAAGAAATTTTGATTCTTGGTGGAAGGACAACAAAAATACGTCAATCTTCCTCCCACTAAGATTTGTGGTTATTGCGTGAAATACCCCAAACCTAAGTATGTTAAGTAAACATCAAATCATGATGTAGTAAGGCTAAAATATGCCTTAGAAAGATTGGTAGACAATTTAAACCAAGGAAAACACAAGAAAATGCCTTAAGGGCAATTAGGGCAAAATGTGCTCTAAGCTTGGAGGGACTGGGCTGGTGAGTACCCAAATATCATGGTAAGACCTTATTAATATTCTAATGGTCATTTTAAATCAATTATCAAAGAAAACCAAGCTTGAAAACAAGTTAAAACACAAAATGTGCTTTAAGAAGTCTTAAAGCACATTTTTGAGAAATTGTCTTAGAATTGAGTTTTGAGTGACTAAATGTCCATCATTACTCTTTAATCAACATGTGTACTAATTAGTATCACATTAGGAAGTCTAAATCAATGGGAAATCAAAAATTTCAGAAATATGTGCACTGATTAGTGAATAGTGCCAAATAGTGACTAGTTTAAGTTTTAATCAACTTAAGTCAATTAGTTGGTCAACAAAGACCAAAAGTATCTTATTATTAAAGGGGGGAACGGTTTTTGAAGTGGTGACTCACCACATGTGCTAGTAAGTAAGGAAAGAGGTGGGAAAGTGAGTAAATTCACTATTTGCTTTTAAATGACAAATATCTTCTTATACCTTCTCTCTCTCCTCTCTTCTTCATTTCCCACCTTCACCATCGGTTTTACTACCTATTCCCTTCTCCAAAACCGTGAGAGCTCCATCCATGGTGCCTCCACCTTCAATTGCTCACCAAATGTTCATTTTTGCTCCAAATCGAAAAGTAAGCATAGATTTCTCTTAGTTAGATCAAGGCCTTCATTCCTATCTTTTCAAATCCTTCAAAGCTCAAGTTTGGTGCCATGAGAAAACTCCATTGATGGAGGAAAATCAAGTTTGAAGAGCTCATTAGCTTCTCCATTCTCTTAAGGTAAAGAAAATGTAAGAAAAACCATGTTTCCATCATTTCTTCTACATGGCCGAAAACTTTCTTCTCATGGGGCTATGTTTTTATGCCTTGTTCTAGCTTGATTTATTCACCAAGGACTAGTGGAGGTCCTATTTCATTCAATGCCAAATTCTATCTTGAGACTTCAAAGGTAATCATCCACTTTTATGCCTTAGAACACACTCCTAACCTAGGTTTTTATTCCTTGAGGTTAGTGTATTGTTTAGTACTCATATGAGTCATTGAATATTGATTAGAACATTGGCAAGGGAATTTAAGTGGTGGCCGAGATTCATGCAAGAAGAAGGTCTAAGGAGGAAGTTAAGATAAGCTTGAGAAAACAAGGTAAAATGCTTACCTAATGCGGTTTAAGTTTTAAGGGATGAGTTTAGGTGGATACCAATGTGGCTTAGAGCTTACATTGTGTATTGGTTTATATAACCTAAGAAAAAGAACTTAAATAAGCTTGTGAACTTGTGACTAAGGAGCCAATGGGAATGAGTTAGTAATATAAGTTTAAGATGGATTTTAAGAGCATTATGACTACTATGAGATTGATGGGTGTATTTGCAGGTTGAAAGCTTTTATATGTGGGAAATTCAGTGTTTAAATTCATGTCATTTAAGGGCCTAAGAGCCATGTCATTTAAGAGCCTTAGTGCTATGCAATTTAAGATTATTGCACTATATTGAGTTTATTATGAATGAGTTGATTGTGTGAGAAAATATGATGAAAAGAGAATTGATGTGTGTGAGATGTTGAATGAGGGAAACAATGCATTTGGGCATGATAATATACTAGAGAAACTATGGCGAAATTTGAGTAGGAAACTAAGTATTTAAGGTGTTCTAAGGAGATTTATGACTAAGGATGTTCTAGTGATCACTAAGGGTTATTTGGTGAAAATGGATAAGCATCGAGTTCTTGAGTCCTAGGAAGACCTAGGAATGTATAAGAGGGACTAGGGGTTATAATGGTGAGTTTTATGCACCAAAACCATGGTTAAGGAAGCTAGGAAACTTGTACAAAGTTTGAAGGAAAATAAGGTATAATGACTTATAAGGATGTAAGCATGTGCTAGATTATATATGACTTTGAGAAGTTTGAGTAAGGCAAATGGTGTGCAAAATGATGCTTGAGGAGTAGTTGAGATGGTGGTAAAGAAACATAATGATTAGTTGAGGTCTTAGGCAAAGTCACAAGAGGGAAGTGTAAGGAATCAAGTGTTAAGTGTAAGAATTTTGTAAGAAATTGAGTGCCAAGTTTGGTGATTTTTGAGGTAGATTTAGTGCATGTTTTAAGGTGTTTAAACATGTAGGAACATGTGGAAAGATTGTGGAATGAGTGGGAAAAGATTGGGGTGAATTTGGAGTTCAAAATGAGGAGAAAAGCACTTTGGAAAATAGGTTTTGCTGTGGACCGCCCCTAGGGACCGCCCCTGTGGGGAGGTCCAGACAAATCGTGCAGGAAATTAGCTTCTGGTTGGGACCGCCCCTGGGGACCGCCCAGAGGGGCGGTCCAGTGCAAAGAAAAGAAAATTTTTTGTTTTTGGCTTCTAATGATGGGGGATTGAATGGTAATGGTTTTAGATGATGTTAGGCCTTGTTTGGTGACATGTAAAGGCCTTAAGAGGTGTAAACAAGTGTTATGAATTCCTGGTAAGAATTGAGAAAGTAGCTAAGAAGTTTTTAGTGGATGTTTAAAGGTGAGTTTAAGTGCTAAATGGTATT
Source organism: Limonium bicolor (assembly GCA_023374045.1). Classification (NCBI taxonomy): domain Eukaryota; kingdom Viridiplantae; phylum Streptophyta; class Magnoliopsida; order Caryophyllales; family Plumbaginaceae; genus Limonium; species Limonium bicolor. Next base: position 338,797,565 of record CM041777.1, read on the forward strand.
AGGACACATGGGGAACTTGTGGAGAAGTTTGGAGTCAAATGGGAATTTAGAAATAAGGTTATGGAGCCGACCGACCTTGGGACCGGACTACAAGGTCGGTCGAGCTCAGTGTACACTGCCGGAGAATTTTTTCTGGAATCGACCGAACATGGGACCGAACTTGGCAAGTTCGGTCGGGCTTAAATATCCCCGAGAAACTCTCGGGAATGGACCAACCTTGGGACCGGACTTGCAAGGTCGGTTGGGGTAGAATTTTCAAGCGGTAATATGTTCTGGAATGGACCGACCTTAGGTAAGGTCGGTCGGAAGTTCGGTCGAGCCTAAAAAAAAAAAAAAGAAATTTTGAATTCTAAGGATGGTAATAGGTAATAAGGTATACCTTTGGTAGGGTGGTAATGATTAGGACCCTAAGAACTTAAGGATTAAGTTAAGTTAGTATAAACTTAAAAGTTTAAGGTTAAGTTGTAAGATTAAGTTGTAAGACTTAAGAGGTGATAGGTGGGAATCATTAAGGGTTAAGTAAGTTGGATTAAGTTAAGTGATTAACACCTAAAACTGAATGAATGTTTTAGGACTTGGGAGTTTGGACTCCGGAAGAGAGTAAGCAACCGAACGACCAACGGTGAACGGTACAGTTCTCTTGTGACCTGCTTGCTAACGAGGTGTCCCTCGGCTTGTGTGCTCACTAAACAAGATAAAGCATGCAACCGGAATATATTATATTTATTGTATTGTTGTGTGATGTTTGAAAACTAACACAACATACCGTGAGAACTTACTAACCAATGTTTAGTAAGGAATTGAGTGAGACTAAGGAACGCCCCTAATAAGGGACGATATGAACCGAAAGAGGTTAACCAACAAACAGGGTCTTGAGATTACTACTAACTGGAACTTGAGTGAGGAAACCCGGGACCGATCTCCGGTCATGCATGCTAAGGAAAGGGGGTCGTTATCTATAGCAGATTCGACCTCCGATTAAGGACTTGTCTTCGGACTTGTAGCCTAGGGCCGGTTGCCGGCTCAGCTGCGCTGGACTCCCGTCCAGAGTAGGTGGCATTAAGATGGTGCGGTGGGATCAACCTAAATCCCAGGTTCGAATTAAGCTACAACCATTCCCTTCCAGGAACGGTTTGTATATTGAGATTAAGTTAAGATTAAGAAGGTAAGGTTAAGATAAGTTGCAACCATTCCTTTTTAAAGGATGGTTTGTATTATTAAGATTAAGGTAAGTTACATCCACTCCTTATTAAAGGATGGTTGTTTCTAAGTTTAAGATAAGACTAAGATTGAGGTGAGATAAGGATGGACTAAGATTAAGAGGGAACATTACTTAAGGAGTTAAATAATTAACTCTCTAATTAAGGGAACGCATTTAAGTCGTTCATTGTGTGAACTTTGATTGTTCATATCTGAGTTGTTGTTTACTGCACTTTCTATTATGTTGTGCATCTAATCAACCTCCATGCTATCGACAATTAGTCGTCGTAGCCACGTTAGCTTGGGGGCCATGAGGGGATCGTACCAGCATTCGTGCTGACCCCCTTTGGGGGCTGTTTTTACTACACAGGTACATCAGGAAGCGGCCGTCGCAGAGTAAGAAGGGGATACAAGTGTTAAGGTTTAAGTGTGCCTACGAGTTGTGCATGTACACTCGTATGGCAATTTGAGTTAGTAAGATGTATAGGGTGTGAGGGGTTGTAAGAAGGATATGTAAATGGTTAAGATTGTTGTACTAATGTTCGGTATATTCTTAGTCAGACCGTGGCAAGGTCCTGGATTGTAAAGAATTCCGCTGTGACATGTTTATATATATATGCTGTTAAGTTGCGAGACCACATCTGGATTGAGTTGGGGTGTTACAAAAAGTGGTATCAGAGCGTAGTTACGCTCTGAAGACAAGAAATACCGAACTTAGGAGAATATTGAGGTTGAGATTGAGTTATGGGTTAAGGGTTGAGAGATAGAGTGAGAGGTGCGTTAGTCAGGACTTCCCGGTGCTTACCGGACATCCATAGTACCTAGACCCGCCCTCCACATCCCTAACCCTGAATATGTGGAACAAACGCCAGAGAGAAGAAAGCCTTCTCTTACTCGGGGAAACCCGATCTGGCAGTTAGTTAACAGTAAGCAATACGAGAAAAACTTGTTGTACAACAGTTATGGAGAACTTGGAGGTTTTAATGGAGCGCAACAGAGAAACAGGCGCTACCTATGGAATACTATCAGTAAGGGAACGGTAATTACCGGCAACATGGGTCGACATGCTACGCAGTCGAAATAACTCGCATACCAATGGTAAGGAAAGCACTACGGGTGCAATAGAAAGGAAAAAGAGAAGTGACATGAGTACCGGACAGTGGTCCGAAGGAGCATAACAGTAGGATAATACAAAGCATGAGGATTGAGACTACTGGAAAGTCCAGTTAGAAACGGGAACTCCAAACCCCATACAATGAGGAAGGTTACAAAACCTGGCCAACATAACGCGGACAACGGTGGAAACACATAAATTGTATACCGGAATAGGACTACAATGTAGTGCCTAAGGAGAATCATTACTTAGTAACCACAACAAAATGTGTGGAGACAGGAGCGAGGATTAAGACATAAGGAAATATTAAGGGATTCCCTCAGAAAGAGGAACGCCCTATAGATGACAGTACTGTCAAAACAAGGAAACTGCCGGATGGACGGTTATCCAAAATAAGAGATTATCGAAGGAGTCCCGAGGACTACCAATTATATGGAAATTAGAAGGAAGTGTCACTACCGATGTACCTTGTACCAATAACCCATCCTGCATGGCGCACTTGCCATAGCAAGTGCTACCACGGTTAAGCCACACGAAAAGCCATCAAGGCGAAATAAGAGAACGCTACAGTTGTAGCATATATTAATACCTGATTGTAAATCTATAAGAACAGAAAAAAAATAGGACCTGGAAGGGCCGACGGCCTGACCATGATGAGATGAACTGACACATCACCAGCAGGGAGCTGAGCTTAGACGAAATACTAAACCATATAATACTAGCAACGGTATAACCCACTACAACAACAACCGACAGTACGGTAAGAACACCAATCTCAAACTCCACAAGGAAAATCTCAGAGATCGCTCGGTGATCCGAGCAAAACAATATGTAAGCAATAACATACGAGGAATGTATAATAAGATACCATTGAGACCGTTGACATAACGTCTTCTAAAAAGAGCGGGATAAGACTCCCGAGATGACCGTTAAAACCTGCCGATAACAACAAACTTCGATGAATATGTTAGTAAACCCCGGAAACAGGACAGAGAGAGTAGACTTAAGATATAACCTACCAAGAGTTAAGGACATACGAGTCCCACGGAGGAAAGCTCAGAGACTACTACCCCCACAGAGCGGGCATAGTCGAGCCGAACAAACTGATGAATGACAGTTAACACTGTTTGTTTAACTCATTAACACCCAAGTATGATTGATCATCAAGGGTGGCGTAGTCAACAGAAGTTGAACGAAGCGTTGAGATGGAAGTATAAGACGACAGGATGATATCCAACTTGGACACCGTAAGGCAAACGCCTAATACGAACCTAAACTTGACTATTAAAAGACATAAGTCTAGTAAAATGACAGTATCGTCAAAGACATTAAGTAACCTCAGATCACCTGAACAACTTCCCTAGCAGGAAGCAGGATGCAGCAACTTATCATGGAACCCGATACTACATTTAGTATGTAACCTAACGGTGGATAGTGCTCAAAGAACCAGAATCTTATAGGGATGACCTGCAGATGAGTAAGAGTACAAATAATGAACTGAGACATTAAGCATTAAGAGCCTACGAGCCAAGGATGTTAACCACATCAGAGCCCGAGGCGCAGTAAGTTATAAGAGAGCTTGTTTAAGCCACGAAGGGACTACAATTTGTAGATATGAACGGTTACCAAACCTATAACTTAGATTGGGAAGAACATTACCAAGAAAGGGTACCAATGAGATAATGCTAAGGACAGGAGCGGAGAACGAACCATGCCTTTTAGGGTGGGGATACCTCTCCTTGTTGTGAGGCCATGAGTGGGAATGAACCCCTCAAAAGGGCTTTCACATATTAGAGATAAAATACACTTTATTTAGAAATGGGAACTATGAACCTTGAGATTACCTTAGAACATACCAGATACACTTGAGTAATAAGGAAGGTTGCACAGATAGACCCCATATCCAACACCCAGGATGTAAGAATTAGTAGTCAGAGATAAACATTGTGACTGCACATTATGGCACGTCAATTAATCAATGCTCAGAAGAGCTTGTGATTCAGTGGATGACTTCTTCAGTAACCAGTTAAACTACATGGTAGATAACATCACTAAGGATGAAAGAAAGCGAAAGAAATTAGCCTACTTACGAATCTGAGATTGGAGCAGAACATCTTTACATTAAGAGTCAACTATTTTACAACACCGTACGACAACCGCCATACCGGAATGAGAGAACTCCCAGTGTGTTTACACCAAGAAGGGATTGAGTATAAGGTAAGACATTAGAATAAGTGAATAAGAGGTTGCACCACTAATGGGCAACATGGTAAGGGCCAACTACCATGATAGTAGTGGTCGTGAGTATAATAGTTAGATAAGTGGATTAAGTCATGGTACGCGGTAAGGCGACCATTATGTATGAGCCGTCAAATATTGACACTGAGGCAATTAGATTTATGAGTTAAGACCAGTATAAGTAAGGAAATAAGATGGTAGACGAACTGAGCATTGATGCCAGTAGTCTGGACCTGGTTAGGTAAGATTTCACAGGAAGCACACTATCCATTCCTTAAGGAACTGGAAGTGCATTCCTAGTAGCATAAATATGAGAACAAGATAAGAGGCTCTACGGAAAGAGACCTCAATATTAAGTGACCGAATCATACGGAATACAGAAGGAGCTAGAGCATACCATACCCAAGAACACAGTAAATGGACTTCCCTTGATTAACTTCAAGAAGAACAATAAATGTTATTATGGAACGATGAAAGAGGAGATCGACAACAGAATACTTCATAATTAGCAATAGCTAAACGTGTGACGGACACTATGAGTTTACTAAAACGAGACGTGGGACGACTGCACCCCACAGGGGCTTGCAGGCCTGACACGCTCATTTATGAGTTAGTTGGGTAAGTAGTAATGTACCAGTAAGGTACCCCATGCATGTAAACGAGTGGTGTAAGGAACACGGGAGGTAGTCGACTCCGTACCACGGACAACGACACAAGATCAGACAAGAGCAGCCATTACCACAAACAGTCGAAGAGAAGAATTCAGTTGAACCAGCAACACAAGGGAACCAGAGAACAATAATTAAGGACTATGAAGTGCGAGAGCACGGATTGTTAAGTACAGACATTGACATGTCTTAAGATGTAAGATTAAACTGTAAAGCGCAATGCACTAAACAGTAGTTTCAGATTAAGATCATCCTCAGACCAAAGGTCAGTTGGAGAGAACAACTTAGACATTCGAGAAAACACTAAGAGTATGAACATAAGATCTTCAAGGAGAATGGATAGACGAGTTACAACTCATTAAGGCCGTGTATATAAAGATAACACGTGTCCATTGAGAGACCAATATACCTAAACTGTAAGAGGCAGGAGGATATACAATGCTATAAAAGATAAGTGAAGCAGTTAAGCCTAAGAACATCAGAGTGGTGCAGCAGAAGCTAGCAGATCACTACCTTTGAGATTAGACCAAACTAAGTTAAGGAAATGGTATAAGTACCGTTAAGAATCCTCGATACAGAGACTAAGTCATTTCTGATCGAATTATAAGTAAGATAGATGACGTGGAAGCTAGAATGCTTGGTAAGAATTAGACATCTTGAACTTATGTTCAAAGATGATGTAATGTTGATTACGTGGGCGTAATCCATTTTAAGGGGGGTAGAGCGAAAACCGCTTAGCGTATGTTTGTGTACTGAGTACATAAACTACGGTGTGCATAGCACAAAATAATTTGAGAATATGTTTTACATAAACATTTTGAGATAAATCATGGTTATTGCACACAGAAGATGTGAATACCATACATATTAAGTACCTATCTTGTTAACTCCGGTGTGAGTACAAGTTAAGAGAATTAAGGAAGAGGTTTAAGGAGACTTAAGGAATAAGGATATATGAGGTATGAGTCGATATGAGACTATGTGTGAGATAAGAATAAGATAACATTATGGATACAATTTGATATGATTATGGGTTAGGAATAGTAATGCTATGTGGTATAGACAGTGGAAGTTGGTATGAGACTGATATAGAATTTAGTAGGAATTTAAGTCTGAGGTAATTACTAAGAGATGAATTGGGAATGTTAGATGGAATGAGTCCACACTTTGGAGATGAATTGATTATGATTAGAAGAACTAAAAAGATAGAAAATTGGACATGAGTGAATTATTTGGATGTTTGAAAATGACGTGGGAGGTGGAACTTGATTTTCTAGGGATCAAGGGAAACCGAACACAAATTGGAGTGGAAGGATGGTTCTACACTGATGCTGATCACATCAGGGTAGGATGATTCCTGAAACTCCCTACCAGTGGTCACAATTAAATCACACTAAGGATAGAGGCCTTAAGATAAAATGAAATTGGAGTTGATTGTATTTTTAACTAGAGGAATTATTCCTCACATGACCTCGTAAAAAGGATTACCTTTTTACTGAGTCTCGCCCATGAAGTCGAGGACGCACGAGCCTTTGTCTTCGGACCGGTGACATGGGGAGAGCAGCATGTTTTGTATTCTGGCCCATGGTGACGAGGACGAATGAGCCATTGTCTACGGACCGGTGACATGGGAGAATACGTTGGAATTATGTGAATGTTTTAATCATCAAAAAGGAACAAAAGGAATTTTGAGTGCTACACATGCTTAAGCATGTTGTGTGATATTTAAGTATAAGAATATGGCGGATCTAATGATCCAATGAGATTAAGTATACATAAGTATGATCTATATGATCTAAGGAATGAGGTAAGACATGTATTCTAATAAGATAAGATGCATGGGAACTTTGGGGACAAAGTTCTTTTAAGGGGGGTAGATTGAAATACCCCAAACCTAAGTATGCTAAGTAAACATCAAATCATGATGTAGTAAGGCTAAAATATGCCTTAGAAAGATTGGTAGACAATTTAAACCAAGGAAAACACAAGAAAATGCCTTAAGGGCAATTAGGGCAAAAATGTGCTCTAAGCTTGGAGGGACTTGGGTGAGTACCCAAATATCATGGTAAGACCTTAGTAATATTCTAATGGTCATTTTAAATCAATTAGCAAAGAAAACCAAGCTTGAAAACAAGTTAAAACACAAAATGTGCTTTAAGAAGTCTTAAAGCACATTTTTGAGAAATTGTCTTAGAATTGAGTTTTGAGTGGCTAAATGTCCATCATTACTCTTTAATCAACATGTGTACTAATTAGTATCACATTAGGAAGTCTAAATCAATGGGAAATCAAAAATTTCAGAAATATGTGCACTGATTAGTGAATAGTGCCAAATAGTGACTAGTTTAAGTTTTAATCAACTTAAGTCAATTAGTTGGTCAACAAAGACCAAAGTATCTTATTATTAAGGGGGGAACGGTTTTTGAAGTGGTGACTCACCACATGTGCTAGTAAGTAAGGAAAGAGGTGGGAAAGTGAGTAAATTCACTATTTGCTTTTAAATGACAAATATCTTCTTATACCTTCTCTCTCTCCTCTCTTCTTCATTTCCCACCTTCACCATCGGTTTTACTACCTATTCCCTTCTCCAAAACCGTGAGAGCTCCATCCATGGTGCCTCCACCTTCAATTGCTCACCAAATGTTCATTTTTGCTCCAAATCGAAAAGTAAGCATAGATTTCTCTTAGTTAGATCAAGGCCTTCATTCCTATCTTTTCAAATCCTTCAAAGCTCAAGTTTGGTGCCATGAGAAAACTCCATTGATGGAGGAAAATCAAGTTTGAAGAGCTCATTAGCTTCTCCATTCTCTTAAGGTAAAGAAAATGTAAGAAAAACCATGTTTCCATCATTTCTTCTACATGGCCGAAATTTCTTCTCATGGGGCTATGTTTTTATGCCTTGTTCTAGCTTGATTTATTCACCAAGGACTAGTGGAGGTCCTATTTCATTCAATGCCAAAGTCTATCTTGAGACTTCAAAGGTAATCATCCACTTTTATGCCTTAGAACACATTCCTAACCTAGGTTTTTATTCCTTGAGGTTAGTGTATTGTTTAGTACTCATATGAGTCATTGAATATTGATTAGAACATTGGCAAGGGGAATTTAAGTGGTGGCCGAGATTCATGCAAGAAGAAGGTCTAAGGAGGAAGTTAAGATAAGCTTGAGAAAACAAGGTAAAATGCTTACCTAATGGTTTTAAGTTTTAAGGGATGAGTTTAGGTGGATACCAATGTGGCTTAGAGGTTACATTGTGTATTGGGTTATATAACCTAAGAAAAAGAACTTAATAAGCTTGTGAACTTGTGACTAAGGAGCCAATGGGAAGAGTTAGTAATATAAGTTTAAGATGGATTTTAAGAGCATTATAACTACTATGAGATTGATGGGTGTATTTGCAGGTTGAAAGCTTTTATATGTGGGAAATTCAGTGTTTAAATTCATGTCATTTAAGGGCCATAAGAGCCATGTCATTTAAGAGCCTAGTGCTATGCAATTTAAGATTATTGCACTATATTGAGTTTATTATGAATGAGTATTTTTGGAGAAAATATGATGAGAAAGAACTTGATGTGTGTGTGATGGTTGAATGAGGAAAAAATGCATTTGGGCATGATAATATACTAGAGAAACTATGGCGAAATTTGAGTAGGAAACAAGTGTTTAAGGTGTTCTAAGGAGATTTTATGACTAAGGATGTTCTAGTGATCACTAAGGGTTATTTTGGTGAAAATGGATAACATGGAGTTCTTGAGTCCTAGGAAGACCTAGGAATGTATAAGAGGGACTAGGGGTTATAATGGTGAGTTTTTATGCACCAAAACCATGGTTAAGAAGCTAGGAAACTTGTACAAAGTTTGAAGAAAAATAAGGTATAATGACTTATAAGGATGTAAGCATGTGCTAGATTATATATGACTTTGAGAAGTTTGAGTAAGGCAAATGGTGTGTGCAAATGATGCTTGAGGAGTAGTTGAGATGGTGGTAAAGAAACATAATGATTAGTTGAGGTCTTAGGCAAAGTCACAAGAGGGAAGTGTAAGGAATCAATGTTAAGTGTAAGATTTTTGTAAGAAATTGAGTGTCCAAGTTTGGTGATTTTTGAGGTAGATTTAGTGTCATGTTTTAAGGTGTTTTAAACAGTAGGAAACATGTGGAAAGATTGTGGAATGAGTGGGAAAAGATTGGGGTGAATTTGGAGTTCAAAATGAGGAGAAAAGCACTTTGGAAAATAGGTTCTGCTGTGGACCGCCCCTAGGGACCGCCCCGGTGGGGAGGTCCAGGCAAATCGTGCAGGAAATTAGCTTCTGGTTGGGACCGCCCCAGAGGGGCGGTCCAGTGCAGAGAAAAAGAAAAATTTTTGTTTTTGGCTTCTAATGATGGGGGATTGAATGGTAATGGTTTTAGATGATGTTTAGGCCTTGTTTGGTGACATGTAAAGGCCTTAAGAGGTGTAAACAAGTGTTATGAATTCCTGGTAAGAATTGAGAAAGTAGCTAAGGAGTTTTTAGTGGATGTTTAAAGGTGAGTTTAAGTGCCTAAATGGTATTAGGACACATGGGGGAACTTGTGGAGAAGTTTGGAGTCAAATGGGAATTTAGAAATAAGGTTATGGAGCCGACCGACCTTGGGACCGGACCTACAAGGTCGGTCGAGCTCAGTTTACACTGCCGGAGAAAGTTTCTGGAATCGACCGAACATGGGACCAAACTTGGCAAGTTCGGTCGGGCTTAAATATCCCACGGGAAACTCTAGGGAATGGACCGACCTTGGGACCGGACTTGCAAGGTCGGTCGGGGTAGAATTTTCAAGCGGTAATATGTTCTGGAATGGACCAACCTTAGGTAAGGTCGGTCGGAAGTTCGGTCGAGCCTAAAAATAAAAAAAAATAAAAAAAGAAATTTTGAATTCTAAGGATGGTAATAGGTAATAAGGTATACCTTTGGTAGGGTGGTAATGATTAGGACCCTAAGAACTCAAGGGATTAAGTTAAGTTAAGTATAAACTTAAAAGTTTAAGGTTAAGTTGTAAGTTTAAGTTGTAAGACTTAAGAGGTGATAGGTTGGAATCATTAAGGGTTAAGTAAGTTAAGTAAGTTAAGTAAGTTTGATTAAGTTAAGTGATTAACAACCTAAAACTGAATGAATGTTTTAGGACTTGGGAGTTTGGACTCCGGAAGAGAGTAAGCAGCCGAACGACCAACGGTGAACGGTACAGTTCTCTTGTGACCTGCTTGTTAACGAGGTGTCCCTCGGCTTGTGTGCTATTTGTTTTGTGTGCTCACTAAACAAGATAAAGCATTCAACCGGAATATATTTTTTTTATTGTATTGTTGTGTGATGTTTGAAAACTAACACAACATACCGTGAGAACTTACTAACCAATGTTTAGTAAGGAATTGAGTGAGACTAAGGAACGCCCCTAATAAGGGACGATATGAACCGAAAGAGGTTAACCAACAAACATGGTCTTGAGATTACTACTAACTGGAACTTGAGTGAGGAAACTCGGGACCGATCTCCGGTCATGCATGCTAAGGAAAGGGGGCCGTTATCTATAGCAGATTCGACCTCCGATTAAGGACTTGTCTTCGGACTTGTAGCCTAGGGCCGGTTGCCGGCTCAGCTGCGCTGGACTCCCGTCCAGAGTAGGTGGCATTAAGATGGTGCGGTGGGATCACCTAAATCCCAGGTTCGAATTAAGCTACAACCATTCCCTTCCAGGAACGGTTTGTATATTGAGATTAAGGCTAAGGTAAGGTTAAGATAAGTTGCAACCATTCCTTTTTAAAGGATGGTTTGTATTATTAAGATTAAGGTAAGTTACATCCACTCCTTATTAAAGGATGGTTGTTTCTAAGTTTAAGATAAGACTAAGATTGAGGTGAGATAAGGATGGACTAAGATTAAGAGGGAACATTACTTAAGGAGTTAAACAATTAACTCTCTAATTAAGGGAACGCATTTAAGTCGTTCATTGTGTGTGAACTTTGATTGTTCATATCTGAGTTGTTGTTTACTGCACTTTCTATTATGTTGTGCATCTAATCAACCTCCATGCTATCGACAATTAGTCGTCGTAGCCACGTTAGCTTGGGGGCCATGAGGGGATCGTACCAGCATTCGTGCTGACCCCCTTTGGGGGCTGTTTTTACTACACAGGTACATCAGGAAGCGGCCGTCGCAAGAGTAAGAAGGGGATACGAGTGTTAAGGTTTAAGTTTGGCCTACGAGTTGTGCATGTACACTCGTATGGCAATTTGAGTTAGTAAGATGTATAGGGTGTGAGGGGGTTGTAAGAAGGATATGTAAATGGTTAAGATTGTTGTACTGATGTTCGGTATATTCTTTAGTCAGACCGTGGCAAGGTCCTGGATTGTAAAGAATTCCGCTGTGACATGTTTATATATATACTGTTAAGTTGCGAGACCACATCTGGATTGAGTTGGGGTGTTACATTGCGGGAGTCTTGGACATAGAGATAGTGCCTGTGAAAAGCTTCACAAGGATGTGTCATTTAATATCAAGCGACTCAATCTTATCCTTGAGGCACGAGAAAAGCTGAAAAAATCTGGTTCAAAAAGGGGACCCAAGTATATTTGGGTTCCCAAAAGTACCAAGTGATTTTTTTTGCAGGTGGAAGCGAGCGTGGAGATGGACTATGTGTACTTGGACAGAGGGTGCTCCACAACTGGAAATCCCGACAAATTCAGCTCGCTTTCATCCTACAAAGGAGGTAAGGTCACCTTTGAAAACAACAACCAAGGTGAAATCGTGGGAGTTGGCACCATAGGTAACCCCTCCAAGTTTAAGGTAGATGGAGTCCATCTGGTCACTGGACTTCAACCTAGTCTGTTAAGCATTTTTCAAATTTGTGAAAGATTCAATTTAGTACTTCTCTCATATGTCGTTTGCAAAGTTTTTGATGAACGTACAGGATCTCTAGAGCCACAGGACGTAAAGAAGGTAATATGTACAAGAAATGTCTAAATGCCATCAATTCGGACAACCAAGTCTGTCTATGTGCTCGCTTTCAAGCAGCACCCAATCAGTCTTATCTCAAGGTGGTCAAGCGAATCTTTCGATACTTAAAAGGAACCAGTCAACTTCATCTATGGTACCTTCGTTCCCCTATATTACTTTATCTGGTTTTAGTGATTTTGACTGGATAGATTCTCTCCATGATCGAAAGAGTACATCTAGCAATGCAAAATTCCTTTGTCTATGCTTAGACTCTTGGTCCTCTACAAAGCAAAATTTTGCTGAGATCAAATTGGTATTTTCTGTGATAATAATTGTGCATTTAAAATCTCTGGAAACACATTGAAGAACCAAACACATTGAAATACGTTTCCATTTCTCGAAGGACTGTGTTGAGAAAAAGGTAATTCAACTTGACTTTGTTCCAATAGAGGATCAGCTAGCAGATATCTTTGCCAAGCCTCTTCCTACCAACTGATTCGAGGCACTCCGTTCAGCACTCAGAATGACTCAATCAATGGAAGACAGTAATCTCTCTTATCCCTTGGTTGTAATAATTAGTAGGTGTTGTTTGCATACTGTTTGAGTCAATCCGTGTTCTCATATCGATAGACTGTGTCTGTTCTTTGTATCCCTTAGCGATTTTCATTTAAAAAAAGAAGAAGAAGAAGGGAGAGGACAAAGGCAAGGTACTCCGCTAACTTGTTTCTCCTGAACCAAAACGGACCTCGTCCACTCGGTTATTAAGCCTTTAAAGGTGCTTTATCACCTAACTTCCTAAGGATGCGAAACCTGGGAAAGTTGGCCCAAAGCTGTTACATGGGTGGAGAGAAAAGTCAGGGGGATGGAGACAGTCCCTGTGTGCTCAAACTTGTTAAATATCTATGCATTGCAAATATAGAGCTATAAAGTCTTCAAAAATACAATGCAATCCAACAGGGATCATTACAAGTTATGAGTATGTGGCAATGAAAGGTTTTGTGGAATATGACAATACTTCTTGCCCCTTGTCGTCCATGAGTATGTTTGCGTTATGGATACAGTCTATTTGTTTTTTAATGTACGGATTGACTTAGACTCTGTTGCAAACTTCCCTTACTGATGACAGCAAAAAGGGGGAAGTAGTGAATCCCGTCTCTCACGAACGAGTCACTCTGGTTATGTTCTGGATTGACTTTGTCTCTGTGTGACTAGGTCTTAGGTGAAGTTTGGATATTCTGTTTCGTTTTTACTCTTTTGGTACTGGTTCATGTTGGTTGCAGTTTTCTTAACTTAGTCATATATTCCCTTTTCCAATCTCTCTTAGTAGGTTGTGGTTTGCCAAATTGTACTCATCGATTCAGGGGGAACTCTAACAAGAGTTACTCAATCTATGCTGTGATTAAGGGGGAACTTGGACAGGGTCGGTTCCCCAAAATACTTTTTTCCCTTGTCTTGTTTTGCAGATTGACTCATTCGGGATTCACAAAAAGAGTTTTGCTATCATCAGCAACAAGGGGGAAACTGTTGGAGTATGAAGGTGTTGCTGAGATAGTCAACCAGATCAAACGAGTCAATCACACTTCTCAAAACAAGACAGTCTGTCAACCTTGAAAGATCGAATGAGTCTCTGTCCTTACCGAAAGAGCGAGAGAGTCCATCCATGTGAATTCATCAATCAGTAACGAAATTCAAGGAGCAACGTCCACTAAACCGTAACAGTCATCAACTATCATCCTTGGGCCGAAATTCATGCAAAATGTGAGCAAAATCCAAAGCCTTGACTTTCTGGTAATTCGAGGAGTCTGTCGGTCAGTTGCGAAAATTAAGGAGCAAGTACAGCAACTACATTGACTTACAACGGTCATCAACGTTCAGACTTGGACCAAAATTCTCTCAACATGGCACTAATCAGAAGACTTGGCTTCAGCTTCCGAAATATGGCCCCAGCTTCTGAAATTCAAGGAAAGAGTCATTGGTTCCTGAAATTTCGGAACTGACAGAGTCAGTCTACTACATCAGACGTGACAGTCATAATTGAACGTTGCCAAGTCGTCCAATGGATTGGTAATTGCCCGAAAATTAAGGGCCAAGGCTTAGCAACGTTCATAAAGAAGTTAGGACCGAATTTTAAGCAACTACAACGTTCAGATGGCAGAAATTTCGGAAGCAGACTCCCTCACCGGCTCCACTATATAAGAGAGTTTTCATTTCGTTTCTCATTGCAGCTTTCCAAAGAGAATCATTTAGAGCATTTGTTTAGAGAAAGCTTTGCCTATTTTAGAGAGAGAAAAAGAGAGAGAGAAGTACTAGATTCGTTTGTGCATATCGATAGTCTTTCTAGGTAGGACCTAGTTTTCACTACACTTATCATTGAGCTGATCAGAGATTGTATTGGGTGAGTGAGTGAAAACCACGAAGTAGATCTCATCTACTGAGTGGGCATTATAAGTTGTTTTGTTTTGACCAGGAAATAAAATAACTTATATTGTGTATCCTGCTGAGTTCGACAGAGTCCTCCACCTTTCGAGTGTTAATCCATTTAGCTCCGCTAAGTCTATCTTACTTCACTACCTTGAGCAACTGCTTCCGCGCACTTAGTTCGGCTAAGTGTTTCTACGTCTCAAGTGTTGTCACATACGAAGTTCGATTGAGTGCCTCTACATCACATAGTGTTTCTTACTTTCAAAGACCGATTGAGTCAAACCAACTCTTAGACTCACACCTTGAGTTGGTTTGAGTCAGCCACCCGATCCTACATTTCGCTACTTTCATCCGTTACTCTCTATCATCTCTAATAACCTAACTAAGAATTACAATACTTGTAGAATTCAGTCATCCTCAATTTACTTCCAATAATTTACCTAGGAATACACTACTCATAGACTCCGTTCATCAACTACTTTCAATCAATTCGTACTATTTCGTGCAGGATACAATACTTGTGGGGCTTCATCCACTACTCATTCTCAATTCCTCAAAGCAATCACTTAGGGGCATTACTTTCCTCTACGTTCTACATCGGTTTTATACCGACTCATGCTATGGTATTTGCATCTCTCGTGCCTAATTACCACAATTACAATATGAATGAATACGTATGTTTATTTAACATAAGTACCAATCATCAATTCGATCCTCGTTTATGCTATGCACATTATAGTTTATGTGTTTTATTCGTGAAACTTACATTAAGCGATTTTCGCTCTACCCCCCTTAAAAGGGATTACGCCCACGTAATCTACCATATGTCATTATTGAACATTGGTTTACTAAGTTCGGGCACTCTGAAGCATTTTAGCTTCCCTATGGTTTATTATATAATATACTTTGGTCAAAGGGTCTTAACCGTACTAGTGGTTTAGTCCTTGCACCAAGAATCCCTATATGAGTTTATTTAACTCATACTTAATTCGGTCCTAGCCTATTAGCTTCAAGGCATTGATAGCCATTCTCTCATACTTACTAGGCGTATTAAACTTCTTAGCTAGGGCCCACTAGCTTCTGCTGCGCGACCCTGATAACCTTAGTGCTTAATTCGCTCTTTGGTTATTCCAAATGTAGTACACCTCACCTTTTGTCCCTCTATTGTGGGAATAAGGTTTATTAACCAAGTGTGGTATTCTTTTACCGTGCTTGAACTCAATGAGTTTTAGATTTAAAACCAGCTCTCTGGCAATCTATTATACATACTCTTCATGCTCCCACGATTATTCACTAAGTTCCTCCGACATATTGTCGGGCGAGGTTAAGTCGCTACTTAGTCGTAGTGCTTCCTCTGTTGTCAATAGTTTCTGAATTATACCAGTTCTTCTGGTTCAGTACAAGTGTTCTTTACTTGTATGACCTTGCATTTTTCTATGCATCAGTCCTAGTGACTTTCTTAAGTCTTCCTTCACCTTTTATTCCAATGGAATTCACATCTTGTGATTGTTGGTGTGTTTACACTCTTCTTGCTTCTTTGGCCTTAGGCCGCACGGTTTGTTGCTAAGCTTGCTTAACTGGCTTATGCCATGTTCGTTGGTGAAAAGAAGGGTTTACTACAATTTACGTTTCCATATTCCTAGCTATCCCACTAGATCCTTAGCTGCACAAGTGCAATACCAAAACACTCAGTCATACAGAGTGCAGAGGCGTAAACGCTTGGCAGTAAATCACTTGTGTGATCGCATAGGAATAAATACTTCTGCCTGTCATCTCATACTTATACTCCATGTCATTGTCTAGCTAATTCCTCATAGCGGTCGCTTGTTGCGCACCATATTCTTACTCATTATACAACATTGTTTTTACGGTCTCTGTTACTGTGGTAGCTTACCTTTACTCATTGCCAGTGTCGTTGGCACCATTTCCTTATGGTGTGAATACACCGAGGGTTTCATATGTTCGTGTGCATGACGGTTGTCGTAGCATACCGCAACATTAATATCTTCCCAATGTGGAGATGTTTTATTTCAATTTAGGTTTCATGTGTAGGTTAGCTCACCTCACATCATTTCATCATTTATGATACAATTTACCAAGTATCTTGGTTGACAATGGATGAAGTAATTTACCGGGTTATAAGCTCTCTTGAGCGTTGGTCATTCGTGGTGTCTAATGTGCATCCACATTGATTAATTTTGACAATTACGGTCTCCCTAGTGCTGAGCATTGGTTATAAGCTCTAGCTGTGCAGTTTTATTTTTGTATGTACACCACCGGGACATCCCAAGAAACTTCTAGGGTTTTCTGGTCCCGTTCTCCAATTGGAGAGTATTCTATCACTTATAAGTGAAAGTTCTTGTTGAGAGGTTTGTTTCCACTCATTGTCTCATGACAAGGTTTACTATGTTAGTCTCGGTTTATGTACTTTCGCCATTCATACAATGGTTCACCATATGCTTGGTTGCATATGGAGTATACTTACACCTTCCGGTCTCTATGCTCTTTAAGCGATGTGCTTTTCCAGTCCACATTATACCCCTTCTGGGTTTGCTTCTAACCCGATCCATCTTGGTTTTCACAGTTGTTCTCAAGCCTCTTTTAGGCGTAGTGGTTCAGAGATCTCATTTTCTTTTTCGGTTGCCTCTTGGCAACGACTACATGCACGAGCTTTGTTGTTATAGTAGAAGGAAGCCTTTTCTAAGGGTTCACATCTTCACCACATTAGTGGTCTTCGGTTAACGAGAGGTACCTTTCCTCGGGTTTCCTGTAGTGTCCAAGTGTGGACTAGGCCAATATTGGCATTATCACGATTCCTGTGCCTCTGTGCTACCATTGCTACAGAAGGCATGAAGGGAAATTAAAAGCTTGTCAACTGTATAGTAGACTGATGCTCTAGTGACAGTGACACTGAGGTAGCCATTACTTCAAGCCACTCATGATGTTGAGCATAAATTGGATGGTTCAGTTGTCGATCTGTTTGTCGTATGAAGCAATATCTCTTTGGAGTCTTGTTATTAAATGGTGTGGGTTTTACAACCGTTTAAGTTTACATAACGTATTTGGTTTATGGCTTCTGAGCCTTATTGCTGCAAGCTATGCTCTTTGCAAGCTGCTTATACATGTTTCCACTCCTTGTATACCCCATAGATTGGAGGTATTACCGGGCTCCATGACAAGTTGTGACATCACGCTTCCGTTCATAGGAGGCCCTTTAGGCAATCTGGTGTCAATCAGTGCCTTTCGGTGGTTGAGGGTATTTCCTGTTATGTGAAATCCCTTCGGTGTCTTAATCGAGTGTTCGTTCTAGCTTCCGTGCTCTTATCGTGACGCCTTGCTCGACTGTTGTTAGCTCATACACCTTTCAAGGATTGCTCCTGGGTGTTGTTAGGTTACGTCGTTACATCCGGCTAATGTTTATGACATGTTGTGTCCACTATACCGTCTTATGGTATCATAGTTTGAGTTATCCCTTTTTGGGTTATAACGTATCCCGTTCTTAGGTAGACTGTTTATACTTTCTCCTAGTGTTCTAAACTAGGTTTGATATCCTCTTAAATGATGGGTTATACTTGGTGGTAATCTGGTGATTGCTCTTGGGAGCTCTGTCCCGTTTGTTGTGCATCATTGTGTTCACATTAGGCATTTGCCTTACTGTGTTCAGGCTGGGTATCCCTTCCAGCTGTCATGTATTTGCTTGATGTCTTTGAGACATATCCAATGTATATACTTCTAGTCTGTGCTATTGCACTTCCTAGATCTTATTCATTACCTTCAGAGGGATTCTCTGGGTTCCTTTATACTTGATCGTCTAAGGTGTCCAGCTGTTCCGGTTTGAACTTACTTATGGTCCGTAGAATGGAGTTGACTACTTCCCGTGTTTCGTACACTACATGTATACATATGTGGGGTACCTTATTGATACGTTACCACTTACCCGACTATCTGTCAGGCCCGCAAGCTCCTTCGGAGTGCGGTCGTCCCACATCCCGTATTCGGGTACACTCGTAGTGTTCGTCACACGCCTAGGTGAAGTATTCTATTGTCAACTCCTCTTGTATCATTCTATGATACTCACCGTAATCTGTTGGTCTGGTTTTAAAATCCAAGGTTTAAAAGAAGGTTGTGGTTTTAAAAGGAAAATTTGGGTTTTAAAATAACAGTTCGGTGTTGAAAGAGGTTTCTTCATGGCATGGCCATGTCTGAGGTCTTGACTAAGTCCAGCTTCTTGCTGACTGGTATGTCCTTTGTACAATGGTCAGGCCGTCAGGCCTTTCCAAGGTTCCATTCTTCCAATTTTTAGGATGTGTGATCCTGTAGTTGTTCCATTACGGCCACAGTACATTACTATGTACTTGTGGTGTGTTAGGGTTCCTCTACATGTTCCTGTTCTTACTGCACTTGCCGTGGCAAGTGCGTGGTACTGGTGGTTTTTGGGTAGTCCTATACCGGTCACGGTATGGTTTCTACTCGTATTTGGTAGTCTTGTTGACTCTTCCCTTGATATATTGGTTTATGTTTGGGATACTCGATCCTTTAAGTAGCCTCTCAGGGATCTAGACATGGCTGTCGTCGATCTGGGTACTTCTCCAATCCTTGGAGATTCCCTTTTTGATTTGGTTGTGTTCTTCCTTGTTGCTCGTTCCCACACGTTTGTTGTGGTTACTGAGCCTGAGTTGGTTTAGGCACTACGGTTGTAGTTGCGTCAGATTATATCTTGTGATTGTTCTTGTAGCTGTCTGAGCTATGTGGGTCAGGTATTGTAACCTTCTTGGCGTTGTAATTTTGGGGTTATCCACTCCCGACTATGTCCTTAGTCAGCTAGCATACCGTTGGTGGTATTATTTAGCTATTACTGCCCCGTAGACTTGTGTCTCGGGTTTCGTTATCGTTCCTTTTTCCGCTCTATTGCACGCTTAGTGCTTCTTTTCCTACTGCTGGTTGTCTAGCCAGGTTTCGTGACTGCTAGGCATGTCGCCCAATGCTCTTGTAAGTTGTAGTCTCCTTATGGTTGGAGTGCTCATTCAACCGCTATTAAGTGCGGGTATTGTTGTTCAACCGGAATCCATCTCTGGGACCTCCATTTCTTGGAATCTACTATATGTCGGTTCTTGTTTACCGTATGGTGGTTTCAACTGCCAGATCGGGTTTCCCCTAGTGTGAGAGGACTTTCCTTCTCTCTGGCGTCCTTTCCCAAGTTATACAATGGGGAATGCGGAGGACGGGTCTGGTATTGTAGGTATCCGGTACACACCGGTGGTTCCTAACTAGCGTATCTCTAACACTATCACTCATCCCTTAGCCCTAACCTTCTAGTTCCTAACTCAGTATTTCCTAAACTCAGTATTTCCAGTCATCAGAGCGATACTTCGCTCTGATACCACTTTTTGTAACACCCCTACCGCTAATTCGTCATTACCGTCTAATCTCCTCATACTTCCGTACTCACGCAGCGGATACTTACGCAACAGAGGGTGATACAATGCCGTTAGCCACCCACGTGACTAACAAGGCTTACTACTACATACAACATCGGTCTGATGGACCAGAATCCCGAGTGCTACACATCTACAATACATACTCCCATTACCAAATAAGTACTACAATTCTCCATTCTATACAATACTCCACAAATTCAATACAACATACCGAGTTTACTAAGATCCAAATACAAATACCAATACAACAATCCCTTCAAGTTTATACATACTCATCAAGAGTCTAGCTTCTACCCATTTCTTCACAACTACATACTTGTAATTACATAGTGGCGTACCCCTTGGTACACTTCTACAACAAAGGCTACAAGCCTTATACCATTCTTTACTATCTACCATTCTTTTCTAGCTATCTAAGGGTAGCCACCGGTCTCTTACCTTGACCATAACTGCTTCGGTACCTGTACAATAAAAACATTGCCCCTAGGGGCTCAGCTTACGCTGCATATGACTTCCGCATACCCCGCGTACTAGCGAGGGTACGCCGACCACTTGGTCGAATACATGCAGTTCATTTTGCAAATACATACATACATACATACATGCTTTCATCCATGCTAATACAATACTACACAAGGAATTCATACATACATTTCAATACATACAAGGAAGACAATACAAGTCAACCAATACATACTTACCTTTACCGGAATACGCACACACAATACATACACAATACTTGTTTGCTCCATTTGTCCACCCGGGTTAATCGGGTGGAGATTACTCTTTTACTCGGGGTCAATGACTTACACCAGCCAAGACCATTACTCATACAATACTTACTTACTACTTACTCAAGTCAAGTCGTCGGGACCTCCGGGCAGGGACTACACCGTCCCACCACCGGGTTTTACTTGGCTCACTAATCCAGGATGCTACCCATTTAAGGGGTCTGGGCCGTGGAAAAGTTTAAGAGCCAGGAATCGGATCCAACCTCTTGTGTCTCCTCATCCTCACGCGTGGCCGAAACTATATCGGACTTCTACTCATTCCATTTTACTCAATACTTACGTTAGGAGTTAGGTAGTTAGGAATAAGTAGAAGTCACACATCCAAGCCACACACAAATACATTGCTCATATACACATCCATACAAGATACAATACAATACACAAGTACAATACAAGGTACATACACACCTCATCTTCATCCATACATTTCATGAATTATACAAACTGAATGTTCAAGACAAATATATCAAGAACAATATAAAGCAAGCACAAGTAAGTGCAATATAGTTGAAATACCCCAAACCTAGTTATGTTGTTTAAACACCTAAATAGGGTGTAATAAGACTAAAAAGAGCATTAGAAACCTTAGTAAACAAATTTAAACAAAAGGAAACACAAATGTGCTTTAAAGTCAATAGGAGCTAAAATGTGCTCTAAGCTTGGGATAAACTTGAGTAAGGCCTAATGAGCTTACCAAGACCTCATTTATACACTAATGAACATATTAAACCAATTACCAAAGAAAACCAAGCTTGAAAACAAGTTAAAACACAAAATGTGCTTTAAGAAGTCTTAAAGCACGTTTTTGAAAAAGTGTCTTGTAAATGAGTTTTGAATGGCTAAATGTCCATCATTACTCTTAAATATATATGTGTACTACATAGTATCACATTTGGGTGGCTATATTAATGGGAAATCAAAAATTTCACTTCTAAGTGCCTTGTTTAGGTGAATAGTACTTTTTATAAGCTAGTTTATAACATATGTTATATTAAGCAATTAAATTGACAAACAAAGACTAAAACACCCTCACACTAATAAAGGGGGGGTCGGTTTTTATAAGTGTGGTGACTCACCACTCTCTAGTTAATGTAATAAGTAAGTAAAGCAAACTAAGTAAACTTACTTTTTACTTTATAAACATAAATATCTCCTAAAAGCAAGTTCTATCTTCATTCTCATTTCTTTCCTTCATTCCCACGGTTTGCAAACACCTCTCTTCTTCCTTCTTCCTTGTTCTCTCACGGTAATACCACTATCACCATGGAAACTCCCACTTTGACCACTTGTTAAATCTTGCTCACTTGTCCAAATCAAAAACAAAGACCACCAATCTCTTCCTCTCATCAAGCTCTTCATTCCTATCTTCTCAAAACTCCAAGAGCTCCATTTCGGTGCCAAGGTGTTCCACCATTGAAGGAGCTTGAGCTTGTATTTTGACATATTGTTGATCTCCTTTGCTTCTAGGTAAGGAATCTCAAAGAAAAATCATGTTTCCTCCATGTTCTTACCTTAACCGAAAATACACATTGATATAGCTCTTTGTGTGACTTTGTTCTAGCTTCATTTCAACTCTTCATGGACTAGGTGGAGTCCTCTCTTGTTATATATTCAAACTCTCTTCAAAGATCAAGGTAAAACAACTACATTAATGTTTTTGAAACAATGTCAAATTAGGGTTTACAATGAGATGAAGCTTATAGCTTGAATACTCATTATAATGTTTGTATATTGTTTAGAACTTGTCAAAGAATCAAAATACCATACGGTTTTGTAAGGAAACAAGAAGTGTGTTGGAAAAAGAGGTAAATCTACTAACTTAATGTTGTTTAATGCCTTAGGAGAAATGAGCTATAATTGCTTATTAAAACTACCTAAAGAGCACATGGTAAATGACCTAGTAAATGTTCTCAAGGAGACTAGTAAAATAACATATGTCTTGTTGGATGTAATCGCAGGTTAAAGGCATATATATTGTGGAAATTCAGTGTTTATGATTTAAGCACTTTAAGGGCCTAAGAGCCATGCATTTTAAGGGCCTAAGTGCCATGCAATTTAAGTTATGCACTATATTGTGATGTAGTGTGAATTTGGTGAAGTTGTGTAAGAAAGTGTTCTTGGTGTTCTTAGTGTTCTAGGATGTTTAATGATGAAATAATGTTCTAAGGTGTAACAAAATGCTAGGAGAAACTATGTCGAAATTTAGAAAATGCATAAGGAGTTCAAGATGTTGTAAAGGAATTTTGATGAACTAGGAAGTGTTCTAGAGTGTAATAAGGACTTAGGCATGATCTTGAGGTTTTAGTATGTACCAAAGTCATTTTGGACTTAGATGAAGGCTTAGGCAAACTTTGGTAAAATAAGGAGGAAGTGTAAGCTTAGGAAAAGGGATTTCAAGAATGACTTAAGGAGTTTTAGTTTGTAAGAAACAATGTTAAAGTAATGATGTTGTGTGGAAGAAATATCTAGGAATAATGATTGGGATAGGCAAGGAATGCCACTTAGAAACTTAAGGAGAAGACACTATAAGTGTTGGAGGCTTTGGAGAAATTTGGTTAAGTGTTTAAGGTTGTAGAAAATGAGTATAATGGCACGTCCGAACTTCCGTCCGAACTTGGAAGCTCGGACATGCCCTGTTACGCTTACAGTTTTCTGGATTTTAGGTAGTGTCCGAACTACCGTCCGAACTTGGAAGTTCGGACGCACCTGTTATTTCTTAGGGAATTATCCTCGAACAGTGTCCGAACTTGGGAAGTCCGGACACATGTTCGGACGCGAGGGTTCCTGTCTAAAATTTCCTCGACTCATGTCCGAACTTCCGAAGTCCGGACACAAGTTCGGACATGTGTCTGTTTTCTGTCTAAAATCACGGCTGGTGTCCGAACTTGGAAGCTCGGACACAAGTTCGGACAGGGCACTATATGGACCAAAAATTATTGTTTTAAGATGGGAATTGTTACCTAAAAATAGTAGTTGGTTAGTAAAGATATTATGAGGTTAAGCAAGACAGGTTAGGTGAGTTTTAAAGGCTATTAAAAAGGATGAAAAGTTGTAACAAGTGTAAAGTAAAAGTAAACTAGTTGTGTTGAGTAGATAATGTTAACAATGGACTAGTGCGTTAATTAACCGACGTTACTAATGTGTTTAGGATTCTTCCAAGGTGGAAACCAGTCAAGGCAAGGACCGAGGTATGGTTTTCTTGCAGTCTGTTGCCTACCGGTTTACACCGGCTTGTGTGTTGTTTGTTTTTCTGTGTGTTTACGACTTTGTAAGATTAAACCATGTAAGGAGTTTACAGTTGTTAAATATTATTATGTTGTTAAGTGTGACTCTCTCTTCCCTTGTGTGGGTCTAACAAGACTTGACCTATGATTGTGAATTGTGTGTTGTGTTCAATGATGAACTACTAACAAGGGCTAACGGGGGAAGTGAGGAGTCCGGTCTGTTCCGGCCACGCGTGTGAGTATGGGAGTCGATGTCATAACCGGTTCGATTCTCTCTGTATGTTATGGTTAAGTTTCCAATTTGGTTTCTAACCTTCCCTTTAGCTTAACCAAGGCTATTTTACTGACTCACGTCGGGCCACAGGGGCATACTATGTGTTTTGTTTCGGTGTGCTTGGATCACTATATCCGAGGCACCTTGTGTTAAGTTAACCGTTCAATCTAACCGGACGGTAACGAGTTATGTAACGAGCTAAGTATGAGCGTGGCAACATTCTCTAGGCTCTCAATGGGGACTAACTGTGTTGGTTCTCTTCCTAAAAGGAATTGTATGTATGTGATGTGTGCTATGATGTGTACAATACCTGTGTTATGTTATATATGTATATGTTGTGTGTTTTAAAATAAATATCATGTCATCATGACAATTGGTTGCGCGTATCCCGGTAGCCGATGGGCTGCGCGTTAGCCATACCAGCAAAGGTGCTGACCCCCTCGGGGGCTCCATATTTTTATTGCAGGATGAGGATCGAAGAGGCAGAGTGGCTCTAGATCCTAGAGAGTAGTTTACTTTTGGAGTACTTTTGGATGTTGCCCGGGTTGCGCCTGTGCTCCCGTGGCGTATTATATACTTGTTATGATGGTTACGGTGGAGTATACGGTGAAAGGATTTTGTAAACACTCGGTATTACGTTGATGTATATATATGGTTGTTAGTTCTATGCTCGGGAGTCTGATCATCAGACCGGTACATTTGTATTTATTCAGCCTTGTTAGCCACGTGGGTGGTTGACGGCATTGTAGCACCAATCGTTTAGTTACCGTTTAGTTGTTTATTTTCCGCTGCGATTCCAAGTATAGTTATGTGCGTAGTAGGGGTGTTACAAAAAGTGGTATCAGAGCGAAGTATCGCTCTGATGACTAGAATACCGAGCTTAGGGATATACCGAGTTAGGAAACCTAACTACAGATACCTAAGTGAACATATTTGGAAAGGTTGACCACTAACTAAGTGTGGAGATACCTTATTATCGGGAAGTTATAACCATTGGACCGATAAGTGTGTAAGCATAATGCTAATGAGATGTTCATATGAATTCAGATGGCAGGTAGACCACGAGGTAGAGGCCGCGGGCGCGGTACTGGAGATTTGGGTAACCAGGGCGATGATACTACGGCACAGACTATGGCTGAGGCAGTTGCAGCCGCCGTAGCCCAGTTGGTACCCGATCTAGTTGCTGCTATTCAGCAAGGGCAACAGCCCGGAGTCCAGCCACCACCACCACCGCCACGAGAGACCAATTGGGTCAAGGCGTTGGCTGATCTGAGGCCGCCTTCATTCAGTGGGGAGACCGATCCCCGTAAGCTCGAGGCATACATCTCCGAGATGGAGACCGCCTTCGAAACCCTAGCACCACCTGAGCAGGTCAAGGTACGACTTGCTGCTTACTACTTAAAAGGCTCGGCACAAAACTGGTGGAAGCTTGTGCGCGAGGGTAGAGTTGCTGATCCGACATTCCAGTGGAGGGAGTACACGGCTCTGCTGCGAGCCAAATACTACCCCATACATGTACAAGAGGCCAAGCGCCTGGAGTTGGACAACCTGAGACAAGGGGATAAGATGACGGTAGATGAGTATTACTCAGCCTTCATCGGGCTTATCCACCTGCTACCGGATCTGGGTTACTCAGACCGGATCCTTGTGAACCGTTTCTACAACGGACTGAACTATCGCCTACGCTACGGCATGGGGCCTACTGGATATACCACCTTGCAGGTAAAGAAATTGTAGTGTAATGTGAATAAGTGTGTACAATGTGTTAATGTGTTGTGAATTTATTTGGCGGGGCATAACTGACACCCTAAATATAGGAGTGCTATCATGCCGCTGCTATTGTGGAGATCACCGTCCGTCTGAGGGACGAGGAGAGTGCGCTCAAGCGCAAGGCTCAGAACGAGGGCCAAGGCACGCAAGGGCAGTGGGGAGGGAAGAAGAAGAAGTCATACCCCAGTCCCAGAAAGGACAGCAACAGGGTGGCAAGGGCCAGACCCAGACCACCACTGCTGATGAGCCTCTGCAGCTCACCTATGCGTATGCGGCCAAGCCCCTACGTTCTTACCCACCTAAGGGTAATTGTCTAAACCTGTGTGATAAGTTAGAGTATATGTTAATAAGTTGTGAAACAAGTATTAATGGTGTATTGTGATAGCAGCTAGCACGGGCTCTGGACCGGAGCGCCACTATTACTGCAAGTGGTGCAACGGCGACCACCCCGGCAAGGACTGCAAGGGTAATGATGTTCAGTGCCGGTACTGTAAGAAGATGGGTCACCGCGACCATGAGTGCTGGCAGAACCCGAACAGTAGGAACTTCAGGCCCAAGGGGCAATGGAAGGGTAAGGCCACTACGACCACCGATGGCCAGAAGACGGCGAACCAGCCACCCCCAGATCAGAGGTACACGGAGTCCCAGAAGGGGAAGGGGTCGGGGTCCAACAAGGCCACCCTGAATGTGGTGGACCGGTCTGAGGCGCCAGGGCCCTCTTCTAGACCAGGTACCGCCTAAATTGTTAACTGAAATAAGTGTCTGCATACCGCATTTCATGCATGTGTGTGAGTGAGTTTAAATAAACAACCATGTGAGTAAATAAATGAAGAATAGTGTGAGATTTACCTAATCAGAGTACTCTAAACTTAAAGGAACTTTCAATATATGTTATCCAATCCCACCCACACCGAACCCTGGAGAAACCACCATCAACATCACCGACTTTCCATTGGAGCAATGTCAGGTCATCCAGCCAGGTATGATACTTCTAAATGGATACCTGACACCGGAGGCACAGATCCATATCATCAGACGATGCGACGAACTTGGAGCAAAACCAGGAGGGTTTTACACACCCGAATACCCGAACGGAGCAAGGATGCAATTGAAGATGATGTGCATGGGTAAGGACTGGAACCCTTACACCAAGTCATATCAAGAAGTTCGAGCTGAAGATGGAGCAACAGTATCAAGTATACCAGAGGAGTTCCATGCGGTCGTTAACCACGCCGTGGGAATTGCTCAACAAGTTGAAACGGAATCAATTCCAAGTGTAAAAGCAGATTTATGCATTGTGAACTTCTACCAGAAAGGTGGACGGTTAGGTATACACCAAGACAAGGACGAGTCACCCGAGTCTCTAAGTAAGGGAGTACCCGTGGTGTCTTGGTCCATTGGTGATACCGCAGTGTTTGTGTATGGCGAGCAGAAGCGTGCAGATCTCGCAAAGAAGCTACTGCTAAAATCCGGAGATGTATTAATCATGGGTGGGCAATCAAGGATGCTATACCATGGCATCAGGAAGATCAAACTGAATACCGCACCGTCGGCAGTGATCAATGCCACACACATGAAACCCGGACGTTTGAATCTGACCTTCAGACAGTTTTAAGCCTTGTGTAATTATGTGATAAACAGTATGTATTAAGGATGTTGTAAGTGTGAATCATGGCGACAGTATAAGCCAATGAATGTTGTAAAAAAAAGGAGTATGTTAATGAATAAAGTGGAGTTGTTTGAATCATATCAACCGTGTTGTTACCCAATACTTATTAGTTTGCCAATGAATTAGGCTGTGCACTCGGAACGGGAGGCATACTGAGTGTCTGCAATAAGGCAGAAGCCGGCAAGAGCGGCACAATCCTCACCGGTACCTTTCCAGTGAATGGCGTGGATGCATCGATCTTGTTCGACTCTGGAGCCTCACACACATTCATTTCGCTATCATTTGCGAAGAGGCTGGGGTTAGACGGTGAAGAGATGCCAGACTTCGTGGTTACTCTCCCGTCGAAAGAGCGGATCCGATGTACCCGCTACTACCGAGGTGCTATTGTACAAATCAGGGGTGAAGAGTTTCCGATCGACTTGATAGAGTTCGACGGACTAGGCTTTGATGTGATTGTCGGGATGAACTGGTTGGAGCGGCACAAGGGCAGAATTCTATGTGCCGAGCATCGACTGCTTCTTCGGAGTCCATCTGGGGTTACCATATCTTACCGCCAGAGGCCCAGGGAGCCTTCGACTCAGATCATCACCGCCATGGCTATGTATCACGAGTTACGACGAGGGAGTGATGTATACCTCTGCTATGTCCAGGACATAGAGAGAGACCCTGAGTTTAGCCCAGATGTGCCGGTAGTGTCGGAGTTTCCTGATGTATTTCCTAAGGAACTGCCGGGCATGCCGCCAGCACGAGAGGTTGAGTTTGAGATTGACTTGATTCCGGGCACCGGACCCATTGCGAAAGCGCCTTACCGTATGGCTCCAGCAGAAATGACAGAGCTCAAGGAGCAGCTGAGAGACCTACTCAACAAGGGCTTTATCCGCCCTAGTGTGTCACCATGGGGAGCGCCGGTTCTCTTCGTGAAGAAGAAGGACGGTAGCCTCCGCCTATGTATTGATTATCGGGAGCTGAATGCTGTTACGGTGAAGAACCGTTACCCTTTACCACGCATCGACGATCTATTTGATCAGCTTAGGGGAGTATCAGTATTCTCCAAGATAGACCTACGTTCCGGATATCACCAGATTGCCATCCGTGACAGTGATATCGAGAAGACAGCTTTCAGAACTAGGTATGGGCATTACGAGTTCACAGTTATGCCGTTTGGCTTGTCAAATGCACCAGCAAAGTTCATGGACTTAATGAACCGTTTGTTCCAAGATCAGTTGGACAAATCAGTGGTAGTCTTCATCGATGACATACTTGTGTATTCGAAATCGAGAGGTGAGCATGAAAGCCACCTGAGGGATGTATTGCAGACATTGAGAAAGAACCAGTTGTATGCTAAATTTTCGAAATGTGAATTTTGGTTGAACCAAGTATCATTCCTTGGACATGTGATTTCTGAGGCCGGGATCGCTGTTGATCCGGCAAAGATAGATGCAGTGCGCACCTGGCCTAGGCCGAAGACAGTTACCGACATCAGGAGCTTCCTCGGTCTGGCAGGTTACTATAGGAGATTTGTGAAGGACTTCTCCAGTGTCTCGAAGCCGATGACTTCCTTGATGAAGAAGGATGCACCATTCGAGTGGACAGTCGACTGTGAGAGAGCTTTCGCGAGTCTCAAGGATGCTCTGACATCTGCACCGATTCTGACATTACCAGACGGTCCAGATGGTTTTGAGGTCTATTGCGACGCATCAGGCAGGGGTATGGGTTGTGTGTTGATGCAACACGGGAAGGTCGTGGCTTACGCCTCCCGACAGCTGAAGAAGCATGAGGAGAACTACCCTACCCACGACTTAGAGTTGGGGGCCATTGTCTTCGCACTGAAGATATGGCGACATCACTTGTATGGGGTAAGTGTGACGATCTATTCTGACCACAAGAGTTTAAAGTACTTGTTCACTCAGAAGGAGTTGAACATGAGGCAAAGAAGGTGGGTTGAGTTTCTGAATGATTATGACATCAATTTACAGTACAAAGAGGGTAAGGCAAATGTGGTAGCTGACGCATTGAGTCGCCGAGCACACTCTCTCCATTCGCTAGTCTCTCATACTGGCTTGGTTGAAGAGGTGCGGAGTGCTCAGATGACGGATCAGTACATGATGGAGATTAGACAGAAGCTTATTGATGGCACATTCGAGGGTCAGAAGTACGACTTCAGACTCCACGATGATGACCTGATTAGGCTTAATGGCAGGTTGTGTATACCCAGGAGTAGCGCTGAGCTGAAGGAGCGCATACTGAGTGAATCCCATTGTTCTACTACTTCGATTCACCCCGGAGCTTCAAAGATGTATAAAGGTATGAAAAGATACTTCTGGTGGGCTGGAATGAAAAAGGATGTGAATGACTATGTGTTGAGGTGTCTCACTTGTCAGAAGGTCAAGTTTGAGCACCGACGGCCTGGTGGTATGGTGCAGCCAATGCCAGTGCCGGAGTGGAAGTTCCATGACATATCTATGGACTTCGTGGTAGGGCTTCCGCCTACAAGGGGAGGTCTGAATATGATTTGGGTGGTAGTTGACCGACTGACCAAGGTGTCTCGATTCATTCCGATGAAGGACACCTGGAAAGTGGCAAGATTGGCAGAATTATTCGATAAAGAGATTGTTAGACATCATGGTGTACCAAAGACGATAGTATCCGACAGAGATACCAGATTCTTATCCAGATATTGGAAGTCTACACGAGAGGCACTTGGTACCGAACTGAAATTGAGCACGGCGTTTCACCCACAGACCGATGGTCAGAGTGAGCGCACTATACAGACACTTGAGGATATGCTACGTGCATGTGCACTTGACTTTCAGACCAGCTGGATTGATAAGTTACATCTGATCGAGTTTAGCTACAACAACAGTTATCATGCATCGATCAAGATGTCTCCTTTCCAGGCATTGTACGGTAGACCATGCCGCACACCATTATGCTGGGATGAGTCGAGTGAGACGGTCATTATAGGACCAGAGTATCTTGAGCAAGTTCAGGCAGAAGTTCGCCAGATCAGGGATAATATGAAAGCAGCTCAGGATAGACAGAAGTCGTACGCAGATGTGCGCCGACGTGACCTGGAGTTCGCCGTGGGCGATCAGGTATTTTGAGAGTATCCCCATGAAGGGAGTGTTTCGTTTTGGCCAGAAGGGCAAGTTGAGCCCAAAATATGTGGGGCCTTATGTTGTGACGGAGCGGATCGGCCCGGTAGCTTATAGACTTGACTTACCCGCCGAGCTGGGCAAGGTACATGATGTATTTCATGTGTCCCAGTTGAAGAAGTATATGTCTCATCCGTCTCATGTACTTCAGCCTGAAAGGCTAACTTTAGAGCCGACCATGCGATTAGTGGAGACTCCGGTACGGATTCTGGACACTAAGACTCGAGACACTCGCCATAAGTCTGTGAGACTGGTGAAGGTTCTCTGGTCTAACCAGGACGTTGAGGAGGCCACTTGGGAGCTGGAAGATAAGATGAAGGCGAAGTACCCGTCGTTGTTTACTTCTTAGTATTTGTATGTATAGGGTACGGGGCGTACCCCTATTTAAGGGGGGTAGAGCCGTTTCGGTTATGTATATGACATGTATTGAATACATTGTCTGTGTTGTATTGTCATGTTGTTAATGTTGCAGACCGCTGAGTCTGAATGATGTTGTGATGTTTTGTTGTTTGGACCATGTGTCCGATATGATGTAAATATGTTGTTAATGTGATATGGAAGTGTTGTTAATATGTGTTCTCATGCTCTAATGTTTAAGTTATGTGGAAATATGAACTTTGGGGACAAAGTTCTTTTAAGGGGGGTAGATTGAAATACCCCAAACCTAGTTATGTTGTTTAAACACCTAAATAGGGTGTAATAAGACTAAAAAGAGCATTAGAAACCTTAGTAAACAAATTTAAACAAAAGGAAACACAAATGTGCTTTAAAGTCAATAGGAGCTAAAATGTGCTCTAAGCTTGGGATAAACTTGAGTAAGCCTAATGAGCTTACCAAGACCTCATTTATACACTAATGAACATATTAAACCAATTACCAAAGAAAACCAAGCTTGAAAACAAGTTAAAACACAAAATGTGCTTTAAGAAGTCTTAAAGCACGTTTTTGAAAAATTGTCTTGTAAATGAGTTTTGAATGGCTAAATGTCCATCATTACTCTTAAATATATATGTGTACTACATAGTATCACATTTGGGTGGCTATATTAATGGGAAATCAAAAATTTCACTTCTAAGTGCCTTGTTTAGGTGAATAGTACTTTTTATAAGCTAGTTTATAACATATGTTATATTAAGCAATTAAATTGACAAACAAAGACTAAAACACCCTCACACTAATAAAGGGGGGGCCGGTTTTTATAAGTGTGGTGACTCACCACTCTCTAGTTAATGTAATAAGTAAGTAAAGCAAACTAAGTAAACTTACTTTTTACTTTATAAACATAAATATCTCCTAAAAGCAAGTTCTATCTTCATTCTCATTTCTTTCCTTCATTCCCACGGTTTGCAAACACCTCTTCTTCCTTCTTCCTTGTTCTCTCACGGTAATACCACTATCACCATGGAAACTCCCACTTTGACCACTTGTTAAATCTGCTCACTTGTCCAAATCAAAAACAAAGACCACCAATCTCTTCCTCTCATCAAGCTCTTCATTCCTATCTTCTCAAAACTCCAAGAGCTCCATTTCGGTGCCAAGGTGTTCCACCATTGAAGGAGCTTGAGCTTGTATTTTGACATATTGTTGATCTCCTTTGCTTCTAGGTAAGGAATCTCAAAGAAAAATCATGTTTCCTCCATGTTCTTACCTTAACCGAAAATACACATTGATATAGCTCTTTGTGTGACTTTGTTCTAGCTTCATTTCAACTCTTCATGGACTAGGTGGAGTCCTCTCTTGTTATATATTCAAACTCTCTTCAAAGATCAAGGTAAAACAACTACATTAATGTTTTTGAAACAATGTCAAATTAGGGTTTACAATGAGATGAAGCTTATAGCTTGAATACTCATTATAATGTTTGTATATTGTTTAGAACTTGTCAAAGAATCAAAATACCATACGGTTTTGTAAGGAAACAAGAAGGAAGTGTGTTGGAAAAAGAGGTAAATCTACTAACTTAATGTTGTTTAATGCCTTAGGAGAAATGAGCTATAATTGCTTATTAAAACTACCTAAAGAGCACATGGTAAATGACCTAGTAAATGTTCTCAAGGAGACTAGTAAAATAACATATGTCTTGTTGGATGTAATCGCAGGTTAAAGGCATATATTTGTGGAAATTCAGTTGTTATGATTTAAGCACTTTAAGGGCCTAAGAGCCATGCATTTTAAGGGCCTAAGTGCCATGCAATTTAAGTTATGCACTATATTGTGATGTAGTGTGAATTTGGTGAAGTTGTGGTAAGAAAGTGTTCTTGGTGTTCTTAGTGTTCTAGGATGTTTAATGATGAAATAATGTTCTAAGGTGTAACAAAATGCTAGGAGAAACTATGTCGAAATTTAGAAAATGCATAAGGAGTTCAAGATGTTGTAAAGGAATTTTGATGAACTAGGAAGTGTTCTAGAGTGTAATAAGGACTTAGGCATGATCTTGAGGTTTTAGTATGTACCAAAGTCATTTTGGACTTAGATGAAGGCTTAGGCAAACTTTGGTAATAATAAGGAGGAAGTGTAAGCTTAGGAAAAGGTATTTCAAGAATGACTTAAGGAGTTTTAGTTTGTAAGAAACAATGTTAAAGTAATGATGTTGTGTGGAAGAAATATCTAGGAATAATGATTGGGATAGGCAAGGAATGCCACTTAGAAACTTAAGGAGAAGACACTATAAGTGTTGGAGGCTTTGGAGAAATTTGGTTAAGTGTTTAAGGTTGTAGAAAATGAGTATAATGGCACGTCCGAACTTCCGTCCGAACTTGGAAGCTCGGACATGCCCTGTTACGCTTACAGTTTCTGGATTTTAGGTAGTGTCCGAACTACCGTCCGAACTTGGAAGTTCGGACGCACCTGTTATTTCTTAGGGAATTATCCTCGAAAAGTGTCCGAACTTGGGAAGTCCGGACACATGTTCGGACGCGAGGGTTCCTGTCTAAAATTTCCTCGACTCATGTCCGAACTTCCGAAGTCCGGACAAGTTCGGACATGTGTCTGTTTTCTGTCTAAAATCACGGCTGGTGTCCGAACTTGGAAGCTCGGACACAAGTTCGGACAGGGCACTATATGGACCAAAAATTATTGTTTTAAGATGGGAATTGTTACCTAAAAATAGTAGTTGGTTAGTAAAGATATTATGAGGTTAAGCAAGACATGTTAGGTGAGTTTTAAAGGCTATTAAAAAGGATGAAAAGTTGTAACAAGTGTAAAGTAAAAGTAAACTAGTTGTGTTGAGTAGATAATGTTAACAATGGACTAGTGCGTTAATTAACCGACGTTACTAATGTGTTTAGGATTCTTCCAAGGTGGAAACCAGTCAAGGCAAGGACCGAGGTATGGTTTTCTTGCAGTCTGTTGCCTACCGGTTTACACCGGCTTGTGTGTTGTTTGTTTTTCTGTGTGTTTACGACTTTGTAAGATTAAACCATGTAAGGAGTTTACAGTTGTTAAATATTATTATGTTGTTAAGTGTGACTCTCTCTTCCCTTGTGTGGGTCTAACAAGACTTGACCTATGATTGTGAATTGTGTGTTGTGTTCAATGATGAACTACTAACAAGGGCTAACGGGGGAAGTGAGGAGTCCGGTCTGTTCCGGCCACGCGTGTGAGTATGGGAGTCGATGTCATAACCGGTTCGATTCTCTCTGTATGTTATGGTTAAGTTTCCGATTTGGTTTCTAACCTTCCATTTAGCTTAACCAAGGCTATTTTACTGACTCACGTCGGGCCACAGGGGCATACTATGTGTTTTGTTTTGGTGTGCTTGGATCACTATATCCGAGGCACCTTGTGTTAAGTTAACCGTTCAATCTAACCGGACGGTAACGAGTTATGTAACGAGCTAAGTATGAGTGTGGCAACATTCTCTAGGCTCTCAATGGGGACTAACTGTGTTGGTTCTCTTCCTAAAAGGAATTGTATGTATGTGATGTGTGCTATGATGTGTACAATACCTGTGTTATGTTATATATGTATATGTTGTGTGTTTTAAAATAAATATCATGTCATCATGACAATTGGTTGCGCGTATCCCGGTAGCCGATGGGCTGCGCGTTAGCCATACCAGCGAAGGTGCTGACCCCCTCGGGGGCTCCATATTTTTATTGCAGGATGAGGATCGAAGAGGCAGAGTGGCTCTAGATCCTAGAGAGTAGTTTACTTTTGGAGTACTTTTGGATGTTGCCCGGGTTGCGCCTGTGCTCCCGTGGCGTATTATATACTTGTTATGATGGTTACGGTGGAGTATACGGTGAAAGGATTTTGTAAACACTCGGTATTACGTTGATGTATATATATGGTTGTTAGTTCTATGCTCGGGAGTCTGATCATCAGACCGGTACATTTGTATTTATTCAGCCTTGTTAGCCACGTGGGTGGTTGACGGCATTGTAGCACCAATCGTTTAGTTACCGTTTAGTTGTTTATTTTCCGCTGCGATTCCAAGTATAGTTATGTGCGTAGTAGGGGTGTTACAATAGTCCGATTCATGCATTTATCTTATTTTGGTGATCAAATAAGCACACAAATTGGGGTAACCAGGTTAGGATACAGAGCATGAAGAAATCATACCTTTCACCGGGATTTACTTCATCAGGTGTTTCTTTGTTCCTTGGTTCACACTTGTTCCTCGAATCTTATTTTTGAACCAATGACTACATGCCAAATGATTCTATTAATACTAAGTATTACAATAAATACATAATTACTACTCCCGTACTTACCCCATTATCCCGTTATTTCGGTTTAACTTAATGTCCTTAAACTTACAACTTTCTTAATCACATTCCCAAACTTGTTTAAACTTCTTAGGTCCTTTAAAGGTCACCAAACAAGGCCTTGGCAACACCTAAAACCAATACCATTCACTTCCCCATCATTAGACACCCTTAAAACACATTTTGTTACAAATTTAGCATGGTCCGGGTTTGTGTTCGGGTCTACAAACCCGGACCAACCACTGTTTTCAGTTTCTGGGCATTTTTACATGTGGTCTGGGTTTGTGTCCAGGTTTACAAACCCGGACCACCCCCTGGGATGGTCTTCTGCCGTGTTTTTGCTATGGTCCGGGTTTGCGTACTAATTTGCAAACCCGGACCACCTCTGGAACTGTCAAAATTTACAGTTTTCCACCAGTTTTCAACCCCTACTTCACCTCTAATCATTTCCTAATCTTTCCACATGTTTTCTACATGTTTAAGTGCCCTAAAACATGCCTTAATCCTGTTCCAAACCTCCTCAAAACATTAGTCAAATCCATACTCAATACTTGCTCGATTTCTACAGATTTTTCTTCCTCTCTGTTGTAGTTAGCACACTTGTGCATTTCCTACACTTCTCTTTGCATTTTTCATTTTGTCCTAACTTCATTTTACCATTCCAATTCATTTCCAATCAATTACACTACCTATACCCAAGTCCAACACTCATTTCACTAAGTCTTGTACACTAATTCTTTTCCTAGTTTCTCCAATGCATTTGAACACCTCTTGCTACAGATTTTTATATCCTTTCATTCTTATACTACAACTACTACTCCATGATTACTAAACATCTCTACTAACTCCAATACACACCTTGGTTCTCCCATTCACCAAGTCATCCATGAATGCACAATTCCTACCAAACTTTTGCCATAGTTCACCTACTTTTCTTACTTAGCCACATACATCCTTTCTTGCCAAAATCATTCCTAATCTAGCCACACCCATACAAGGGTCCTACCAGCACACAAGGCAATACCAATACACCAATACTTCCATTAAACAACAATGCCAATACAAATACACAATTATTTGGCTCTAACGCCTACAATCCCAAATAAAAGCTCACAAATACTCAAACTTACACAACTACAATACTAGTACAATATTTTGGGTTCTTTAATTTGGTTTACCCATTCCCATTACTCTAATGCATTAAAATTTAGCATTAAGAAGGAGCTCTTACCTTGAGCTTATATTTCCTTCATTTCTTTTCCAATTCTCCTCCTTCTCTCTTTCTTGCCCAAATCGGCCATGTAGGGGATGGAATTGCCAAACTCCATCCCAAAACCCAAATTACATAAAGAGGATATAATTAAACTTCTAATCTCTTAAAACATCAATAATTCAATGAAGGGTTTAAATTACCACAAGTTAGGGTTTACCTTTGGAGTGTTTTAAGAGGGGTTTTAGCCCATGGTTCAAGAAAGTGATTCCACCACCATTGCAAGGTTGAATTGATGCTCAAAAGAGAGAGAAAAGTAGAGCATTATAATGGGCAAAAATCGGCTACAAAAGAAGGTGGAGAAAACAAGAACTTTTCATATAGATTTTTACCTTAATGGAGAGAGGAAACTCCAAGCTACCCATTGGTGCTATTTTCTCTTTGAATGGGGAAAACCCTTGGAGATGAACTTCCTCATTTTTGGATTTTGAAAAGAGAGAAGTGTAGAGGATGATGAGGGGAGCAAGAATATGTAGTTATTTTTGCATTTGGAGGTCACATGAGGATGGAGCATGAAGAAGAAGTAAGGAAGCCATGGGAGCTTCCTTTGGAGCTTCAAAAATCGCCCAACAGAGGAGAGAGAAGAGGGAGATCGGCTGGGAGTGAAATACCCCAAACCTAAGTATTCTAAGTAAACATCAATTTATGATGTAGTAAGGCTAAAATATGCCTTAGAAAGATTGGTATACAATTTAAACCAAGGAAAACACAAGAAAATGCCTTAAGGTCAATTAGGGCAAAAATGTGCTCTAAGCTTGGAGAGACTTGGGTGAGTACCCAAATATCATGCTAATACCTTAGTAATATTCTAATGGTCATTTTAAACCAATTGGCAAAGAAAACCAAGCTTGAAAACAAGTTAAAACACAAAATGTGCTTTAAGAAGTCTTAAAGCACATTTTTGAAAAATTGTCTTGTAAATGGGTTTTGAGTGGCTAAATGTCCATCATTACTCTTTAATTAACATGTGTACTACTTAGTATCACATTAGGAAGTCTAAATCAATGGGAAATCAAAAATTTCACAATTATGTGCACTAGTTTGTGACTAGTAATCAAATAGTTCCTAGCTTAGTCTTTAATCAACTAAGTCTAATTAATTGGTCAAACAAGACCATGACCAGCCTAAATCAATAAGGGGGCCGGTTTCTAAGAGGATGAGTCACCATAGACTTCATTAAATAAGAAAGGAAAAGAAGAGTAAAGTAAAAGAAGTTACTATTTGCTTTTATAAAGCAAAATATCTATACTAGCCTACCTTCTCTCCTCTCTTCTTCATTTCTCTCCTTCACCACCGATTTTATCTTCTTCTTCCCTGCTCCAAACCGTGAGTGAAGCCTCCATTTATGCTCCATCTTTAAATGTCTATAACTTACTCATTTTAGCTCCAAATAAAAAACTAAACACATATTATTCTTAGTTAGCTCAAGCTCTAGCTTTCTATCTTTTCAAATCCTTCAAATGTAACACCCCTATAATAATAAAACAACAGCGGAAAATAAACTAAAGGTGCTACAGACCATCGGGCTCCAAACACCCAGTACCAACCTCACCAATTACAACCATTACAATTAACTAAGTTACAGTCTGAACTTCGAGAAAACTTAACATTAACATAACAATAATAAAATACATTCACTCTCCATAAACCTAGTCCCATCCCAATCACTCATGCTCTTCGTGGCCACCTGTAAATCAATTTGTACCTGCAAGATGAAACCAAGCAGCCCACCCCGGGAGGGGTGAGTCAGTTCCCTGGAATGGAACTGGTACAATTCTCCAAAACAATCTTTAAAACATAACTCTTCAAAATAAACAGTAACTTGAAATTAAACTCTTGAAAGTAAAACAGGGAAACAACGCACTTTAAAGTCACCAAGCCAAAGATAACAAGTTAAGGATAAAGATAAATAATAGAAAGGTAAAGTTAGTCAATCCAAAAACCACACCATGTGTTAGTGAGCATCCATTGCCTTAGTTAAACTCAATTCCCGTTCGGAGTAGAAAGAACCAGATGATCACAAAGGACCAGGAATGATAAGATAGATCCAAGAACCAATAACTCAAGAGTGGAATAATTCAACTGGGAGAGATGGCCCCCACCGCCAGATATACATGTTCGTATGGACGAGGGATATACAACCCCCTGCTGTCAGATTAAAAATGTCCTGGTGGACGAGGGATATACAACTCCCTGCTGTCAAATATAAATGCCCCTATGGGCGAGGGATATACAGCCCCCTACTGTTACCATTGAAGACGCGCGCACGTCGAAACCTCAAGAACCAGCTCATGGATGAAACGATATCCAGAGTCAAGAGAAGAATTTACCAAAATTGACCTTTTCCAAATTCTCACCAGATCACTAACTACCCAGAGCAATACCAAAACACTCAGTTCTATAGAGTGCAGAAGCGTAAACCCTAAGCAGTCAATGTCTAATGGAACAACCAAATAGAAGGAACCAATACCCAAGTGAGTTTCACATTCAAGGCTCAGTTAGTCACACAAGCTGAGTTAGTCACACAACCATTTCCTTTTAGAAATTCCTCTTAAACTCAGTTAGCGTTTTTTGAAAACGTCTCATAAGTCAATCAGCAAAAATATCGGAGTACAAGAAATCGTACCTGGTCAACGCTGTAGCAGTTCTAGTAAACTCGTGCAAACATTCAACAATTCTCTGAGGAACATTGAAGATAATTTACTCTCAATAACCTGTACCCTAAGTTAAACTTAAATAAATTCCTCTCTCTTATTTCCAAATCTCAATTATCTTATAAGCCCTCGCTTAAATGTTATGTATAACCTTTGACTTATTTTAGAAGGTTGTATAGCCCAAGGTTGTAGGATCAAGGAATGTATTTTATTAACACCTGCTAACTGTCCACTCCTATCCACTTTATTCATATTTAACCACAATCCTCACATTCAAGACTTTTGAGACCTTTATATCATAAATGTGTTTATATTATATAATTAAATCTAAGAATTTCAATAATAATCTTAAGCTCAATACCATTATTCTTAATTTAGAATAAACATTGTATTATGACCTATGATGGACTCATCTCAGAATACTATACTATTATCTCACAATGTAAAGATTATGTATTTAAACAACATCTACTAGATAACTCATTATGATTAAGTCTTTCCCTTAACTTAATTAAGATCTACATCTTGTATATTGGAATCGTAGTGTTGTAGACGCTTTTTATTATAACTTAATTGAACTGCTAAACTCAATTATCTCATCTTTAGTTCAGAATGACCTTTAATTACAACCAACTAATAAACTTGTCATAAGATGTTAAATTGCTTCTCATCCTGAATAACTATACTATAGTTAACTTAGATTTAACGAATTAATCTTACATTTAGTATTCACAAGTTATATTATATGTTTTATTATTACCTATACAATAAGGTGTTTAGTATAACCTTTTATGTATCCTTACTTACATTTAATTTCCTAAATGTTTTATTTTAACACACATTCCCTCCATAGATTATGTATAATCCTTTTATACCAAACTTAATAAATTAATTTCCTTTATTGTATTTAGGATGGGCAATATATCTACATAGAGTAGAATTTATCAAAGAATTAAATTCTGGTTCGTAAGCGAAATTGTTAATTACTTAATAAGATAATCTATTACGAAAATTCTCATATTTTATATTCAAATAACCTATCATTACTTCCCATTACCGTAAAGTATATCAATATAGTATCTTATGTAACTTAGTTTTATCTAATAAAAGGTTCAAAGGTTTTAAGTATCAAATTCCTATTTATAAACCTTCCTATAAATTCTCACTACTAAATACCCCACTTAATTGTAAACTCACATCCTGAATATTGGTAATAAATGTATTTTATATGGCTTATCTAATTCTAAGAAACTTAAGGATAATTATTTAGATAAATTTCCTAATCATCGTTTAATATAGATTATATCGTAATCCTTTTAATGATTCTATCTTAAAACATTAAGTTATTTTTCAATACCATAAATGTTAAGAAATGATTAAATCTAGACTTACTAATCCACCTCACATTTAGATGTAAAAGTATTTTACTTATTTTATTATGGTTTATATATTAAGAATATTTAGATGTAAACGTATTACATTTGTTTATCATTAATTATAGAATAAGATCTATTTGTGCAACATTTTATGTAATCTAATCACAACTTTTCCTAAGTTTTAACTTATTAATTACTTAATCCCAATTTTAGATTTACATTCTGATCATTGACAAATAATCCATACTTGTATTTTAATATGGTTTACATATAAACTTTGGAAATTCAAAGGTAACTCTTTAAGCCTAATACATAACTATAATTTAATACCACCTCATAAAATATTCTTCTATTAGTATTATGTAGAGGTTTAGTTTAACTTATTAATTCCTTCGTATTATATTTCCTATAAGGTATTTAATTTTATTATGTTTAATGTGTATATACTTATGTATACTAGGATTTGTTCAAAACATTATTTATGTAGTTTTATTGTATTTAATTATGTTTAATAACTTTTAGGCATAACTACAACCGATATACGGTTTATAAAATAAAGTGTTTCCCTTTATTTATTTAATACATATATACGTATACCTGTATTAGAATTTAATTAATACATCCCCTATGTAGCTTACTGTATTTAAATTATCTTATTACTTCAACATTTATCTGCATTCCATGTATGTTTCACAAAGTATTTCTTTACTATATCTTAGGATACTAGCTCTTATACTATTTAGTTAATACAAGTGTTAATTTATTAGCTCCCTGTTTTACCCTAAGTTACTATTTTATTTCCTTCCTATATATGTGTAAATATATATACGTTTTCCTTAGTTTTAATTAAAAATATTAACTCCCATATAACATAATAAATAAAACGTAAAATAATTAAATTCCTTGATTTAACATAAGTTTCTACTTAAATAAGTATATATATACATATATGTAAATAATTTCACCTCTCCTAAAAGATAATACCCAAACTTTTATAAACTTACTGTTATAAAATGTTAATTTAGTGTTCCATATTTTTCCCAGCTTAAAAAGTTTATTAACA
Source organism: Limonium bicolor (assembly GCA_023374045.1). Lineage (NCBI taxonomy): Eukaryota > Viridiplantae > Streptophyta > Magnoliopsida > Caryophyllales > Plumbaginaceae > Limonium > Limonium bicolor. The sequence continues at coordinate 338,839,561 of CM041777.1, forward strand.
AACCATACCTTAATTTTCGGTTACATTAAAAACTATATATTATAAGTTATTCTTATGAAAAACTCACAAACACAATTTTTAAAACCATTTACCATTGCCCAAAAATTCCCAAATTTAATATACAGTAACTATAACATTTTAGACATATTATAAAAATTTTTTTTCATAAAAATATCTTTTTAATTTAGCCAAATAATTCCAGAAAACCCGTAACTTACAAAAATCATAACTTACGTTTAAAAACTCCAAACCATATTAATTTACATCAAAATAAACTAGATTAAATAAGGAATCTATGGTTAAATGCAGACATTATAAAGTGAGTGGTTAAATTGGTGTAAAATTAAAAGAAAAGAAATTAAAACTCAAAATAAACGTCGAGCTGCAAACAAATCCCGGTCGTAGTAGTATAGTGAAATTGTAAGCGACTGGATGTCGAACCGTGGGACTAATATACATATTATAGTACCTAAGCGTGTCACAAAAGGGGGGAGGATTAATTGACTTGTATATGAATAAAAAGGACAGATAAAATAAACTAAGTTAACAGATAAATTAAATGGAACTCTGGGTCAAGTTATTATAATCTGCATAATTAAGCTATCTCTACTGGTTTAATAATTTGGCAAGGTTCCTGTTATTTTCTTAAGGTCTAAGTCATAGACTCAAAAGAACTCATTTACGTGAAAATGCAAGGTTCTAATCAAGGTTCAAGCAAAATGCCTGTAAATGGAGAGGAGTATTGAGGAATTACATTTGCAACTGAATACTAACTTATTAAATCATAACAAGTTTCCTCCAGTTTTACGTCTTAATTAACCTATCTATTTATCACCGGTCTGATCAAAATAGACTTAGGAAAGCAATTTAATAAACTCATGACATTTATTAAAAAGGTGCGAGATAACCTTTAAAACGTAACAAACTGTATATAAATTAAACCAGTAAACATATTGCATAATTAATATAAACACATAATAACCGTTCCCAGAGCGTACGTAAACTAGCCTAACATATTAAATAGATAAACAGAAACAAGAGTAATAGAAATCATCTGTAATCACTCCTGCTCGCTCTGCTATTTTGTATACGTAGGGCTAGAGGTGGATACGATGGAATGTAAAATAAATAAAATGGAGAAGACGGGAGGAGAGAAATGAGTTGAACGTGTGATGTGTGGTGAAGTGGTACGGTGATGGATTGTATGGGTCGTGGATGTGTGTTTTTGTGGTGAAGTTATGTGCGTTTATATAGGGGAAGGAAGAAGGCAGCAGATAAGGGACACCGCGTGAGGATTTAATTGAGGCGACAGGAAGAGCTGGATCTCATTTATTGCGCAGGGGACAAAGCGTGTGCAGAGTAGATGGATAAGTTGCAGACAGGTCGACGGGCGAAGTCGACGGGCGAAGTCGACGAGCGAAGTCGACGAGTGAAGAAGAAAACTGTTTCTTGTCCGATTTTAGTCACGACCGCATTGGTACCTCACTGTTGTCCGCATGACAACCAGGCGGTTGCATGAGTCTGGCCGCCCTCACGTCCGCACCAATCCCATGCGGTAGCATGCATTAACGTCTGCCTGTCTCCTCTCCTCTCACGTCCGCCCTGGTTTTAGGCGGTACAGAGGCGGTTGCCACCTGAGTCGTCCGCTCTTGCGTCCGCCCGAGATCCATGCGGTCACAAGTGTGGTCGTGACCCATTTCCTTCCAACTTTGACCGGCTCTAGATTCTTCGTTTGGATTCCGTTTTCTGAGCCGTTTGTGTCTATGCGTTCGTCTCTTCGTCTACTTTATTCCCAGCTTGGCTTTCCTCATGTTCAAACAATAAATTTGTGAGATAACAATAAAACATAAACTAGAGGAAAACTAACCGAAGTGGAGAAATGAGCAAGAAAAGTGCTAATATTATATATGAAATACACCTATAAATCATGCTCATTTGGACACTTATCACACCCCCACACTTATCTTTTTGCTTGTCCTCAAGCAAAACCACGTACCCAAGTAAGTAGGGAATGCTCAATACTAACAAATTTATATATGAAGGGTAGGATAAACATGATCTTTAAACTTATTGAGGAGTGTGAAAAATTAACTGCTGGTGGCATAGGTGTGCTCAGGGCAAAAATAAAATATAGAGTTTCAGGGTATGATCTAAGGTACTTCAATGTTTTTTTGTGTGACTCTGAGAACTTTTACCATGGCCAACTTCTCTCAAGAATGGGCATTTAAGGAGAAAACAAAAGGAAAAATAGATTTATGCATTTGTTTCACTTTTGCAAGGGATGAGAAAATGTAGGCATCACGCCTTTGTATTTAAGAAACCTCAACTCTCTTTTGTTGGTTACCAATGGTGTCTCGCAAGTCCCTTATTATTTTGTATTCTTCTTTTTTCTTTTTTTTTAACAGAGAAGCACCCCTTAGCAATCCCTAAGAGAGAAGATAGAAAGAAACCCTGAGCAATAAAATCCAACCATTTGCAGATTATTTGGTCACACTGCATATAAAATGCTCCTCAAAAGTAATCAAAATTTTAAAATTTGTACCATTTATCCTATAATTCATAACAATATTTATTCTTAAAGAGAACAACCCACATATAAAGGGTCCATAATATTTGAATTGGACAAACGCATGATAAGGAGAGAGATTAAACATTTAAGCACAAAATGTTACCGAAAAGGGCACACTCCCCCACACTTAAATTGAACAATGTCCTCATTGTTCACCAGAAAAACAAGGGAAGGTTTCAGAAGACCTTTTCGGTAAGTAGATAAAATAGAGATACACAAAGATCACAAATAACATTTAAGCACATAAACGCTCCTCTGCAGTTTTTTTTAAATAAAGTATAATTAAAGAAACTGGTACTCCCCTTATATTATTTTTGCTTTGTTGTTAAAGAAGTTCCCCCACACTTGAGCTTCAGCCTCAAGTAGCGTAGCTTGGTTGCAGTGTAGATATGAAGGTGCACCTGCATAAGACACCAGAAGCAACCATACTACAAACGGGGTTAAAAAGTTAGCAAAAATAAAATTTTAAAGAGAACCTGAAAATTAAAAGAGCATAAAAGCAAATAAAAATACACCCGGGTTGCCTCCCGGGAAGCTGTCCTTCTTTAACGTCTTTGGCTAGACGCCTGCTTTGTTATCCTGGATCAAAACAAAACGTTACCTCGGCATATAAAATAAGAAAATTAATACTCCACAAAATCTGGTGTTTGAGGAGGTACTGCCGGGAACGTAGTTCTAGCAGAAGACCCGGCGGGGATGATTTTTCTTCCTCAAATTGGAGGATGTAAACATCATCCTCTTGTAGGTGAGGCTCGTAGAAAGAACGCTGATCGATATCATCTTCAGAGAAAATATTTTTTTTGAAGGTGATAGTGGTGTTTTGTTTGGATATATTGGTGGGAGGTGATGGCAATTCCTTCTCTTCATTTTCGAGGATATAAATATCCTCATTTTCTGGGTAGAGCATAGAGAAGGATGGAAACTGGCGGTAGGTGACTATAGAGAGAAGAGCATAACTTACGTCCGTAGTGGGGTGTTCTACCTCATGAATTATTTCGCTCTTTGGTTGCTGTTCTGGTTGAGCGAGTCTCTCCAGGTAATCTGGTTGATCTTCTAACCAGAGTTGTTCTTGTAATATGAGACAATCCTCATAATCTTGAGCTCCCCCACATACGGAGCAGTGTAAATACTGTGAATAGCAAAACTCTTGCTCGAACACCTGCTCCATTTCCATTTTTTTTTGTGTTTTTGTATATAAAACAAAACTACTGAAACAGATTAGAAAATAAAATAATTAGAAACAAACATAATAATATAAACAAAATATAAAAGATAATTAATATAAACAACAAACAAAAATAATATAGACAAAATATTCTAATATAACAAGTGAATAATCCGGGGCTTAGGGACTAGAATAAATCTAGTCCCCGGCAACGGCGCCATTTTGCAGACATTATAAAGTGAGTGGTTAAATTGGTGTAAAATTAAAAGAATGGAAATTAAAACTCAAAATAAACGTCGGGCTGCAAACAAATCCCGGTCGTAGTAGTATAGTGAAATTGTAAGCGACCGGATGTCGAACCATGGGACTAATATACATATTATAGTACCTAAGCGTGTCACAAAAGGGGGGAGGATTAATTGACTTGTATATGAATAAAAAGGACAGATAAAATAAACTAAGTTAACAGATAAATTAAATGGAACTCTGGGTCAGGTTTTATAATCTGCGTAATTAAGCTATCTCTACTGGTTTAATAATTTGGCAAGGTTCCTGTTATTTTCTTAAGGTCTAAGTCATAGACTCAAAGAACTCGTTTACCTGAAAATGCAAGGTTCTAATCAAGGTTCAAGCAAAATGCTGTAAACGGCAGAGGAGTATTGAGGAATTACATTTGCAACTGAATACTAACTTATTAAATCATAACAAGTTTCCTCCAGTTTTACGTCTTAATTAACCTATCTATTTATCACCGGTCTGATCAAAATAGACTTAGGAAAGCAATTTAATAAACTCATGACATTTATTAAAAAGGTGCGAGATAACCTTTAAAACGTAACAAACTGTATATAAATTAAACCAGTAAACATATTGCATAATTAATATAAACACATAATAACCGTTCCCAGAGCGTACGTAAACTAGCCTAACATATTAAATAGATAAACAGAAACAAGAGTAATAGAAATCATCTGTAATCACTCCTGCTCGCTCTGCTATTTTGTATACGTAGGGCTAGAGGTGGATACGATGGAATGTAAAATAAATAAAATGGAGAAGACGGGAGGAGAGAAATGAGTTGAACGTGTGATGTGTGGTGAAGTGGTACGGTTATGGATTGTATGGGTCGTGGATGTGTGTTTTTGTGGTGAAGTTATGTGCGTTTATATAAGGGAAGGAAGAAGGCAGCAGATAAGGGACACCGCGTGAGGATTTAATTGAGGCGACAGGAAGAGCTGGATCTCATTTATTGCGCAGGGGACAAAGCGTGTGCAGAGTAGATGGATAAGTTGCAGACAGGTCGACGGGCGAAGTCGACGGGCGAAGTCGACGGGCGAAGTCGACGAGCGAAGTCGACGAGCGAAGAAGAAAACTGTTTCTTATCCGATTTTAGTCACGACCGCATTGGTACCTCACTGTTGTCCGCATGACAACCAGGCGGTTGCATGAGTCTGGCCGCCCTCACGTCCGCACCAATCCCATGCGGTAGCATGCATTGACGTCCGCCTGTCTCCTCTCCTCTAACGTCCGCCCTGGTTTTAGGCGGTACAGAGGCGGTTGCCACCTGAGTCGTCCGCTCTTGCGTCCGCCCGAGATCCATGTGGTCACAAGTGTGGTCGTGACCCATTTCCTTCCAACTTTGACCGGCTCTAGATTCTTCGTTTGGATTCCGTTTTCTGAGCCGTTTGCGTCTATGCGTTCGTCTCTTCGTCTACTTTATTCCCAGCTTGGCTTTCATCATGTTCAAACAATAAATTTGTGAGATAACAATAAAACATAAACTAGAGGAAAACTAACCGAAGTGGAGAAATGAGCAAGAAAAGTGCTAATATTATATATGAAATACACCTATAAATCATGCTCATTTGGACACTTATCATTAAAATTTCAAGTCAAAACACATTCGGGAAGGTACTTAAATTAACTCAACAAGTTAGGACTATTTACTGAAATTTATAGATACTTTAATAAACTTAATCTGAAACGTTTTAATCTCGGCCGTCCAATCTTTTAAAACGAGATCGGACGGTCCCTGAACGCTGAGTTCATCAGTGAAAGCAAAATCAAACCCAAGTACTAAATCTTCAATATCTCATAATCTACAGAACGAAATCGAGTGATTCTTGTTTCTATGGTTTCGAAATCGAATTTCGGTTCTAATGATGCTAATTTCTCTAGCTAATATGCAAGATTCAACGGGTTTTGATTTCAGTTCGAAGTTAGGGTTCGTAATGGTTACATAATTCGATTATGTCAAATTCTCCCTATACGAAGCATAATAAGCCTAATTGGTGGTTGGGTTAGACCGGTAACGTGATTACGAATAGCAATAACGGAGCAATTTGATCGGAAACTCACCGGAGTTGCAAAAACGGGGGTATTCGAATCTGAAGTTCTGGAAAAATTCGAACTTTCGAGCAGTTCACGAAGCTGACTTTGAGGATCTATAACTTGCAGTACAGATCGTGTTAGGCTATGTGTAAGGGCTTAATCGAAAGAGTAAACTTTCCTCTACATATTGATAACAAGAACTAATCCTAACTTGCAACACACAGAAAGAAATTAAAGTCGTAAATCCCGAGTTTATACCTTACAGTTTCGGTATGATTTTATGTGCTGCGGAATCCGAGACTTTAGGCGACTATATCCTCCAAACGGTTGGGAATTGGATTTGGTCATCAACATGCAAGTTTTAGAGGGATTAGAGCTCTTCAAAACGAGCTAAAGAACATGAAATTTGGCTGAGAAACGAAGAAGTTATGGCTAGACGAAGTTACCTGATTCGAAGGGAAAAACTGGAACTACAGTTTCGGTTTTTGCAGGGTGGCTACTTTAGCTCAAATTTCCGGTTGATATAGAACGAGTTAGGGTTTGTGTGAGTTATGGTTGTTTAGAGGAAGTTTAGGAGAAGGCAACAAAGAAGACGACACTAAAAAATTCCATAAGATGAGAAAGTTATGAAGGTCACAAGATAGGGCAAAACCTGCTTTCTGTTACCGGAAATATAGGAGATAAAACGGCTAAGTGTTGGGCGACCCGTGACAGTGTGACACGTGGCATATTTCAAATTTTTGACTCTAAACTTCAATCTAGCATAACTTTGGCTAGGATGATCCGTTTTTGACGTTCTTTTTATCGATCTTCATGGTTTTCCATAACCTATTTATTGGTATAGGTTTCATGTGCTAGTTTGACCATTCTCAAAAAGTCAACCCTAGCAAGGCTTAATAAGCTTTAAGGTTTCTAGGATTTTATATTGACTTTTATGTTCCAAATCAATGCTCCCAATATTTCTAAAATCTTTATAATATAGTTGGAGTGTCTAGGAATTTTTCCAAGATTTATTGACTTATAAATCTTGTGATTAAATTCATAATACCATATAATAATATATAATAATTAAACATTAAATTGTATTCTTTAGAGTTAAATAGGAGGAATCCCCTAAATTAATTTCCATAATTCCATATAATATTAATACTCATAATTCCATACAATAATTTAATATTCATAATTCCTTATACTAATTTAATATTCATAATTCCATATAATAATTTAATACTTAATAGTATTATTAAAGGTTTAATAAAAGAAATCCCCTAAATTAATTTAAATTAATTTTGGGGTATTTCATCAAAGCTCCATTTCGGTGCCACGAGAAAACTCCATTGATGGAGGAAAATCAAGTTTGAAGAGCCCATTTGGTTCTCCTTTCTCTTAAGGTAAAGAATATGTAAGAAAAACCATCTTTCCATCACTTCTTAACATGTCCGAAAATTACACTCATGGGGCTTCATTTTTATGCCTTGTTCTAGCTTATTTTCTATTCTCCAAGGGCTAGAGGAGGTCCTTCTTGATTCATATCCAAGCCTACCTTAAGACTCCAAGGTAAAACATTCGATTTAATACCTTAAAACACATTTTTAACCTAGGTTTTATTCCTTAAGGTTAGTGTGTTGTTTAGTACTCATTGGAGTCATTGAATATTGATTAGAACATTGGCAAAGGAAATTTAATGGTGGCCGAGATTCATCCATGAAGAAGGTCTAAGGAGGAAGTTAAGATAAGCTTGAGAAAGCAAGGTAAAATGCTTACCTAAGGGTGAAATACCCCAAACTAATAAAACATGGATTAAATATCTAATCACATTGATTAAGGCCTAAACATGCCTTAAAAGTCAACTGGGAACAACAGTGGTCAACACAAAACAAGACATTGCACCCTTTGACTGTTTAGGGTAAATAAATACCCAAATGAACTACTTAGGACCTAAAAATTTGTCCTAAGCTTAGTAACACATTACTAAACATATTACAATCGTTGGACAACTCTCCAACACAAAGAACAAGCATTTTCATGCTTGAAGGTCAAGTAGGGCAAAAATGTGCTCTAAGAAAACCTTAAAGGTCTAATGACCTCTAAATGATATAAAATTGGATACCATGATCAAATATCATGTAAGGAACACAACAAAACTGTTCTCAAAGAAAACAGAGCTCAGAAACTGTAACACCCCAACCAACAACAAACACATAACAACCATCTGCAGCGGAATACACACCTCAACAAATAACTTAACTCATTGGTGTTACACGCCGTTAACCACCCACGTGGCTAACAAGGCTAATACATATACATTGTACCGGTCTGATGGGCTAAATTCCCGAGCGACTACACATTACTATCCCTTTCCATTAACAACAACAACAACACACACCTTTCAACTATACCGAGTATTTATAAACTGATGCCGATAACAATTTCGGTCTTACTACACCTACTGCATATATACACTTAAATGATTACCCATGTATAACGACTACCCCGTCCTACTCTCGAACGGCTTCCAGCTCTCTGTACCTGAAATAGGAAAAGAAGAGAAAGGGTGGCCCCCAAGGGGCTCAGCACCTTTGCTGGTATGGTAATCCCGCAGCCCACATGCTACCGGGCCACGCACAACTAATTGTCGTCTTAGCATGCGATTGATTATATTTAAATCATGCATGCAACTGTAAACACACAACACATAGTCATTTCGCCTCAACGGCTCAACAAACGGATAATATATCCTTACTTGATACGTCACTCATGGTATTCATTATCCCTAGAGTGTTCCTCCTCTAATGGAGCTACTTCCTTAATAGACGACACTTACCCTTAAATCGGTTATCCTTAAACGCCTCTTATCACAAACTGGGATTCATATCCACGATCCACATACTCCACATTTTACAACATATAACACACACTACATAATAACACATAACAACACTTTGCACGTTTCAATGTGCACATCATAACATCGCAATAGATATTACATCACAACAAAAATACATAACATAACGGGAATGGTTCTCTTAGGAACCGACCCAAACATTGTTTATACACTGGTGAGCCTAGAGAATGTTGCCAGTCTCATGATAAGCTCGTTACATAACTCGTTACCGTCTCGTTAAATGAACGGATAACTTAACACAAGGTGTCTCGGATATAGTGATCCAAGCACACCGAACAAACATAACATAGTATGCCCCTGTGGCCCGACGTGAGTCAGTAATAGCCTTGGTTAAGCTAAAGGGAAGGTTGGAAACCAAATTGGAAAAACAACCATAACATACGGAGAGGATCGAACCTGCTATGACAACGACCCCCATACTCACACGCGTGGCCGGAACAGACCGGACTCCTCACTCCCCCCGTTAGCACTTGTCAGAAGTTCATCATTGAACTTAGTTAAACAATCACAACATTGGGTTAAGTCTTGTTAGACACACACAAGGGAAGGGAGAGTCATACATTCACACACCAACATCACACACAAACATTACATAACTAACTCACGCATAGCCGTGGTTAGAACGTTCCTTAGGTCAGAAACGTTATCACCGGATACCGTTCTCCTACGTTTACCTAATAGTGGTTAACTAGCCCTTCAAGCGCATTCGAGGTTACCGGTATCGGCACGTAAACATACAATAACAATAACGACTGTAAACTCGTTTCATGATTTACCTCATAACGTGGCAAACATACAGAAAAACACGTTGGCATACAAGCCGGTGTAATCCGGTAGGACACAGGTTGCAAGAAAACCATACCTGTCACCGGAGTCCACTTTATCATGTCCACTTATGTTCCTCGAGCAATTCTCGAACTACTGATAACATTACATGTATTTTTATTAACATCGGGGTAACATGATTGTTTAAAGTCTAATGCTTATAACTTTCCCCGTTAACTTAGTTAAATAACTTGACATTTTTAACTTGCTTTACTTTCACATTTTATTACCACTTTTCACCCACTTAATTGTCATTAAAACATACCTAACATGTCCTTAACAACCTCATAACATCATTAACCATCAATCCCCATCATTACATATCATTTTATAACCACAAACAACATTTTTGGTCCGACCGACCTTACCGACCGAACTTACCCAAGTTCGGTCGATTCCATAACACATTTCCGTCAAAATTTTTTACTCCGACCGACCTTGTAAGTTCGGTCACATGTTCGGTCCATTCCCGAGAGTTTCTTCCCTTTGAAAATTCAAGCCCGACCGAACTTGCCAAGTCCGGTCCCATGTTCGGTCGGTTCCAGAAACTTAATCCATACACAAAATACAAGCCCGACCGACCTTGCAAGTCTGGTCCCCATGGTCGGTCCATTCCAGAAACTAATTCTCGCAGGGTAAACTGGGCTCGACCGACCTTGGCAAGTTCGGTCGCAAGGTCGGTCTGCCCCAGACCTTTATTTCCCCTTGCCCATTTAACTCCAAACTTCACCTCAAATATCCTAATATGTTCTAACATCATTTGGCACCTTTAATCCTTCATATAACATCCTTAAAAACTCATTTCATGACTCCTTAAACACTTACTCCCTTTCTTACCATTCTCACACCTTGAACAACATTTTTAGAGTGGTCCGGGACTTGGTCCTTACCTTAAGTCCCGGACCAATACTTACAGAGACTCTCGGCTGTTTTTAATAGGGTGGTCCGGGACCTTGTACTCACCCTAAGTCCCGGACCAAGACAGTTTTCCAACTCTCGGCCTGTTTTTCATGTATGGTCCGGGACATCTTCCTATACCTAAGTCCCGGACCCCTGTAACAGAATCCCAAATTTGACAATTTCAAGCCTTGTTTCATCTATTCTCTTCATCCACAAATTACCCAAACTTCATACATGAACTTAGGCATATTCTAATACCCAAAATATCACTTTGATTCACCTTTAAACATTGTCCAATTTGTCACTCATTTTTCTTATAAATCTCTTAACACTTCCTAGTTCACCAAAACTCATTTAAAACACTTTGAACTCCTTATACATTTTCCAAATTTCGCCATAACTTCTCTTGTATATTCTCACATCCAAACACTTAGGTTTTTACCTTATTTCATTCAAGAACACCTAAAACCATCAAGAACACCATCACACACAAGACTTCACCAAATTTACACTACATCACAATATAGTGCACAATTTAAATTGCTTGGCACTTATGCCCTTAAATAACATGGCTCTTAGGCCCTTAAATTGCATAAATCTTAAACACTGAATTTCCACAATATATATGCCTTTGACCTGCAAATACATACACCAAGACATATGTTCTTTTACTAGTCTCCTTGAGAACACTTTACTAAGCCATTCACCATTTGCTCTTTAGGTAGTTTTAACAAGCATTATAAGCTCATTTCTCCTAAGGCATTAAACAACATTAGGTTAGTATATTTACCTCTTTTCCAAACAAACTTCTTTCTTGTTTCCTTATAAAACCGGTAAGGTATTTGATTCCTTGTCAAGTTCTATACATTGTACAAACAACATAATGAGTATTCAAGCTTTAAGCTTCATCTCATTGTAAACCCTAGATTTACATTGTTTCAAAAACATTAATGTACTTGTTTTACCTTGATCTTTGAAGAGAGTTTGAATATCTATGAAGAGAGGACTCCACCTAGTCCATAAGAGATTGGAATGAAGCTAGAACAAAGTCACACAAAGAGCTCCATCAATGAGTATTTTCGGTCAACAACAAAACATGGAGGAAACTTGATTTTTCTTTGAGATTCCTTACCTAGAAGCAAAGGAGATCAATAATATGTGGAAAGACAAGCTCAAGCTCCTTCAATGGTGGAACTCCATGGCACCGAAATGGGGCTTTTGAAGTTTTGAGAAGATAGAAATGAAGAGCTTGATGAGAGGAAGAGAATGGTGGTGTTTGTTTTTTATTTGGACAAGTGAGCTAGATTTTACAAGAGGTCAAAGCTTGAGTTTAATGGTGGTGGTGGGTATTACCGCGAGAGAACAGCAAGAAGAGAGGAAGAAGAAGGTTGGAACCGTGTGAAATGAGAAAGAAATGAGAGAATGAGATAAGTTTTGCTTTTTGGAAGATATTTGTACTTAAAAGCAAATAGTACTTAAGTTAGTCATTCTTTATTTCCTTAGCATGTTAACAAAGGTGGTGAGTCACCACACCTTAAAAACCGGCTCCCAATAGTACCTAGGGGTATTTTAGACTTTATTTGTCAATTTAATTACTTATGATAACATATGTTACAAACTAGCTTATAAAAATCACTATTCACAAAAACAAGGCACATAGAAGTGAAATTTTTGATTTCCCATTGATATAGACATCCAAATGTGATACTATATAGTACACATATATATTTAAGAGTAATGATGGACATTTAGCCATTCAAAACTCATTTACAAGACAATTTTCAAAAATGTGCTTTAAGACTCCTTAAAGCACTTTTTGTGTCTTAACTCGTTTTCAAGCTTGGTTTTCTTTGGTAATTGATTTAATATGTTCATTAACATATTTATAAGGTATAGGTATGACCATTAGGTCTTTTACAAATTTATCCCAAGCTTCGAGCACTTTTAGCCCATATTGACCTTAAGGTATTTATTTATGTTTTGTTTGGTTCCAATGTCTACCAAGGTTTCCTAAGGACTTAATTAGCCCTATTAAATCATAATTGAATATTATTAAGTCTTGGTAGGCTCTTTGGGTCCTAACCAAGTTCACTCATAACTTAGAGCATGTATTTGCTCGAACTGCATCTTAGTGCTTTATTGCATTTTACTACGGTTTAAATTGTTCACTGTTGTTTCTACGGCACTTTTTAGCCTTTACATACCATATTTTAATATTTAAACCACATATCAAGGTTTGGGGTATTTCAATCTACCCCCCTTAAAAGAACTTCGTCCTCGAAGTTCACATTTCCCACACATCATTAGATTAGAATACGGGGATTACTTATAGCCATAAAACTTCCATAACCAAACACACTTTACATCACAACCTCGGACTTAATGGTCCGGGTAACATATTCACATCCATACATAACATAACATACTCACATGATAACCTCAGACTCAATGGTCCGGGTATCTTAACAACATTTACACATACATAACAACCCTTAGACTCTCTGGTCTTGGGTAACATAATAACATTTAGACACATAGGTCTATGTAACACAACACATTTAGACTCATAGGTCTTAATAGCATACACTTTAGGATATCAAAGTCAAAATAACATTTATTACACATACCACACAACATGTCATAGCATGTATTGCAATAAAAAATATCCGTTATATACACTGTGATCCCGCAGAACCCGGTCGCGATGGACACCTTCCGTCCCCGTGCCTTTGGGAGATCAAAACAATCACTTAAATTTAAAATTTCCTTGTGAGGTTAAGTAAGAGAACTTTAATTATGTAAAGCATCTATCAACGTTTTATAAATACCAATTGAAAATCCTTTTGAAAACACACACAACTCCAAGTCCAACTTAAGCTCTTTGCTTCTTTTCTTAGCGTGGTTATTTGTGACCACTTATAGGGAGTTTCAAGAGTCATCCAACCCTGATGTGATCAGCATCAATGTTGAACTATCCCTCCACTCCAATTTGTGTTCGGCTTCCCTTGATCGCATGCAAATCAAGTTCCACTTCCCACTTCATTTTCAAGCATCAAATAAATCACTCATTTCCAATTTTCTATCTTTTAAATCATCCTAGTCATGATCATAACATCTCCAAGGGATAGAACTTCGTCTATCAGTTATTTCCATTCACTTAATGTTGTTACCTAGGGAATCTTATTCTCACTAGGTTCTATGTCGGTTTCATAACCTTTCATGAATCACTATATAGTATATATATACACATATATTTTATCAAAATACAACACACAGTTTCACATTTATACACTGTCGGGGTTTTGTTCCCCGGGAGTTTCTCTACTCCCCACACTTGTACTATCACACACCACTATTAATAAATCAACACACTTATCACAATGGTATTCGCATCTTCTGTGCGCAATTACCACAATTAAACCATGAATGAATGCGTATGTTTACATAACACACACACCAATCATCAAAACAAATTATTTTGTGCTATGCACAACATAAATCACGTACACTTGTACGGTAATACTCACTAAGTGGCTTTGCGCTCTACCCCCCTTAAAAGGGATTACGCCCACGTAATCAATCACTAAACACTGGCTTAAAATGTTCTTCCGTCGTGAAGTGTTTTAACTTCCACGCAGTCTATTACACAATGGATTCTGATTAGAGGATCTTAACCATATTAGCGGTTTAGTTCCTAAACCAAGAATTCTCATTGGAGTTTGCTTTAACTCATAACCGGTTTCGGTTCTGGCCTGTGAGGCTTCTAGGCTTTAATAATTAGCCATTCACTCATGTTCACCATGTACATTCAACACTTGAATCACTGGCTCACTAGTTTCTGCTGTGAAACTCTAATAACTGTAGAGCTTAATTGCCCCATTTGTTATTCGTACTGTATTGTACATCCCCAATTGTCACCTTCATCTTGGTAACAATGGTTTCTCAACCGACGCGTGGTATCTCTTACCGTTAGCGAATTCGGTGAGCTATAAACTTTCTATCCACTTCCATAACAATTTACTGTGTATACAGCTATGTATTTCACAATGATTGACTTGTTCCCTTCCAACTTACTGTCGGTTGGGATTGAGCTACTACCTAGTGTGTAGTGCTCTCTCAGCTATTTACAACATTTGGGGTATATTCCATACCGATATTTGGCAGTTAGTGCTACTGTAGTCATTTACTATTAATCATGTCTCCACATTTGGTTTTGTACAAGTACTCTTTTATTGGTGCGGCCTTGCATTTCCTATGCATCGGCCATTATAACATTATTCCCCCACAATTAACATGTTTCCAATTCCTAGCTATCCCACTCGATCATTACTGCGCAAGTGCAATACCAAAACACTCAGTCATACAGAGTGCAGAGGCGTAAACTCTTGACAGTAAATCCCTTATGCGATTCACCATGGAATTCACACTGAGTTCCTCATCACATAGTACCTACCACTGGCTTATTTCCCAGTCTGTTTAACACCACTTACCTTGCATCTCCACTGAGTTTAACTCACAACTGGTCTTATCTGCTACATTATCGTTTAACAATACTTATACAACGGTCGCTTACTGCGCACCGTGCTCATTGTATAACACTAACTTACATGGTATTTACTGTCACATTAACTTCCACACATATACTTACATTATTCACATTATGGTTCGCCATCCATTTGGACGACCACTGAATGCTCCTGGAGCGTAGCTCACTCGAGTTACAAGCCGCTGTTATTCAGCCAGGTGCTTCACTTTATACACATACTACTAAGCTAATTGCTCTCTTTCAATAATAACATCGTCCATCCTTAACATATTTCTTGAACTTGATTCACATAACTACCGCTCCTGCGGTCTCACAATATCGAGAGGTATCCCCACTCTTAATGCAGTGGTTCGTTCTCCACTCTATTTACTTGTACCGTATAAACTTCTACAATTAACTCAAATTTACATAACACATTTTATTTGTGGCTTATAAGCCTTATTTGCCTTGAGCTGGGCTCATTGTAGGCTGTCCACACACATGTACTTCTCTGTACAACATTATATGGTTTGGATGTTATATTGAGCTCCATGACAAGGTCGTTACATTCCGTTTCCTTTCATGGGATGCCCCTTATGTCTAAACTGGGTGTTAGTTTCAACCCTTGTGTTTCTGTCATGTCATTTCGTGCCATTATTGTTGATGCAAACACCCTTCAAGGATCGCTTCTGGGTGTTGTTAAGTTATGCCTTTACATCTGGTTCACACTTATTGGTACATTCCGTTAGCCACGCCTTTTGCGTTCTTAACTGGTTATTATCCTCTTCTGTGAAGATCAACATTTCCTGATAGTGTATGTACTCATTCTGGGAGTTTCATCCCGTTCATTGCACATCAATGTGTCCACTTTAGGCATCTGCCTCGCCATGCACAGGCTGGGCCTCCGTTCCAGCTATCATGTTTACCCCTCGGAATTCTTAAGACATGTGTGATGTCTTTATATAACAGTTAGTGCACTTCGCACCTCTTGACTCTTAAACATATCCTTGAAATGAATTCACTAATTCCTTTAGTCTAGTTATCTTAACTGGGTTCCTCTACTTCAACCATTCATGGTAATCCTTAGTTCTCGTTTGATCTATACTGCTGACCGTAGTACGGAGTCGACTACTTCCCGTGTTTCGGACTCTACTTGTATACATATGTGGGGTATCATACTGATACATTACTACTTACCCAACTAACCCATAAGTAGGTCTGTCAGGCCCACAAGCTCCTATCGGAGTGCGGTCGTCCCACAATTCAGTTGGTACACTCGTAGTGTCCGTCACACGCCTAGGTGAAGTATTCTATTGTCAACCCCCTTATATTGTCCCGTGACAATATTCATTCCTCACTTCCCGAACTTAATCGAGGGAAAGTTTATCCATTGTTGAATTCTTATCAACTGCCCTTGGTTTTACTGGTTTGGTTAAAAAGAAGGTTAGAAAGAAGTGTTGGTTTGAAAGAAAATTTGGTTTTTGAAAAGAAAAGGGTTTGAATAAATCTGGGTTTGAAAGAAATTTTTTTCATGGTTTCACAACATCTTCTTACCTTAGCCAAGTCTAGCTTCTTGCTGACTGGTGTACTTCCAATTACAAAGGTCAGGCTGTTAAGCCCTTCCACGGTTATAATGATCACACTTAACTTCGTGGTACTTTACTAAGTACTTTGAAGTGGTTATAAATTTCCCGAACAACCCTGTTATAGCAGCACTTGCTATGGCAAGTGCGCCATGCTAACTGGCTATCGGTTTAACACATACTGGTTGTGGTATTGTTTTTACCCATACTGTCATCAGTGGCCTTGTTGGCCCTCACTGCCTTGATAATAACTCTTCTAGGCGACTTTTCACTGTCTTCACATAACGATCATCAACTAGGGTGTTTCTCATTCCGGGAGACCCCTTTTTCTTAGTATTGTATTCTCTTTGTAGCCCGTTCCACATATTTGGGCACTACGTTGTAGTTCCCTTGTCGGTTGGTATACCGTTGGTGTATTATTTATCAACTATGGTCCCGTAGACACTCGTCTCGGGTTTCATCAATCCACTTCTTGCCTGTTGCACGGTCGGTGCGTTGCAAGCTGATTATCCTCGACTGCTCGGCCTGTCGACCCAGGTTGCCGGAAATTCTATTCTTCTATACACAAGATCCTTCATTCTTTGCTATGAAATGCGGTTAACATTGTTCAGATGGAGACCGTCTCCGGGATTCCCAATTTTCGGGATCTACCGTATGACAGGTTCTCCGTACTTTTAGAGGTACTTAATAACAGCCAGATCGGGTATTTCCGAGTAAGAGTGGACTTCCATCTCTCTGGCGTTGTTTCCCCAAGTTATATACAAGGATTGTGGAGGGCGGGATGGATATTGTAGGTTTCCAGTACACATTGGTAATACCTAACTGGCGTATTTCTCACGCTATCACTCAACCCTTAACCCAGAGTACTAAAATCCTAACTCGGTACTTCCTAAGCTCGGTAATTCAGTCATCAGAGCGATACTTCGCTCTGATACCACTTTTTGTAACACCCCAACCAACAACAAAAACATAACAACCATTGCAGCGGAATACACACCTCAACAAATAATTAACTCCTGTTGTTTACACGCCGTTAACCACCCACGTGGCTAACAAGGCTAATACATATACTTGTACGGTCTGATGGGCTAAATTCCCGAGCGAATAACATTACTTCCCTTTCCATTAACAAACACAACAACAACACACACCTTTCAACTATACGAGTATTTATAAACTGATGCCGATAACAATTTCGGTTTATACACCTACTGCATATATAACACTTAAATGATTACCCAGTATAACGACTACCCCGTCCTACTCTCGAACGGCTTCCAGCTCTCTGTACCTGAAATGAAAAGAAGAGAAAGGGTGGCCCCCAAGGGGCTCAGCACCTTTGCTGGTATGCGTAATCCCGCAGCCCACATGCTACCGGGCCACGCACAACTAATTGTCGTCTAGCATGCGATTGATTATATTTAAATCATGCATGAAACTGTAAACACACAACACATAGTCATTTCCCTCAACAGCTCAACAAATGGGATAATATCCTTACTTGATACGTCACTCATGGTATTCATTATCCCTAGAGTGTTCCTCCTCTAATGGAGCTACTTCCTTAATAGACGACACTTACCCTTAAATCGAGTTATCCTTAAACGCCTCTTATCACAAACTGGGATTCATATCCATGATCCACATACTCCACATTTTACAACATATAACACACACTACATAACAACACATCAACACTTTGCACGTTTCAACGTGCACATCATAACATCGTAATAGATATTGCATCACAACAAAAATACATAACATAACGGGAATGGTTCTCTTAGGAACCGACCCAAACATTGTTTATACACTGGTGAGCCTAGAGAATGTTGCCAGTCTCATGATAAGCTCATTACATAACTCGTTACCGTCTCGTTAAATGAACGGATAACTTAAACAAGGTGTCTCGGATATAGTGATCCAAGCACACCGAACAAACATAACATAGTATGCCCTGTGGCCCGACGTGAGTCAGTAATAGCCTTGGTTAAGCTAAAGGGAAGGTTGGAAACCAAATTGGAAAAACAACCATAACATACGGAGAGGATCGAACCTGTTATGACAACGACCCCCATACTCACACGCGTGGCCGGAACAGACCGGACTCCTTACTCCCCCCGTTAGCACTTGTCAGAAGTTCATCATTGAACTTAGTTAAACAATCACAACATTGGGTTAAGTCTTGTTAGACACACACAAGGGAAAGGAGAGTCATACATTCACACACCAACATCACACACAAACATTACATAACTAACTCACGCATAGCCGTGGTTAGAACGTTCCTTAGGCCGGAAACGTTATCACCGGATACCGTTCTCCTACGTTTACCTAATAGTGGTTAACTAGCCCTTCAAGCGCATTCGAGGTTACCGGTATTGGCACGTAAACATACAATAACAATAACGACTGTAAACTCGTTTCATGATTTACCTCATAACGTGGCAAACATACAGAAAAACACGTTGGCATACAAGCCGGTGTAATCCGGTAGGACACAGGTTGCAAGAAAACCATACTTGTCACCGGAGTCCACTTTATCATGTCCACTTATGTTCCTCGAGCAATTCTCGAACAACTGATAACATTACATGTATTTTTATTAACATCGGGGTAACATGATTGTTTAAAGTCTAATGCTTATAACTTTCCCCGTTAACTTAGTTAAATAACTTGACATTTTTAACTTGCTTTACTTTCACATTTTATTACCACTTTTCACCCACTTAATTGTCATTAAAACTCACCTAACATGTCCTTAACAACCTCATAACATCATTAACCATCAATCCCCATCATTACATATCATTTTATAACCACAAACAACATTTTTGGTCCGACCGACCTTACCGACCGAACTTACCCAAGTTCGGTCGATTCCATAACACATTTCCATCAAAATTTTCTACTCCGACCGACCTTGTAAGTTCGGTCACATGTTCGGTCCATTCCCGAGAGTTTCTTCCCTTTGAAAATTCAAGCCCGACCGAACTTGCCAAGTCCGGTCCCATGTTCGGTCGGTTCCAGAAACTTAATCCATACACAAAATACAAGCCCGACCGACCTTGCAAGTCTGGTCCCCATGGTCGGTCCATTCCAGAAACTAATTCTCGCAGGGTAAACTGGGCTCGACCGACCTTGGCAAGTTCGGTCGCAAGGTCGGTCTGCCCCAGACCTTTATTTCCCCTTGCCCATTTAACTCCAAACTTCACCTCAAATATCCTAATATGTTCTAACATCATTTGGCACCTTTAATTCATATAACATCCATAAAAACTCATTTCATGACTCCTTAAACACTTACTCCCTTCTTACCATTTCACACCTTGAACAACATTTTTAGAGTGGTCCGGGACTTGGTCCTTACCTTAAGTCCCGGACCAATACTTACAGAGACTCTCGGCGGTTTAATAGGGTGGTCCGGGACCTTGTACTCACCCTAAGTCCCGGACCAAGACAGTTTTCCAACTCTCGGCCTGTTTTCATGTATGGTCCGGGACATCTTCCTATACCTAAGTCCCGGACCCCTGTAACAGAATCCCAAATTTGACAATTTCAAGCCTTGTTTCATCTATTCTCTTCATCCACAGATTACCCAAACTTCATACATGAACTAGGGCATATTCTAATACCCAAAATATCACTTTGATTCACCTTTAAACATTGTCCAATTTGTCACTCATTTTTCTTATAAATCTCTTAACACTTCCTAGTTCACCAAAACTCATTTAAAACACTTTGAACTCCTTATACATTTTCCAAATTTCGCCATAACTTTCTTGTATATTCTCACATCCAAACACTTAGGTTTTACCTTATTTCATTCAAGAACACCTAAAACCATCAAGAACACCATCACACACAAGACTTCACCAAATTTACACTACATCACAATATAGTGCACAATTTAAATTGCTTGGCACTTAGGCCCTTAAATAACATGGCTCTTAGGCCCTTAAATTGCATAAATCTTAAACACTGAATTTCCACAAATATATGCCTTTGACCTGCAAATACATACACCAAGACATATGTTCTTTTACTAGTCTCCTTGAGAACACTTTACTAAGTCATTCACCATTTGCTCTTTAGGTAGTTTTAACAAGCATTATAAGCTCATTTCTCCTAAGGCATTAAACAACATTAGGTTAGTATATTTACCTCTTTTCCAAACAAACTTCTTCTTGTTTCCTTATAAAACCGGTAAGGTATTTGATTCCTTGTCAAGTTATATACATTGTACAAACAACATAATGAGTATTCAAGCTTTAAGCTTCATCTCATTGTAAACCCTAGATTTACATTGTTTCAAAAACATTAATGTACTTGTTTTACCTTGATCTTTGAAGAGAGTTTGAATATCTATGAAGAGAGGACTCCACCTAGTCCATAAGAGATTGGAATGAAGCTAGAACAAAGTCACACAAAGAGCTCCATCAATGAGTATTTTCGGTCAACAACAAAACATGGAGGAAACTTGATTTTGCTTTGAGATTCCTTACCTAGAAGCAAAGGAGATCAATAATATGTGGAAAGACAAGCTCAAGCTCCTTCAATGGTGGAACTCCATGGCACCAAAATGGGGCTTTTGAAGTTTTGAGAAGATAGAAATGAAGAGCTTGATGAGAGGAAGAGAATGGTGGTGTTTGTTTTTGATTTGGACAAGTGAGCTAGATTTTACAAGAGGTCAAAGCTTGAGTTTAATGGTGGTGGTGGGTATTACCGTGAGAGAACAGCAAGAAGAGAGGAAGAAGAAGGTTGGAACCGTGTGAAATGAGAAAGAAATGAGAGAATGAGATAAGTTTTGCTTTTTGGAAGATATTTGTACTTAAAAGCAAATAGTACTTAAGTTAGTCATTCTTTATTTCCTTAGCATGTTAACAAAGGTGGTGAGTCACCACACCTTAAAAACCGGCCCCCAATAGTACCTAGGGGTATTTTAGACTTTATTTGTCAATTTAATTACTTATGATAACATATGTTACAAACTAGCTTATAAAAATCACTATTCACAAAAACAAGGCACATAGAAGTGAAATTTTTGATTTCCCATTGATATAGACATTCAAATGTGATACTATATAGTACACATATATATTTAAGAGTAATGATGGACATTTAGCCATTCAAAACTCATTTACAAGACAATTTTCAAAAATGTGCTTTAAGACTCCTTAAAGCACTTTTTGTGTCTTAACTCGTTTTCAAGCTTGGTTTTCGTTGGTAATTGATTTAATATGTTCATTAACATATTTATAAGGTATAGGTATGACCATTAGGTCTTTTACAAATTTATCCCAAGCTTAGAGCACTTTTAGCCCATATTGACCTTAAGGTATTTATTTATGTTTTGTTTGGTTCCAATGTCTACCAAGGTTTCCTAAGGACTTAATTAGCCCTATTAAATCATAATTGAATATTATTAAGTCTTGGTAGGCTCTTTGGGTCCTAACCAAGTTCACTCATAACTTAGAGCATGTATTTGCTCGAACTGCATCTTAGTGCTTTATTGCATTTTACTACGGTTTAAATTGTTCACTGTTGTTTCTAAGGCACTTTTTAGCCTTTACATACCATAGTTTAATATTTAAACCACATATCAAGGTTTGGGGTATTTCAGAAACACCCTGCGACTCAAAATGTGCACTAAAATTCCTTAAAGCACATTTTTTGTGTATGAGCTCTAAGATAATGACTTTTTGTCATTTTAAAGACTGGAGTATATCATTTATAATATTAATGTGACATGATAAACTATATTTTAAAGTCTAAATCAAAGTTTAAAAATTAAAAATCAAAATTGGCAATTTAGTATGAATAGTACCCAAAAATAACACTTAATTACTTAACTTAACTTAAACCATGGTCAAAGCTCACCTATTGCCTTGACCAAGGGCTGCCGACTTCTTAAGGCTGTCATGCCCCTCCATTAATCAATCTACAAGCAATTAGCCAGCTGTTATAATGACTCATTAAATACTATACACTAAAGTAACATAAAATAACATATAAGCTAAATTAGTCTTATTTTCTTCATTTGCCTTCCATCCCAGCCGACACCCAGCTCCAAAACCACTCTTTGGCTTCTCCATTTACGTAGAAAAACACCAAGAACAGAAGAGAACCACAATTGCAATTGGTAAGCTTATTAAGCTATTAAATGTTCATTTTCTTCACAATTCTTTCCTCTTTCAATGGAGCAAAGCATCAACCATTTCCATCAATGTTCTTAGGTTGTTTTGGAGGTTAAATGGAGGGTGTATCTCGGCATTAACGAGGGAAGAAGGTGGAGAAAGCTAATCTTGTTCTTAAGGTATAAAAATGTGCTTTAAGCACTTATCCTTGATTTCCTTTCAAATCCGGTTGTAAAGCTTGGTTTTCTAAGCTTATAATCTTCATTTTAACATACTTATTCAGTTGCTATATCAAGAGCTTCAAGGTATAGCCAAATCCAAGCCAAAAACACCATTTTTGGCATTTTAAACAAGGTAAAAATTAGCTATCTTATAATCTGAGTTATACCAGTTTAAAGCTTGGTTTTAGTAGCTCTTTTGATACTCTTTAGCTACTGTAAAAACAGGCAATGGAGCACTTGTTCTTGCCTTGGTATTCTAAGGTAAATTTACCTTGAAAATTGACATTAAACACTTCTTATTGTTAGATCTTGTTTGGAGACTAATCATGCCTTAATTGCTGTTTGAAAACACGTAAACGAAGCTGTGGAAAATAAATCTCCATACAGCCGTGGCCAAACAAGGCTTATACTTGGCAAAAATAAGGTATAAATCACTTAAACCTTCACTTGGTATATTAATATGTGTTTATACATATGTATATATATTGTGCCGTGAGTGAACAAGGTTAAAAGGTCTTATTTTGACCTTAGGTGATTAAGGAATGGTTTAGTAAATTTTATAACTAATTAATAAGCGTAATTGTCAAATTTAAGACATTATGTGGAAAATTGGTAAATGAGGAAAATATGTGGTAAGGGCCGAGAGTTTAAAGTACTTTTGGGCATTTATGTGTAATTTATTTTATAAGCTAATGTTTGTAATAAGGCCATGTACTTTAGGCCATTTTATTTATGCATTTATAAGCTTTTAATTAAGTTTAAGTGCTAAAAGTAAATTACCGCAAAGAATTGGGGTTTTAGTGTAATTAAATTAAATTTGGGGGCTATATAATAATATGGCCGAAATTTAGAGGTTTAAATGAGTTTATATAAAAATTGTAAGATTATATAAAGTTTTGGGGTTAAATGGTAATTTCTGAAAAATATGGGGTATAAACCGTATATATGGATATTGTTGGTCAAGGAAATATTAAGGTGGTCAACCTTGACCATATGCTAAGTTTTGACCAAATTAAATAAGTTAGATAACTTATTTAAGGTTTTATAATAAGATAAGTATTTTATTGTAACAATTTTATAACATATGTGGTATATATGTTATTTCCGAAAGTTAAGGGTGTAAAATGGTAATATAAACACCCATGGGCTATTAGGAATTTTTAGGAATTTATTGGGTTGTTTTTGGAATTAAAATAAACTATATATGTATAATATATAGTTATTATGTCATTATGACACTTTGGAGAAATATATGTGGTGGTATAGTAAATACCGAAAGTATATGGGTTAATAAGGGTAATTATAACCCTTTGGTGAATTTTGGTGATTTTTTGAATTATATAAGAGTATTTATTAAGATATGTGTATAATATATAGTTTTAATGATATAATAAAACTATATGTTATAAATAGGGCCAAATGGCAATTATAAAACAGAACAAGGTCTGTTCGGAATTTACAAAAAATATAACCATAGGTTATACCCTTTTTCAAGTTAAAAATGTTATATTATATGGTATATATAACATGGTATAAATGATGTGGTGATTTTGTAAATAAAGGAAACTATGGTTTATGGAAGAGAATAAGGTTTAATATATGTGCCTATGTGGCAATATATAATAGTTATGTATAAAAACTATAGGTAATAAATTAAAGGAAATAAAAATATCATATTATATGATATTAGTATATGGTATAACATTACAAATGTTATGTGGTCAAAATGGAATTTAAATAAATTCAAGGGCTGTACCGAAATATTAAAGGTTGGAAAATG
The DNA here is from genome assembly GCA_023374045.1 of Limonium bicolor. Lineage (NCBI taxonomy): Eukaryota > Viridiplantae > Streptophyta > Magnoliopsida > Caryophyllales > Plumbaginaceae > Limonium > Limonium bicolor. The sequence goes on from CM041777.1 coordinate 338,864,502, forward strand.
AATTTTAGACTAAGGTCTATAATGTTATAAATGTTATAACAATTATATGGTTTAAATGGAATTAATATAAGTAAGGAGATTCACATTAAATAATGTGATAAATTATAAATAAATGAGATTTATAAACTAAGGTATTTATTGATTAAACCTTAGGAGTTGTAATTATACAACATAAAATGTTACATAATATTAGGATAATAATCTTAATATAAGTTGTATAATATAATACAACTAATGGGAATAATCATCTATGGTAAGATGATAAAATGTAACATATAATATAAGAGTTTATTAAACTCACGGAATTTACCTACGTGGTAAATATATACATACACAAGAATAATGTATATAAGGATGAGTATATATTTTGGTTGGAAACCATATAATATAATGGTGGTGGTTATTATATGAAAAATAGTTACGAACTATAAGGTATAAGTTTTTGGATGCAAATATTATTTGCTAAGGATGATGGAGTATATAATACAATGTATTATAATGGATGGTGGGAAAATAATACAATATAATATAACAATGCATGCATACATGCAACCATAGGTTATGTACCTATATTAATGGTGGATAAGATTAAAGAAAAATAATGAATTAAACTTAACAGTTGAAATATTTTGACATACGAGTTTTAAAGTAACAAAGCCGACCGGTTTAGGAAACCCGTAATAGATAACTGTAGAAGTCCGGGGATGTATTGTCGGGGTTACTTGTTATTCGGAGATACCGGATGTAGTTAGTCATGGAGACTGACTTATAGTTTTAATACCGTTTAGATCATACTTCAGACAAGGACGCTTGACGAGCTAGTGGACTACACTGCGCATCCTAGGTCTTGGTGAACGGTATGTAAAGGGGTTTGATTCGAGTTGTCCTAAGGAAACTCCTTGGGCTCGGATTTGGTTGATATCACTTGTGTGTTAAGTGTTTTGGATACATGTATGTGATTGTGTGCTACTGCATTAATTATTTATGCACGAGCGTCCCACGGGACTAACACTACGTCGACTATAGATCGACTTATATAAACATACATATACGTTAATGTGATAACATGACGATTACTTGATATAATACCATAGTATTAATATTAAGTATATGGGAACCTAAGTAAAATACTTAGGTATGAGTCATGACATTGCCGGTCTCTAGAGCATGGATCTCGAACATGAATATAACCTAGATTACTTCTAGGTATGCGTGAAACCTATTGGGAAGCCAGGTAATAAATTATATTCTCCATAAGACTAAGAGCATATCTTAAACATTATGAGAGAGAGATGGTATGAGTTGAGGTGAGGAATCCCGGTAGTTTACGAACTACTTGGTTGCGTAGTTGTGATCACTGAGGGGTTCCCGATCGGGTTCCGCTCCAGGTTATACCCATACGAGCCCTATTTGGATCGTGGGTCAGGTGGCTACGGCCTTTTCTATGGACATCTTACGAGACATAAGAGAATAGTCAGGGGCCTCCGGACCTCTGGCGAAATGAGCACCTTTGTGTGTACGGGAGGACTACTGTCCATGGTGAGGTTATAGGGTTGTCTTAACATGACGCCCTACTGGTATTAATTAAACATGGTTGGATGGAGCCTACAAGGCTAAGGTAAATTAAATATGAAAACTGTACGCCACGGCGAATGTACATTGTACATTATTAACTATGGAAACTGTACGCTACGGCGATTGTACATTGTACATTACACTGGAATTATTCGATACGTTCGATATACAATTGTGGTTTGTGGTATTAAATGAATGTTTGGATTGGATAGATGGTTGAATATTTATGAATATTTGGATGGAGGATTATGTATATTATACATGTGTATGACAGTATTGTTTATAACTGTAAAATGGTAAAGCATGAAACCAATCTAATAATAAGATGGTTAAAATGAATAAGTGACCAATAGGGTCCAGGCCTGGCATACTCAGCGTCTATCACTGATACTACACCATATGTAGGTTGTTGACTATTGCCGAAGCCGAAGTGTGGAACAGGGTAATTAGAGTTTATTTTAATTACCGCACATGGAGTTGTAATATGGTACGGTTATGTATATTCAGGTTTGGGTAGACGCTCACTTGTCGATGTTTTTGATTTATGGACTTAGTACGATGTATAGGAGTTTTTCTCGTTATCACGGCGGTTAGCAGTTTGTTTATGTTGGAAGTTGGATGTAGTTTGGCTTCGTTGCTCGCATGGGCGAGTAATGGCCGGTGACACCCGAGTGAGTATTATTGTTGTTATTAATTCTTCCGTTGTAAGACGTTTTATTTATTGCTACGTGAGAGATTATTACGTAATTATGGAGATGGGTGTGACAAAAGTGGTATCAGAGCGGAGTACCGCTCTGATGACGAGAAATTAGGCTAAGACAGTGAGCTTAGGACTTGGGAAATTATGGGAAATGTTGTGAGGTACGAGACGACTCGTCTTAAAAAGATATTGTGTCTAGTAACGCAAATTGCGTGATAGATTAGCCTTAGAAGCAATTCAATATCTACTGGTTGTGTACGATAAATTACCAAATAATTATGTGACATACTGTACAACAGATGTTTGGGGGAACTAGAGGGCGTGGTACTGGTAGAGGTGGAGGCGGTGACCCCGCGAATCCAGGAGTTGCAGAGACTATTGCTGCTGTTCTCGCACAGCTTGGTACTCAAATAGGAGGAGCACCAGCCCACCCGCCACAGCCCAGGGAAACGAACTGGCTGAAGTCAGTTAGCGAGACCCGACCACCTACATATTCTAGGGAGCCAGACCCCGTAGCTTTGGAGCGTTTTATTGTTGAACATGAGAAGGCCTACAAAGCTTTACAAGTACCTGCCAACCAGAAGGTTGTCATTGCTGCTTTCCATCTTAAGGATGCAGCCAGCACTTGGTGGAGGTTGGTCAAGGACCATCACCTGGCTATGCCCGACTTTTCGTGGGCTGCCTTTGTAGAGTTACTGAGGGGGAAGTACTATCCGGCACATCTTAAACAGAAGAAGCGCCATGAGTTCGAGACATTGTCCCCGGGAGGTCTGACCGTGGATGAGTATTACGCTCGATTCATTTTTCTACTGGACTTTATCCCCGGTGTAGATTACTCAGAGACCGTGAAGGTCGAGAAGTTCCGGGGGGGATTGTTGTTTCGCATCCAGATGGCGATGGGTGCTACCCTCTACACTACCATCCAGGTATTTACATGAAAGCCACAAATTCTTTACTTACTATAGTACCGATTAACTTTGTGAGAACTTACCAATGAGATTCTAGGAGTGTTATGATGCTGCCTCGAGGACGGAGCTAATGCTCCAGACTCGGGAAGAGACTCTCGGGGCCAAGAAAAGGAAGAACCCTGAGGGAGAGTCTGAGGGTGGAGGAGCATCTCCAGGCGATAGCCAGAAGAAGGGAAAGTAAGGACTTATCCCATTCTAAATTTTTATCATATTAAATACCTTATGAATGCTGACCCGGAACCTTAAACAGGAAATTCTTTCAAAAGAAAGGGCAGCAGGGTCACCAGGGAACAAAGGGAAAAGGGCCCGTCCTTCGGTTGACCGGCCCAGCTATAGATGCTCAGCCTTTGAGATCTGCACCTCCTAAGGGTGAGAACACCTACCTCTTAAATTCATTTATGACCATAACCCTTGTATCAACAGATTTTAACTTAAACTAAATGCTACCATTAGGCACCGGACAACCCCAACGCCATTTCTATTGTAAGCGTTGTGGGAAGGACCATCCTGGGGTCGACTGCGAAGGCCGCAAAGTTGTGTGTCGGTGCTGCCACAAAGAGGGCCACAGGGAGTTCGAGTGCTGGATGAACCCTGAGAGCCGTAACTACAAGCCACCAAGGAATACTCAGAAGACCTCAGCTGGAGGATCTGGAGTACCACGAGGCGGTCAGGATGGCCAGACATCTACTGATACTGGAGCCCGGAAGGGCAAGGGAGTAGATAGGGCATGAGTACTCTGACTCCATGAGACCACTGGTGGAAGACTTTGCTTACTATGTTGTGTACTTACCTTGGATGTTAGACAGAGATATGTTATGAATATGTGGGAGTGTGTCATTGACCACTCGCCTTTTGTATAAGATTTTGGAGACTAGTTTGTGGACTCGATACGAGTACCCTTGGAACCTTGACGGATTATATATATATGAACAGGATGTTAATGCTTACATTATCATGTAGCCCATGCTCGACGACACAGAGTCAATGAGGCCGGTAATTACTGAACCAATATTTCCATCTGCATGGCGCACTTGCTATTGCAAGCGCTATGACAAGTAAACCACTGAAATTTCCATCTGCCTTACGCACTTGACAAAGCAAGTGCTGCTACTGCAACTGCAACTACTACTTTTTAGCCTTTTATTATATATATACCAAAAAAAATGTTTTTCAAACTTTTCATACAAACCTTGAGATTGGAAGCCTATGCAACTTTGGAAGGACCGTTAGTCCAACCACTGCAACTGGAGAAATTATACAGCCACTGTGATTGTAAATCACACCAGTTTAATCGTTTGAGAATTTTCAGACAGGGCTTATTAGCCAAATACCATCAGTGTGTACCCGCATTTAATGCTAATCACTACTAGTGATGAATGTTTAGTCCTTATGGACAAGCATACCCTTTGTAGATGCACCACCGTCAGTGAGGATGGTTGAGAAATGGAGAGCTGAGTTGCTCAAGCTATTATGCAATCTGCAATACATCCAATTAAACGGATGAGGGAATGAATATGAACTATGAATGAGATATGATCATGATGAACAGAGAGGAAAGGAATATGTTGTACTCAATGAGATCGAGATAGGAGAACCAAGTTTGCTAAATGTAGCACAAATTTTACTTACACCAAGCTGAATAGTGCCAGCGTATGGCACGAATTACCACTGATGCCACTAAGGCAATGACACTTACAACAAGATAACCGATAACATGAACAAAAAAAAAAGAAAAAGAAGAGAAAAGGAAAAAAAGGGGGATATCCATCAAAGGGAGATTGACAACAGAATACTTCTCAATACCCGTGTGACAGAAATTACCAGTTTACTAAACGAGACATGGGACGACCGCACTCCGATAGGAGCATGTGGGCCTGACAGACTTATTTATGAGTTAGTCGGGTAAGTAGTAATGTATTAGTACGGTACCCCATGCAAGTAGACAAGTAGTGTTAGGAACACGAGAAGTAGTCAACTCCGTACTACGGACAGTAAGACAGATTACCTCGAAGGTGGACGAGAAGAGCCGCAGTTAAACCAACGGGCTAGAGAAATCAAGAACTTTCAACACAGAGTAGTAAACAGGATACAGTGAAGACAAAGAAACCGTGTAGGGACAGGAAACCGAAGGAAAGAAACATGGGAACCCAATTATGGATGAATAATATGTAGAACCCTCATAAGGATGGAGCAAATTCTTGCAATCCCGAGGAAATCTACCAGATGATGTGGATAGAAACGCGTGATTACGCAATGGTGAGAGACAAAGCTAAATACTAGCAGATACCTTCAGGAAGGAACAATGGATTTGGAATGTACCACTCATTGGATAATTCGCTCATATTATCTGTGTGACTCATTAGATATTAGCTGCTGAGAGTTTACGCCTCTGCACTCTGTATGACTGAGTGTTTTGGTATTGCACCTATGCAGTTACTAATCTAGTGGGAATACAAAAAGATGAAATGGATATCAACACGAGTGTGTATCAAGGAACTACAACAGTGTGTTACTCCGGAACAAAACCACCAGGAGACACGGATGACAATCATCATCTTTGTGGACATATAGGCTGGTACGTCTTAATATTACAAAGACAAGTGCAAAGAGCACTAAGTACTAATTATGGCCAATGTCATATTACACCTCATGCTGCATATTAGTGAGAGAAAACACACGCATGTATGCTAGTGATCCAAATGAGAGGATACACAGCAAGGAAAAGAGGCAAACTGAGCCTATGTTCGTGGGTCTGCACCTCATACGGAGCGAGTGGGCCCATCAGAACAAATTGGGGAGAGAGCACAAATGGTTCAGTGCCTCACCCTTTATATATTGTGGAGCCCAGAAGGGCTATAGTCATACCCGTCACTTTGATATGAGGATAATCCATGAGTTGAAGAACTCTATGAGAGCCAAGTATCCAGCGCTCCTTGTTGAGCGGCTATTGTATACTTGTGGGGGACGGGGGCGTAACCCTTTTTAAGGGGGGTAGAGCCTCTTGGCTGTGCACGTGTGTGCACTAAGTTTTGATTGGTTGTGGTATGCGGGGCATACGAGGCTTGTTTATTTGTTTGTTTCGTATGCATGGCATACAGTGAATTGGTGGTTTGCGGGGCACACGAGGTTTTGTTGGTTATGTTTGGTACGCGGGGCGTACGTTGATTGGTTTGTTTGTGAGTGATGTGCACTTGTATGTATGTATCTTATGAGATACCTGTTTGAATGTTGTATTAACACCCATGTGTGTAGTACTTTCTTATGCTACTTGTGATATACATGTTTATATTGCTTTGTAGAATGATTACTTATGGTATCGCTTAGATACAAAATGAATCATTAGATGTGGAATGTGGAACGATGGTATGTTATGGACACCTCGGGGAGGTTGTCAGGGTTTGTAGAATTGATAGGAATACTAAATCCCCTTCTTGGTGCAAACACACTGGGAGTTCTCTCATTCCGGTATCGGCGGTTGTCGTACCGTGTTGTAAAATAGTTGACTTTTGATATGAAGATGTTATGCTCCAATCCCAGATTCATAAGTAGGCTAATTTCTTTCACTTTCTTTCATCCTTAGTGATGCTATCTACCATGTAGTTTAACTGGTTACTGAAGAAGTTATCCACTGAATCACAAGCTCTTCTGAGCATTGATTAACTGACGTGCCATAATGTGCAGTCACAATGTTTATCTCTGGCCATTACTAATTCTTACATCCTGGGTGTTGGATATGGGGTCTATCTGTGCAACTTTCCTTATTACTCAAGTGTATCTGGTATGTTCTAAGGTAATCTCAAGGTTCATAGTTTCCATTTCCTAAATAAAGTGTATTTTATCCCTAATAGGTGAAAGCCCTTTTTGAGGGGTTCATTCCCACTCATGGCCTCACAACAAGGAGAGGTATCCCCACCCTAAAGGCATGGTTCGTTCTCCGCTCCTGTCCTTAGCATTAACTCAATATTCTCATTAGTATCCTTTCTTGGTAATGTTTTTCCCAATCTAAATTATAGGTTTGGTAACCGTTCACATCTACAAATTGTAGTCCCTCGTGGCTTAAACAAGCCCTCTTATAACTTACTACGCCTCGGGCTCTGATGTAGTTAACATCCTTGGCTCGTAGGCTCTTAATGCTTAATGTCTCAGTTCATTATTTGTACTCTTACTCATCTGCAGGTCATCCCTACAAGATTCCGGTTCTTTGAGCACTATCCACCGTTAGGTTACATACTAAATGTAGTATCGGGTTTCATGATAAGTTGCTGCATCTTGCTTCCTGCTAGGGAAGTTGTTCAGGTGATCTGAGGTTACTTAATGTCTTTGACAACGCTGTCATTTTACTAGACTTATGTCTTTTAATAGTCAAGGTTAGGTTCGTATTAGGTGTTCGCCTTAAGGTGTCCAAGTTGGATATAATCCTGTTATCTTATACTCCCATCTCAACGCTACGTTCAACTTCCGTTGACTATGCCACCCGTTGATGATCAATCATACTTGGGTGTTAATGAGTTAAACAAACAGTGTTAACTGTCATTCATCAGTTGTTCGGCTCGACTATGCCCGCTCCTTTTTAGAAAACGTTATGTCAACGGTATCAATGGTGTCTTATCTTACATTCCTAGTATGTTATTGCTTACATTTTGTTTTGCTCGGATCACCGAGCGATCTCTTAGGTTTTCCTTGTGGAGTTTGAGGTTGGTGTTCTTACCGTACTGTCGGTTGTTGTTGTAGTGGGTTATACCGTTGTTAATATTTATATGGTTTAATACTTTGTCCAAGTTCCGCTCCCGGCTGACTGGTGTGTTACCTCATCTCATCATGGTCAGGCCGTCGGGCCTTTCCAAGGTCTTATTTTTCTGTTCTTATGGATTTACAATCCGGTATTAATATGCGTTTCAACTGTAGCGTTCTCCTATTTCGCCTTGATGGCTTTTCGTGTGGCTTAACCGTGGTAGAACTTGTTATGGCAAGTGCGCCATGCAGGATGGGTTATTGGTACAAGGTACATCGGTAGTGACACTTCCTTCTAATTTCCATGTAATTGGTAGTCCTCGGGACTCCTTCGATAATCTCTTATTTTGGATAACCGTCCATCCGGCAGTTTCCTTGTTGTTTGACAGTACTATCATCTAATAGGGCGTTCCTCTTTCTGAGGGAACCCCTTAATATTTTTTTATGTCTTAATCCTCGCTCCTGTCTCCACACATCTTGTTGTGGTTACTAAGTAATGATTCTCCTTTAGGCACTACATCGTAGTCCTATTTCGGTATACAATTTATATGTGTTTCCACCGTTGTCCGCGTTATGTCGGGCAGGTTTGCAACCTTTTTCATTGTATGGAGTTTGGAGTTCCAAGTTCTTAACTGGACCTTCCAGTAATCTCAATCCTCATGCTTTGTATTTTCCCGCTGTTATGCTCACTCGGACCGCTGTCCGGTACTCATGTCTCTTATCATTTCCTTATCCATTGCACGCGTAGTGCTTTCCTTATCATTGGTATTGCGGGTTATTTCGACTGCGTAGCATGTCGACCCATGTTGCCGGTAATTACCGTTCTTTTACTGGTAAGGTTCCATTGGTAGCGCCTGTTTCGCCGATGCGCTCCATTAAAAATCTCCCAGTTCTCCTTAACTGTTATACAACAAGATGTTTCTCGTATTGCTTACTGTTAGCTAACTGCCAGATCGGGTTCCCCGAGTAAGAGAAGGCTTCTTCTCCCTGGCGTTTGTCCACATATTCAGGGTTAGGGATGTGGAGGGCGGGTCTAGGTACTATGGATATCCGGTAAACACCGGGAAGTCCTGCTAACGCACCTCTCACTCTATCTCTCAACCCTTAGCCCATAACTCAATCTCAACCTCAACATTCTCTAAGTTCGGTATTTCTTGTCTTCAGAGCGTAACTACGCTCTGATACCACTTTTTGTAACACCCAACTCAATCCAATTGTGGTCTCGCAACTTAACAGCATATATAATACATGTCACAGCGGAATTCTTTACAATCCAGGACCTTGCCACGGTCTGTCTACAGAATATACCGAACATTAGAGCAACAATCTTAAACAATTACATATCCTTCTTACAACCCCCTCACATCCTATACATCTTACTAACTTAAATTGCCATACGAGTGTACATGCACAACTCGTAGGCCACTTAATCCTTAACACTTGTATCCTCTTCTTACTCTCGCGACGGCCGCTTCCTGTTGTACCTGTGTAGTAAAAACAGCCCCCAAAGGGGGTCAACACGAATGCTGGTACGATCCCCTCATGGCCCCCAAGGTAACGTGGCTACGACGACTAATTGTCGATAGCATGGAGGTTGATTAGATGCACAACATAATAGTAAATGCTGTAAACAACAATCCATATATGAACAACAAAGTTCACACACAATGAACGACTTAAATGCGTTCCCTTAATTGGAGAGTTAGTTATTTAACTCCTTAAGTAATGTTCCCTCTTAACCTTAGTCCATCCTTATCTCACCTTAATCTTAGTCCTATCTTAACCTTAGAAACAACCATCCTTTAATAAGGAGTGGATGTTGCTTATCTTAATCTTAATTATACAAATCATCCTTTAAAAAGGAATGATTGTAACTTATCTTAATCTTAACTTAATCTTAATCTTAACAATACAAATCATCCTTTAAAAAGGAATGATTGTAACTTATCTTAATCTTAACTTAATCTTAATCTTAACAATACAAATCATCCTTTAAAAAGGAATGATTGTAACTTATCTTAATCTTAACTTAATCTTAATCTTAACAATACAAACCATCCTTTAAAAAGGAATGATTGTAACTTATCTTAATCTTAACTTATTCTCAGAATACAAACCGTTCCTGGAGGGGAATGGTTGTAGCCAAGTCCAAACCTGGGATTTAGGTGATCCCACCGCACCATCTTAATGCCACCTACCCTGGACGGGAATCCAGCGTAGCTGAGCCGGCAACCGGCCCTAGGCTACAAGTCCGAAGACAAGTCCTTAAGCGGAGGGCGGATCTGATTCAGATACCGTCCCCCTTTTTCCTTAGCATGCATGACCGGAGATCGGTCCCGGGTTTCCTCACTCAAGTTCCAGTTAGTAATAGTCTCAAGACCATGTTTGTTGGTTAACCTCTTTCGGTTCATATCGTCCCTCATTAGGGGGCGTTTCTTAGTCTCACTCAATTCCTTACTAAACATTGGTTAGTAAGTTCTCACGGTATGTTGTGTTAGTTTTCAAACATCACACAACAATACAAGAAATATAATAATTCCGATTGCATGCTTTATCTTGTTTAGTGAGCACACAAAAACAATTAGCACACAAGCCGAGGGACGCCTCGTTAGCAAGCAGGTCACAAGAGAACTGTACCGTTCACCGTTGGTCGTTCGGCTGCTTACTCTCCTCCGGAGTCCCAACTCCCAAGTCCTAAAACATTCATTCAGTTTTAGGTTGTTAATCACTTAACTCAATTCAACTTACTTAACTTACTTAACCCTTAATGATCCCAACCTAACACCTCTTAAATCTTACAACTTAATCTTACGAACTTAATCTTAAACTTTTAAGTTTATTCTTAACTTAATCCCTTAGGTCTTTATACCTCTAATCATCATTGCCTCCTTAATGGGGTACCATTAATACCACTAAAATCTCTTAGGGTTTCTTTCTCTGTTTTTTTTTTTTTATGGTCCGACCGACCCACCCCCTGGGTAGGTCGGCTGCAGAGAACATCCAACTTCACAGTTTCAGCCCGACCGACCCAGATGGGTCGGTCCCCTGGGTAGGTCGGCTGCAGAAACTTCCCATATATTGAAAACTTTCTCCAAATTTTTCCTCAAGCCTCATAATGTGTTCTAACATCATTTGGCACATCAAACCTACCTTATAACCTCCACCAAACTCATTAAAATCACCTCCAAAGATCATTCCAACCTTTAGCTCAATTCTGTAAGAAATTCCTAAACTTGTCAAGTATTCCTTTATTCTAACATGTACATTTTGTCTAAAACTTCAACTAACCAAAGTGTTTCTTTTCTAACCCATATAACTCCTCCTTAACATCATTGCTTGTTAAACCTTCCCAAGGTTTATCTTGGCATGTCCATGCCAATTTCTCTTCTTTCACTTATACTCATCACTCTTAAACTCTTAAGCTTGCTATACATTTCTTTCCATTATCTTAATACCTTGACATTGTTCTTTCATTCCTTAACCCATGCAACACCCTCCTAACATTTCCACTTCTTCTTATGCAACTTCTCACCATTCTCATGATCATACCCTCTTATACGTTTGTCATTTTCCTTGACGACTTACAACATCCTCCTACCTTTTTCACTTCCATCACCCAAGTCCACACATTACCATTCAACTAAACCATACTAGTCCACCACTAACATCATCACACTTACACAAGGTTCTCAAAACTCTCATTGTCTTACTCTCTAGTTCATACCTAAATCTCCTTAAGGCATTATACACCTTTCCTTAAAACTTATGCGCAAGTCTTACATTCCTCATATCATGATTTTGGGTGTGTTTAGTACACGCCGCCAATCCTCTAATTCCTCCTAGACATCTCTAGGTCACTCTAAACCTCAAGAACTCCTTAGTTAACTCATTTCCACTCAATTTTTCTTTTCATGCTCCCTAGTAAACCCTAGGACATATTAACTCACCACTACCACTTAAACACTTTGTTTTCTACTCAAATTTCGCCATAGCTTCCCTAGTATCTTATCATGCCCAAATGCGTTATTTTCCTCACTCAACCATCTCATTCACAACAAACTCAATATATTGCAATAATCTTAAATTGCATAGCACTAAGGCTCTTAAATGACATGGCTCTTAGGCCCTTAAATAACTTAAACTTAAACACTGAATTTCCCACATATAAAAGCTTTCAACCTGCAAATACACCCATCAATCTCATAGTAGTCATAATGTTCTTAAAATCCACCTTAAACTTATATTACTAACTCATTCTCATTAGCTCCTTAATCACAAGTTCATAAGCTTGTTTAAGTTCTTTTCCTAGGTTATACAACCCATTACCTAATGTAAGCCCTAGGCTACATTGGTACTCATCTAAAACTCATTCCTTAAAACTTAAACAACCATTAGGTAAGCATTTTACCTTGTTTTCTCAAGCTTATCTTAACTTCCTCCTTAGACCTTCTTCTTGCATGAATCTCGGCCACCACTTAAATTCCCCCTTGTCAATCTTCTAATCAATATTCAATGACTCATATGAGCACTAAACAATACACTAACCTCAAGGAATGAAAACCTAGGTTAGAAACGTGTTCTAAGGCATAAAAGTGGATGATTACCTTTGAAGTCTCAAGATAGACTTTGGCATTGAATGAAATAGGACCTCCACTAGTCCTTGGTGAATAAATCAAGCTAGAACAAGGCATAAAAACAAGGCCCCATGAGTAGAAATTTTCGGCCATGTACAAGAAATGATGGAAACATGGTTTTTCTTACATTTTCTTTACCTTAAGAGAATGGAGAAGCTAATGAGCTCTTCAAACTTGATTTTCCTCCATCAATGGAGTTTTCTCATGGCACCAAACTTGAGCTTTGCAAGATTTGAAAAGATAGAAAGCTAGAGCTTGAGCTAACTAAGAATAATATGTGTTTAGTTTTTGATTTGGAGCTAAAATGAGTAAGTTGTTGCCAAAGCAAGGTGAAGCAACAATGGAGGCTGCTTGGGACGGTTTGGAACAGAGGAAAAGAAGAAAAGAACCGTGGAAGAAGAAGAGAAATGAAGAAGAGAGGAGAGAGGTAGGCTAATATAAGGTATTTGCTTTTATAAAGCAAATAGTACTATTCTCTCTTTTACTCTTCTTTTCCTTTATTTGCTTAGTCATGTGGTGACTCCTCACATCAAAAACCGGCCCCCTCTTGTAGTTGAAGATATTTATGGTCTTAGTTGACCATCTCATTGACTTATGTTGACTTATGTCTTAACTAGCACTAAATAGTTACTATTCACTAACACATGGCACATAGTCGGGAAATTTTTGATTTCTCATTGATTTAGACCTCCTAATGTGATACTAATTAGTACACATGTTTATTAAAGAGTAATGATGGACATTTAGCCACTCAAAACTCAATTCTAAGACAATTTCTCAAAAATGTGCTTTAAGACTTCTTAAAACACATTTTGTGTTTTAACTTGTTTTCAAGCTTGGTTTTCTTTGCTAATTGATTTAAAATGACCATTAGAATATTACTAAGGTCTTATCATGATATTTGGATACTCACCCAAGTCTCTCCAAGCTTAGAGCACATTTTTGCCCTAATTGCCTTTAAGGCATTTTCTTGTGTTTTCCTTGGTTTAAATTGTCTACCAATCTTTCTAAGGCATATTCTAGCCTTACTACATCATAATTTGATGTTTACTTAGCATACTTAGGTTTGGGGTATTTCATGTATTAAGAGGTTTATTTAGTGGTAAAACATGTGGGATTAAGTGTAGGAACAATGGGGAAGTAATGGGTAAGAAGAGGGACTGAAAACAGAAGTAAAAATGCAAATATTGGGCCGGACCGAACTTGCGACCGGACTTGCAAGTTCGGTCGAGCCCAGATTTACAAAGACGGGAATGTTTCTGGAATGGACCGAACTTGTGACCGGACTTGCAAGTTCGGTCGGACCAGAAAAATTCTCCCGTCTGTAACCTACTGGAACCGACCGAACTTGCGACCGGACATGCAAGTTCGGTCGGCCAGAAAAATTTCCGTCGAGTAAGCTACTGGAATGGACCGACCTTGCGACCGGACTTGCAAGGTCGGTCGGGCTAAAATTTTCCGTTAAGTAACTCACTGGAATGGACCGACCTTGGGACCGGACTTGCAAGGTCGGTCGGCCCTGGAATTTTCACCCGATGTAGCCTACTGACTTAGACCGAACTTGCAAGGTCGGTCGCAAGTTCGGTCGGGTCAAAACTTACAAAAAAAAAAACTATAAGACTATGGTTAGTATATGTATGTATGTATATGTATACCCACCTATACATATGTGCATATATAGGTAAGTAAACCATTGTTAAGTAATTAGGAGTGAGTAAATAAAATGTAAGTATTGTAATGCAAGACTTAGTAAGTATGGATTAGTAAACGTAAGAGTAATCGGGTTAAGTTAATGATAGATAGATTAATCATTCAACTGTATGTATATATAATAGGATTTGATTTGTGAACACCGGAGGAACGTTGGGATACAAGTACAACGGTGAAAGGTATGATTTCTTCATGCCCTGTATCCTAATCTGGTTACCCTGATTTGTGTGCTTATTTGATCACCTAATAAGATAAATGCATGAATCGGACTATATTGCGCTTACTTGTGCTTGTTTACATTGTTCTTGATATTTGTCTTGAACAATAGTTTGTATAATTCATGAAATGTATGAATGATGATGACTCGTATTCGAATCTTGTATGGTACTTAAGTATTGTATTGTATTTTGTATAAATGGGTATTGAGCATTGTAATTGTGTATGTGGCTTGTATGAATGACTTCTGCTAATTCCTAACTACCTAACTCCTAACTTAAGTGAGTAAACTGGAATGAGTAGAAGTCCGATATAGCTTCGGCCACGCGTGAGGATGCGGAGTCACAAGAGGTTGGCTGCAATTCCTGACTCTTAAACTGGTCCGCGGCCCAAATCCCTTAAATGGGTAGCATCCCGGATTGGTGAGTCAAGTAAATCCTGGAGGTGGGACGGTGTAGTCCCCAGGGCCGGAGGTCCCGACGACTTAACTTGAGTAAGAGTAAGTAAGTATGGATCCGTAAGTATGTATGAGTATGTATGCGTATGTATGAAGTAACGAGTAAAAGAGTAATCTCCACCCGATTAACCCGGGTGGACCAATGAAGCTAACAAGAACTGTATCTTGTGTATGTGTAATTCGGAAAAAGGTAAGTATGTATTGAATGGTTATGTTGTACTTCGTGTATGTACTGAAGTGTATGTATGTGTGTATGTCTTGCGTAGTGTAATGTAACATTGTGTATAAGAGCATGTATGCATGTATGTTTGTATGAAAACGAACCGCATGTATTCGACCAAGTGGTCGGCGTACGCTCACTAGTACGCGGGGTATGCGGTTATCATGCTTGGCGAAAGCTGACCCCTTCAGGGGACCATTTTTAGTGTGCAGGTACCCGAAGCGAATATGGTCAAGGAAGAGACCGGAGGCACACCCTTGTACTTAGAAAGTAAGTAGTTGTGAGAAAATGGGTAGATGTAGACTCTTAGAGAGTATGTATGAACTTGGAAGAGACATTATAAATGTATAAGGATCCTAGTAGACTCGGTGAAGTATATTGTATTGTATGGAATGAGGAGGAGTAAGTATTGAATGGAGCATTGTTGTATTTGACTGATGAATGGAGTATGTATTATAGATGTGTAGTACTCGGGATTCCAGTCCATCAGACCGATGCTGTAAGCAGTAGTAGTAGCCTTGTTAGCCACGTGGGTGATAAGCCGCAGACTTATCATGTTTTATGCACTAGATTTAGTATTATATTTATCTAAATAAAGTTATATTTATGTTATTTATGCTTATTATGTGTTAAAATATATATTTGTACAGATTTATGTTTTATGAGTTTTATGTGCAAGGAATGATTTTCTAGGCAAAAGTTCAGTTGAAGCCGGACTCCATGCCGGGTAGTTTCTGCACGGCAGTACAGAACAGAAAGAAGCCTTGCCGGATGTGATGCCGGGTAAATGCTATCCGGCATGAGTGTAAAATCGCCTCGATTGACCATACGACAGCACATGTGATCCACGTGTTTTCCAACCGCTGCCGGGTGTGATGCCGGGTAATTCCTACCCGGCATAAGCACTGTTTCGCACGGACATCGACGGTTTCGACCGTTAACAGTTGGGCGCATTTAACACGTGTGCCGGCTATTGGGACCCGGCACGACGCCCGGCATCGACACTTTAATGCCTATAAATAGGCCGAGGAAGGCACAATTGAAACACTTCAACATCATTATACACTCCATTCACATCTCAGTTTCCGCCCCATTCCAAGTGTTGGTGTCCAAGGAACGTTTGCAGATCCATCCACGCAAGAGAAGAAGACCTTGTCAGGGTTAAGGCTATTAACATCTCCTTCTCCCCCTTTGTATTCTCTTCTTGTAGTTGTGTGGATGGTGATGCAGAATCCTTGTTAGGTTTTGGTTAGGGATGATTTCCTTGTAAAACTCTTATGATCATTTATGGAATTTTCAAGTTTCTTAACCCGAGTTCTAATCTTCTTACAAGTAGAATGAAGTAGCTATTCATTCTCTTATCTCTAAATCCTATTTGATGTTCACAAGACTAGAATAGGACAGATTAGGATTTAGGTAATCTTTAACGTTGTCTTCTGCGCCTCAGCGGGAGCAAGACTTAAGGTTTAGGGTTAATCTCTTATTTCCCATTATTCTGTTGTATTCGCGGCATTAGCTATGCACGATGCAAGTATGAATGTTGAGTTCCTTTTGTCAGAACCGAATCTGGAAATGTTATTTACGAAATGTACGATGCCGGATGGCATGCCGGGTATAAGTTATCCGGCACGTTCAAGGCCATGAATCTGCCGGGTAGCGAGGATCCGGCATCACATCCGGCATATGCATTTTGCGAGACCTAATCCTCTTTGAGACTTGCCACCTTTGATCATTGGTCATACGAACCTTTTGCATTGATAATCTTCCCAAATCAAAGTTAGTTTATTTATTTATTTATTTAGTTTAGGATCACATTTTCAATTCCCCCCTTGTTATTATAGAATAGGCTTTTGCCCGGATTAGGACTAATTTTCTATAAGTCCCTTGGGTACGATACTCTCGGTCGTAATATATTTACACTATACTCCGACCGGGTTTTATTTTGCTACCCGTAGTAGAGTTGTAGGATTAGTTATTATTTTATTCTTTTGTATATTTTATCCTAACAATTTCTCTGTTAGCAAATTGGCGCCGTTGCCGGGGACTTGGAATTAGTCCAAGTCCTTAAATTCGGTAAAACGCCCTATTCTTTATTTGTTTAATTTTTGATTCTTTGATTCTTTACTTTATTTTCACCCTTAGTTTTGCAGACTTGAATGTGCCGTGGGGTGCCGGGCGTCTGTCACCCGGCAAACTCAGAGGAAGTCTGAATGCCGGATACATTTGACCCGGCATTGCGTCCGGCATGTTCAAAGTTTTTCAAAATTTCTTACTGTATTGAGTTCTTGGCAATTTAATTTATTCTTGCCTACTCCTTTCATTATTTTCCTCTTATATGAGTCCCTATACTATGTTTCTTTATTTTGAATTTCGATTTTTGCGCATGCCGTGTATTGTGCCGGGTTTGCTACACACGGCATTAGTGGAGGAAGTTCCTATGCCGGACGGGTTTTATCCGGCATGTCACCCGGCATGCTCAAATTTCTCTCAATATTTTTGTCGCTCATTGTAGGGACAATTAGGAGTAATCTCCTACAATCCCTTATTTACTCTTACATTTAATTTGATTATCCTTTACATTTTCTTTTAATTAAGTATGTTCGATTTTGTCACGCCGGTAACATGCCGGTTTGTATCACCCGACATTAGTGGAGGAAGTCCACTGCCGGGTACGCATCACCGGCCCGCTGTCCGGCATAACCAAAAATTTGTCCCTTCGTGTATTTTCATAATTTTAATTATGTCATTATATTATTTCCTTTATTATTACGAAATATTATAACATTTTCTTTTGCTCCCCTGAAGTTATCCAAGTGAATGCTTCTTCGGTCAACTAGTACTCCAGCAAATTTAGCCAACTTTGATCCGGAGATCGAGAGAACCCTGCTTCATACTTTAAGGCAACAACGAATTCTACAAGAAGCAGATCCTACACCAATGGCAACACCTACCCGTCGTAACATAAACCGGCCTTCTAACCAAGGCCAGAAACCAGCAATCGACCTTCCTATCCTTCCTCAAAACCGAATACGATGAATGGCAGAAACTTAAGCCATATCATCAAATTAGATGCATAAAAGAGTTAGGATTGTTCGATGGTATGAATCCGGACGATGCTTTGCTCCACGTCACCAAATTTCTACAGCATACAAACAGCCTAACCTCCACAAACAATGTCCTCCAATACGCCAGACTTGTGCTCTCTTTCCCATAGCCTTACGGGGAACGCCAGCAAGTGGTACCACAGTCTAACCCCCAGTACACATCACCATATGGGAGGACATGGCAACCAAGTTTTATGACAAATTCATGCCCCCTAGTCGCACCCTGGAGATGATCGCCGACATTTACAACTTCAGACAACCTAGCTCGGAGAACATCTGTGAGACTTGGGACAGATTCAAAGGGTTGCTTCGCACATGTCCACCACGGCCTCACCAAGGAACAACTGTCCAGTTGTTTTACAAGGGATTGGTCAACCAATGCAAGACTATGATCCTTTCCTCCCTTGGTGCAGATATATTAAAGAAGCCTGGAGATCAATTCCTTAGTGGAGTTGAATCTCTTTGCGAAGAGATTAGAGATTGGGCCACCGGTGGAACCAGGGGCAGTACCACTGGTTTATATCAAGTGGGAGAGGGCGACTCCAAACTCGACAAATTGATGCAAGTCATGAGCAGTTGTTGGAGAGCAATGCCCAGACATCAACAAAGGTTAGTGCTCTACAGAAAGTGGTGGAGCAAATAGCAATGAACAAACTTCCTCAACAAGCGAACGTGGTTAGTGCACGACCACACGCTCCAAGCCCTGACATGCCCAACTTTCAGAATGTTGAGGAAGTCAACTAGTGAGTAACCAAGGTATCGGCAGCCATGGCAACAGGGGAACCAACCCCCTCAACACTTCGAGAGTCAAGCCAGCTACCAGGGAGGTCCAAGACAATACAGACCATCCCACCCTGCATCATCATCAGAGGCTGAAATGGCTGAACTTCGTGACATGATGTCAGCCCTGATGAACAAGACCCAGGATACTCAAAATGAGATCTCGACCATTCGCAAGGAGCACAAATCGTTGCAGTTGCAGTTACAGCAACTTCTGATGCAACCACGACAGCAAGGTCAGCTCCCGTCCCAAACGCAAACCAATCCAAGGGAGCATGCGAATTCGGTCACTATCCTGCCAAGGATCTCAGATAACGCCAAGTAGCCTAAAAGGCTAAGTGTAGGGCGGTTCCCCTCTCACCCTTCACTATCAACCAGGGGAGCCTTTCTTCCAATTTAATTTTTCTCCTTTAAATTTATGTTCTTGTTTTTTTAATTGCTTTCATTATAGTTATTTTAAGTTTCTTAAAAAAAAAAAAGTTTTACTTATTCGTTTTTTTCGAACACTGGGGACAGTGTTCCTGCCAAGTGTAGGGCAGGGACCCCCCTTTGAAAAAATAAGTTTTTATTAATATGCAGAAGTTTTGCGTTTTATCAATGTTTTACTAAACTTTTTGCATGTTTTTGATCGAGATAAGATTAGGAATGAATAAATGCTTGTTCTCTCAAGAGGTAAGCTTTCTAATGACTTATAGATTCCTGTTTTTAACTCTTTGATTCTCTTTATTAACATGAGTACATGATCTTGCTCCTAATTCTTTCCTTTATGTACTTATGGGTATTCTTTTCTTTTTTTTTCAAATTGTGAAAAATCTTTTGGGTGAAAATCTTAAAAAGGGTTTTTGTGCAAAAGAAAGAAGAAGAAAAAGAAAAAAAGTAAGAAAAATCTTCTTCCAAAGGAAAAGCATTATATTCCTTGAGGTTGCAAAAGTGCCTCTGAATAAAAGAAAGAAACGAGAGTTTTTCCTT
This sequence comes from Limonium bicolor, assembly GCA_023374045.1. Lineage (NCBI taxonomy): Eukaryota > Viridiplantae > Streptophyta > Magnoliopsida > Caryophyllales > Plumbaginaceae > Limonium > Limonium bicolor. The sequence goes on from CM041777.1 coordinate 338,884,566, forward strand.
TTATTTTTCTCCTAAATTCCCCGTTCTTCAATGCAAAAAAAAATCATGGTTGATTCAGAAACTCTTGCAAAATAGGGCTGATTCATAAAAACCAATGATGAGTGTCTTGGCCACATTCAGAAACTCTTGAAAAATAAAGCTGAATGATGGAAACCGGAAAAAGGAGAGATTACAAAAATCCCTTATGCAAAATAGCCCAAAAGTTTTTGATCGATTTTGAAATTCCTTGTTTTATACCCATTAGTATGTTTTGACAAGATAAGGTAGATTAAGTGATACTTATGAATTAGAGTCATATAGTTGGAAATATTATCTACATTTTCATTCTAGAGTTTATCTGTTTTGTGCATAAGTAATTAGTCCGTTCTAATCTTGTTTGCTCGAGGACTAGCAAAAGGTAAGTGTAGGGCGTTGATAAGCCGCAGACTTATCATGTTTATGCACTAGATTTAGTATTATATTTATCTAAATAAAGTTATATTTATGTATTTATGCTTATTATGTGTTAAAATATATTATTTGTACAGATTTATGTTTTATGAGTTTTATGTGCAAGGAATGATTTTCTAGGCAAAAGTTTAGTTGAAGCCGGACTCCATGCCGGGTAGTTTCTGCACGGCAGTACAGAACAGAAAGAAGCCTTGCCGGATGTGATGTCGGGTAAATGTTATCCGGCATGAGTGTAAAATCGCCTCGATTGACCATACGACAGCACATGTGATCCACGTGTTTTCCAACCGCTGCCGGGTGTGATGCCGGGTAATTCCTACCCGGCATAAGCACTGTTTCGCACGGACATCGACGGTTTCGACCGTTAACAGTTGGGCGCATTTAACACGTGTGCCGGCTATTTGGGACCCGGCACGACGCCCGGCATCGACACTTTTGATGCCTATAAATAGGCCGAGGAAGGCAACAATTGAAAACACTTCAACATCATTATACACTCCATTCACATCTCAGTTTCCGCCCCATTTCAAGTGTTGGTGTCCAAGGAACGTCTGCAGATCCGTCCACGCAAAAGAAGAAGAAGACCTTGTCAGGGTTAAGGCTATTAACATCTCCTTCTCCCGCTTTGTATTCTCTTCTTGTAGTTGTGTGGATGGTGATGCAGAATCCTTGTTAGGTTTTGATTAGGGATGATTTCCTTGTAAAACTCTTATGATCATTTATGGAATTTTCAAGTTTCTTAACCCGAGTTCTATTCTTCTTACAAGTAGAATGAAGTGGCTATTCATTCTCTTATCTCTAAATCCTATTTGATGTTCACAAGACAAGAATAGGACGGATTAGGATTTAGGTAATCTTAACGTTGTCTGCGCCTCAGCGGGAGCAAGACTTAAGGTTTAGGGTTAATCTCTTATTTCCCATTATTCTGTTGTATTCACGGCATTAGCTATGCACGATGCGAGTATGAATGTTGAGTTCCTTTTGTCAGAACCGAATCTGGAAATGTTATTTACGAAATGTACGATGCCGGATGGCATGCCGGGTATAAGTTATCCGGCACGTTCAAGGCCATGAATCTGCCGGGTAGCGAGGATCCGGCATCACATCCGGCATATGCATTTTGCGAGACCTAATCCTCTTTGAGACTTGCCACCTTTGATCATTGGTTGTACGAACCTTTTGCATTGATAACCTTCCCAAATCAAAGTTAGTTTATTTACTTATTTATTTAGTTAGAGTCACATTTTCAATTCCCCCCTTTGTTATTATAGAATAGGCTTTTGCCCGGATTAGGACTAATTTTCTATAAGTCCCTTGGGTACGATTCTCCAGGTCGTAATATATTTACACTATACTCCGACCGGGTTTTTATTTGCTACCCGTAGTAGAGTTGTAGGTTTAGTTTATTATTTTATTCGTTTGTGTATATTTTTATCCTAACAATTTCTCTGTTAGCAGTGGGTGGTTAGCGGCATTGTATCACCCATTGTATGTAAGTATCCGCTGCGTGTATCTGATGTGTAAGGAGATTGGACGGTAAGCATTGTATTAATGGTAGGGGTGTTACACAAAAAGTTAGTGAATAACAGAGATATATAAAACTAAATAAAAGGAAAGAAAGATCACTGTGGTGGTTGTGGTGGCTGCAGTGGTCCCTGGCCTATCTGAGTGAGGAGATGCTGAATGAGCTGAGTCGTCCGCTCCTGCTGTTCATATTATTTTGTTTGTTGTTTATACTAATTTTCTACTATATTTTGTTTATATTATTATGTTTGTAGTTTATACTAATTTCTAACATTTAATTTCGATAATCTAACTTCTAACATTTAATTTCAGTAATCTAACTTCTAACATTTAATTTCTGCCATCTAACATCTAAATTCTGTCATTTAAATTCAAGCTATTTAATTATGCGCTCTCTTTTAATTAATTACTTAGCATTCATTTTTAAGCTGTTTCATTATCTTCGGTTAAATTACTCTAATAAAAAAAACAACGGGCTCACGTCCGCCCTTAAAAGGCCGGACGTAAGCAGGACGCGAGAAAGGAGGAGAAGCGTCCGCCCATTTTTGGACGGACAGACCACGGACGTCCCCAGTAAAAAAAAACCTATATTTGTCCACCATAAAGCCGTCCGAATCATAAAGCCGTCCGAATCAGTCTGCGAGCAGAATTTCCAAAATCTCCCAAAACCGACGCAAAGAACAGCCAAATCGCCCATCTTCAATTGCTTCTAAAATCTTCATTTCTCCACCAAATCAAGCAAGGTTGGTACCGAAATCATCGTTTTTCAATTCTCTACATTTCTATAGCTACAAATCCACAAACCATCAACCACACAAGGAGAAATCGGGGACTGAATTTTCGAACCCTAGGAGGATGAATTCAAAATTTTTGAGCTCGTTCTTGCGTTTTTGACATCGATTTCTTCTTCTACAATCATACTATACTCCCATAAGGTAAATTCTACACTTATTATACTCAAATTTGGTGTTTTTGATTGAATTCCAAATTAAGGTGTGATAGTTACGAAAATAATATTGGTATATTTGGATTTTTGGATTCTATAATGCCTTGTGGTTATAAGTTATTGGTTTTATGATTGTATGATGTTATGAGTGGATTTATTTGCTAACGGTACTGCATTACCTTGATTATTGATTGAAATAAATTGTGGAGAATTAAAGATTTTTAGGGGAGATTCTGTCGAAATTTCGGTAGAATTTGTGATATTTATTTATTTATTTTTGAATTTCATATTATTTTTCTGCTTGTTTTATTTTGTTTTAATTTCATATTATTTCTCTACTTGTTTTCTTTTGTTTGAATTTCATACTATTTTTCTACTTACTTTCTATGTTGCTAATTTGCTAAGTTGTTTATTTCGGATATTAATGCTCTGTTTGATATTAATTTAATTTGCTGTTATTATTTATTTACATTTCAATTTCAAAATTTATTAGTATGCCTCGTACTCGTGGTGGACACTCTGGTACTACTAGGGGCAACTGCCCCGGTGCGTCCTCTTCTGCTCCTCCTCCCCATCCGGCTCTTCGGGATGATGGTTTTTTTTGCGGCAGAGGCTCGTGCCTGGTATGATCTGGGTAAAGATTTTGTGATGGAGAGGCGAATAGCACCTGATGTGATCGAGGCCACAGGGGTGGACACCCTGTTTGCTAGTTTTGGACTTTCACGGGTCCTGAAGATGGGTGAGGGACTCTTCCTTCCAGCCATGGTTAGAGAGTTCTATGCGAATGCCCAGGCGGGCAACTTGAGGATTACTTCCTTCATCCGCCATCTCCCAGTCGAGATCACACCAGAGACCTTCTCCACTATACTACAGATGCCGGTTAGCCCTGACCATCTCAGAGGATTTACAGAGGATCATCTGCACAGATCAAAGGCGAGGTGGCTCCAGGGTGTAGGTCGGACGACCCGACGTAGAGGGGAGGAGGACAAGGATGTTCTCCCTTACACGAGTTTCCCCACCTTGCTACAGAGACTACTCTTAGAGATCCTTAGTCATCAGATTCGGCCCCACGCCGCGATCGATGCTTCTGATGAGGATTGCGCTTTACTGGACTACTTCCTCTCACCATCTCCACCCGCTCAGCGCGTCTCTATTCCACATATTATGTTTGGCCAGCTACATAAGGTGGTATACTATCTGAGGACGAAGAAGAAGAAGATCACTCCTATTTTTCCCTTCTTCATCCAGCACCACCTTTGCTCTGTCCTTCCAGAGGGCTACACACATGGATTAGAGGTCCGAACGGGAGAGCGCCCAGTCACATTGTAGACTGTGAGGCGCTGGGGTTTTTTTGCGTTTAGATGACGGTATCTGGGTCAGAGGTCACACTAGCCAGTCTTCCACCGCTTCATCCACTGCAGCAGGGCCTAGTACAGGAGCTACACCTTCAGCTGAGCCCTACGAGCGGACGACCACCGTGATGCAGGCTCCAGCTCCTATTCCGATACCTCATATCACGTCAGACCTGCAGACTCAGCTTCAGGCCTTCCATCAGATGCAGCAGCAGATGCACCAGCGGTTTGGGAGCTTTGAGCAGACACAACAGAGGATGCTGGCTGAGCAGACTACGCTCCGCGAGGCCCAGACACAGATGACACAGCGTTTAGACCGGAGTGATGATTTGCATGCACAGACAGCTCAGCAGCTGGCACGGTCGAATGAGCAGCAGGAGCGGACGACTCAGCTCATTCAGCATCTCCTCACTCAGATAGGCCAGGGACCGCAGCAGCCACCACAGCCACCACAGTGATCTTTCTTTCCTTTTATTTAGTTTTATATATCTTTGTTATTCACTAACTTTTTGTAAAACTTGTACTATTTCAATCTTGTCACACTTTGTGTACTCAGGAGGTAACAGTTCACTTTTATTTTCTTGCTAATGCTTTTATTTTATGTATGCATTTTTATTTATGTATTTCCTCTTACTCCGTCTACATCTTATATTTTTCTTGTTAATGCTTTTATTTTATGTATTTTAACTTGGTGGAATTGACTACTATTTTCAGTGCCACTTGAGTTCTGCTGGCTATACAGGTTTTTCTTTTCAGAATAAATTCTATATTCAAACATATAGCTGAACTCGCATATGAAAAGCAACCTCAGTTGTTCTGGCAATTTTGATATCTCCGGTTAGACACTTGCGTGAACTTAAGTGTGAGGAACGTTTCACCCCTACAAAAGCATTAAGTGTGAGGAAGGGCACCTTCCTCAATCTACGATACAAGGGGAGTCTCAGTTACTTCTTTATTATATTAATGTTCAACTATCTTACGTTTAAGCTTCTTTATTAATTTAATCCTTTATGAGTCTGGCATATTTTTGAAGGTCCTTTTCTTTATTTTATTTTGAACAATGAGGACATTGCTCCTCTCAAGTGTGAGGAAGTAGAGACCTTTCCCTGAAAATATGTCAGTTGTTCGTTAATTCCACACTCGCTTTTTGCTGCTCTAATTGCTAAAATTTTGAAAAAATGAAATAAAATAATTGTGGAAGTGTTTGAAATTAAACCAAGTGACAACTGAAAGAATCGTTTTGTTTAAAGAAGTTTGTATAAAATTATTTTAAATCAAAATACTCTATTTTCACTGAAAATACGATAGATCTGCTAATTGTAATAACCATTTTAACTTAGCTTGGGATTTTGGAAATGATTGGAAAGTTAGGAAAGAAAAGGATAAAGACAAGGTACTCCGCTGTTTATAAATTTTTCTAAACCAAAACAGGCCTCGTCTATCCGGTTATTAAGTCCTCTGGGGTGCTTTCACACCTATCTACCTAAGGTCTCGTGATCTGGGATAGAAGACCCAACACCGCTACAAGGATAGAGAGAAAAGTCTGGGGTACAGAAAAATAATGCAATCTAAAAAAATGTGTTTGTTTAGTATATACGTTTCTGCATTCAAAAAAAAGAAAAAAAAAAGAAAGATGAAAGCAATAAGTTGCAATTTTTATTTATAAACATGAGTACATGGTGTTGAAAGGTATTGCGGAATAAGACATTACTTCACACCCCTTGTCATCCCGGGTTAGAGAACAGAAATTGGATGAAAATCCCAGGTTAATCTAACTTGTTTTCTGCATCTAGTTTTTCTATGCTTTTATAAAATTACTCTTTTTCACTGTGTGCAAAAACCTATTTCTTATAGCAGAATTATTATTTCAATTGTCACTTTGTCTTAATTCCCTTCTACACTTATTTAACCTTGTTTTATACTACGGCTTAGAGATAGTTACACTCCTTATTTGCTTGAGGACAAGCAAAAGCTTAAGTGTGAGGAAGTTTGATAAGTGCGAAACATATAGACTTATTAAGGTTTAATCACCTTATATTTTGCAGCATTTTAAGTAATGTTTCTCACTTATCTTGCGTTTTTCCTATAATTATGTTTTATTATGAACTAATGCATTTTATATGTTCAATGTAGGAAAAAGCCATGTAATTAAGTAGATTTACTCATAAGGATTCCAACACAACAGACGGGGATTAAATCGGAGCTGAAACGAATATTTTAGAAGCAATTGAATTCTCTTCCGAACCAGGTTGGTCCGGACACTGGTCCGGACACGTCTAATTGGACAACCGTGTCACATCCGTGGAAAACAACTCGGACAGAGGGCGGACTGAAATACCCCGAACTTAAATATGGTGATTAGAATATTTTAATATAGTATTTAAGGGCCTAATAGTGCCTAAATAATTTTTGGTAAAGAAAATAAATCCAAAAGAAATAAGAAAAACACTTAGAAAGCGGAAAACGCTAAAATGAGCAATAAACAACCATAGGAGGTACGAGACCTCGGTTATAGTATCGTAAGGATTCCTAAGGTTTATTCATGCCTAATTAGTATACGGGAATGATTCCCGAAGAAACCGGATCCAAATAAGGTATTAAAACGCTAAAAGAACTCTAGCGCACGTTTTTCGAGGAAACCCGAAACGTGATTTTAAGTGGTCAAGCGAACCCGTAAAAATTATAAATCATTAAGTAACTAGTATTAAGCGCTAACGGAAGCTTAATAACCAATAAAGAAAAAAATAAAGAAACGAGAAAACTCCGGAAAACGGGCCCGGTTAGTGAATTGTACCTAAACCGGGAAAAATAATGAGCGTTTTCTGTAAAAGACGAAAAACGCTCCAGCTAGTATAACAGTGGGGGCCAGTTTTTACTGGTGTGAACAGCCTCTCACACACACACACACAGCTAACAAATAAGTAAATCAAAAAGCAAAAAGGTAAAAGTACACTCCGTCCCTCTCTCCTCTTATTCTTTCATTTCTCTCTCTCTCTCCAATTCCTTTCCCCCTCTCACGGTGGACTCCCCCTCCTGAACCCTCTCTTCTTCCTCCTCTGGTGGGTACCGATTTTTGAGCTCTCCAACCAGCTCCCATGGCAACTCCACCTTCTACCTCATGCTCTAGCTCCATTTAAGCTCCAAATGTAAAATAAAATACATATTTGAACTCCTCTCCTCAAGCTCTACATTTCTATCTTTTCAAAATCCAAAAATGAGCAACTTCACCTCCATGGGTTTTCCCCATTTGAAGAGAAAAGCACACCATTGTGGAGCTTGGCGTCTCCTCTTTCCAACAAGATAAAAATCTCCATGAAAGACCTCACTTTTCTCTATCTCTTTGGTATGGCCGATTTTGCCTCTCTCTCTTACCTTGTTTTTTTCTCTTGCTTTGGAGCATTGTTTCAACCCTCCAATGGTGGAGTAACCCCCTTCTTGATTCAAGGGTGAGAATCCCTCTCAAAGATCTCCAAAGGTAAAACCCTAACTTGTGCTCTAAGCCCTTTTAATGATTTTGAAATACCCCAAACCTTAATATGTTAATTTATTATGTGATTATGATCTTCTAAAGCTAATTAAGTCCTTAAGATCAGTGGTGAAGAAATAAAAACCAAAAAGAAAAAGAAAATGCGTAAAAGTCACAAAACGTGAAAACACGTACTTAATTATTTTAGGAGGTATATAACCTTCACTAGGGTTATAAATATAATTGTATACCCTAATTACACACTAAGAACATGTGGGAAAAATTCCGGAAGAAAACGGATCCAAATAACGCTTTAAAACGCTAACGGAGTCCCAAAGCGCGTTTTTCGAGAAAACCCGAAAACGTGACTTTAAACAGTTAAACGACCCCGTAAAAATTATAGTTGGTTATATAACTATAAATAAACATTTATGGGAGCCTAATAATCATTAAAATTAAAGAAACAAAAAAAAAATCCGGAAAACGGGCCCGGATTAGTGAATAGTGTAAAAACAGTAACTTGTGGGGTATAAATTGTAATAAGAGTAAAATAATCTTTACTTTTGTAATTAAAAATCTGACTCCCCCTTCTCCTTAAGTGTCACACGGTTTCCCCCTCCCTCTCTCATCTCTTATGCCTTACTTTACAAAAAAATAATAAAGCAAAAGGTAATAAAAGTACAAAAGGTGCTTTTTGAACTCTCTCTCTCTCCCATTCTCTTATCTCTCACGATTTTTCCTTTCCCCTCCAGACCTCTCTTCTTCTTCTTGTTCTGTTAATGGCGATTTTGAGCTCCCTCTTCCAGCTCTCATCTTCTCTTCATGGTGCAAGCCTCTACAAAACTCCAAACACAAAAATAATTACACCGTTTTCTTAGTTAGAGCAAGGGCTAGCTAGTGCTCTTTTCAAAATTCCAAAAACTCAAAGTTTACCACCATGGGTATAATCCATTTGAAGAGGGAATCACATTTTCTTGAGCTAGGCTGCATCCTCTTTGTTACAAGGTAAGAAAAATCCAAAAATACTCATTTTTCTCCACTTCATAGCTTGACCGATTTTGCCCAGTTTTGAATCTCCATTGTTGCTCCCGTTCTAGCTTGGTCTTATCTTCAAAAGAGGATATGGAGCCTTGTTTTGTTGATTGGCCAAACCTCAATTCTAGGGTTACAAGGTAATGCCCTAAATTTTGTGCTCTAAGCACTTTCTTCTCGTATACTAGATTAGTTCATGAATCTAGGTGTGATAATTAGTACTCATTGTCCCATTTTAATATTGGCTAGAGGTTGGCAAGGGTGTATTGCTTCCTTGGCTGAAAATGACATGAGGAAGAGAAGAGGAGAAGAGAAAAAGGGAACTTGTGAGTTTAAGGTAAGAAAACTACCTTAATAACTATTTTGTTGTTTAAGAATTTTGGGAAGGGTTAAATTAAATAATGAACCCCAACATGTAGTGGAGTGTGAATATTTGAGATGAGAAAGGGTTGTGTTAGTACTTGATGCATTTGTGAGTTAATGTTGATTTAGGAGCCTAAGGGCTATGCACTTTATGATTTATGTATTGTGTTGCATTTGGAGAATTTGATGAGTATTGATGGATTTTTATGTGTGCTGGTAGAACCCATGTGGTTTGGCTAGTTGTAGGGTGAATTATGTGAAGAAATGAGTTTTGGGATATGTAAGGTTTGTAACGAGGTCATGGCGAAATTTCGGTAGAAATATAGTAGTTTAGATGGTGATGTGAGCTGGAAGAGTTTAAGTGTTAATTAGGTGTTGTTAGGAATTGGTTTGGGTGGTAAACCACATTAAGGTGTTGATTGAAGAATGGAATGGAGTTAGACAAAAATCTGTAGCAAGGATGATGTTTAAGAGTTTGGATTTTGCTATAAAGGAGCTAAGGTGTGAGACTTGGGAAACAATGAATGAGATTGGAAAATGGAGATGAATGTTCTAGGAATGAATGTGGTATGGTCAAATGGCAAGGAGAAGGCTAAGAGTTGTCATGAGAATGTTTTGAGAGTGCAGTGATGTGCAACTTGTGCGGTGAGTGAAGAGAATGTGGAATTGAAATTGTAGAATTGGAGCAAAGTTTGGACCATGTTTTAAGGAGGTTTAGTCAGTGTTTTAGTGTGTTTAAACATGAAGAAAACATGTGGAAAGTTTAGGAAATGATTAGAGGTGAATTATGGGTTGAAAACTGATCAAAAACTGTAAATTTTGACAATTCTAGGGTTGGTCCGGGTTTGCAAATCGGTACGCAAACCCGGACCATAGCAAAAACATGGCAGAAGACCATCCTAGGGGGTGGTCCAGGTTTGTAAACCCGGACACAAACCCGGACCACATGAAAAATTGTCCAGAAAGTGAAATCCGTGGTTGCTCCGAGTTTGTAACCCCGGACACAAACCCGGACCATGCTAAAAACTTACCAAAATGTGTTTTAAAGTGTTGTTAAGATGGAGAAGTGAATGGTAATGGTTTTAGATGTTGACTAGGCCTTGTTTGGTGAGTTTTAAAGGCCTTAAAAGGTGTGAACAAGTGTCAGGTTGGATGTGAGAAAGTTGTGAGTTTAAGTACACAAAGCTAAACCGAAACAACGGGATAACGGGTTAAGTACGGGAGTAATAGAAATTTACATACCGTAAGATTTTGATGTTAATGAAAATATTTGAAATAATACCAGTTGTTGGAAAACTACCCGGGGAGCGTGAGGTGACGCGTTGGAGTAAGTCCTCGGGAACACGGTAGAGTAACCCATGGTGTAAGGTATGGTTTTCTTGCAACCTGTGTCCTACCGGATTACACCGGCTTGTATGCCAATGTGTTTTTCTGTGTGTTTGCCACCTTGCAAGATAAAGCATGAAATGAGTTTATAGTAATTCATTATTGTGGTGTAATTAATTCCGATACCGCTTAACCTTAATTATGTGTTAAATAATAGTTAACCGACCTTAGGTTCACATAAGAGATCGGTATTCGGAATAAACGTCCCAACCCACGGGAACGTTCTAACTACGGCTATTCGTGCGTTAGTGTATGTGTGACTATGTGTGATGTATGGGACTTTGTTCAGTATGTTGTTGTTATTGGATACTGTTATCCGTGTTGTTGAAATGGAATGTGATTTTCCCTGATGTGTCTAACCGAGTTAGTAACACAATGTGATGTATGTATGTGATAAGTGCCGTAAAAGAACCTCTAACTAATAAGTATATGTTATGTATGGTGAGGAATCCGGTCGTTCCGGTCGCGCGTGTTGTTTGGGAGTTGAAGTATATATGTGAATTAACTCCCACTCTGTTATGTTAGGGTTGTTTATCCTTCTTGGATGTTCGACCTCCCACTAGCTTAGCCAAAGCTTACCTACCCGACCTCCACATCGGGCTAGGAGGGAAATTATGTGAAATGTTGGTAGGGTGTTGTTGCCTAAGTTGCTTCGACTCCCTCTTTAATATGTTACGGTTGTTTTTCCTCCTTGAATTACAACCACCCACAAGCTTAACCAAGGCTTACCTACCTCATCATTATTGGAGCTAGGGGGAAATTGTGTAAGGTGTGATCGGTCCTATATGAGGCTGCCACACCTAAGTAAAGAAAATGTATGTATGTTGTGCTCGGGCTTATATCACCCCGGCACTCCCCAAGTAAAGTTTATGTTCTCTAAGAAGAATGGAATTAAGTTTGTGTAGGTTATTAAGTGAAATGTGTTGTTATGTTGGGTGTGCTAACCTTGTGTTTGTGTTCTATTAACGGTTGTGTGCTCTTAAGCACGATGTATGTGTGTAATGTGTGCATGTTTTAAATAAAATCAACCGCATGCTAAGACGAAAATTAGTTGTGCGTGGCCCGGTAACATGCGGGCTGCGGGATTACCATACCAGCAAAGGTGCTGAGCCCCTTGGGGGCCACCCTTTTCTTCTTTCCCTGTTTCGGGTACAAGGAACTGAAGCCGTTCGAGAGTAGGACGGGGTAGTTGTTCGTATGTGGTAGTCACGTGAAATGTGGAGGTATTGTAGGTGTAGTAAGACCGAAATTGTGTCGGCGTGAGTTAGTAAATACTCGGTACAGTTGTAATGTAAGTGTATAATGAATGTTGGACGAGGAACGGGATTAATGTGTAGTTGCTCGGGAGTTTAGTCCATCAGACCGGTACGATGTATGTATGTTAGCCTTGTTAGCCACGAGGGTGGCTAACGGCATGTAACACCAAAGAGTTAAGTGATGTTGTGAGTTGAGATTTCCGCTGCGATACGTTATTAAGTGTGTTGTTAGTAGTTGGGGTGTTACAAAAAGTGGTATCAGTGTGTACTGGATACGAAGTATCGCTCTGATGACTGAACTACCGAGCTTAGGAAGTACCGAGTTAAGAGTTTTGTGCTTTGGGTTAAGGGTTGAGTGATAGCGTGAGAAGTACGCTAGTTAGGAAATGCCAGTGTGTACTGGATACCTACAATATCCAACCCGCCCTCCACAAACCCTATTTTATAACTTGGGAAGAACGCCAGAGAGATGGGAGTCATCTCTTACTCGGGAAAACCCGATCTGGCAGTTGATATTTACCTCTGTAAGTATGGAGAACCTGTCATACGGTAGGTTCTGAAAGGTGTGAATCCCGAAGACAGTTTCCATCTGAACAATGTTTGCCGCATTTAATAGCGAAAAGTGAAGAATCTCATGCTTAAGGGAATAGAATTTCCGGCAACCTGGGTCGACATGCGGAGCAGTCGAGAACAACCAGCTTGCAACGCACCGATCGTGCAACAGTGGAGAAGTGGAGTAATGAAACCCGAGATGAGTGTCTACGGGATCATGAATGTTAACTAATATGGCAACGGTATACCAACCGATGAAGGAACTACAACGTAGTACGAGGAGGATACAATACTAAGAAAAGGGGGTCTCCCAGAAAAGGGAAACACCCTAGTCAATGGTTATCATGTGAAGATAGTGAGAGGTACCCAGAAAATTTGTTGTTAAGGCTGCAAGATCAAGTAAGGGCCAGCAAGGCCACTGATATTAGTGCGGATGAAAACAATACCGCAACCAATGTGTGTTGAACCGATAACCAGTTTGCATGGCGCACTTGCCATGGCAAGTGCTGCTATAACAAGGCTGTACAAAAAATTTTAAACAACTACCGGTACTTAGTAAAGTACCATGAAATTAAGTGAGATCATCATAACTGTGGAAGGGCTTAGCAGCCTGACCTCTATAATTGGAAATACACCAGTCAGCAGGAAGCTAGACTTGGTTAAGGCAAGAAACGTTGTGAAACCAAGAGAATTTTTCTTTCAACTTAAATTCATTTTCAAAACCTTTTTTTCAAAACCAAATTTTCTTTCAAACCTACTTTATTTCAATTCTTCTTTTAAACCAAACCAAAGGACCTACAATGGCCTCAGTGCCACATGGTAGGTAAGTTTTACCCACTTACTTTTAAATAACCGGATGGAAACCGGTAAACCCAAGGGTAACAACCCGAGGAATGGATTGAGTTCATAATAATACAACAGTGGATACATTTCCCTTGATTAAGTTCGGGAAGCATGGAATGCATATTATCACAGGATAATATAAGAGGAGTTGACAACAGAATACTTCACCTAGGCGTGTGACGGACACTACGAGTGTACCAACAGTAATGTGGGATGACCGCACTCCGATAGGAGCTTGTGGGCCTGACAAACCTTCTTATGGGGTAGTCGGGTAAGTAGCAATGTATCAGTAGGATACCCCATGTATGTATACGAGTGGAGTCTGGAACACGGGAAGTAGTCGACTCCATACTACGGTCCGAAGTAAAAGTCAGACAAGAGTAATAAACTACCATCGAATGGTTGAAGTAAAGGAACCCAGTTAAGTTAAGAGGACTAAAGGAATTAGTGAGTTTATTTTAAGGGAGTGTTGAAGAGTCAGGAAGTGCGAAGTGCATTGATTGGTAAGCAAAGACATCGCATATGTCTCAAGGATCTGGATGGATGAACACAATAGCCGGAGTAAGTACCCAGCCTATATATGGTGAGGCAGATGCCTACTATGGATATATTAATGTGCAATGATCGGGATGAGACTCCCGAGATGATCACTAGAGATATCAATCTCACTAAAGAGGATATTTAACTCAGCAAAGAACGCAAGGCAATGTAGTTAATTAAACGTACCAATAAGTGCAAGCCGAACGTGATGGCATAACCTAGTACACCCAGGAGCTGTCCTTAAAAGGGTGTTTAGACCAACAGTGGTTGAACAAGATACGTGACAAAAACGCAAGGGCTGAAATTAACACCAAGTTTAAACACAAGTCGTCAGAGGGAAGTCTGACATCCTTGAAGGGGCATCCCATGAAAGGAACCGTGATACTACGACCTTGTCATGGAGCCCAATACCAATCTAAACCATGTAATGTGTGTGGACAGCCTACAACGGGCAGAGCTCGAGGCAATAAGGCTTAAAAGCCACAACTCGAATGTGTTAAGAAAATGTTATTGATCACAGAAGTTACGTTATATAAGTAAGTAAGCGGATAACGAACCACTGCTTAAAGTGTGGGGACACCTCTTGATATTGTGAGACCGCAACAGCAGTAGTTATGTGAACTAAATTCAGAGAATGTGTTAAGAGTTGACCATGTTGTTACTACGAAAAGAAGTATTCGTACCAGTTGTGCAGACGGAAAGGGTGATAAGCCTAATGGCAACCACCATAGGTGTGGGATGCTAGATGTGTAATGAACAACGCTCAAGGAGCATAGAGGCTCGAAGAGTAGAGTATTCAGCAGTCAGCCGAATAAGTGGCAAAACACAGTGTAATAGCGGAAGCTAATATAATAGCGGACGCAGTGTAAGTAATGTTATACAATGAGTAAGAGCATGGTGCGCAGTAAGCGACCATTGCATAAGTATTGTTAAATAATAATGTGGCAAACAAGACTAGTTATGAGTGAAACTCAATGGGCATACAAGGTAAGTGATAACAAACCGACTGGGCAATAAGCCAATGGTCGGTACTATGTGATAAGGAACACAGTGTGAATTCCTATTGCAATCGCACAAGAGATTTACTGTCAAGAGTTTACGCCTCTGCACTTTGTATGACTGAGTGTTTTGGTATTGCACTTGCGCGGTAATGATCAAGTGTGATAGCTAGGAAGTTTGGGAAAAGTCAAATGTGATAGAAGAACAAGACTTATGGTGTGATAAAACCGATGCATAAGAGAAGCACGGTCGTACCAATCAAAGGGTACTTGATTGGCATAAGTGATTACAGTAACACGATTATTAAACATCGGTATGGAATATACCTCAAGTGTTGGAAATAACCGAAAGGGTACTACACACTAGGTAGTTACTCAAACTCAACCGACTGTAAGTCGGAGGAAGTCATGTAAATCGTTGTGGAATACATCAAATTATCATGGAAGTGGATCGTAAGTTTTGTAACTCACCGAGTTTGCTCATGGTAAGTGAAACCACGCGTCGGTTGAGAAACCGTTATTACCAAGATAAAGGTGATAATCGGAGATGTACAATACAGTAAGAATGACGCATGGGGCAAACTAAGCTCTAAAGTTATCTGGAGTTACGCAGCAGAAACTGGTGAGCCAGTGATTCAAGTGTTGAATGTGAATAGTGAACATGAGTGAATGGCTAATTATTAATGCCTAGAAGTTTCACAGGCCAGAATCGAAACTGGTTATGAATTAAATAAGCTCTCAGGAGAATTCTTGGTTAGGGACTAAACCGCCAATATGGCTAAGATCCTCAAACCAGAACACATTGTATAATAAACCGCGTGGAGATAAAACACTTCACGACGGTAGAACGTTTAACCAGTGATTAAATGATTGATTACGTGGGCGTAATCCCTTTTAAGGGGGGTAGAGCACAAAACCGTTTAGTGTGTTTTACCGTACAAGTGTACGTGAACTATGGTGTGCATAGCACAAAATAATTTGTTTTGATGATTGGTTGTGTGTTACATAAACATACATATTCACATGATGGTTTAATGTGGTAATGCGCACAGAAGATGCGAATACCATTGTGATAAGTGTGTTTATTGTGTTAACGGATGTATGTGAAAGTATAAGTATAAGGGAGTAGAAAACTCCGGGGAATTAAAACCCCGACAGTATATGTTCAAATGATACAAATGTAAGTATTGTGTAGTATTTTGATAAAAATATATAGATATGTGTATATATACAGTGTTGTGATTTATGAAGAGGTATGACACCGATATAGAACCTAGTAAGAATTAAAATTCCCTAGGTAACTCTGGATTAAGTTGAATTTGGGTGATGATTGATAGACGGAGAGTTCTATCCCTTGGAGATGTAATGATATGACTAGATGGATTAAAAGATAAAAAATGGTATATGTTTGAATTAGCTGTTGTTTGAAAATGAATGGAGTGGGAGGTTGAAACTTGATTATCATGAGATCAAGAGAAGCTGAACACAAATTGGGGTGGAAAGGTAGTTCAACACTGATGTTGATCACATTAGTGTGGATGATTCTTGAAACTCCCTATAAGTGATCACAAATAACCACATCAAGAATAAGATGCAGTTAACAATAATTGGACTGAGTGTATTGAGTTTCAAAAGAGTTTTAAATTGGTGTTCAAATTTTCAATTGGTACTTTCAAGACTTCAATTAATACTCTAAGATTCTTAAGTGGTATTTTCAAAGGAAGGACTACGTTTACTGACCTTGTAAAAGGATCTTCAATTGGTATTTTCCAATAAAGGATTCATTCTACTTAACTATATAGAGTATTTTCGTATTACTTGCTCACGAGCTGAGGACGTATGAGCCTTTGTCTTCGGACCGGTGACATGAGAAGTATTTTAAAGATGTATGCAACTGTTTTGATCTCCCAAAGAACGGGGACCGGAGTGTCCATCGCGACCGGGTTCTGCGGGATCACAGTGTATATGTACTCAACATGGGTCTCTGTAGGATCGGGTGGCAAACTCAAACCAATCAAAGGTGTGAGTCTAAGGATTGGTTTGACTCAATCAGCCTTCGTAAATGAGAAACACTCGTGATGTAGAGGTACTCAATCGATTAACTAAACTGAGGGTGGAGAGACTTTTACGGAAATTGTAGCGAAACGATGAAAAGAGAGAAGGACTCTGTGGAACTCAGTGAGATACACAAATAAGATATTTCATTTCCTAGTCAAATAAAACAACTTACAAATGCCCACTAAGTAGAAAGGATCTACTTAGCAGTTTTTCACTCACTCACCCAACACACTTTCTAATCAGAACAATGGTAAGCGTAGTGAAACTAGGATCTTCCTAGGCCGAGTCTTTCTAGAGGTGCCAAACTAATGGTACGTATTCTCTCTCTTTCTAGCTTACGATGCGATTCTCTTTCTCTCTCTAAGCTCTGAAAAAATACTCAATGAAAGCACACCTAAAACTGACTATTACATATCTTATTTATACTCTAAGTACAACAGCAGGTCGAAGGAGTTAGTTCTGAAAATATCGGAACTAACTTAGTGGGCAACTTCCAACGGCTCTTACGTGGTCTTCTTACTTGGGCCGCGATCTTCGGATGTTGAGGAAGAACTTCATGACCGTTGGGGCACTTAAGGTGTTCCGAGTTGACTCCTGATTTTCTGCAACAGCACGAGAGAGTCTATGGAGTCGTCTTTGTTGGGCGGACTCTCTTGCAGAGGCTCACTCTTTGTGTCTGTCAAGTGATGATTGACTCTATCGCGGTGAAAGGCTATCTCTGCAACACTCCGTTGTCCCAACAATTTCCCCTTTGTTGCTGATGATAGCAAACCTTTGTGAATCCCGATGGAGTCAATCCTGAAATAAAAACATAAGGACTAGGGGAACCGACCCTGTCAAAGTTCCCCCTTAATAGCAGCAGTAGCAACTAAATTCAAGGACTCTATTTAGGTTCCCCCTTGATCGGAGAGGAACTTCAGGCAAGCAAACGATAAATAAGCAGTGTAATAGGCAGGATAGTATATAAGGCAGTCAAAAACACTAGACCACATGGTCCAGCAGCGCAATCCAAAAAGCAGTTTAGACAAGCAACAGAATAACCCGTACACCAGACGGGATTCACCGCTTCCCCCTTTTGCTTTCATCAGAGGGGAAGCCCACAGTATCACAAAGTCAGTCAAAGTATTCACAAAAAACCATTAAAAAGTGTTTAGAACTTAAAATCAGCCTAAGTTCTAACACTACACACACACGTCATTCTAAGGGTTTGGGTTTAAGGTGGATTGGATGTCAAGGAGTTGGTCTTGCAAGGCCGTCACTGTCATCTCTATCCCGGCGAGTCGGTCCATCATCCGCTTCTGGCCCTGAATCAGCTCGGCTGCATGCGCAATGAGGCGCTCTACTTTCTCCAGGAGGGGTTGGAGTAAAGCTTGAGGGACTGCTTCTTGAGAAGTGGATGTCCCCGCCGCGTTGGAGTGAGATGGTGGGGGCAGCAGCTTTGATTGTCGATTGAGTCAGCCGATTCAGATACGCAGGTTGATGGGTGTCTGCCTCCTCGATGGACTCTGGCGTCGAAGTCGCCAAGGGTACCTGAAAGAATTGGAAATGCGAGGCAACCAGAACCGTACCCCAAGGAGTGTTTCAGGGTGTCGACCGACTGGGCTAGGTGATGGAGAATTATGTGTTCCAGATTGATAGAGTGACAATTGATGATGCAGTACATAATGGTTAGGTCCAAGCAGTTGACCATAAGGTTTCCTTCCTTTCTTGGGACAATATTTTTGATGACCAAAATGTGGAGGAGTTGGTGTAAGATGGAGAGATCGCCACGGGGTATGGGGGAGCCAATCTTTTTCTTGGAGGAGAAAAAGCGATAGATTTTGTTTTATGGTACCCCGGGGATCTCAGGAAGGATTCCTTTTTTATAGAATGACAGGCCAGTAGTAGGGACGCCAAGAATTTCGGACAATTTTGCAAGATCAAAAAAGATTGGGGTGGAATTAACAACAGACTGTGCAACACCGTTTTGGATGACAAGGTTTTGGAAGAAGTCGACAGACTCTGTGCGATACCACTCTGTAATCTCACAGAAGAGGTGTTTCCACCCCTGAATTTCTAGCATGGTGACTAACTCCCCTAAGTTGGAAGACAGAGCCCAAGAAAAGTCGAGGAACTTACCCCTGACGATATTACGTTCTGAGGCAGGGTCCCCGAGCATGTACCGTTGAGTGAATGGGTCGACCTTCACACTCCGTCGGTGCGGTTTTGGTAGTTTTTGATCTTTGGCAGAGGTAGCACCAGTAGAGGCATCGTGACTGGCTGTGGGCAGTTCGTGGACTGGAGACGATTCACCGGAACCGGAGGAGACAGGTTGGGCCTTGACAGAGGAGCGGAGGATTCTTTTTGCTGTGGGTCGGGTTGAGGTTTGGCCTTTCGCTTGCTGGTTTTGGGTGGAGGTTGTTGTGGTGGTGTTGTAGATTTAGCGGGTGATGCTGGTGGGGTTGGTGTAGGGGATTTGGTGGGTGATTTGCTGGTAGGGGCTTGTGGCTGATCAGTAGGATGGTTTTCGGCGGGAGGATTGTTTGCTTGTGGGGTTGGGGATGGTGGTAGGGTTTGGATTGGGGTAACTTCCTCAATGTTGGTTTCAAGAATCTCTGTTCTTACAACGGATGGCGGTGTTTGATGGGTGGATGGGTCGCGGGTTTCTGGTGGTGGTGTGGAGGAGTGTGTGGGAGACGAAGTAGCGGTGGTTTTAGTGGGAGATGTAGTGGTGGTGGTGGTGAGTGTAGGTGGATTAGGGTTTGCCATCGCTTGTAGATACGCCTGAAGGCGAATGGGATCGGCGAAAATATCGGCTGGGATGTTGATTCCAGAGAAATTGATGCCGGCCATTTGGAAGTTGAAGGAAGCTTGGGTGTAAAGGGAGTTGAAGTGAGAGAGATGGAGTAGACGGGTGATAGATAGAAAGGATGGAATTTGCAGAGATGGCGTGTGTCAGGTGAGATTAATGCGGCGACGTCAGGGTAGGGCGAGATTAAGGGCGACGATTTAGGCGGGTTCGGTGCGGATGGATGAGGTGGATAGTAGCGCTAGAGTAATAGGCGTGCTAAGTAATAAAACACATTTCACTGATTCAAGTGCAAACAAAGACAGACTCCATGAGACATGAGGGAGTACCTGCTGAAGATTGCGGTAGGGGCAAGGAGATGCGATCGTCTAGGTAGACGGAGTCAATCCGATTGCTGATCGCAGTGCTTCGAATCTTGCTGTAGACAAGGGTTTAGTAAAAATATCTGCAAGTTGATCTTCTGTGGGCACAAAGTCAAGTTGGATAAGCTTTTTCTCGACACAGTCTTTCAAGAAGTGAAAGCGAATTTCGATGTGTTTGGTTCTTGAGTGTTGGACTGGGTTTTCTGATATTTTGATTGTGCTTTTGTTGTCACAAAAGATAGGGATCTGTTCTTGGGTGACCTGATAGTCTTGAAGTTGTTGTTTCATCCAAAGGAGTTGGGAGCAACAGGCTGCAGTAGAAACATACTCTGCCTCTGCTATAGAGAGTGCTACAGAGTTCTGTCTTTTGGAGGACCATGAAACAAGGCAAAGACCCAAGAACTATGCATTACCTGAAGTACTCTTTCGATCTTGGAGAGAACCAGCCCAATCAGAGTCACTATATCCAGATAAAGTAGGAGATCGTGGATACCATAGATAGAGTGTACTTGAACCTTTGAGATAGCGGAAGATACGCTTGACTGCTTTGAGGTGAGACTGTTTTGGTGCTGCTTGGAAGCGAGCACAAAGACAGACTGCGTGAAGAATGTCTGGGCGACTGGCAGTCAGGTACAAGAGGGACCCTATCATGCCCCTATATTCAGTGGCATTGACGCCGACTCCGTCATCATCAGGATGCAGTTTGGCAGATGGACAGCTTGGTGTGGACATACTCTTTGCATTTTTTAGGTTGTACTTATCAAGGAGTTCCTTGATGTACTTTTGTTGATGGATCTTGATCCCGTCCTTTTCCTGTTGAATTTGTAATCCTAAGAAGAACTTGAGCTCACCTAACTCATTCATGGAAAACTCTTGCTTCATAAGGTTAGAAAAATGGTCACAGAGGGTGTTACTTGTAGAACCATAAATGATATCATCAACATAGATCTGTACTAGAAGTAAGTCGTGTGATGAGTGTAAAATGAAGAGCGTTTTATCTACGTTACCTCGAGAGAAACCATTTTGCAATAGATATGTAGACAGTCTTTCATACCAGGCACGTGGAGCTTGTTTCAATCCGTAAAGGGCCTTACACAGTTTGTAGATGTAGTCGGGATGGACGGAGTCTGTGAACCCTGGTGGTTGCTCGACGTAGACTTCTCTATCAATGTAGCCGTGGAGGAAGGCGGTCTTAACATCCATTTGATATAGTTGGAAACCTTTGAAAGCAGCAAACACAATTAGCATGCGAATTGCTTCAAGACGAGCTACGGGAGCGAAGGTGTAACACCCCCAAACACTGGCCTAGGAGTTAGGGGTATTACACGCCGCGTATTATTACATAATAACGCAAGGCTCTAATAAACGAACTTAAACGAATAATCAAATAAGGCCCAAATTGAATACTTGAATAAAGTATAAACCAAAATGATGTCGTAACATCCCAAAGTAATAACAGAACCCACCAAAACGAATATCAAAAGCAAGAGCTAACTGAAGAGGCCCCAAAGGCTCAAATTCAAATACAAAGTCCCCAAAAGAATCTAAACAACAAAATGGACTAAACTCCAGAGCTTCAAAGTGACCCTTGCTGATCAATCTGCAATGTTAGATAAAGTAGGGGAATGAGCACACAACTATGCCCAGTAGATGACAAACTTCATCAACCAGCATGCTCAAAACATTTTATAGAATAATGTCAAATCAGAAGGAGTCGTAAGGAATTCCTAAGCAGGTCAGAAAACAGAATAGAAGTCCATACAATAGAGGACTAAACAGAGTCAGAAGCAGAAAACAGAGCGGGACACTAGTTGATCACGGTATACAGACAGAACAAGCAACAAGCTCGTGAATAGAACGAGGAAACCTCACTCGTAAGCAGAACAGGTGAAAACACCCGTGAACAGAACGGGGAACATCACCCGTGAATAGAAGGATCCTACATAGCGCGCTACGAGACAGCGAAACCAGCCATCCAAAGGCTCAGACACAGAGATAACTAGGTCCCAAAACAGAAGCTTAAATACAGATAAGCATATGTGCACCAAAGGCACCAGAAAGCACATAGATGGCTTGGAAATCAGAAGGGGAATTCAACCTCGCAAACGGAAGTCAAAACAGAGCTCAAACGAGCAAGTTATGGTCAAAACAGTACCATGTCCGAACTTGTGTCCGGACATCAATGTTCGGACACAAGTCGAGACTCAGAAGTCGAAAACAGACAGATGTCCAAACATGTGTCCGAACTATGAAGTTCGGACATAGGTCGAACATTAAAACAGTAGTAGAGACAGAGGTGTCCGAACATCAAAGGTCGGACAGATGTTCGGACGTTCTTCGGAAATCAGACACGCGCAAAGTCCGAACTTGTGTCCGGACATCCATGTTCGGACACAAGTCGAGGCAAAATCAGAGAATACAGAAGGTTGTGTCCGAACTTCAAAGCTCGGACGGAAGTTCGGACACAGCGAAAACTTCAGAAAATTAAAGCGCAGAAGGGCATGTCCGAACTTCCAAGGTCGGACCGAAGTTCGGACATGCTGAAAAACTCAGAAGACAGAAGCGATTTTCACACAGACAGAGGCATCAAAACATTGTCAAAACATTGTAAGTTTTCAGAAAACAACCTTGGGGGTTTGTACAATATTAAACAACACTTAAACAGACGAATTCGCAAACCCAGAGCAGAGACAGAACGCATTCAATTCCAGGATTGAAACTCCCCAAGGCTGAACACACTAATCGAATCCATCAGCCACCTACCTCGATTACAGCAGAGATGAAACACGATCTGAACAGCAGAGAATCCCGAATCCGAAACATAGCAATCGACCACGTCACATCAAGATAACCCAAAAGAAATTCCAGAATTCTGAACAACCACAAACACAAAACAATGCCAATTCAGAAACGCAAACCTAACCCTGAAACTGAAACTGCAGTCTGAACTGAAATACAATTCTCACCTGAAACTGTCTATGGATTCGCAGAGCACGTGAACAGCAGTAGAGATCGACAGAGAACGTCGCGAAATTCACTGATTACAATCAGATTGCAGAGAAGGGAATTAGGGATTTGAGGAGTTCTCCAAACTGAGTAACAACGCTACCAAACGACATACAAACCTGACTGCGAAGAGGACAGCAAGACAACGAAGAACCTGCAGCACTCGAATCTCCAGCCAGCAGCATAGCAGATCGATCCACAGAGAAGAAGGCTTGAGAGAGGGAGAGAAGAACAATGAAGAGAGGAGCGTAAATGATCGTGAGAACGTGTTTAGAAGAGAGAGTAATTAAGAGGATATGGAATAAAATAGGTTAAGGGAATTAATATGAGGTTAACTCACCAGAAAATAAAACGGATGGGGAAAAGACCTCCTCGTCCCCAACTTCTTTAATAAGGACTTCCACGTCCTAAATTCAGAATGGACCAACTTAACGAATCATTGTAACGAAATAAAATATATAACCAAATCTTGGGTTATAACATCACCTCCCCCTTAAAAGAATTTCGCCCTCGAAATTAAAACATACCTACTGCTCGAAAAGGGCGGGGAACTTGGAGCGCACTTCGCTTTCGACCTCCCAGGTCGCCTCCTCCTCTGACTGACCCGACCACTGCACCTTCACCAAGGGCATGGTCTTACTCCTGAGCTTGCGGACATCCCGCGCTAAAATCCTCGAAGGAACTGCCTCGAACGTGAAGTCCTCCCTCAACTGAAGCGGACTGAAGTCAATCACATGAGATGGGTCCGGAATATACTTCCTCAGCATAGACACATGAAAGACACTGTGAACACCAGCCAACGACGGTGGCAAAGCTAAGCAGTAGGCAACCGGTCCGATCCTCTCCAGGATCTCAAAAGGACCCACAAAGCGAGGGCTAAGCTTGCCTCTCTTCCCAAACCGAACAACTCCACGAACTGGAGAAACCTTCAGATACACATGATCGCCCACCTCAAACTCTAGAGGTCGTCTCCTCTGATCGGCGTAACTCTTCTGACGACTCTGAGCCACAAGCAAGCGCTCTCTAATAGACTGAATCTTGCCCACAGCATCCTGAACTAAGTCTGGGCCAATCACGGCTCTCTCCTTCAGATCATCCCAACAGATGGGTGACCTGCATCTCCTGCCATACAAGGCCTCAAACGGAGCCATCCCGATACTGGTCTGAAAGCTATTATTATAAACGAACTCTATCAATGCAACGTGCTGATCCCAGCTGCCCCCGAAGTCCAACACACATGCTCTGAGCATGTCCTCAAGGACCTGATTCGTCCTCTCTGTCTGACCATCTGACTGAGGATGATATGCTGAGCTGAAAGACAACTTCGTCCCCATAGCCTGATGCAAACTCTGCCAGAATCTGGACACGAACCTCAGATCTCGATCAGACACAATAGAAGCCGGAACTCCGTGCAGACGCACTATCTCATCCATATATAACTGAGCCAAGCGGTGCAAACTGAAGGTCTTCCTGACAGGCAGGAAGTGAGCGCTCTTCGTGAGCCGGTCCACGATGACCCAAACCGCATCAAAACCCCTCGGAGTCTTAGGCAGTCCCATAACGAAGTCCATACCGACGCTCTCCCACTTCCACTCCGGAACGGGAAGAGGCTGAAGCAAACTAGCTGGCCTCTGATGCTCGGCTTTGACCTGCTGACAGGTCCGACATCTGGATACAAAGCCTGAAATATCCCTCTTCATGTTACTCCACCAGAACGTCTCCCGAAGGTCCCAGTACATCTTCACACCACCTGGGTGTACCGAGTACGGGGCCCCATGAGCCTCCTGCATGATCTCACGTCTCAAAGCGTTGTCTACCGACACACAAACACGGTCTCTGAACCTCAAACAGCCATCCTCTGAAACTCTGAACTCAGACTCCTGACCAGTAGACAAACTCTCTCTGATCTTACACAAACTGACATCGAGCTCCTGACTGGCCTTGATCCGGTCGATCAAGGTAGGCTGAACCTGCAGCGCTGCTAACATCCCAGACCTCTCTGGACGGACGACCCAGACTCCCATACGCTGTAACTCGAGAGCAGACCTCTGCACACCAGACAAAGCACAAACGGTCCCAGACGGACCCCTCCTACTGAGCGCATCAGCAACCACATTCGCCCTACCTGGATGGTAGAGGATCTCTAAATCATAATCGTGCAGCAACTCCAGCCACCTCCTCTACCTCAAGTTCAACTCCTTCTGAGTGAACAGATAGTTGAGGCTCTTATGGTCCGTATAAACTTTGCACGCCGCTCCATAGAGGCAATGCATCCAAATCTTCAACGCAAACACCACGACAGCTAACTCCAGGTCGTGGGTCGGGTAGTTCTTCTCATATGGCTTCAACTGACGGGAGCCATATGCTACTACCTTCCCATGCTGCATCAGTACACACCCAAGTCCCTTATGGGACGCATCACAGAAAACCTCCAGACCCTCATTACCCTCTAGAAGGGTCAGAATCGGCGCAGATGTCAACCTCCTCTGCAGCTCCTGAAAACACAGCTGACATGCCTCACTCCACTCGAACTTCACATCCTTCTGCAATAGACGAGTCAAAGGGATCACTAGCTTGGAGAAGCCCTCCACAAACTTACGATAGTAGCCCGCTAATCCAAGGAAGCTACGAATCTCTCCAACATTAGTAGGCCTGGCCCACTCAGTAATAGCCCTAATCTTCTCCGGATCCACGGATACCATCCTTGTAGACAACGTGTCCCAAGAATACCACCTGATCCAACCAGAACTCACACTTCTTCAACTTCGCATACAGCTCCTTCTCCCTCAGAGTTTGGAGAACAGTCCTCAAATGCTCCTCGTGCTCCTCAGCACTCTTGGAATACACCAAGATGTCATCTATAAACACCACAACGAACTGGTCCAAAAACGGCTTGAACACCCGGTTCATCATGTCCATAAATACAGAAGGTGCATTCGTCAGACCGAATGGCATCACTAGGAACTCGTAGTGTCCATAACGAGTCCTGAAGGCGGACTTAGGCACATCGTCTGCCTTAATCCTCAGCTGATGATAACCGGACCTCAGATCGATCTTCAAAAACACCTTAGCTCCTGCTAACTGGTCGAACAAGTCATCAATGCGCGGGAGAGGATACCTATTCTTAATGGTAACCTTGTTGAGCTCCCTGTAGTCAATGCACAAACGCATGCTACCGTCCTTCTTCTTAACAAATAACATTGGCGCTCCCCAAGGCGACACACTAGGGCGGATGAAGCCCTTATCCAGCAGCTCCTGCAACTAGACCTTCAACTCCTTAAGCTCAGCAGGCGCCATGCGGTATGGGGCCTTAGAAATCAGCTGAGTCTCAGGTGCGAGCTCGATCGAGAACTCCAGGTCTCTGACAGGGGGAAGCCCAGGTACATCATCCTGGAACACATCTGGGAAGTCTCTGACTACTAGAATGTCCTCCAACTTCGCATCCTTGCGAACCTCAGGGATGTAGCACAGATATCTCTGGCATCCTTTCCTCGGGAAACGAAACGCCTGCATGGCTGATATCACTGGCCACGAGCACGGGAGTCCATTCCCTGCTACAACTAGGCGGGGCTGACCCGGCTCCTCAAAGGTCACTCCCGAAGCAGCACAATCAATGTGGGCATGGTGCGCAGCAAGCCAATCCATGCCCAAAATCACATCAAAAGTAGTCATCTCCATCGGGATGAGGTTAGCAAACAGAGTCCTATCTCTGACTAACACAGGACTATCTTTACAAATAGAGTTCAAAAGCATAGAAGAGTCTCTAACTAATGGACTATGCACACACAGCTCAACACCCAGAGGCACAACAGGCAAACCGAGCTCACCCACTAACTCAGGAGAAATAAAAGAGTGGGTGGCTCCAGAGTCAAACAAGCAGAAAACAGAACGAGAAGACAGCTGAAGAATACCTGTGACAACTCTGTCAGTCGATCGGTCTCTCTCTCCAGCCATCGCGTACACTCTGGCCTGGCCCTGGGGCTTCTTCTGCTCAGCCCGGTCTCGATCTCTGGACCCTGAAGCAGACTCACCAGCTCTACCTCCAGAGCTACCCCTCCTCCTCTCGGCCTGAGGGCAGTCAGCTATCCTATGCCCCATGGATCCACACTTGAAGCAGGCTCCAGACTTCCTGTAGTAGTCCTGGCCTCTGTGAAACTTGCCACAGACCTGGCACTTCGGGGCGGGAGCTGACGAAGACGAACCACCTCTATCTCGCGAACGGTCCCTAGAGCGGTCTCCAGCTCGGTCTCTAGTAGACTACTTCTTCTGAGAAGCAGACTGATCCCTCCTGTCGCTCTCGTCGGACCTCTACTTCCTCTTCTGGTCCTTCCCTCCAGACTAGCGACCTCTCAAGTTAGTGTAACACCCCTATCCATGATCACGATATAATCCCTCACGTAGCAATAAATAAAACGTCTCGCAGCGGAAAAATAAATAACAATTACAAAACTCACACAGGTGTCACCGGCCATTACTCGCCCATGCGAGCAACGTAGCCATACCACATCCAACTTCCAAAATAAACAAACTGCTAACCGCAGTGATAACGAGAAACTCCTATACATCAAACTAAGTCCATAACCATAAACATTGACAAGTGAGCGTCTACCCAATCCTGAAAAATACATAACCTTACCATAAGACCATACACCATCTTCATTACCATACAACATCTCCAACTACCCTGTTCCTGCTCTTCAGCTCCGACAATGATCAACAACCTGAAATGGTGTAGTATCAGCGATAGACGCTGAGTATGCCGGGCCTGGACCCTAATGGTCACTTGTCATTTTAACCATCTTATTATTAGATTGGTTTCATGCTTTTCCTTTTTACAGTTATAATCAAAACTGAAGCATAAATGTATAATATACATAATCAACCATCCAAATTTCATAAACATTAATCATCCATCCAAACCAAACATTCATAGAATATTTCAAACAACATTTGTATATCGAACGTATCGAGCAATAACAACAATATTTACAATGTACAATCGCCGTAGTGTTCACCATCCACTGTCAATTTATTTTAGTTTGGCTTTCAAGCCCCATCCATATGTACAATGTACATTCGCCGTAGCGTACAGTTCCCATAGTTAATTTACCTTAGCCTTGTAGGCTCCATCCAACCATGTTTAATTAATGTCAGTAGGGCGTCATGTTAGGACAACCCGATAACCTCACCATGGACAGTAGTCCCCCGTACACACAAAGGTGCTCATTTCGCCAGAGGTCCGGAGGCCCCTGACTCACTTATGTCTCGTAAGACGTCCATAAAAAGGCCGTAGCCACCTGATCCACGAACCTATTTGGGCTCGTTGGATATAACCTGGAGCGGAATCCAATTAGGAAACCCCTCAGTGATCACAAATGCGCAACCAAGTGGTTCGTAAACCACCGGGATTCCTCACCTCAATCTCATACCATCACTCTCTATGTTTAAGATATGCTCTTAGTCTTATGGAGAATATTTATTAACCAGCGGCCCAATGGGTCACGCATACCTAGAAGTCATCTAGGTGATATTTATGTTAGAGATCCATGCTCTAGAGACCGACAATGTCGTGACTCGTTCCTAAGTGTTTTACTTAGGTTACCATATCCTTAATATTAATATCATGGTATTATATCAAGTAACCGTCATGTCATCACAACGCATATGTATGTTTATATAAGTCGATCTATAGTCGACGTAGTGTTAGTCCCGTAGGACGCTCGTGCATAAATAATTAATGCATCACACAAACACATACATGTAACCACACACATATAACACACAAGTTATATCAACCAAATCCGAGCCCAAGGAGCAACCTTAGGTCAACTCGGCAAACCCCTTTACATACCGTTCACCCTGATTGTATTACGGTGGAGTATGAATCTTCAAGATCCTATGCTCCGTGTAGTCCGCTAGCTTGTCAAGCGTCCTTGTCAGAAGTATAATCTAAACGGTATTAAAACTATACGTCAGTCTCCATGACTAACTACATCCGGTATATCCGAATAATAAGTAACCCCGACAGTTCACCTCTGTTTTCTACAGTTGTTGTTACGGGTTTCTCTAAAACAGTCGGTTTTGTTACTTAAAACGCGTACGTCAAAACTATCCCAACTGTTAAGTTTAATTCACTATTTCCTTTTTAATCTTATCCACCCTCCAGTTTAGGTGCGTAACCCATAGTTGCATGTATGCATGCATGATTATATTATATTATATTCTTTTTCTTATTGTATCATTTATTTTATTGTATTCTCTTTCATATTGTTTTATTTTCCCACCATCCTTCATAATTCGACATGTTGTATAATCCCTTTATCTTTAGCAAATAATATTTGCTTCCAAAACTCATGACTTATAGTTCGTAACTATATTTATTTTTTTTAAATAACCACCACCATTAACTCATAAGGTGTTCAACCAAAATATTTATCCACCTTATATACATTATTCTTGTGTATGTATATATTTTTACCACGTAGGTAATTCTCATGAGTTTCATAAACTCTTATATTTTGTTACATTTCATCATCTTTATTAGATGATTATTCCCATTAGTTGCATCATATTACAACTTATATTAAGATTGTTATCCTAATATTATGTAACATTTTATGTTGTACATTTACAACTCCTAAGGTTTATTCCATAAATACCTTAGTTTATAAATCCCATTCACTTATAGTTTGTCACACCATTTAATGTGAATACCTTATTTATTAATTTCATTAAACCACCTTAATACCAAATAATTGTTATAACATTTATAACATTATAGACCTTAGTCTAAAATTCATTTTCCAACCTTTATATTTTCGGTATAGCCCTTGAATTTATTTAAATTCCCTTTTGACCACATAACATTATGTAATGTTATACCAAAATACTAATATCATTTGCTATGATATTTTTTCCTTTAACTTATAATCTATAGTTTTTATACAAAACTATTGTGTATTGCCTCATAGGCACATATTAAACCTTATACTTTTCCTTAAACCATAATTTCCTTTATTTACAAAATCACCCCTTTCTTTTACCATGTTATATATCCCATTTAATATAACATTTCTAACTTATAAAAGAGCATAACCTATGGTTATTTTTGTAAATTCCGAACAGACCTCAATATACATTTTATATTGTCATTAGGCCCAATTTATAACATATAGTTTGATAATATCATTAAAACTATATATTATACATATATCTCAACAAATACTCTTATATATTCTAAAAATCACCAAATTCCACCAAAGGGTTATAAATATCCTTATTAACCCATATACTTTTATATTTACCATTCCACCATCTATTTTCTCCAAAGTGTCATAATGACATATAACTATATATTATTCATATATAGTTTATTTTAATTCCAAAACCACCAAATAAATTCCTAAAAATTCCTAATAGCCCATGGGTGTTTAAAATACCATTGTACACCCTTTATTTTTGGTAATAACATATTTACCACATATGTTATAAAATATTACCATTAAATACATAACTTATTATAAAACCTTAAATAAGTTATCTAACTTACTTTTGGTCAAAACCTAGCATATGGTCAAGGTTGACCACCTTAATATTTCCTTGACCAAATTCCTTAAATTACGGTTTGCACCCAAACTTTCTAGAAATCACCATTTAACCCCAAAACTTTATAAAATCTTATAAACTTTATTTTAACTCCTTTTTAACTCTAATTTTCGGCCTTATTATTCTAAAGCCCCCAAATTTAATTTAATTACACCTAATACCCCATTTATTTTCGGTAATGCATTTATACTACTTAAACTTAATTAAAAGCTTGTAAATGCATAAATAAAATGGCCTAAAATACATGGCCTTATTACAAACATTGGCTTGCAAAATAAATTACACATAAATGTCCCAAAACACTTATAAATTTCGGCCTCACCACATAATTTTTATTTATTTACCAAACTTCCACATAATGTCTTAAATTTGACAATTATGTTAATTAAATCTCTTAAATGATAGCTTAATTTATCTTAGTCATTTTTTTCCATTCTAGGTCAATATAACCTATATGTGTAACTTCACTCTCGGCCATATATATATATATGCTTAAAATTTAAAAATCATAAGTTTAAGGTGTTTATACCTTGATTATTCCTTGTATGAGCTCGGTCACTTGTAGGAAAATTCACCACTTGATTTAGACATGTTTAATACACAAAAACAGATATGGTTACACTCCAAGCTTGAGCTTAACCATAAGGAATAATTAATGTAAGATTTAAGGCAAAAATCACCTTAAAAATGCAAGGGAAGTTCTAAGTGGTTTCGACCTGAACCAAACACACCACAAGGTGTTAGATCCACCATATTGACATAGGAAATAGTTAGATCTCGAAATGCTACCTTGTTATTAGGTTTTACCTTGGAAAAATGCCTTAAAAGAGGTATTTCCTTTGGATCTCGGCCACCCTTGCTCCAAATGGCTAACCAACAGATTCCACATGAAAAGGAGAAGAAGATGAGGCTATGACCAAAGTTTCACAGCCAAACTCGAAGGGAATCAAAAGTTATGAGCTTAAAGCACATTTTTACCTTAAAATGTAGATTTGAACAACCTTGGTCCCTCTACTGGTCTCAACCGAGTTTAGCTCTTGTTCTAACCTTAGAACACTGAGAATAAGCCATAGGAACAGATGAGCCACGAAATTTAGGTGTTGGTAGTGAAGAGATGAAGAAAAAGAGCTAAAAATGACATTAAAACACTTACATTAGGAGCTTAGGAGCTAGGCTTGCCTTCCATGCTCAAGAACAAACTTGAGAGCTTAGAGGAAGGGAGCTCGGCTGGAAGGGAGGATCGGACAAGGAGGAAGGAGAAGGTGGGAAAGCTTGATTAATTTGAAAAAAGTAAAGTTACTATTGCAAATTGAACATTAGGTAATGATTTGTCTCCAAAATCATTGTATGCTGTCTCCTCACTTATTGCAGCCGGCCTCCTTGGTCCAAATGGGTCAATTAATTGACCATTGACCATGCTTGGTCAATATTGACTCATGTGGGCCCCACTTTAGGGTTTTATTAATATTTTAATATTAAATTTGTAAAAATCTGTAAATTTCTGGAATTAAATTCCTAATATCATATAATATGGTATTTTATTATATTTAAAGGTATTTATAACCTTTTAGCCCATTTAAGACCAATTTAGAAGGCGATTACACAAAAACGTGCTTTAAGGAGTTTTAGTGCACATTTTGTGTCGCAAGGTGTTTCTGGGCTTGGTTTTCTTTGACAACGGTTTTGTTGTGTTCCTTACATGATATTTGATCATGTAATTCAATTTTATATCATTTAGAGGTCCTTTGATTTTTAAGGTTTTCCTAGAGCACCTTTTTGCCCTTTTTGACCTTGAAGCATGTAAATGCTTTTTTTTGTGTTGGAGTGTTGTCCAACGGTTATAATATGTTTAGTAGTATGTTAATATGCTTAGGACAAATTTTTAGGTCCTAAGAAGTTTATTTGGGTATTTATTTACCCTTAACAGTCAAAGGGTGCAACATCTTGTTTTATGTTGACCACTGTTGTTCTCAGTTGACTTTTAAGGCATGTTTAGGCCTTAATTAATATGATTAAATATTTAATCCATGCTTTAATAATTTGGGGTATTTCAGTCTACCCCCTTAAAAAGACTTCGTCCCGAAGTCTCTTAATCAAATAGGTAAGTATATATAAATGTATAACTACCCATTGTTCCCATAATGTATATCTATGTGATATATCATTTACACACATCATATTGCGCTTATACAGCACATAGCCATCACGTTGTGGCGTTAGTTCAATCATATATGGATATAGGTGATCCATCAGCACCATCATTTCCTATCAGTTCTACAAGTCCTGACAACCTTCCTGAGGTGTCCATAACATTCCATTGTTCCACATTCCATATCTAATGATTCATTTCGTATCTAGGCAATACCATATGTAATCATTCTATAAAGCAATATGAATGCATATCACAGATAGCATAAGAAAAGTACTACACACATGGTGTACATACAATCATTCAAACAAGTATCTCATAGGATACATACTTTCAAGTGTACATCACACCCAAACAACCAAACAACGCACGCCCCGCGTACCAACCATAACCAAGAAAACCAATTCACTGTATGCTATGCATACTAAATAATTCACATACTAACAAACAACCTCGTATGCCCCGCACACCACCAATTCTCTTTTTTTTTGCATGCAATGCATATCAAACAGCCAAAAATAAGTGCACACATGTGCACAGCCAAGAGGCTCTACCCCCCTTAAAAAGGGTTACGCCCCCGTACCCCACAAGTATACAACAGCCGCTCAACAAGGAGCGCTGGATACTTGGCTCTCAAAGAGTTCTCCAACTCGTGGATTATCCTCATATCAGAGAGACGGGTATAATTCTAGCCCTTCAGGGCTCCACAATATATAAAAGGTGAGGCACTGATCTTTTTGTGCTCTCTCCCAAGTTCATTCTTTTGGGCCCACTCGCTCCGTATGAGGTGTAGACCCATGAACAAAGGCTCAATTTGCCTTTTTTTGCTGTGAATCCACTGGTTTGGATCACTAGCATATATGCGTGTGTCTTTTCTCACTGATATTCAGTTTGAGGTGTAATGTGACATTGGCTACTGTTAGTACTTAGTGCTCTTTGCACTTGTCTTTGTAATACTAAGACGTACCAGCCTATATGTCCACAAAGATGATGTTTGTCATCCATGTCTCCTGGTGATTTTGCTCCGGAGTAACACACTGTCGTAGTTCTTTTTTTTTACACTCTTGTTGATATCCACTTTATCTTTCAGCATTTCCACAAGATTAATAACTGCACGAGTGCAATACCAAAACACTCAGTCATATAGAGTGCAGAGGCGTAAACGCTCAACAGCTAATATTTCATGAGTCAACAGATAAGATGTGCGAATTGTCCTATGAGTGGTACATTCCAAATCCATTGTTCTTTAAGCAAGATTTCTGCTATCATATAGCTTTATCTTTTCTTCTCGCGTAGTCACGCGTTTATCCATATCATCTGGTAGATTTCCTCTGGATTGTAAGAATTACTCGATCCTTATGAGGATTCTACATATTTTCGTCCATAATAGGTTTTCTTGTTGCTTTTTTTTTTGGGTTCCTATCCTTGAACTGTTTCCTTGTCTTCCCTGTATACTGTCCACTGTTCTCTGTTGAAGGTTCTTTTTTTTTTTAGCCCGTTGGTTTAACTGCGGCTCTTCTCGTCCATCTTCGAGGTAATCCGTCTTACTGTCCGTAGAATGGAGTTGACTACTTCTCGTGTTCCTAACACTACCTGTCTACTTGCATGGGGTACCGTACTGATACATTACTACTTACCCGACTAACTTATAAATAAGTCTGTCAGGCCCACATGCTCCGAACGGAGTGCGGTCGTCCCATGTCTCGTTTAGTAAACTGGTAATGAATGTCCACGGTGTTGTGAATTATTCTTTGTCAATCTCCCTTTGATGGATATCCCTCTTTTTTGTTCTTTTTTTTTGCTTCTGCCCTTTTTTTTGTCTAATAGTTCGTGTTATCGGTTATCCCGTAATAAGTGTTATTGCCTTTGTGGCATTCGTGGTAATTCGTATCATAGACTGGTATTATTCAACTCGGTGTAAGTAAAATCCGTGCTATATTAGCAAACTTGTTTCTCCTCTTTTTTTTGATCTCATTGAGTACAACGCATTTTCCTTTTTCTCCCTTTTTTTTTTCTGATCATGTCTCATCCATAGTTCATATTCGTCCCCTCATCCATGTAATTGGATGTATTGCAGATTGCATAATAGCTTGAGCAACTTGGCTCTTACTTCCCAACCATCCTCACTGACGGTGGTGCATCTACAAAGGGTATGCTTGTCCATAAGGACTAAACATGTATCACCGGTAGTGATTAGCATTAAATGCAAGTATACTCTAATGGTATTTGGCTAATAGCCCTGTCTGAAACTTCCTCGAACGTTTAAACTGGTGTGTGTGTGTGTGTTTTTTTTTTACAGTCATAGTGGCTGTATAATGTGTCCAGTTGCAGTGGTTGGACTATCGGTCCTTCCAAAATTGCATAGGTTTCTAATCTCCAGGTTTCAATGAAAAGGTTTGAACAACAGTTTTTTTTTATAAAAGGTTAAAAGTAGTAGTTGTTGCAGTTGCATTTGCAGTAGCTGTTACTGTTGCTGTTGCTGTCGCTGCACTTGCTGTAGCAAGTGCGCAAGGCAGATGGAAATTTCAGTGGTTTACTGTCATAGCGCTTGCAATAGCAAGTGCGCCATGCAGGTGGAAATTCTGGTTCAGTAATTCCCGGCCTCATTGACTCTGTGTCGTAGAGTATAGGCTACATGGTAATGTAAGCATTAACATCCTGTTCATATATATATCCGTCAAGGTTTAAAGCTTTTGGTACTGAGTACACACAACTAATCCCAAAGTCTTACACAAAAGGCGAGTGGTCAATGACACACTCCCACATACTTATAACATAGCTCCTTCTAACATTCAAGTAAGCACACAACATAGTAAGTAAAAGTCTTCCACTAGCGGTCTCATGGAGTATGGGTACTCATGCCCTATCTACTCCCTTGCCCTTCTGGGCTCCAGCATCAGCAGATGTCTAGCCATCCTGACCGCCTCGTGGTACTCCAGATCCTCCAGCTGAGGTCTTCTGAGTATTCTTTGGTGGCCTGTAATTACGGCTCTCTGGGTTCATCCAACATTCAAATTCCCTATGGCCCTCTTTGTGGCAGTACCGACACTCGACTTTGCGGCCTTCGCAGTCGACCCCTGGATGGTCCTTCCCACAACGCTTACAGTAAAAATGGCGCTGGGGCTGTCCGGTGCCTGATGATAGTATTTAAGTTTAAGTTAAAATCTGTTGATATAGGGGTTAAGATTATATTTGAATTTAAGAGTAGGTGTTCTCACCCTTAGGAGGTGCAGATCTCAGAGGCTTAGCATCAATAGCTGGGCCGGTCAACTGCAGGACGGGCTCTTTCCCTTTCTTTCCCTGGTGACCCTGCTGCCCTTTCTTTGGAAAGAATTTCCTGTTTAAGGTTTCGGGTCAGCATTCGTAAGGTATTTAGTATGATAAGTATTTAAGCTTGGGTTAAGTCCTTACTTTCCCTTTTTCTGGCCATCGCCTGAAGATGCTCCTCCACCCTCAGACTCTCCTTCAGGGTTCTTCCTTTTCTTTGCCCCTAGAGTCTCTTCCCGAGTCTGGAGCATTAGCTCCGTCCTCGAGGCAGCGTCGTAACACTCCTGGAATCTCATTGGTAAGTTCTCACAAGGTTATACGGTACTATAGTAAGTAAAGAATTTATGGCATTCATGTTAATACCTGTATGGTAGTGTAGAGGGTAGCACCCATCGCCATCTGGATGCGAAATAATAGTCCTCCCCGGAACTTCTCGATCTTTACGGTTTCTGAGTAATCCACACCGGGGATGAAGTCCAGTAGACCAATGAATCGAGCGTAATACTCGTCCACGGTCAGACCTCCCTGGGTCAATGTTTCAAACTCATGGCGCTTCTTCTGTTTGAGGTGCGCCGGGTAGTACTTCCCTCTTAGTAACTCAACAAAGGCAGCCCACGAAAAGTCGGGCGTAGCCAGGTGCTGGTCCTTGACCAACCTCCACCAAGTGCTGGCTGCATCCTTCAGATGGAAAGCAGCAATAGCGACCTTCTTGTCGTCAGGTACCTGTAACGCTTCATAGGCCTTCTCATGTTCAACGATGTAACGTTCCAAAGCTACGGGGTCTGGTTCCCCTGAATATGTAGGTGGTCGGGTCTCTGTAACTGACTTCAGCCAGTTTGTTTCCCTGGGCTGTGGCGGGTGGGCTGGTGCTCCTCCTATCTGAGTACCCAGCTGTGCAAGAACGGCTGCAACCGTCTCAGCAACTCCTGGAATGCCGGGGTCACCGCCTCTACCTCTTCCAGCACCACGCCCTCTAGTACCACCAGACATCTGTAGTACAGTATGTCACATAAATACTTGGTAAAATTACCGTACACAACCAATAGATATTAAGTTGCCTTAAAGGCTATCCTGTCACGCATTTTGCGTTTCTAGACACAATATCTTTTGAGACGAATCGTCTCGTACCTCCTAAATGTTTCCCAATATTTCCCAAGTCCTAAGCTCACTGTCTTAACCTACTTTCTCGTCATCAGAGCGGTACTCCGCTCTGATACCACTTTTGTAACACCCCTCTCCATAATCACGATATAATCCCTCACGTAGCAATAAATAAAACGTCTCGCAGCGGAAAAATAAATAACAATTACAAAACTCACACGGGTGTCACCGGCCATTACTCGCCCATGCGAGCAACGTAGCCATACCACATCCAACTTCCAAAATAAACAAACTGCTAACCGCAGTGATAACGAGAAACTCCTATACATCAAACTAAGTCCATAACCATAAACATTGACAAGTGAGCGTCTACCCAATCCTGAAAAATACATAACCTTACCATAAGACCATACACCATCTTCATTACCATACAACATCTCCAACTACCCTGTTCCTGCTCTTCAGCTCCGACAATGATCAACAACCTGAAATGGTGTAGTATCAGCGATAGACGCTGAGTATGCCGGGCCTGGACCCTAATGGTCACTTGTCATTTTAACCATCTTATTATTAGATTGGTTTCATGCTTTTCCTTTTTACAGTTATAATCAAAACTGAAGCATAAATGTATAATATACATAATCAACCATCCAAATTTCATAAACATTAATCATCCATCCAAACCAAACATTCATAGAATATTTCAAACAACATTTGTATATCGAACGTATCGAGCAATAACAACAATATTTTGTACAATGTACAATCGCCGTAGTGTTCACCATCCACTGTCAATTTATTTTAGTTTGGCTTTCAAGCCCCGTCCATATGTACAATGTACATTCGCCGTAGCGTACAGTTCCCATAGTTAATTTACCTTAGCCTTGTAGGCTCCATCCAACCATGTTTAATTAATGTCAGTAGGGCGTCATGTTAGGACAACCCGATAACCTCACCATGGACAGTAGTCCCCCGTACACACAAAGGTGCTCACTTATGTCTCGTAAGACGTCCATAAAAAGGCCGTAGCCACCTGATCCACGAACCTATTTGGGCTCGTTGGATATAACCTGGAGCGGAATCCAATTAGGAAACCCCTCAGTGATCACAAATGCGCAACCAAGTGGTTCGTAAACCACCGGGATTCCTCACCTCAATCTCATACCATCACTCTCTAATGTTTAAGATGCTCTTAGTCTTATGGAGAATATTTATTAACCAGCGGCCCAATGGGTCACGCATACCTAGAAGTCATCTAGGTGATATTTATGTTAGAGATCCATGCTCTAGAGACCGACAATGTCGTGACTCGTTCCTAAGTGTTTTACTTAGGTTACCATATCCTTAATATTAATATCATGGTATTATATCAAGTAACCGTCATGTCATCACAACGCATATGTATGTTTATATAAGTCGATCTATAGTCGACGTAGTGTTAGTCCCGTAGGACGCCGTGCATAAATAATTAATGCATCAACACAAACACATACATGTAACCACACATATAACACACAAGTTATATCAACCAAATCCGAGCCCAAGGAGCAACCTTAGGTCAACTCGGCAAACCCCTTTACATACCGTTCACCCTGATTGTATTACGGTGGAGTATGAATCTTCAAGATCCTATGCTCCGTGTAGTCCGCTAGCTTGTCAAGCGTCCTTGTCAGAAGTATAATCTAAACGGTATTAAAACTATACGTCAGTCTCCATGACTAACTACATCCGGTATATCCGAATAATAAGTAACCCCGACAGTTCACCTGTTTTCTACAGTTGTTGTTACGGGTTTCTCTAAAACAGTCGGTTTTGTTACTTAAAACGCGTACGTCAAAACTATCCCAACTGTTAAGTTTAATTCACTATTTCCTTTTTAATCTTATCCACCCTCCAGTTTAGGTGCGTAACCCATAGTTGCATGTATGCATGCATGATTATATTATA
The DNA here is from genome assembly GCA_023374045.1 of Limonium bicolor. NCBI lineage: Eukaryota > Viridiplantae > Streptophyta > Magnoliopsida > Caryophyllales > Plumbaginaceae > Limonium > Limonium bicolor. The sequence continues at coordinate 338,923,557 of CM041777.1, forward strand.
TTATATTCTTTTTCTTATTGTATCATTTATTTTATTGTATTCTCTTTCATATTGTTTTATTTTCCCACCATCCTTCATAATTCGACATGTTGTATAATCCCTTTATCTTTAGCAAATAATATTTGCTTCCAAAACTCATGACTTATAGTTCGTAACTATTTTTTTTTTTAATAACCACCACCATTAACTCATAAGGTGTTCAACCAAAATATATTTATCCACCTTATATACATTATTCTTGTGTATGTATATATTTTACCACGTAGGTAATTTCATGAGTTTCATAAACTCTTATATTTTGTGTTACATTTCATCATCTTTTATTAGATGATTATTCCCATTAGTTGCATCATATTATACAACTTATATTAAGATTGTTATCCTAATATTATGTAACATTTTATGTTGTACATTTACAACTCCTAAGGTTTATTCCATAAATACCTTAGTTTATAAATCCCATTCACTTATAGTTTGTCACACCATTTAATGTGAATACCTTATTTGTATTAATTTCATTAAACCACCTTAATACCAAATAATTGTTATAACATTTATAACATTATAGACCTTAGTCTAAAATTCATTTTCCAACCTTTATATTTCGGTATAGCCCTTGAATTTATTTAAATTCCCTTTTTGACCACATAACATTATGTAATGTTATACCAAAATACTAATATCATTTGCTATGATATTTTTATTTCCTTTAACTTATAATCTATAGTTTTTATACAAAACTATTGTGTATTGCCTCATAGGCACATATTAAACCTTATACTTTTCCTTAAACCATAATTTCCTTTATTTACAAAATCACCCCTTTCTTTTACCATGTTATATATCCCATTTAATATAACATTTCTAACTTATAAAAGAGCATAACCTATGGTTATTTTTGTAAATTCCGAACAGACCTCAATATACATTTTATATTGTCATTAGGCCCAATTTATAACATATAGTTTGATAATATCATTAAAACTATATACTATACATATATCTCAACAAATACTCTTATATAATTCTAAAAATCACCAAATTCCACCAAAGGGTTATAAATATCCTTATTAACCCATATACTTTTGATATTTACCATTCCACCATCTATTTTTCTCCAAAGTGTCATAATGACATATTAACTATATATATTCATATAGTTTATTTTAATTCCAAAATCCACCAAATAAATTCCTAAAAATTCCTAATAGCCCATGGGTGTTTAAAATACCATTGTACACCCTTTATTTTTGGTAATAACATATTTACCACATATGTTATAAAAATATTACCATTAAATACATAACTTATTATAAAACCTTAAATAAGTTATCTAACTTATTTTGGTCAAAACCTAGCATATGGTCAAGGTTGACCACCTTAATATTTCCTTGACCAATTCCTTATAATTACGGTTTGCACCCAAACTTTCTAGAAATCACCATTTAACCCCAAAACTTTATAAAATCTTATAAACTTTATTTTAACTCCTTTTTAACTCTAATTTCGGCCTTATTATTCTAAAGCCCCCAAATTTAATTTAATTACACCTAATACCCCATTTATTTTCGGTAATGCATTTATACTACTTAAACTTAATTAAAAGCTTGTAAATGCATAAATAAAATGGCCTAAAATACATGGCCTTATTACAAACATTGGCTTGCAAAATAAATTACACATAAATGTCCCAAAACACTTATAAAATTTCGGCCTCACCATAATTTTATTTATTACCAAACTTCCACATAATGTCTTAAATTTGACAATTATGTTAATTAAATCTCTTAAATGATTAGCTTAATTTATCTTAGTCATTTTTTTCCATTCATAGGTCAATATAACCTATATGTGTAACTTCACTCTCGGCCATATATATATATATGCTTAAAATTATAAAAATCATAAGTTTAAGGTGTTTATACCTTGATTATTCCTTGTATGAGCTCGGTCACTTGTAGGAAAATTCACCACTTGATTTAGACATGTTCAATACACAAAAAAAAGATATGGTTACACTCCAAGCTTGAGCTTAACCATAAGGAATAATTAATGTAAGATTTAAGGCAAAAATCACCTTAAAAATGCAAGGGAAGTTCTAAGTGGTTTCGACCTGAACCAAACACACCACAAGGTGTTAGATCCACCATATTGACATAGGAAATAGTTAGATCTCGAAGTGCTACCTTGTTATTAGGTTTTACCTTGGAAAAATGCCTTAAAAGAGAGTATTTCCTTTGGATCTCGGCCACCCTTTCTCCAAATGGCTAACCAACAGATTCCACATGAAAAGGAGAAGAAGATGAGGCTACGACCAAAGTTTCACAGCCAAACTCGAAGGGAATCAAAAGTTATGAGCTTAAAGCACATTTTTACCTTAAAATGTAGATTTGAACAACCTTGGTCCCTCTACTGGTCTCAACCGAGTTTAGCTCTTGTTCTAACCTTAGAACACTGAGAATAAGCCATAGTAATTGTTGAGCCACGAAATTTAGGTGTTGGTAGTGAAGAGATGAAGAAAAAGAGCTAAAAATGACATTAAAACACTTACATTAGGAGCTTAGGAGCTAGGCTTGCCTTCCATGCTCAAGAACAAACTTTGAGAGCTTGAGAGGAAGGTAGAACTCGGCTGGGAAGGAGAGGATCGGACAAGGAAGGAAGGAGAAGGTGGGAAAGCTTGATTAATTTGAAAAAAGAAAAGTTACTATTGCAAATTGAACATTAGGTAATGATTTGTCTCCAACATCATTGTATGCTGTCTCCTCACTTATTGCAGCCGCCCTCCTTGGTCCAAATGGGTCAATTAATTGACCATTGACCATGCTTGGTCAATATTGACTCATGTGGGCCCCACTTTAGGGTTTTATTAATATTTTAATATAAAATTTGTAAAAATCTGTAAATTTCTGGAATTAAATTCCTAATATCATATAATATGGTATTTTATTATATTTAAAGGTATTTATAACCTTTTAGCCCATTTAAGACCAATTTAGAAGGCGAGTACACAAAAACGTGCTTTAAGGAGTTTTAGTGCACATTTTGTGTCGCAAGGTGTTTCTGGGCTTGGTTTTCTTTGACAACGGTTTCGTTGTGTTCCTTACATGATATTTGATCATGTAATTCAATTTTATATCATTTATAGGTCCTTTGATTTTTAAGGTTTTCCTAGAGCACCTTTTTGCCCTTTTTGACCTTGAAGCATGTAAATGCTTTTTATTTGTGTTGGAGTGTTGTCCAATGGTTATAATATGTTTAGTAGTATGTTCATATGCTTAGGACAAATTTTTAGGTCCTAAGAAGTTTATTTGGGTATTTATTTACCCTTAACAGTCAAAGGGTGCAACATCTTGTTTTATGTTGACCACTGTTGTTCTCAGTTGACTTTTAAGGCATGTTTAGGCCTTAATTAATATGATTAATTATTTAATCCATGCTTTTATAATTTGGGGTATTTCAGTCAGCCTCTACCAACAGGGCGACATCAGCTACGTCCTTGAAGGTCTTGTGATGCAGAGGCGTCACAGCAGAACGGATATCAGGCCTCATGCCGCTCTCAAACTTCCTGGCCTTCCTATGCTCGTCAGGCTCAGGTGCAAACTTCGACAGGCTGATGAACTTCCTGACGTACTCCTCCACACTCATATCCCGACCCTGGCGTAGTCGGTTATACTCCAAGATACGCTGATCCTTATACACATCGGGGTAGAACTGTTTGTTGAACTCCCCAGTGAACTGCTCCCACGTCCAAGGCTGTGGGAATCTCCCCATCACTGACCTCCACCACTCCTTGGCTTCGGCCTTAAAAAGGAAAGTAGCAAAGTCGACCTTCTGCTCCTCCTCAGAGCCCATCACACGCAGCAAATCCTCCACCTCTGACAGCCAGTGACTGGCCTCCTGGGGGTCTCCTGCCCCATCGAACGACGGCGGCTTCAGCTTCATGAACTCCTGAAGCGCCTTCACATTTCTCCCTCCAGCATCCGCCCCACCTGGGCCTGCTCCGCCAGCTGGTCCTCCTCCAGCTGGGCCGGCATGAACTGCTGAACAGCATCAGCAACATTATTTCCTGGAGCCCTTCTTGGCGGCATTCTGAAAGTCCAACATCAAGCAGTTAAACTCAGATACTAGCACTGACATTTCTGACTGACTGGCTAACTTAAAATCCCAGTAGATTAGAACCCAGAGCTCTGATACCACTAAATGTAACACCCCCAACACTGGCCTAGGAGTTAGGGGTATTACATGCCGCGTATTATTACATAATAACGCAAGGCTCTAATAAACGAACTTAAACGAATAATCAAATAAGGCCCAAAATGAATACTTGAATAAAGTATAAACCAAAATGATGTCGTAACATCCCAAAGTAATAACAGAACCCACCAAAACGAATATCAAAAGCAAGAGCTAACTGAAGAGGCCCCAAAGGCTCAAATTCAAATACAAAGTCCCCAAAAGAATCTAAACAACAAAACGGACTAAACTCCAGAGCTGCAAAGTAACCCTCGCTGATCAATCTGAAATGTTAGATAAAGTAGGGGAATGAGCACACAACTATGCCCCGTAGATGACAAACTTCATCAACCAGCATGCTCAAAACATTTTATAGAATAATGTCAAATCAGAAGGAGTCGCAAGGAATTCCTAAGCAGGTCAGAAAACAGAACAGAAGTCCATACAATAGAGGACTAAACAGAGTCAGAAGCAGAAAACAGAGCGGGACACTAGTTGATCACAGTATACAGACAGAACAAGCAACAAGCTCGTGAACAGAACGAGGAAACCTCACTCGTAAGCAGAACAGGTGAAAACACCCATGAACAGAACGGGGAACATCACCCGTGAACAGAAGGATCCTACATAGCGCGCTACGAGACAGCGAAACCAGCCATCCAAAGGCTCAGACACAGAGATAACTAGGTCCCAAAACAGAAGCTTAAATACAGATAAGCATATGTGCACCAAAGGTACCTGAAAGCACATAGATGGCTTGGAAATCAGAAGGGGAATTCAACCCCGCAAACGGAAGTCAAAACAGAGCTCAAACGAGCAAGTTATGGTCAAAACAGTACCATGTCCGAACTTGTGTCCGAACATCTATGTTCGGACACAAGTCGAGACTCAGAAGTCGAAAACAGACAGATGTCCGAACATGTGTCCGAACTACGAAGTTCGGACACAGGTCGAACATTAAAACAGTAGTAGAGACAGAGGTGTCCGAACATCAAAGGTCGGACAGATGTTCGGACGTTCTTCGGAAATCAGACACGCGCAAAGTCCGAACTTATGTCCGGACATCCATGTTTGGACACAAGTCGAGGCAACATCAGAGAATACAGAAGGCTGTGTCCGAACTTCAAAGCTCGGATGGAAGTTCGGACACAGCGAAAACTTCAGAAAATTAAAGCGCAGAAGGGCATGTCCGAACTTCCAAGGTCGGACCGAAGTTCGGACATGCCGAAAAACTCAGAAGACAGAAGCGATTTTCACACAGACAGAGGCATCAAAACATTGTCAAAACATTGTAAGTTTTCAGAAAACAACCTTGGGGGTTTGTACAATATTAAACAACACTTAAACAGACGAATTCGCAAACCTAGAGCAGAGACAGAACGCATTCAATTCCAGGATTGAAACTCCCCAAGGCTGAACACACTAATCGAATCCATCAGCCACCTACCTCGATTACAGCAGAGATGAAACACGATCTGAACAGCAGAGAATCCTGAATCCGAAACAGAGCAATCGACCACGCCACAGCAAGATAACCCAAAAGAAATTCAAGAATTCTGAACAACCACAAACGCAGAACAATGCCAATTCAGAAACGCAAACCTAACCCTGAAACTGAAACTGCAGTCTGAACTGAAATACAATTCTCACCTGAAACTGTCTATGGATTCGCAGAGCACGTCAACAGCAGTAGAGATCGACAGAGAACGTCACGAAATTCACTGATTACAATCAGATTGCAGAGAAGGGAATTAGGGATTTGAGGAGTTCTCCAAACTGAGTAACAACGCTACCAAACAACATACAAACCTGACTGCGAAGAGGACAGCTAGGCAACGAAGAACTTGCAGCACTCGAATCTCCAACCAGCAGCACAGCAGATCGATCCACAGAGAAGAAGGCTTGAGAGAGGGAGAGAAGAACGATGAAGAGAGGAGCGTAAACGATCGTGAGAACGTGTTTAGAAGAGATAGTAATTAAGAGGATATGGAATAAAATAGGTTAAGGGAATTAATATGAGGTTAACTCACCAGAAAATAAAACGGATGGGGAAAAGACCTCCTCGTCCCCAACTTCTTTAATAAGGACTTCCACGTCCTAAATTCATAATGGACCAACTTAACGAATCATTGTAACGAAATAAAATATATAACCAAATCTTGGGTAATAACAGAAGGTTTCATCATAATCAATCCCTTCTTCTTGATTGTAGCCCTGGACGACTAATCGAGCTTTATTCCTGAAAACTTGTCCTGCATCATCAAGTTTATTACGAAAGACCCAACGTGTACCAATTGTTTGTTGATGCGTGGGGCGAGGAACTAACTCCCAGACAGCATGTCGCTGGAGAGAATTGAGTTCCTCCTGCATAGCAGTAACCCAATCACTGTCAAGGAGTGCTTCTTTGACGTTTCTTGGTTCAGTGCTAGACAGAAAAGCACCAAAGGCACAGAGGTTTTGCATAGCCTGTAGGCGCGTTTGAACACCGGAGTTTGGGTCTGTAATGATGTTTTCAGGAGGGTGAGCAGATTTTTGCTGGAACTGTCGACGTGAAGCAGGAGGGGGTGTGTCTTTGTCAGAGGAGTCAAAAGTCAAGTTTTGTGGTAAGGGTGTCTCCGGGTTATGGTCAGAGTCAGTAGATTCTGATGAATTGTTTTTGTTTGCTGGGGAATCATGAGGAGTGATGGAGTGGGACTCAGGGAGTCTTCCTATTGGTACAGTGATGAAGTGTGGATCGGTGAGAAAATCATCAGGGGCAAAGTCAAGTTGATCAGAAGATGAGCCAACGTTGTGGGACTCATCGAACTTGACATGTGGGCTTTCTTCTAAACATTGAGTTCTCAGATTGATAACACGATAGCTTTGCTTTTAGAAGAATAGCCAAGAAAGATACCTTCATCACTTTTAGGAGAGAACTTACCCAAGTTGTCCTTACCATTATTGTGGATAAAGCACTTACATCCGAGAGCAAAAATGACCGGTCCAACCCTGGAATAGTCATCGACTATGACCAGGATGTACCTCTTACCACTTCTACTTTGTGTGCGCATGGGGCCAATAAGATCCATGTGTAGCAGTTCTAGCGGAAAGCTAGTAGAGAGAGTAGGCTTACTTTTGAAGGAGTACCGGGTGTGTTTACCTTTTACACATGCTTCACAGACGGAGTCTGTGTCAAAGGTTGTGTCGGGTAAACCAACACCAAGTCCTTGCTTTTGAGTTTGTTCAACAGCCTATGATTTTGTGTGACCAAGTCTGGAGTGCCACAACAGTGAGTTTTTGGAATGCACGTTGAGACAGACTTGATCGTTTGGATTAATGGAGTTTAAGCACATTTTGAAGAGATTCCCTCCTCGACGTCCCACAGCTTTTAATGAACCTGTACGCTCATCATAAACCTTACAATCCGAAGAGGAGAAAAGTACCAAATTGAATCTATCACAAATTTGAGAGATACTTAGTAAACTATGTTGGAGTCCAGTGACCAGATGGACTCCATCAATTTTAAAATTTGAGGGGTTACCTACGGATCCAACTCCCACGATTTCACCCTGGTTGTTGTTTCCAAAAGTAACCTTACCTCCTTGGTAGGATGAAAACGAATTGAATTGATTTGGATCTCCAGTCATGTGACGAGAGCATCCACTATCCAAGTACCAGATGTCTCCATTCGCCTTCACCTACAAAAGAACAGATCATTTGTTAGATTTGGGAACCCAGATGTACTTGGGTTCCCTTTTTGAGCCAGACTCTTTCAATTTTTCTCGTGCTTCGAGTATCAATTTAACACGTTTAACATTAAATGAGAGATCTCTATTCAATTTATCACATGCACTGTCTCGATGTCCAAGACTCCCGCAATAGCCACAAATTTGGTTGGTGGAAGATTGACGTATTTCTGTTGTCCTTTCCACCAGGAGTCGAATTTTTCTTTTTCTTGGTATTGTTTGGCTCTGTTGTCGGATTTGGACATATTCTTTGGAATGTCGAACTTACCTTTGTGCCACTTGGGTGTGGATTGAGTGGATTGAACTCCGGATTGTAGATTCACAATCTGTTGAGAGAGTTGTTCTACTTTAAAGCGAAGAGCATCTCGATCTTGACTAATTTCTTTGATTTTGGAGTTGGCCCACTCAGGTAGTTCGGAAGAGGTGACTTGTTTGATAAATTTGACTGGCTTAAGAGAAAGAGCGTGTTCCTTTTCTTTCAGTTTTTGAGTGAGGTTTTTGATAGTGGTGTTCAGGGATATTTTTTGGATTCAGAAGCATTAAGATCATTTTGAAGAGAACAGCACTTATCAGTAAAGATGGTGAGGTCTTGTTTGAGAGAGTCGATCAGGGTGAGCGACTCTTTCTGGTCACCCTGTCTAAATTGAGTTTGTTCTACGGTATCATGAAGTTCCTTTTGAAGGGAATCAACATGACGCCTTTAATCTTGCAGATCTAACCTGAGAGAACAAGAGATGGTTTTGTGTTCCTCAGCTTCATCTCTTAGGGCATACATAAGACTTTTTGAGATTTCGAGTTCCTCAGATAGCTCGGTTATCTTGCTGGTAAGACTTGCTTTGAGGGAGTTGTTCTCGGAGACAATTTTAGCAATTAGAGTCATAAATCCATGGGAGAAATACGGTAAAGGTCTGTTTCAAGGTGGAAACGAGTTACCTCATTATCAGGGATCATGGACTCCGTCGTGTCATGTGCCATTAGACATACCAATCCGCTGGACTCTGTGTCTGGATCGTCGGAGTCTGAATCGCCCCATCCAACAGCTGCCATCAACGATCTCCCTTGAGATTTTCCATACTGCTCTTGAGTAAAGGACAATCCTTCTTGAAGTGACCAGGTTTATTGCAGTTGAAACAAGTGACAGAATTAAAGACTTGTTTAGAGGTGTTCGAGAACGATCGACTCTGTCGATTAGGTTGGTTACGCATGAATTTTTGGAAGTTCTTGACTATGAAGACAAAGTCCTCCATAGTCTCGGCCTCACTTTCCTCAACAAGAATGTCCACTAGCTCAGCCTTAGCCTGTCCGATTTGAGTATCAGCAACATAGGCTCCTTCTTGCGTTAACTGAGTCGAGTTAACCTGCAAGGCTTGGTCATTCAAAGTAGTAGTCTTACTAGAAGAGAGAAGAAGTATTACCACATTTTTTTCGAACATTCTTCTTATATTTATCTACGGATTGTAGATAGGAACCTAGGTCTTGACAGCTCCATTTGGATAAGTCCTTGCATGCTTTGGTGGAGATTACTGTCTCTGCCCACTCTTCTCTGAGACTGTCTAGCAGTTTATGCAAGACACTCTCTCTATCTAGTAAGATATTAACTTCCTACATAGTAGTAGTTAGTAAGTAGAAACGATCAAGTACTTCTTCCAGTGACTCACAGGTTTTTGTAGAAAATTTTCATAGTCCATTCGGAGTTCTTGAGCTTTGCATTTCTTGAGTTCAGTGACTCCTTCGTGGGTAGCTTGAAGGAGTGTCCATATCTCATTTGTAGACTTACAGTGATTGACTCTCCTTTGTTCTGGGATGGACAGGCAAGTGTATATCGCCCGTGATGCTTGTCGATTCAGCTCATACCTTTTGCAATCTGCAGCAGTCCATGTTGATCGGTCTAGATTAACTTCAAGATCTCCTCCAGTGACGATCTCCCAAAGCTCAGAGTTGACGGACTCAATGTGTTGCTCGATCTCGTTCTTCCAGTGGTCGTAGTTGGTGGAGGTGAGTCTGGGGTGCTCGAAGTGCATTTTGTTGTTTTGGTTGGCAAAGAGATCTCCCATTGCTTCGTTGATTGATCGTTAGCCTAAGCGAGGCTCTGATACCACGTGTAGGATCGGGTGGCTAACTCAAACCAATCAAAGGTGTGAGTCTAAGGATTGGTTTGACTCAATCAGCCTTCGTAAATGAGAACACTCTGTGATGTAGAGGTACTCAATCGAATTAACTAAACTCAGGGTGCGGAAGACTTTTACGGAAATTGTAGCGAAACGATGAAAAGAGAGAAGGACTCTGTGGAACTCAGCGAGATACACAAATAAGCTATTTCATTTCCTGGTCAAATAAAACAACTTACAAATACCCACTAAGTAGAAAGGATCTACTTAGCAGTTTTTCACTCACTCACCAACAACACTTTCTAATCAGAACAATGGTAAGCGTAGTGAGACTAGGATCTTCCTAGGTCGAGTCTTTCTAGAGGTGCCAACTAACTTGGTACGTATTCTCTCTCTTTCTAGCTTACGATGTGGTTCTCTTTCTCTCTCTAAGCTCTGAAAAAATACTCAATGAAAGCACACCTAAAACTGACTATTACATATCTTATTTATACTCTAAGTACAACAGCAGGTCGAAGGAGTTAGTTCCGAAAATATCGGAACTAACTTAGTTGGCAACTTCCAACGGCTCTTACGTGGTCTTCTTACTTGGGCCGCGATCTTCGGATGTTGAGGAAGACTTCATGACCGTTGGGGCACTTAAGGTGTTCCGAGTTGACTCCTGATTTTCCGCAACAGCACGAGAGAGTCTATGGAGTCTTCTTTGTTGCGCGGACTCTCTTGCAGAGGCTCACTCTTTGTGTCTATCAAGTGATGATTGACTCTGTCGTGGTGAAAGGCTATCTCTGCAACACTCCGCCCAACAGTCTCGAACCCATGAAGAGATGGAAATGGAATTTCTGGTTGTTATACATGCTAAGACATGTTGTGTGGTATATGTAATAAATATTGTTTTGACCTCGAGTCCTAATGTGGTTGAGTTCCGGAAGTGTTATGTTACCTAGACCGTGTGTCTAAAGGTTGTTATGTTATCAAGACCTAAGTGTCTAAATGTTGTTATGTTACCGAGACCTAAGAGTCTAAGGGTTGTCATGTAGGTCCAATGTTGTTAAGGTACCTGGACCACTAAGTCCGAGGTTACTATGTAAGTATGTTATGTATGTATGGATGTGGATGTGTTACCCGGACCGTTAAGTCCGAGGTTGTGATATAGAGTATGTTGGAGTATGGAAGTTTTGTTATGCAAGTAATCCTTGTGTTCTAATTCAAGTTATGCAAGTCCGAGGTTAATGATTTTGAAATACCCCAAAACTTAATATGTTAATTTATTATGTGATTATGATCTTCTAAAGCTAATTAAGTCCTTAAGATCAGTGGTGAAGAAATAAAAACCAAAAAGAAAAAGAAAATGCGTAAAAGTCACAAAACGTGAAAACACGTACTTAATTATTTTAGGAGGTATATAACCTTCACTAGGGTTATAAATATAATTGTATACCCTAATTACACACTAAGAACATGTGGGAAAAATTCCGGAAGAAAATGGATCCAAATAACGCGTTAAACGCTAACGGAGTTCCAAAGCGCGTTTTTCGAGAAAACCCGAAAACGTGACTTTAAACAGTTAAACGACCCCGTAAAAATTATAGTTGGTTATATAACTATAAATAAACATTTATGGGAGCCTAATAATCATTAAAATTAAAGAAACAAAAAAAATCCGGAAAACGGGCCCGGATTAGTGAATAATGTAAAACAGTAACTTATGGGGTATAAATTGTAATAAGAGTAAAATACTCTTTACTTTTGTAATTAAAAATCTGACTCCCCCTTCTCCTTAAGTGTCACACGGTTTCACCCTCCCTCTCTCATCTCTTATGCCTCACTTTACAAAAAAAAATAAAGCAAAAGGTAATAAAAGTACAAAAGGTGCTTTTTGAACTCTCTCTCTCCCATTCTCTTATCTCTCACGATTTTCCTTTCCCTCCAGACCTCTCTTCTTCTTCTTGTTCTGTTAATGGCGATTTTGAGCTCCCTCTTCCAGCTCTCATCTTCTCTTCATGGTGCAAGCCTCTACAAAACTCCAAACACAAAATAATTACACCGTTTTCTCAGTTAGAGCAAGGGCTAGCTAGTGCTCTTCTCAAAATTCAAAAACTCAAAGTTTACCACCATGGGTATAATCCATTTGAAGAGGGAATCACATTTTCTTGAGCTAGGCTGCATCCTCTTTGTTACAAGGTAAGAAAAATCCAAAAATACTCATTTTTCTCCACTTCATAGCTTGACCGATTTTGCCCAGTTTTGAATCTCCATTGTTGCTCCCGTTCTAGCTTGGTCTTATCTTCAAAAGAGGAGATGGAGCCTTGTTTTGTTGATTGGCCAAACCTCAATTCTAGGGTTACAAGGTAATGCCCTAAATTTTGTGCTCTAAGCACTTTCCTCTAGTATACTAGATTAGTTCATGAATCTAGGTGTGATAATTAGTACTCATTGGCCCATTTGAATATTGGCTAGAGGTTGGCAAGGGTGTATTGCTTCCTTGGCCGAAAATGACATGAGGAAGAGAAGAGGAGAAGAGAAAAAGGGAACTTGTGAGTTTAAGGTAAGAAAACTACCTTAATAACTATTTTGATTGTTTAAGAATTTTGGGAAGGGTTAAATTAAATAATGAACCCCAACATGTAGTGGAGTGTGAATATGTGAGATGAGAAAGGGTTGTGTTAGTACTTGATGCATTTGTGAGTTAATGTTGATTTAGGAGCCTAAGGGCTATGCACTTTATGATTTATGTATTGTGTTGCATTTGGAGAATTTGATGAGTATTGATGGATTTTTATGTGCTGGTAGAACCCATATGGTTTGGCTAGTTGTAGGGTGAATTATGTGAAGAAATGAGTTTTGGGATATGTAAGGTTTGTAACGAGGTCATGGCGAAATTTCGGTAGAAATATAGTAGTTTAGATGGTGATGTGAGCTAGAAGAGTTTAAGTGTTAATTAGGTGTTGTTAGGAATTGGTTTGGGTGGTAAACCACATTGAGGTGTTGATTGAAGAATGGAATGGAGTTAGACAAAAATCTGTAGCAAGGATGATGTTTAAGAGTTTGGATTTTGCTAGAAAGGAGCTAAGGTGTGAGACTTGGGAAACAATGAATGAGATTGGGAAATGGAGATGAATGTGCTAGGAATGAATGTGGTATGGTCAAATGGCAAGGAGAAGGCTAAGAGTTGTCATGAGAATGTTTTGAGAGTGCACTGATGTGCAACTTGTGCAGTGAGTGAAGAAAATGTGGAATTGAAATTGTAGAATTGGAGCAAAGTTTGGACCATGTTTTAAGGAGGTTTAGTCAGTGTTTTAGTGTGTTTAAACATGTAGAAAACATATGGAAAATTTATGAAATGATTAGAGGTGAATTATGGGTTGAAAACTGATCAAAAACTGTAAATTTTGACGGTTCCAGGGTTGGTCCAGGTTTGCAAATCGGTACGCAAACCCGGACCATAGCAAAAACATGGCAGAAGACCATCCCAGGGGGTGGTCCGGGTTTGTAAACCCGGACCACATGAAAAATTGTCCAGAAAGTGAAATCCGTGGTTGGTCCGGGTTGTAACCCCGGACACAAACCCGGACCATGCTAAAAACTTACTATAATGTGTTTTAATGTGTTGTTATGATGGAGAAGTGAATGGTAATGGTTTTAGATGTTGACTAGGCCTTGTTTGGTGAGTTTTAAAGGCCTTAAAAGGTGTGAACAAGTGTTAGGTTGGATGTGAGAAAGTTGTGAGTTTAAGTACACAAAGCTAAACCGAAACAACGGGATAATGGGTTAAGTACGGGAGTAATAGAAATTTACATACCGTAAGATTTTGATGTTAATGAAAATATTTGAAATAATACCAGTTGTTGGAAAACTACCCGGGGAGCGTGAGGTGACGCGTTGGAGTAAGTCCTCGGGAACACGGTAGAGTAACCCATGGTGTAAGGTATGGTTTTCTTGCAACCTGTGTCCTACCGGATTACACCGGCTTGTATGCCAATGTGTTTTTCTGTGTGTTTTCCACCTTGCAAGATAAAGCATGAAATGAGTTTATAGTAATTCATTACTGTGGCGTAATTAATTCCGATACCGGTTAACCTTAATTATGTGTTAAATAATAGTTAACCGACCTTAGGGTCACATAAAAGAACAGTATTCGGAATAAATGTCCCAACCCACGGGAACGTTCTAACTACGGCTATCCGTGCGTTAGTGTTTGTGTGACTATGTGTGATGTATGGGACTTTGTTCAGTATGTTGTTGTTATTGGATACTGTTATCCGTGTTGTTGAAATGGAATGTGATTTTCCCTGATGTGTCTAACCGAGTTAGTAACACAATGTGATGTATGTATGTGATAAGTGTCGTAAAGGAACCTCTAACTAATAAGTATATGTTTATGTATGGTGAGGAATCCAGTCGTTCCGGTCGCGCGTGTTGTTTGGGAGTTGAAGTATATATGTGAATTAACTCCCACTCTGTTATGTTAGGGTTGTTTATCCTTCTTGGATGATCGACCTCCCACTAGCTTAGCCAAAGCTTACCTACCCGACCTCCACATCGGGCTAGGAGGGAAATTATGTGAAATGTTGGTAGGGTGTTGTTGCCTAAGTTGCTTCGACTCCCTCTTTAATATGTTACGGTTGTTTTTCCTCCTTGAATTACAACCACCCCCAAGCTTACCAAGGCTTACCTACCTCATCATTATTGGAGCTAGGGGGAATTTGTGTAAGGTGTGATCGGTCCTATATGAGGCCGCCACACCTAAGTAAAGAAAATGTATGTATGTTGTGCTCGGGCTTATATCACCCCGGCACTCCCCAAGTAAAGTTTATGTTCTCTAAGAAGAATGGAATTAAGTTTGTGTAGGTTATTAAGTGAAATGTGCTGTTATGTTGGGTGTGCTAACCTTGTGTTTGTGTTCTGTTAACGGTTGTGTGCTCTTAAGCACGATGTATGTGTGTAATGTGTGCATGTTTTAAATAAAATCAACCGCATGCTAAGACGACAATTAGTTGTGCGTGGCCCGGTAGCATGCGGGCTGCGGGATTACCATACCAGCAAAGGTGCTGAGCCCCTTGAGGGCCACCCATTTCTTCTTTTCCTGTTTCAGGTACAAGGAACTGAAGCCGTTCGAGAGTAGGACGGGGTAGTTGTTCGTATGTGGTAGTCACGTGAAATGTGGAGGTATTGTAGGTGTAGTAAGACCGAAATTGTGTCGGCGTGAGTTAGTAAATACTCGGTACAGTTGTAATGTAAGTGTATAATGAATGTTGGACGTGGAACGGGATTAATGTGTAGTTGCTCGGGATTTTAGTCCATCAGACCGGTACGATGTATGTATGTTAGCCTTGTTAGCCACGAGGGTGGCTAACGGCGTGTAACACCAAAGAGTTAAGTGATGCAGTGAGTTGAGATTTCCGCTGCGATACGTTATTAAGTGTGTTGTTTAGTAGTTGGGGTGTTACAGAATTAGAATTATCTAAGGGTTTAGAAGGATAATTAAAATGCATTTTTGTGTTCTTGGGTGTTGGGATGGAGTTTGACAACTCCATACCCATTTGACTGATTGGTGCAAGAAAGAGAGGAAGAGGAGAAATGGAAAAGAAATGAAGGAATCAAAAGCTCAAGGTAAGAGCTCCTTCCTAGTGCCTAATTTAATGCATTAGTGTAATGGGAATGGGTAAACAAATAAAAGAACCTAAACTATTGTACTAGTATTGTAGTTGTGAATGTTTAAGTATTTGTGAGCAAGAATGTGGATTTGTAGGCCTTAGAGCCAAATGAATGGTGTATGTGTATTAGTATTGCTATTTGAGGAAGTAATGATGTATTGGTATTGTAATTGAGGAAATATTGGTGTATTGATATTTTGTATGTGTGCTGGTAGAACCCTTGTGGTTTGGCTAGAATATGGATGAATTTGATGAGAAAGGATATGTGTGGAAAAGTACGGAAAGTAGGTGAACTATGGCGAAATTTTAGTAGGAATTGTGTATTAAGAGTGACTTGGTGAATGAGAGAATCAAGGTGTGTATTGGGTTTAGTAAAGAGGTTTTAGAAACCATGGAATGGTGGTAGCGATATGAGAATAAAAGAGTATGAAATCTGTAGCAAATAGCATGTAAAGATGCATTGGAAAAACAAGAGGAAGAGTTAGTGTTTGTAAGCTTGAAGATGGATATTTAATTTGGGTATTGATAGTGTAGTTGCTTGGAAATGAATTGGAGTGGTAAAGTAAAGCACTTGGGATGCTAGGAGTAGCATTGGTGGAGGGAGTATTGAATGATATGAGAAGAAGTAAAAATCGGTAGCAATTGGAGGAAAGGAATTTGGCATGAGTGCTAAAATGTAGTGAAGGGAAATTGTGTATGTGAATTTAGAAATGAGTAAGGGATTTGGAGGATGAACTAAGGCAATTTGGAGGGCCTAAGTAGTGCTAAAACATGTGGGATTACATGTAGGAAGATTGGGGAAACAATGGGCAAAACATAGAACTGAAAACAGATTTTCAAAACTGAGATACTGGGCCGGACCGACCTTGGGACCAGACTTGCAAGGTCGGTCGAGCCCAGAATTACAAAGACGGAAACCTTCTGGAATGGACCGACCTTGGGACCGGACTTGCAAGGTCGGTCGGACCAGAAAATTTTCCCGTCTGAAACCTACTGGAATGGACCGACCTTGGGACCGGAACTTGGCAAGGTCGGTCGAGGCAAAAAATTGAACCTGGAAATCTACTGGAATGGACCGACCTTGGGGACCGGACTTACAAGGTCGGTCGAGCCTGGAATTTTGCCTTACCGAAACTTACTGACTTCGACCGACCTTGGGTCCGACCCTAGGTAAGGTCGGTCGAGTAAAAAAAAAATGTTTTATAATATGATTATAGTAATCATATGTATATATATGTTGCATATATGTATATGCATATATATGTAGTAGTACGCTATAAATGAAGTAGTACATGTAAGAAAGTAAGTATATGAGTAGGAAAACAAGTATGAAAAGTAATCAAGTAAGTTGAGAGTATGAGTGTAACACCCCATCCAAAGCCATTCGTGGTTATCGCAAAACTAAACACCTAATCGAACACGTCGCAGCGGAAATAAACAACACCTGGACCTTGCCACAGTCTGATCGTTAGAATATACCGGTCTTAACATTTACAATGATTATCCATAATACTTATCCAACTCAAAACATCTCCAACCACAATACCACAACCAACCGAGTACAAGTATCTTAAACCTCATCTCAACCTTACATCAGTTTAAATATAAACAGTTGGGTGCACAGGCGCATCCCGAACTCAAAATAAACATCCCACCCTAAGTCTAACTGCTCCTACTCTCGTAGTGCGTCCTCATGGGTCTCTTACCTGCAAGTGTAAAAATAGCCCCCGAGGGGGTCAGCACGAATGCTGGTACACCCTCTCATGGCCCCCAAGCTAACGGGGCTACGACAACTAATTGTCGATAGCATGGAAATTGATTACATACACAAGCATAATATGAAGTGCAAAAACAATAACCACAGATGAACATATATAGTTCACAAACAATGAACGACTCAAGCGTTCCCTTGTCAAGTGGGTTAGTAACCCCCTTCTTAGTCCTCATTTTCTTAACCTCAGTTCCTTACCTTACCTTAATCTTAATCTCAATCTTAATCTTAATCTCAGTATACAAACCTTTCCTGGAAGGGATTGGTAGTAGCTTAACTCAAACCTGGGATTTAGGTGATCCCACCGCACCATCTTAATGCCACCTACTCTGGACGGGAGTCCAGCGTAGCTGAGCCGGAAACCGGCCCTAGGCTACAAGTCCGAAGACAAGTCCTTAAGCGGAGGGCGGATCTGATTCAGATACCGTTCCCCCTTTTTCCTTAGCATGCATGACCGAGATCGGTCCCGGGTTTCCTCACTCAAGTTCCAGTTAGTCGACATCTTAATCACCATGTGCTAGCTAAGCCCTAACGGGCATTAACCAACGACCATCAAACTTAACTCTTATTCTTAACTCAGTAAGTACTAAGCTTGGTTAGTAACAATCTCAAGTCTTGCGGGTTAGTGTAAATATAACACAATCACAACGAGAACAATATAACCGGTTGCATGCTTTATCTTGTTTTAGTCATAGCAATTAAACAGATCGCACACAAGCCGAGGGACACCTCGTTAGCAAGCAGGTCACAAGAAGATTGTACCGTTCACCGTCGATCGTTGTTTGATTAATCTTCTTCGGGGGGTCCCAATTCACAAACCTAAAACATTCATTCATTTTTAGGTCATTAGTTATTTGCACCTTACTTAACTCACTTAGTCCCTAAGGATTCCCATTCAATAACCTCTCAAGTCTTTGCCACTTAGCTCACAAACTTAACTTTAAACATTAAAACTTATACTTAATCTTAACTTAATTTCTTAAGTTCTTAGGGTCCTAATCATTACCACCCCACCAAAGGCATACCTTATTACCCATTTCCATTCTTAGAATTCAAAATTTTCTTTTTTTTTTATTTTTAGGCTCGACCGAACTTCCGACCGACCTTACCTAAGGTCGGTCCATTCCAGAACACTTCACCGTTTGAAAATTCTACCCCGACCGACCTTGCAAGTCCTGTCCCCAAGGTCGGTCCATTCCCGAGAGTTTCCCCCGTGGAAAATTTAAGCTCGACCGAACTTGCCAAGTCCGGTCCTATGTTCGGTCGATTCCAGTGACTTAACCCCTTCACAAAATACAAGCCCGACCGAACTTGTAAGTCCGGTCCCCAAGTTCGGTCGATTCCAGAAACATTTTCCGGTAGTGTAATCTGAGCCCGACCGACCTTGCAAGTCCGGTCCCTAAGGTCGGTCGGCTCCAGAACCTTGTTTCTAAATTCCCATTCAATTCCAAACTTCTCCTCATATATCCTAACATGTTATAACCTCATTTGGGCACCTCAAATACACCTTAAGCCCTCCTTTAAACACATTAAATCATTCACCAAGATCCACCTTAGTCATTATGCATTTTCCTTGTAATAATGCTAACACTTGTAATGTTTTCCTCTAGGTTTCTAGGTGGTGGTTCATACCTAATGTAACCACTATGCCAATGTTTTCCTCACCACTATAACATCATCTCCCAAGCATCTTTCACCATCTAAAACTCTTTTATGCATTTACTTAAAGTTCCTTCACAAGTTAAACTTCCATCCATCAACACATTATTTCCTTCCTAGTCGTACACCAACATTTGCCTAAGTCCTAAATACTCAAATCCATTCTCTTGTTTCCTAAATCCTTCATGGTGATACCTAAGTCATTATAAGTCATTAGAACACCTTTTTCTCACCCTTTTTCATCAAGACAACCTCTAGAACATCCTAGTACTTCCTTAGTCATTAAATCCCTTAGGATATCTTAAATACTTAAGTTCTCCTCTAAATTTTGCCATGGTTCTCTAGTACATAGCACATCCTAACACATGGTTTTTCTCCATCAAACAACCAACATCACCCAAATTCTCATCACAACACCTTAACACACAATTTACACTAAACTAAAACTCACCACATCATCATATAGTGCTTAAACTTAAAATGCTTGGCACTTAGGCCCTTAAATGACAATAATCTTAACCACTGAATTTCCACATATATTTGCCTTTGACCTGCGAGTACACCCAACAAGGCTCCCATTGAAATAAAATGCTTCTTGTAATTCATCTCCACATTGTTTTAACTATCTCTTCTTCTCATTTGCTCTTTAGTCACAAGTTCACAAATATAGTCATTGTTTCTCCTAGGTTTTATAACACCTTCCCAATATAAACTCTACACTAAACTCATCACATATCTAAATCCCATTCCCTTAAACAATAAAACACCTTAAGGTAAGTAATTTACCTTGTTCTTTTACAAGCTTAAAAAGCTTTCTTCCTTAGGTTTTTCTTTGTTCAATCTCGGTCACCAATGTGTATCTCCTTGCCAATGTTCTAACCAATATCCAATGACTCCAATGAGTACTAGATAACACATTAACCCTAAGGAACAAACCCTAGGTTAAAAATATGCTTTAAGGTATTAAGGTGATTGTTTTACCTTGGTTTCTCAAGACAAAACTTGGATATGAAGCAAGAAGGACCTCCTCTCTCCTTTGAAGAGTAGAAACAAGCTAGAACAAGGCATAAACATGGGTCCCATGAGTACTAATTTTCGGACATGTGAAGAAAATGGTGGAAACCTAGATTTTCTTACACTTTCTTTACCTTAAGAGAATGGAGAAGCCAATGGAGTCTCCAAACTTGAATTTCCTCCTCAATGGTGGTTTGACTTGGCACCAAAATGAAGCTCTTGAAGTTTTGAAAAGATAGAAAGGAGGAGCTTGAGCTAACTAAGAAGAATATGTATTTTGTTTTGGATTTGGAGCTAAAATGAGCAAGATGTGGGCAAAGCTAGATGGAGCTAGCATGGAGTTGTTCTTCACGTTAATGGAGAAGGGAGAGAGCTTGAAGAAATCGTGGGAACAAGAAGAAATGAGGAGGTGAGGAGAGAGAACTAATAAAGTGTGATATTTATGTTAAAAGGTAAATAGTACTTTTTGCTTTATAAGTCTTATTTGCTTTCTTATTTACTTAATGACTCATGTAGTGGTGACTCACCTCATAAGAAACCGGCCCCCTTTTAATAATGAGGGTAATTAAGTCTTTGTTGACCAAATGTCTCACTTATATAGACTTATGTTATAAACTAGCTTAATTAATTCACTATTCACCAAAACAAGGCACATTGTTGTGAAATTTTTGATTTCCCATTGATATAGACTTCCAAATGTGATACTATATAGTACACACGTTAATTAAAGAGTAATGATGGACATTTAGCCATTCAAAACTCATTTACAAGACAATTTTTCAAAACGTGCTTTAAGACTCCTTAAAGCACATCTTGTGTTTTAACTTGTTTTCAATCTTGGTTTTCTTTGGTAATTGATTTAAAATGACCATTAGGATATTACTAAGGTCTTAGAACAATATTTGGGTACTCTCCCATGTCTCTCCAAGTTTAGAGCACGTTTTTGCTAAAGCTGCTCTTTTGGTGTTTCCTTATTTTCCTTTGATTAAAAATGTTTCTTAATGTTTCTTAGGCATTATTTAGCCTCCTTATATCTTAGTATCATTTAAACACCATATCTAAGTTTGGGGTATTTCAATCTACCCCCCTTAAAAGAACTTTGTCCTCAAAGTTCACACATGTGCTTAACCATTCACGGTACACAGTTCTCTTAATCTTAATACCACATCTTATATTCACATTCACACATCTCAAGACTCAAAGGTCAATCTCAAATACAATACATAAGTATTATACATAACTCAAACTTACACCGAAGTGTAGCAACTTACACAAATTCATATCTTAAACAACCAACCAAACGACAAACATGATCGTTTCCTAACTCAAAAGCGAGGAAGCTCTACCCCCCTTAAAAGGGGTACGCCCCGTACCCTATACAGACGATCTAGTCAGTAAACAAAGAAGGGTATTTCGCCTTCATCTTATCCTCTAACTCCCACGTGGCCTCTTCGACATCCTGGTTAGACCAGAGAACCTTCACCAGTCGCACTGACTTGTGGCGAGTGTCCCTAGTCTTGCTGTCCAAGATTCTCTGAGGAGTCTCCACGGATCTCATATTCGGTTCTAAAGTCAACCTCTCAGGTTCTAACACATGGGAGGGGTGGTGCATGTATTTCTTTAGCTGTGAAACATGAAAAACATCATGCACTTTACCCCTCAGCAGGTAAATTCAACCTGTAAGCAACTGGGCCCACCCGCTCCGTAATCTCATAAGGACCAACAAATTTCGGGCTTAATTTGCCCTTCTGCCCAAACCTGAATACACCCTTCATCGGTGAAACTCGCAGAAATACCTGGTCGCCCACTGCGAACTCCAGGTCCCGTCGTCGAACATCAGCATACGACTTCTGCCTATCTTGAGCAGCTTTCATGTTCTCCCTGATTTGCTGAACTTCAGCCTTAACTTGTTCTAAGTACTCTGGTCCTATAATGACCGTCTCACTCGACTCATCCCAGCAGAGCGGTGTACGACATGGTCTACCGTACAACGCTTGAAAAGGTGCCATCTTGATCGAAGCGTGATAGCTGTTGTTGTATGAAAACTCGATCAGATGCAATCTGTCAATCCAACTGCCCTGGAAGTCTAAGGCACATGCTCTCAGCATGTCCTCGAGTGTCTGAATAGTACGCTCAGTCTGACCATCTGTCTGAGGGTGGAACGCGGTACTCAGCTTGAGTTCTGTACCCAACGCTTCTCTGGTAGCTCTCCAGTACCTCGAAAGGAATCTGGTATCTCTATCTGACACTATGGTCTTTGGTATGCCGTGATGTCTCAATATTTTTTTCTCAAATAATTCAGCTAATTTGGTCACCTTCCAAGTATCCTTCATCGGTATGAATCGGGCTACTTTGGTAAGGCGATCCACCACTACCCATATCATGTTGAGACCTCCCCTAGCGGGTGGAAGCCCAACTACGAAGTCCATGGAGATATCATGGAACTTCCACTCCGGAACTGGCATCGACTGTACCATTCCGCCCGGTCGTCGGTGCTCGAATTTCACCTTCTGGCATGTGAGACACCTCAAGACGAACTCGGTAACATCTGTCTTCATCCCCGACCACCAGAAGTATCTCTTCATGTCTTTATACATTTTAGAGGCTCCCGGATGGATGGAAACTGAAGAACAGTGTGATTCTCTAAGTATACGGTCTTTCAGATCCGTGTTGCCTCGTGGTATGCATAATCGGCCCCTTAAGTCTGATCAGATCATCATCATGAAGTCTGAAGTCGTATTTCTGACTCTCAAAGGTACCATCTGTCAGCTTCTGTCTGACCTCTCTCATGTACTCATCTGTCCTCTGAGCCTCTCGCACCTCATCAACCAAGCTGGAGAAAGAAACTAGCGAATGGAGTGAGTGTGCTCGACGGCTCAGGGCATCTGCTACAACATTGGCCTTCCCTTCTTTGTATTGGAGGTCAATGTCATAGTCTTTCAGAAACTCTAACCATCTTCTCTGTCGAAGATTTAACTCCTTCTGAGTGAATATGTATTTCAAACTCTTGTGATCGGTGTAGATCGTGACACTAACCCCATATAAGTAGTGGCGCCATATCTTCAAAGCGAAGACTACAGCTCCCAGCTCTAAATCATGTGTGGGGTAGTTCTCCTCATGTTTCTTCAACTGGCGTGAGGCATATGCCACCACCTTGCCATGTTGCATGAGCACGCAACCCAGCCCTCTGCCGGATGCATCACAATAAACCTCAAAGCCCTCTGTACCGTCTGGAATGGTCAGAACCGGTGCAGTGGTCAGTGAGTCCTTCAAGCGCTGAAATGATCTCTCACAGTCAACTGTCCACAAGAATGGTGCGTCCTTCTTCATCAGACTGGTCATCGGTTTCGCGACCTTGCTGAAATCTCTAACAAACCTCCTGTAGTAACCTGCCAGACCGAGAAAGCTCCGGATGTCGGTAACAGTCTTCGGCCTTGGCCAGTACGTACGGCATCAATCTTTGCTGGATCCACTGCGATCCCAGCATCTGAGATGACATGACCTAGGAAAGAGACCTGGTCAAGCCAAAACTCACACTTGGAGAACTTAGCATATAGCTGGTTCTCCTTAGTATTTCCAATACCCTCCTCAGATGTTCCTCATGCTCAACCTTAGACTTTGAATATATCACAATGTCATCAATAAAACCACAACCGACTTGTCCAGCTGCTCCCGGAACAAGCGGTTCATCAGATCCATAAACTTCGCCGGTGCGTTCGACAAACCGAACGGCATCACAGTAAACTCATAGTGGCCGTATCGTGTCCGGAATGCCGTCTTCTCAATGTCTCCCTCCTTAATGGCTATCTGATGATACCCCGATCTGAGATCAATCTTGGAAAACACAGATGCTCCCTTCAACTGATCGAACAGATCGTCAATGCGGGGTAGTGGGTACTTATTCTTCACTGTCACTGCATTCAGCTCTCTGTAGTCGATGCAGAGGCGGAGACTACCATCCTTCTTCTTCACGAAGAGAACTGGCGCTCCCCAAGGTGACACACTTGGTCTAATGAATCCTTTATCTAACAAATCTTTCAATTGTTCTTTCAACTCAGTCATTTCCGCCGGAGCCATACGGTATGGTGCTTTGGCTATCGGTCCGGTACCAGGTAGCAGCTCAATGGTGAACTCTACCTCCCGAGTGGGTGGCATGCCGGGCAGTTCCCGTGGAAATAAGTCGGGGAACTCCGACACTACCGGTAAGTCGGGGTCGAATTCAGGGTCTCTCTCTATGTCCTTTACATAGCAGAGGTATACTTCTTCCTTTCTCATTAATTCTCTATGCATTGCCATGGCGGTGATGATCTTAGTCGAAGGCTCTCTGGGTCTCTGGCGGTATGATATTGTTACCCCAGATGGACTCCTGAGCAGCAATCTATGCTCGGCGCAGAGGATACGTCCCTTGTGCCGCTCCAACCAGTTCATCCCGATATAACATCAAATCCTAGCTTACTGAACTCAATGAAACTGACTGGAAAGTCTTCTCCCTTAATTCTGATGGTGGCTCCTCGGTAGTAACGAGTGCAACGAACCTTCTCCTTAGACGGGAGCGTAACCGTGAAGTCGGGTAGCTCATCAGCGTCTAGCCCCAACCTGCTCGCGAATGATGCCGAGACAAAGGTATGCGAGGCCCCTGAGTCGAAGAGAACTGATGCCTCAATCCTATTAATCGGAAAGGTGCCGGTGAGGATAGTACCGCTGGCGTCGGCCTGTGCCTCTGTAAGTATGCTTAGTGCACCTTCCGTACCGAGTCCATAACCTAATTGTGTTCACAAGCTTCATGAGTATTGATGGTATAACAAGAGTCGTAACAATTTATATGAACAACACTGTTATTTTATTCATGACCATCCTGTTTACAACATGTGATTCAATCTTACATCTCATTCCTCATTCCATTCTAACATTACATGGCTAATATTGTCTAAAGGTTAGGTTTAATCTTCCTGGTCTCATATGCGTCACATTGATTACTGCTGATGGTGCTGTATTCAACTTGATTCTCTTAATCCCATGGTATAACATCCTTGATTCTCCCCCCAAAATTAATACATCACCTGACTTAAGTACTATCTTATCTGCACGGTCCGCACGCTTCTGCTCGCCGTATAAAAATTTTGCATCATCTCCAATGGACCAAGACACTACGGGTATCCCCCTTTTGCTGGTATGGTAATCCGCCCCGCATGCTACCGGGCCACGCACAACTAATTGTCGTCTTAGCATGCGGTTGATTATATTTAAATCATGCATGCAACAATAAACACACACACATAACATTCCGCCTCAATGGGCTCAATGAACAGATAACACATCCTTACTTGATAAGTCACTCATGGTATTTATCACCCCTAGAGTGTTTCTCTCTCTAATGATGGAGCTACTTCCTTAATAGACGACACTTACCCATTAATCGGGTTATCCTTAAACGCCTCTTATCATAAACTGGGATTCATATCCATGATCCATATACTCCACATTTTACAACATATAACATACACTACATAACAACACCTTTCACGTTACAACGTGCACATAACAACAACGCAATAGAAATTGCATTACAACAACAACACATAACATAACGGGAGCGGTTCTCTTAGGAACCGACCCAAACATTGTTAATTCACTGGTGAGCCTAGAGAATGATGTCACCCTCATGATAAACTTGTTATACAACACTCATTATCGTCCTAATAGTCGGACGAGTAACTTAAGTTAAGATGGTTCGGGTTTAGTGACCCGAACACACCACACAAACACATGTTCCCCCTAAACCGATCATGAGTCAGAATAGCTAAGCTTTGGAGTAAGCTAATGGGAGATCATAACCCGTGAGGGAAATAACCATAACAGAGAGAAGGGTAAGGCTAAGAAGGATACCCACTCCCAAACAATGCGCGACCAGCCTAACCGGATTCCTCACCACTGTTAGTACATATTTACTTGTAGATAATAGTTAGAGCCCCACTATGGAGTCTATCACATACACACATTATATAACATTACTTCTGGTTAAACATACGAGAGAGGTCCTTACATACACCCCCACAAATATCACACAATTAACACACGCATAGCCGTGGTTAGAACGTCCCATGGTTCGGGTCGCTTAATCCGAATACCGAACTCTCATGTGGTCCTAGACTCAGTTAACTAAGGTTAACACTTCCGAGGTTAAATGGTATCGGAGTTGAACACGCCACATAAATGAATTACTGTAAACTCATTACATGTTTTATCGTACAACGTGGCAAACATACAGAAAAACACATTGGCATACAAGCCGGTGTAATCCGGTAGGACACAGGTTGCAAGAAAACCATACCTGTCACCGGAGTCCACTCTATCATGTCCACTTATGTTCCTCGAGCAATTCTCGAACAACTGATAACATTACATGTACTTTTATTAACATCGGGGTGACATGATTGTTTAAAGTCTAATGTTCATAACTTATCCCCGTTAACTTAGTTAAATAACTTCACACTTTAACTTGTTTTACTTTTACATTTTAGGTCAACTTTTCCCCACTAAATTGTCATTATAACTCACTTAACATGTCCCTAACAATCTTATAACATCATTCCTAACTAATCACCACTTTTAGACAACTTTTCCTAACCTTAAACAACATTTTTGGCCAAAACAGTGGCATGCCCGAACTTGTGTCCGGACTTCCCAAGTTCGGACGCAAGCCGTGACTTAAAACTGGAAACAGACGCATGTCCGAACATGTGTCCGGACTTCGGAAGATTGGACATGGGTCGAGGGAAATTTCAAAGTAAAATCTCATGTGTCCGAACCTGTGTCCGGACTTCCGAAGTTCGGACACAGTTCGAGACTCTGAGAATTTCTACGCAACAGGGCCTGTCCGAACGTCCATGTCCGGACGGATGTTCAGACAAGCCAAAAACTCACTTTCCAAGCCTTTAAACACTTAACCAATTTCCACCAAAATCTCTAACACTTATAGTATTCCCTCCTTGGGTTTCTAAGTGGTGTTTCATGCCTATTGTAACCATTATACCATAATATTTCTTCTCCATTTGAACATCCACTCTTAAGCATCTTTTCTTACAACTAAATTCCTTATGTCATCCTTGTAGTCCTTTTACAAGTTTATTCCTTCTCCTTGATTTCCAAAGTTTGCCTAAGTCCTAGAACAACTCCTTTGATTTCTAGAACTTCCAAGACAATGTCTAAATCCTTGTAGCACTCTAAACACCTTAATACATCTTTCTTTCCTAGTAAAACATTTAATCATTCTCAACACTTCCAAACTCACCAAAACTCTTTTTAAACACTTAGAACTTCTTATATGGGTTCTTCTAGCACATTGCTATACCAAAGCACATAGCTTTCACCATTAGACATTCAAGAGCACCTAGAATCCATCAAGAGTATTCTCACACACAAACACTTAGGTTTTCACCCTTTTACAACCAAAACACTTAATCATTTAATGCACATTCCTTACACACAAACATATTGTTTTTCCTATTTTACCAACCAAGACACTTAAAAAGGGGAAAATGTGTCCAGAGGCCCTAAAGAAAGAGCAACAGCCTAATAAGGCTAGGACAACGACCGGGCGTCCCTGGCCAAATCCAAACAGGCCTCAAGCGGTGACCGGACGTGCTCGGCCGGTCGCCAAGAATCCAAGAACACAGTGTGCGGAACAACCGATCGCCTTCCAAAAGCATCGCTACGACCGGTCGGTTACGACCGGTCACCTGAGATACAAAGGTGGTACGAGAAGCGAGCGGTCATCTGTGACCAGTCGCCTAGTAAGGCATAGATAGCGACCGGTCGTCTGTGACCGGTCGGTAGGGAGATTAGGATAAGATATTTGTCAGATATTTTGTAAGTCCGCCGAGATATTTCTGTGCCAGCCTGGCACAACGGGATAGGCCAGAAGGCAGATGGGAAACACTATAAATAGGGGTTCACCCCTTAATAAAAGGCACGTGAACAATACTTGAGAATCTTCACTGTTGCATTGTGTTGTTGCGAATCTCTCTCCCCACCCCGTTCTTGCGCTCCCCCTTTCGGTAACAAGGTAACTCGGTAGAATTCATCAGTAGATTAGAATCCCAATCGTTAGACCACGAGAGAGGACGGTGTGAGGATCCCGGGGTTTGTACTATTTCATTTGGCGCCGTCTGTGGGAATCGAACAGCTCAGATCTAGCAACCACGAGACCACCGACAAGAATAATAACTTTGGAAAACACACGAAGTCGACACATCTGAGAACAAAATTGTGTTTTTTGCAGGTTAGGTACGAAGATGGCACCCAGAACAAGGAAAAATCTGCAAACCAACGACGGAAGCACTGGACCCGAGGCAACCCACGACTCCATTTCCAAAAAAGACCTGAAGAACATGCTGGCGAGCCTCACTAGATCAATCGACGAAAAATCGTGGAAGGAAACGAGCTCCTGCAACAGGAATTGATGCAGAGAGACGAGGAATTCCAGCGAAAGTGGGAGGAGATGTCAGAAGCGATAGATCTCCTGAAGGGTCGGGATGCGACCGGGAGCAATGAAGGGAAAAGTGGCACCCGGGGGAGGCCTTAATCACCATCGAAGAAGAAGAAGATGATGCCATTGACATGAGCCTGTATCCCTTCTCTGAGAAGATCCACAGAGCTAAACTTCCGCCCCACTTCGTCGCCCCGGCGGTGGAGAAGTACGACGGTACGGGGGACCCTGCTCAGCACATTAAGAAGTTCATGTTCGCCATGAACACCCAGGGGATTAGCTCCCTCGCCCTGTGCAACTTGTTCCCGGGGACACTCTCCAAGAGAGCCCTGAGCTGGATCTCGTCTAGGCCACCCCAGTCGATCTCCAGTTTCAAACAACTAACCGAGGAGTTCCAACAATACTTTGCGGCCAGTAAGAAGGTGAAAAGGGAAACGATAGAGCTCATGGATGTCAAACAGGCGAAGGGAGAGACTGTAAAGGAATACAGCGAGCGGTTCCATAAGCAGGTGGCTGAAATCGACGATATCGATGAAAAGATATTGATCAAAGCCTTCGGTAATGGCCTGGCCCACCCACGCCTCGCTGGAAAGATAGCCACCAAGGCGCCAAAGTCGCATGGTGAGTTAGCCGAGATGATCCACGACTTCCTCAAATCGGAAGTTGCGGAGAATAAGGCCAAGGAGCTCCTCAATAGCTTTAAAGCCCCCGCCGTGGGTGAAAAGAAGGCAGGCCAGTCAGGAGGGGCGATTGCGAACGGAGGATCGCACCAGGGGGGAAGCCGATACAAGCCTTATTCCAAGACCCCGGCCCCCCAGGGACAGCAGGCCTCCAGCTCCAGAACCTTCCCATCGGTATCGATAGACCCAGGGAATACGCCGCTGCCGTGAGAGAGGGGCTCCTGCCTCCTCCAAGGAAACCCTTCCCGGGAGAAGTGCCGGTGGCCTTCTGTGAGTACCATGGGCACCGCAGCCACAGAACCATAAACTGCGCGAACCTCGCCAAAGAGCTAAGGATAATAGAGGAGAACAAGAAGAAGGGAAGGGGAGGCCAGCAAAGGCAGCACCATGGTAGCCAGTCCTCCCGGCCTAAACCAGAAGAAGAGGTCCACCCTGAATTGGATCATAGCAAGTCCTTCGGGGTAATCACAGGTCTGTAAGTTGCCTAGGATAATTCTCTAGGATAGGGGGCGGAGTCCCCCTTTAGAAGGAAAGAATCACCTCTGTACCCGGCAGGGGTTGTAATTTGTTAACAGTTTATTAAAGCTTTCTTATATATGAGTAGTTGCATCCCGGTAAAGTTTCACGTATCTCGAAGTTCACAAGTAAAACAACGCTAACAAAAAAACTAATGAAATCCTCCTTGAGAATGCTTACAGGACTATTCTCAGAAGTAGGGCCCTTGACCCCCAATGAGAGGAAAAGACACGTCCACGAGGTTCACCGGGAACTCCCGGACAAGAAGGATACGAAACATCAAAAGCTCCCCCCAATCTACTTCACCGAGGACGATGAAGACGGAGTCCTGTACCCGCATAACGATCCACTGGTCATAAGGGCCCAGGTGAATGACCGCATGATGGAAGGAATCCTGGTCGATAGCGGGGCAGGTGCAAACGTCATTTCTGTCGAGGCGGTAAGGAAACTCGAAATACCGGAAGATAAGATCAAGCCCTACACAGCCGTACTGGGAGGTTTTGTAGGAGGAATCTCGGCTAAATCTACAGGAAGCATCGACTTCACCATCACCCTAGGGCAGGGGGACGAGAGGCGCACGGAAGAACTGACGGCCTTCATCCTTCCCGGGCTCTCTGGATACAACATGTACCTCGGGCGACCGGGAATAAACGCCTTCAGAGCCATTTGCAGCACTCACCATCTGAAAATGAAGTACCTGACCCGCTCAGGGAAGCTCGTAACGGTGAGGGGAAGCCAGAAGGTCGCGCGGGTGTGCGAAGTACGGATCATGGAAGGTCTGCCGGAAAATGAGACCGTCAAAACCGTGGGGTCCGGAAAGGAATTCAAGGGAGAGCTCCCCCTTCCCGACGAAACAGCAGGGCGGTACGAGGCCCCCGCCGATCCTCCAAAAGAGGTACCCCTACGAACTGACCCCAGCAAATTCTTTAAAATTGGGAATGCCTTTGACAGCGAAGAGCAAGTCCATCTAACAAGGTTCCTGGAAAAAAGAAGGGCCACATTCGCCTGGAGCACAGAGGAGATGCCCGAATAAGCCCAGACGTTATCCAGCATAACCTCAACGTGGACCCAGCGCACCCGTCAATTCGCCAGAGAAGAAGGGTGGTCGGGGCAGAAAGGGACCAGGCTGCTCGAGAAGAAGTCCGGAAGCTCCTGCAAGCAGGTTTTATCAGAGAGGTATCTTACCCCAAGTGGCTGGCAAATGTGGTCATGGTAAAAAAGTCCAATGGGAAATGGAGAATGTGCGTGGACTTCACCGACCTGAATAAAGCATGCCCCAAAGACTTTTACCCGTTGCCATCAATAGACAGACTGGTCGTCTCGTCCGCCCAGAGCTCCGTCTTGAGCTTCTTGGACGCATTCTCCGGGTATAACCAAATAAAGATGAACGAGAAGGACTCTGAGAAAACTTCCTTCGTCACCTCAGCAGGAATCTTCTGCTACAAAGTGATGCCATTCGGATTAAAAAATGCTGGCGCCACTTTCCAACGAATGATAGACAAAGTGTTCCGGGAGCAACTCTCGAGAAATGTGGAAGCCTATGTGGACGACATAGTCGTGAGAAGCCCGTCCAAAGAGCAGCACATGAAGGACTTGGAAGAGACATTCACCACGCTCGACAAATTCCAAATCAAGCTAAACCCGGAAAAATGCGTGTTCGGGGTCTCCAAAGGAAAATTCCTCGGCTTCATCGTCGGGCAACGAGGGATAGAGGTGGATCCGGAAAAGACCCAAGCGATTCTTGACCTCAGCCCTCCCCGCATCAAAGATGTCCAAGCTCTCAACGGAAGACTCACGGCCCTGAGTAGGTTTTGCTCAAAGTTACAGGAAAAGGCAATCCCATTCTTCAACATACTAAGGAAGAACAGTAAGTTTCAGTGGGGCCAAGAATGCAAAGAAGCCTTCGAAAAGATCAAAGAAATGCTCCGAGGGTTACCCAAGCTGGGAGTCCCGGCGCCCGGCCAGGACCTCTACCTCTACCTGTCCGCATCGGGCATGGGCAGTAGCAGCGGTCCTAATTATGGAGTACGAAAAAAAGGAGATTCCCGTCTACTACACAGGGAAGATCCTGACCCCCGTAGAAAGACGCTACACCAACATCGAAAAGGTTTTCCTTGCTCTGGTGGTGGCATCCCGGAAGCTGCGCCCATATTTCCAATCGCATCGAATTCTTGTAAGGACTAACTGGCCGCTGAAGCAAATAACGAATAACCCGAATGCGTCGGGACGCATGGTAAGCTGGGCAGTCGAGCTCACCCAATATGAAATCCACTTCCTACCACGAACGGCAATCAAGGCTCAGGCCCTGCGGACTTCATAACGGAAACCAGCTTCGACCAAGAAGAAGGAAAGCCGCCTTCTCCCTTCGTCATCTAGGTGGACGGTGCTCGGTGCAAAACGGGAGCGGGAGCGGGGATTGTAGTCCAGAACCCGACGGACGGGACATCAACTACGCCTTCCGACTGGAATTCGAAGTAACTAACAACGAGGCCGAATACGAAGCTCTCATTCAAGGCCTAGAAGTCGCCATCGCCCTAGGTGCGACAGACTTGGAGATATACTCAGACTCCTTGCTGGTCACCCGCCAGCACGACAACATATATGAGGTAAAGGAGGAAAAGCTCTGGAAGTACTTGCTAAGGGTTCAAGAGCTGAAAGCGAACTTCTCGAGATGTGAGCTGAAACACCTTCCTCGGACAAAAAACACCGAAGCAGAGCGCTAGCAAAGTTAGCAAGCATGGCCGAAAGAATTCCAAGTAAGGTCTGGTTGGAGACAAGGACCAATCCAAGCGTAGACGAGGCACAGGTCCTGACGGCCGAGCCCCTCGTACCAGAAGAATCTTGGATGACCCCGATCGTGGAGTACATCCTTGAAGGGAAATTGCCCCCGGAGGACAAAGAGGCCAGGACCCTGAAGCGACGAGCGGCATCATTCTTTTTCGAGGAAGGGCGCCTCTATAAAAGGTCGTTCGCCAGGCCCGCCCTCAGATGCGTCACGGACGAAGAGGGAGGTGAGCTTATAAAGGAGGTACATGAAGGGGTTTGCGGGAACCACCAGGGAGAAAGAGCCACGACCCACAAAATCATGAGGCTCGGCTACTACTGGCCGAGGATGCAAAACCACTGCAAGGAGTACATTCGGAAATGCACCAGGTGCCAGGAGCATGGCAGCAAGATACATAACCCCCCGGCCGCGCAACAGGCCATCCTATCCCCATCCGATCTCGTTCGCAATGTGGGGGTTGGATATCATCGGCCCTTTTCCGGAAGCATCCCCCGGGAGGTTCAGGTTCATGTATGTGGCCATTGATTACTTCACAAAATGGGTGGAAGCGATGCCAACCGTGTCCATCACAGCCAAGAGGTCGCAAGAATTCGTATGGAAGCACATTGTGTGCAGATTCGGGTTGCCAAGGATCATAATAACTGACAATGGGACGCAGTTCAATTGCGACAGTTTCCGGGAGTTTTGTGAACAATGGAAAATCGAGGTAAGATTCGCGTCAGTGGCGCACCCACAGGCCAACGGGCAGGTCGAGAACGCAAACGGGCAGATCATAAAAGCGTTGAAGAGAAAATTAGGAGGCAAGAAAGGGAGATGGGCCGAACTATTACACCAAGTCTTGTGGTCCTACCGAACGACGAAAAAGGGGCCAACTGGAGAAACACCTTTCAGGTTGACTTACGGTCTAGAGGCAGTCGTCCCGGCCGAAGTTATGATCCCATCAGTTCGTTGCGAATCTTACGACGAGCAGCTTAACGATGAAGGAGTAAAAGACGGCCTAGACCTTCTTGAAGAGAAAAGAGCCCTCGCGGCCGCCCGGATGGTGAAAGACAAGAGGAAAGTTGAGAGGTACTTCAACCGCAAAGTCAGGGAACGAAGCTTTGTCCCTGGCGAGCTTGTCCTAAGAGAGGTTAAGCAGCCCAAAAAGCTCGACCCCCAGTGGGAAGGTCCGTACATTATCCATCAGAAGGTTGGACGAGCTTCGTATCACCTGAAGAACGTCGAGGGATACGAGTTGCCCCATTCTTGGCACGCGGAGTTCCTCAAGAAATTTTATGTATAAAAATCGATGTAAAGCGTTGATGACATCAATAAAGGAATTATTTTTTATGTAAAAAAATTCGGACCCTAAAACAACAGGATGTAATGCCCTGGAAAAGAAACACCCGGGCCAAGCCCTACAGGATGTAATGCCCTGGAAAAGAACACCCGGGCCAAGCCCTACAGGATGTAATGCCCTGGAAAGAAACACCCGGGCCAAGCCCTACAGGATGTAATGCCCTGGAAAAGAAATACCCGGGCCAAGCCCTACAGGATGCAATGCCCTGGAAATCTTGCTATGAGTTGTCGCACTCAAACAAGAGCAAAAGCGGAAAACCCATCTCTGGAAACTCTGGGAGCTCTGGTCGCCTGTAATGGGTGAATCATTAGGTATGGGACGCCACACCGTATCTCGCTGGATCCCCCCTTGCAGGTTCTTTCTCCCTCTTGCGGGGAAAAAGAGAAAGGGGGGAACAACCGTAAGTACCATCGCTTGGCTACCAAAAGCAAGGATAGGGAAAGAATAAACAAAAGCGCCCGGTCACTAAAAACGACCGGGCGAGAGCGGGAACGACCAGTTGTCAAAAACGACCAAGTCGCGTCCTTAAGATAAAAACGAGGCGACCGGTCGCTCGAGCGTGACCGGTCTTGCCCGCAAAATGAATCAATTAAAGGCAATCGGAAACGCGTGCAGTCGAAAGTGACCGATCTAGGGAAGCAACCGGTCGCGAAGCAAAGAATGGCGTTAATTAGCGAAGTATCTTCCATTAATCATTAAAAGTATGTACAACATCAAAACAAAAAAAGAAAACTAAGAAGAACTAAGACTAATCTAAATTTTCCTTGGTCTAAGTCTCCTGTACAGTGTTGGCATTCCCGGGCGTCGCCCCTTGTACGCTCTCAGAAGACCCGGACCTCCCGGGCGACGACCGGAGACCTACACCACCCTGATGCGCGGTACTCCCGGGAGGAAGAAAAGACGCCTGACCAGGGACGAGGCACGTCTCCCCCGGAAGGCGCCCGAACTTCTCAAGCACCTCATAGAAGGAGGTCCTTTGCGCGACCTCTTTGAAGGACAACTCCCGGTAGAGGCCGTCATCCATAACCTCTCCCTTGCCCGTGAAAAACTTCGACACAGTCTGGCGGCACGACTTCACCATCCTCCCGCATTGAGAGGTGAAGGATTCCTTCAGGTGGGCAAGTTTCGTGCTCTGCTGCCGCAGGTCTTCTCGCACCTTCCGGGAGTAAGTCTCGAGGTTGGCCACCTGCTGTTCCAAGGTATGACCATAAGCCCGGTACCGGTCGCGGTTAGCATTTGCGGCAATCAACTCCTCCTCGAGGTCGTCGATCCGCAGGTTCAATTTCTCCAGTCCTTCAATGGGGTTCCCAGGCTTCGGGCCTAAGTAAAGAAAAGAGGAAAAACTTTTATATAAAAAAGGGGAAGGCGAGAAGGGCAACAGGAGATGATCGAGAACGTAAAGAATCACCTTTCATGACCAGCTCAGAGTTTTCTAGCCGCAGCTTAGCAATCTCCTCCTCCAGCATTTTTACTCTCTCCTCGGAGGACAGCCGTTGCTCCCTAGAGGCCGCAAGCTCTCCGAATAGCTTGAGAAGCTCGGCCGACAGTTTCTCGTTCTCGGAGGACAAGACCTCGCCCGCCCGGGCCACCTCCACCGTCTTCGCCTCTGAAGACGACAACTCCTCTTTCAGGAGAGCGTTCGCCTCAGCAAGCAATGCTTCTCCTCTCCCGCGCCAAAGCGGCCTTCTCAACGCGAAGCCCCTCAACCTCTTGATCGTGGGAAGCTCGGGCCTGCCCCACCAAGGACTCCAAGTCAGATAAGGCATGCAACTGGGCGACAGCAAATTCACCTCGTACCTTTTTAGAAGACGCGGCTTCCGTCTCCAACGTCTGGACCTGACCCTTGAGAGAGAAAATCTCCCCACGCAGCCTCTTCAACTGCTCCTCATACTCGTCGCTTTGCTCGGTACACGCCCGGCGAGCATCGCCCAGCTCTTTCTTTATGGTCGCGGTCTGCTCATGCACCCGCCGGGAGATCTCCTCCTGAACAGTGTCAACGAAGATGCTGTTGGAGGACCGCTCTACCCTCAACTCCTCTTGGGCATTGCGGGCCCGGCATTCCTCGAGGTAGAGCTTCGAGCGGAGGGCCCGGGTGTGCACGTCCACGCTTTGGGCAAAAGCTACAGTCTGTACAAAACGAAACAGTGGGAGTAAGAAAATCCAAAAGAGACATACAAGACCGACGTTAAAACAAATCATGCACCCGGTAGATGCCCTGCCACAAGTAGTTAAGCGAGTCATCTAGGGGGAAGGAAGGCGCATGATAGCATCCGCTCCGCCCCCTCCAATCCTCAACCGCTCCTTGGCCGCGGTAATAGTCTTCAGCGGAGCAAAGAGGCCGTCCGGGGAGTCAGACCGGTGAATTGCTTCCTTCCACAGGTTAGAGTAGGAAGACGACTCGGTGACCGGCAATAAAGGGAGAGGCTGGCCGCGGTGGTAGAACCACCCCTCCTTTCCGGAAGGTCCGCAGAAAGAGTCACTGGCGGGCGGAGGAGGTGAAGACGGTGCGGCGGTTTCAGCATCCTTCATAGCCTCAGGGCCCGGGGGCGCCTCCTCGGCCGCGCTCGGCATAGCACTCGCCCCGCAGATGCCTCCCCCCGGGAGAGAAGTCCCGGACCCGGAGGGAGCAGCCTTCTCCAAAGACTCCCGTTGTGGTGCCGCCTCTGGAGCATCTGGCTCGTCGAGGTGCACTATATCAGCGGCCCTCGTCCTTTTGGCCATATGTTTCACTCTGCCCTTCGAAGCAAGGGACGTCTGGCGGTGTTGAGTAGCGGACGGCTGGCCGCGCGTCTCGCCCGCGCCAGGTTGCCCGGCTCCCTCCCTGGCCTTGTCCTTCTCAGCCTCGGGAGCTGCACGGCAGAGGAGCGCACAAAAACAGGTAAGCACAAAAAAAACCGGACGTTAGCAGCAGGTAGCGGCCAAGGCAACGAAAGAATAAATCAACAAAAGACCAGAACAGGTGGAACACGAAGGATAAGACCGCACATGCACAGCCTCTCTCGTCCCACGGACTAAGTTGAGATCTGACCCGGGCGTAAGAGGAAGAAATACCCGACGACCGGAACCTGGACTAATGTACCAAGTACCTGGTTGGTTAGAAGTGTCAGATGACCGGGCCTCCGGAGTCCGAGGGGAACCCCCTTCCCCATCCTTTGCCGGTCTCGGCTTCTTTGCCGGACGATCAGCTTCGCCCCCGGACCGCTTCCGTCCAACAACAACCGCCTCTTCCTCACGAAGGGCCGACTCCTCCACAGCTTCCAAGG
Source organism: Limonium bicolor (assembly GCA_023374045.1). NCBI lineage: Eukaryota > Viridiplantae > Streptophyta > Magnoliopsida > Caryophyllales > Plumbaginaceae > Limonium > Limonium bicolor. Next base: position 338,960,792 of record CM041777.1, read on the forward strand.
TGGCGTAGTAGTCCACTTTCCGTCCCCGGTCTTGAAGGACACCAGTTGCCAGCTGTGAAAGGGGCCAACCTTCGCCCCAAGCTGAGGAAAATCTGTGACGAAAAAGAGATAGGTAAGCTTGGGACAAGGCAAAAAACGATAAAAAAAAGAGCAAGAAGGGGAGGGGAAACTCTTACTCTCAGAGTGTACGAGCGAGGCCAGGCGCGGACCGGTGAAAAATCCTCCACGCTCGGATGAAGGTCGGCAACCGCCTTCAGGGCTCGAGACATGGTAAGCTCCGACTTCGGTACTACAGGACTGTGCAGAGAGCCCCTGATAATCGAGGGGCAATAGGCAACCCCGAGATACCTCCCGGTGGGGGGGACGATGACAAACCACCGAGCGTTCCAGCGTTGGGCGAGCTTCTTGTACTCAAAAAGCGAATATCCGGACCGACCGGATATGGTCAAATTATTGGAGTCGACCCTGCTGGTGAAGAACTGGACGAACTCCGTAGCGGAAAGCGCAACCCCCTTCTCGGCGCAAAGAGCAATGTAGGCGTGAAGGTGGCACACCGCCTTCGGGTGAAGCTGGGCGAGCGTGCAGCAGCGGCGGATTAGAAACCCCATCACGAACGGGTGGGGAGGAACCGTCATCCCTCGCAAAAGAAATCGGAATACACGGCGTACCCACGCCCGAAGTCGTCCAGCGGGTGCGAATCTTCGGAGGGAAGGAAAATCTGGGTCCCCGTGGGAACGTCTACCGTCGCAAGAAGCAAATCAAGAGCCTTCACATCCAGAATGCTGGGCAACGGTTCCCGATTGCTGGAATAAGCGGACTTAGGCTTCAGGAGTGTTGGACGGAATTTCCCGTCAGATTTAAAGCCCACGATGGCGCTTTTAGCAGAGACGCGAGACGACTTGGAGCTGGAGGACGCCATTGAAGCACCAAAGACAGGCAGGAAAGGAGCAAAGAGAAGGAAGAAGAGGGAAAGCGGAAACGCAAGGCGAAAAGAAGAGAGAGAGTTCGAAAACTTGAGAAGAGTAAAAATCGGAGGAAAGAGAAAGCGTCGCCCTCCTGAAAACCTTTTAAATGCGGTAGAATAATTTCGGAAAAATTTAAAAGATAAAAGCACAAAAAAAAACACGCTTTTTGTAGGAAAATTGCAGGGACTCTGCGTATTCTGCAGTGACGGCTGGCGTGCGTGAAATGATAGGAATTCTGCAACGGTCACTCCGTACGAGTACAGACGCGTGTGTGGCACGGGCGTAGCACGCGCATCGCACGGACCAAAGAAGTCCCACCCCTTTGTCTAAAAGAAAACGGTGGAACTTGTGGGACTGGGAGATAGGAAACAAGAAGGCAAGGCCGCGCGAAAGAAAAAAAATTTTCCCTCAAAACCGGGCCACAAGGTCAAGTTCTAAGTTCTACTTTTTCCATAAAGCGCCAAAAGTAGAACTTGTGGGACTGATGAAAAGGGGAAAATGTGTCCAGAGGCCCTAAAGAAAGAGCAACAACCTAATAAGGCTAGGACAACGACCGGGCGTCCCTGGCCAAATCCAAACAGGCCTCAAGCGGTGACCGGACGTGCTCGGCCGGTCGCCAAGAATCCAAGAGCACAGTGTGCGGAACAACCGATCGCCTTCCAAAAGCATCGCTACGACCGGTCGGTTACGACCGGTCACCTGAGATACAAAGGGTGGTACGAGAAGCGAGCGGTCATCTGTGACCAGTCGCCTAGTAAGGCATAGATAGCGACCGGTCGTCTGTGACCGGTCGGTAGGGAGATTAGGATAAGATATTTGTCAGATATTTTGTAAGCCGAGATATTTCTGTGCCAGCCTGGCACAACGGGATAGGCCAGAAGGCAGATGGGAAACACTATAAATAGGGGTTCACCCCTTAATAAAAGGCACGCGAACAATACTTGAGAATCTTCATTGTTGCATTGTGTTGTTGCGAATCTCTCTCCTCCACCCCCGTTCTTGCGCTCCCCCTTTCGGTAACAAGGTAACTCGGTAGAATTCATCAGTAGATTAGAATCCCAATCGTTAGACCACGAGAGAAGACGGTGTGAGGATCCCGGGTTTGTACTATTTCAACACTCATCTTCACAAAGAATGTTCTTTACACACATCTAAATCCTTAAACTACACTACATCACAATATAGTGCATAAACTTAAATTGTTTGGCACTTAGGCCCTTAAATTGCATAAACCTTAAACACTGAATTTCCCACATAGATAATGCCTTTGACTTGCAATTACATACAACAACACATATGCCCTTTAATAGTTTCCTTGAGAGCATTTTACTAGGTCATTCACCTTTGGCTCCTTAGGTATTTTATTAAGCAAATCAAGCTCATTTTCCTAAGGCATTTAAACTACATTGAGATAGTTTGTTTACCTCTTTTTCCTCACAAACTTCTTTCTTGTTTCCTTGTAAAACCGGTAAGGATGTTTGGTTGTTTGTCAACTTCTAAACAATGTACAATTAATAGAATGAGTATTCAAGCATTATGCTTCATCTCATTGTAAACCCTAGGCACATATATTGTCTTAACACATTAAGGTAATTGTTTTACCTTGGAATTGGAAGAGAACTTGAATAAGTATCAAGAGAGGACTCCACCAAGCCCTTGAATGATTGGAATGTAGCTAGAACAAAGCAAGGTAAATACACCATTAGTGGTGATATTCGGTCAACATAAAAACATGGAGGAAACATGGATTTTCTTTGAGTTTCCTTACCTTGAAGCAAAGGAGAACAACAAGGTGTGAAAAGATGAGGTCAAGCTCCATCAATGGTGAATCTTCTTGGCACCGAAATGAGGCTTTTGAAGATTTGAAAAGATAGGAGTGTAGAGCTTGCTCCAACTAGAAGAATGGTGGTCTTGAAATTGAATTTAGACCATGGAGCTAGGAGTTACAAGCATTCAAAGATGGAGTTCTTGTGTGGAACTATAGCAAATCGTAAATGGAAGGGAGGAAGGGAGCTTGAAGACGTGGGGAATGAAGGAGGAAGGGAGAAATGAAGATAAGTTTTGCTTTTGGAAGATATTTTATTATAAAGTAACTTTCTTCTTTTACTTACTTTTCCTTCCTTTCTTTAATTGATTTCTTTTACATGTTGGTGACTCACCATGATAAAAACCGGCCCCCATCTCTACCTAGGGTATAATAGTCTTTGTTGACCAATAAACTTACTTATACTGACTTATGTTATAAATTTGCACATTTTGGTTACTATTCACAAACTAAGGCACATATTTGTGAAATTTTTGATTTCCCATTGATATAGACTTCCAAATGTGATACTATATAGTACACATGTTAATTAAAGAGTGATGATGGACATTTAGCCATTCAAACTCATTTACAAGACAATTTTTCAAAAATGTGCTTTAAGACTCCTTAAAGCACATTTTGTGTTTTAACTTGTTTTCAAGCTTGGTTTTCTTTGGTAATTGGTTTAATATGTTCATTAACATATTTTATAAGGTATAGGTATGACCTTTAGGTCTTATACAAATTTATCCCAAGCTTAGAGCACATTTTTGCTCTTATTGACTTTAAGGTATATTCTTGTGTTTTATTTGGTTTAACTGTCTACCAAAGTTTCCTAAGGACTTAATTAGCCTTATTAAATCATAATTGAATATTATCAAGTCTTGGTAGGCTCTTTGGGTCCTAACCAAGTTCACTCCTAGCTTAGAGCATGTTTTGCTCAAACTGTATCTTAGTGCTTTATTGCATTTTACTATGGTTTAAATTGTTCACTGATGTTTCTAAGGCACTTTTTAGCCTTTACATACCATAGTTTAACATTTAAACAACATATCAAGGTTTGGGGTATTTCAATCTACCCCCCTTAAAAGAACTTCGTCCTCGAAGTTCACACTTCCCACACGTCATTTGGATTAGAACGTAGGAATCACTTGGAAATAAACTTCCATAGCCAAACAGATTTTACCTCACAACCTCGAACTTAATGGTCCGGGTAGCATATTCACATCCATACATAACATAACATACTCCCATGATAACCTCGGACTCATGGTCCGGGTACCTTAACAACATTTACACATACATAACAACCCTTAGACTCTCTGGTCTTGGGTAACATAACAACATTTAGACACATAGGTCTTGATAACATAACAGCCTTTAGACACATAGGTCTATGTAACACAACAACATTTAGACTCATAGGTCTTGATAACATACACTTTTGGAACTCAAGGTCAAAATAATATTTATTACACATACCACACAACATGTCTTAGCATGTATAACAATCAAAAATATCTTTGATATACACTGTGATCCCGCAGAACCCGATCGTGATGGACACCTTCCGTCCCCGTTCCTTTGGGAGATCAAAACAATCACTTAAATTTAAAATTTTTTTTTCCTTGTGAGGTTAAGTAAGAGAACTTTAATTATGTAAAGTATCTATCGACGTTTTATAAATACCAATTCAAAATCCTTTTTGAAAAGACATACAGCTCCAAGTCCAACTTATGCTCTTTGCTTCTTTTCTTAGAGTGGTTAATTGTGACCACTTATAGGGAGCTTCAAGAATCATCCAACCCTGATGTGATCAGCATCAGTGTTGAACTATCCTTCCACCCCAATTTGTGTTCGGCTTCCCTGATTGCATGCAAATCAAGTTCCACCTCCCCTTCATTTTCAAGCATCAAATAAATCACTCATTTCCGATTTTCTATCTTTTTAATCATTCTAATCATGATCATAACATCTCCAAGGGATAGAACTCCGTCTATCAGTTACCTCCATTCACTTTAATGCTGTTACCTAGGGAATCTTATTCTCACTAGGTTCTATGTCGGTTTCATACCCTTTCATGAATCACTATATAGTATATATATACACATATATTTTATCAAAATACAACACACAGTTTCACATTTATACACTGTCGGGGTTTTTGTTCCCCGGGAGTTTCTCTACTCCCCACACTTGTACCATCACACACAACTGTTAATAAATCAACACACTTATCACAATGGTATTCGCATCTTCTGTGCGCAATTACCACAATTAAACCATGAATGAATGCGTATGTTTACGTAACACACGCACCAATCATCAAAACAAATTATTTGTGTTATGCACAACAGAAGTCACGTACACTTGTACGGTAATACACACTAAGTGGTTTTGCGCTCTACCCCCCTTAAAAGGGATTACACCCACGTAATCAATCACTTAAAATGTTCTGCCGTCGTGAAGTGTTTTAACTTCCACGCGGTCTATTATAGAATGGATTCTGATTAGAGGATCTTAACCATATTAGCGGTTTAGTTCCTAAACCAAGAATTCTCATTGGAGTTTGCTTTAACTCTTAACTGGTTTTGGTTCTGGCCTGTGAGGCTTCTAGGCGTTGATAATTAGCCATTTACTCATATTCACTATGCACATTGTACACTTGACTCACTGGTTCACTAGCGTCTGCTGCGCAACTCTGACAACTGTAGGGCTTAGTTTGCCCCATTCATTATTCTCACTGTATTGTTCACCTCCTATTTATCACCTTCATCTTGGTAACAATGGTTTCTCAACCGACGCGTGGTATCCCTTACCGTTAGGGAACTCGGTGAGTTACAAAACTTCCATCCACTTCTCTAATAACTTACTGCGTAAACTGCAATGTATTTCACAATGATTGACTTGTTCCCTTCCGATTAACTATCGGTTGAGATTGAGCTACAACCTAGTGTGTAGTGCTCTCTCAGCTATTTCCAACATTTGGGGTATATTCCATACCGATGTTTGGTAGTTAGTGCTACTGTAGTCACTTACTGTTAATCATGCCTCCACATTTGGTTCTGTACAAGTACCCTTTCATGGTATGTCTTTGCATTTCCTATGCATCAATCACTATGGCGTTATAAGCCGTTTTCTGTTTCCACCAAATTAACATTTCCAAAACCCTCTCCATCACACTCGATCATTACTGTTCAAATGCAATACCAAAACACTCAGTCATACAGAGTGCAGAGGCGTAAACTCTTGACAGTAAATCTCTCATGCGATTCACAACGGAAACCACACTGTGTTTCATTGAGATTCTGATCTCGTAATACTGGCTACTGGCTTACTGCCTAGTTTGTTTATCATCACTTACCTTGCATCACCACTGAATTTAATTCATAACTGCTCTTATCTGCCATATCATTATTTAACAACACTTATACAACGGTCGCTTGCATGCGCACCGTGCTCTTCCATTGCATCATAATAACTTACATGGTATTCACTGTCACATAACTTCCACACATATCTTAATTATTCACACTATGGTTCGTCATTCATTTGGATGACTACCGATTGCTCCTTGAGCATTGATCATTCGAGTCACAAGCCGGCATTATTCAGCTCGGTGTTTCACTTTATACACACATACTACTAAGCTAACTGCTCTCTTTCAATAATAATATCGTCCATCCTTAATGAAATACCCCAAACTTAGATATGGTGTTTAAATGATAAACTAAGATATAAGGAGGCTAAATAATGCCTTAGAAACATTAAGAAACATTTCTAATCAAAGAAAATATAAGGATACACCAAAAGAGCAGTTTTAACAAAAACGTGCTCTAAGCTTGGAGAGACTTGGGAGAGTACCCAAATATTGTTCTAAGACCTTAGTAATATCCTAATGGTCATTTCAAATCAATTACCGAAGAAAACCAAGCTTGAAAACAAGTTAAAACACAAAATGTGCTTTAAGGAGTCTTAAAGCACGTTTTTGAAAAATTGTCTTGTAAATGAGTTTTGAATGGATAAATGTCCATCATTACTCTTTAATTAACATGTGTACTATATAGTATCACATTTGGAAGTCTATATCAATGGGAAATCAAAAATTTCACAACAATGTGCCTTGTTTTGATGAATAGTGAATTAATTAAGCTAGTTTATAACATAAGTCTATATAAGTGAGAAATTTGGTCAACAAAGTCTTAAATACCCTCATTACTAAAAGGGGGCCGGTTTCTTAGGAGGTGAGTCATCACCTTCATGAGTCATTAAGCAAATAAGAGAGCAAATGAGAGTTATAAAGTAAAAGCACTATTCACCTTTTAAGATAAATATCACATTTTACTTACCTCTCTCCTCACTTCTTCATTCTCCCTTGTTTCACACGGTTTCTTGCTCTCTTTCTCTTCTCCATTAACGTGAAGCTCTTCTCCATGCTAGCTCCACCTTCTCTTGCACACAACTCACTCATTTTAGCTCCAAATCCAAAACAAAATACATATTCTTCTTAGTTAGCTCAAGCTCCTCCTTTCTATCTTTTCAAAACTTCAAGAGCTTCATCTTGGTGCCAAGTCAAACCACCATTAGAGGAGGAAATTCAAGTTTGGAGACTCCATTGGCATCTCCATTCTCTTAAGGTAAAGAAAGTGTAAGAAAATCTAGGTTTCCACCATTTTCTTCACATGTCCGAAAATATATACTCATGGAACTCCATGTTTATGCCTTGTTCTAGCTTGATTCTACTGTTCAAAGGAGAGAGGAGGTCCTTCTTGCTTCATATCCAAGCTTGTCTTGAGGAACTAAGGTAAAACAATCAATTCAAAACCTTAAAACACATTTTAACCTAGGTTTTATTCCTTAAGGTAAATGTGTTGTCTAGTACTCATTGGAGTCATTGGATATTGGTTTGAACATTGGCAAGGAGACACACATTGGTGACCGAGATTGAACAAAGAAAACCTAAGGAAGAAAGCTTTGTAAGCTTGTAAAAGAACAAGGTAAATTACTTACCTTAAGATGTCTTGTTGTTTAAGGGAATGGGATTTAGGTATATGATGAGTTTAGTAGTGAGTTTACATTAGAAAAGGGTTATATAAAACCTAGGAGAAACAATGACTATACTTGTGAACTTGTGACTAAGGAGCAAATGAGAAAAAGAGATAGTTTAAGAATATCAAGGTGAAGTACAAGAAGCATTTTATTTCAATGGGAGCCTTGTTTAGTGTATTCGCAGGTTGAAGGCAACTATATGTGGAGATTCAGTGGTTAAGATTATTGTCATTTAAGGGCCTAAGTGCCAAGCACTTTGAGTTTAAGTAATATATGATGATGTGGTGAAGTTTAGTGAAAATTGTGTGATAAGTGTTGTGATAAGAATTTGCGTGGTATTGGTTGTTTGATGGAGAAAAACCATGTGTTAGGAGGTACTATATACTAGAGAACCCATGGCAAAATTTAAAGGAGAACTTAGGTGTGTAAGATATTCTAAGGGAATTTAATGACTAAGGAAGTACTAGGATGTTCTATAGGTTGTCTTGATGAAAAAGAGTGAGAATTAGGTGTTCTAATGACTTATAATGACTTAGGTATCACCATGGAGGATTTATGAATCAAGAGAATGTATTTGAGTATTTAGGACTTAGGCAAATGTTGGTGCACAACTAGGAAGGAAATAATGTGTTGATGATGGAAGTTTAAACTTGTGAAGGAACTTTTAGTAAATGCTTAAAAGAGTTTTAGATAGTGAGAGATGCTTGGGAGATGATGTTATAGTGGTGAAGAAAACATTTGGCATAGTGGTTACATTAGGTATGAACCACCACCTAGAAACCTAGAGGAAAGCATTACAAGTGTAGCATTATTACAAGGAAAATGCATAATGACTAAGGTGGATTTTGGTGAATGGTTTAATGTGTTTAGAGGAGGGCTTAAGGTGTATTTGAGGTGCCCAAATGAGGTTATAGCATATTAGAATATATGAGGAGAAGTTTGGAGTTGAAAAGAGAATTTAGAAACAAGGTTCTGGAGCCGGCCGACCTTAGGACCGGACTTGCAAGGTCGGTCGAGCTCAGTTTACACTACCGGAGAAAGTTTCTGGAATGGACCGACCTTGGGACCGGACTTGCAAGGTCGATCGGGCATGTATTTTGTACGGTAATAAGTCTCTGGAATCGACCGGACATAGGACCGGACTTGGAAAGTCCGGTCGAGCTTAAATTTCCCTCGGGGAAACTCTCGGGAATGGACCGACCTTGGGGACCGGACTTGCAAGGTCGGTCGGGGTAGAATTTTCAAACGGTGAAGTGTTCTGGAATGGACCGACCTTAGGTAAGGTCGGTCGGAAGTCCGGTCGGGCCAAAAATTAAAAAAAAAAAAAAAGAAATTTTGAATTCTAAGAATGGCAATGGGTAATAAGGTATGCCTTTGGTAGGGTAGTAATGATTGGGACCCTAAGAACTTAGGGAATTAAGTTAAGATTAAGTATAAGTTTTAATGTTTAAAGTTAAGATTGTAAGCTAAGTGGCAAAGACTTAAGAGGGTATTAAATGGGAATCTTTAGAGACTAAGTGAGTTAAGAAAGGTGCAAATAACTAATGACCTAAAAATGAATGAATGTTTTAGGTTTGTGAGTTGGGAGCCCGAAGAAGGTTAAACAAACAACGATCGACGGTGAACGGTACAATCCTTCTTGTGACCTGCTTGCTAACGAGGTGTCCCTCGGCTTGTGTGCTATCTGTTTAATTGCTATGACTAAAACAAGATAAAGCATGCAACCGGATTATATTGTTCTCGTTGTGATTGTGTTATATTTACACTAACCCGCGAGACTTGAGATTGTTACTAACCAAGTTTAGTACTTACTAAGTTAAGAATAAGAGTTAAGTTTGATGGTCGTTGGTTAATGCCCGTTAGGGCTTAGCTAGCACATGGTGTTTAAGATGTCTACTAACTGGAACTTGAGTGAGGAAACCCGGGACCGATCTCCGGTCATGCATGCTAAGGAAAAAGGGGGACGGTATCTGAATCAGATCCGCCCTCCGCTTAAGGACTTGTCTTCGGACTTGTAGCCTAGGGCCGGTTGCCGGCTCAGCTACGCTGGACTCCCGTCCAGAGTAGGTGGCATTAAGATGGTGCGGTGGGATCACCTAAATCCCAGGTTCGAATTAAGCTACAACCAATCCCTTCCAGGAAAGGTTTGTATACTGAGATTAAGATTAAGATTAAGATTGAGATTGAGATTAAGGTAAGGTAAGGAACTGAGATTAAGGAAATGAGGACTAAGGAGGGGGTTACTAACCCACTTGATAAGGGAACGCTTGAGTCGTTCATTGCTTGTGAACTGTATATGTTCATCTGTGGTTATTGTTATTGCACTTCATATTATGCTTGTGTATGTAATCAATTTCCATGCTATCGACAATTAGTCGTCGTAGCCCCGTTAGCTTGGGGGCCATGAGAGGGTGTACCAGCATTCGTGCTGACCCCCTCGGGGGCTATTTTACACTTGCAGGTAAGAGACCCATGAGGACGCACTACGAGAGTAGGAGCGGTTAGACTTAGGGTGGGTTGTTTATTTTGAGTTCGGGTTGCGCCTGTGCACCCGACTGTTTAGATTGAACTGAAGTAAGTTTGAGATTATGATTAAGATATTAGTACTCAGTTGGTTGTGGTATTGTAAATGTTGATGTTTGAGTTGGATGAGTATTTTGGACAAGTATTGTAAACGTTAAGCCGGTATATTCTAACGATCAGACCGTGGCAAGGTCCAGGTGTTGTTTATTTCCGCTGCGACGTATTCGATTAAGTGTTCAGTTTGCGATAACCACGATAGGCTTTGGATGGGGTGTTACAAAAAGTGGTATCAGAGCGTAGTTGCGCTCTGATCAAGAAATACCGGACATGAGTAACCACCGAGTTAGGATATAAGTTAAGGAATAAGTGTTGGGTTAAGGGTGTGAGAAGTTAGAGTGAGTAGAGTCAGATGACCACTAATAAGTGTGGATTGTCTTTACCGTCTACGGACGTTATAAATTTACTAACCAAAACGGTGGTGAATGTGAATCTAATGTAAGTTATGCTTGTTCAGATGGCAGGACGCCCTAGAGGAGGCCGAGGTCGCGGCCGGGGTGAGGATACTTCAGGGATACCTGGAGGGCAGACGATCGCAGAGATCGTAGCTGCCGCTTTAGGGCATATGGGCTATCAGCCTGGTGTGGGTGCACCACCTCCACCGCCACAACCTAGGGAACCAAATTGGGTGAAGAGTCTTGCAGACCTTCGACCCGCGCATTTTAAGGGGGAGACCGATCCCGCCAAGCTTGAGGCGTACATCTCCGAGCTGGAGACTGCCTTCGAGACCCTTGACGTCCCTGCTGGGATCAAGGTGCGCTTAGCTGCTTTCTATCTGAAGGGGGCGGCAGGCGATTGGTGGAAGCTGGTGAGGGCCGAGCATGTGGCCAATCCAGAGTTCGGCTGGGAGCAGTACACCGCCTTGCTACGAGCAAAGTACTACCCCGCCCATGTCCAGACGAAGAAGCGCTTGCAGTTGGATGCGCTTAAGCAGTCGGACAAGATGACAGTGGACGAGTATTACTCAGAGTTCACTGCCTTGCTCCGTCTTCTGCCGGGTCTAGGGTATTCTGACCAGATCTTGGTGGACCGCTTCTATGGCGGGCTTAGCAATCGACTCCGCTACGGCATGGGGCCGACGAGTTACACTACTTGCAGGTAGTAAGAACGATTGAGACTTGAGTAAGTGGTGAATAAGATTTAGATTATGAGAAATAAGTGTGATTAATATTATGGAAAAGCAGGAGTGCTATCATGCCGCTGCTAAGGTTGAGATTACCGTCCAGCTGAGGGACGAGGAGAATGCTAAGAGGAAGAGTGCTGGGAAGAGCTCAGAAAGTCAAGGGCAAGGAGGGTACAAGAAACAAAAGTACCAGCCTCAGGCCCAGAAAAATCAGAACCCGAAAGGGAAGGAGGAAAAGGAGAAGGCTTCGGAAGAGCCATTGAAGCTGACGTATGCTATTGCAGCTACACCCCTGCGCTCTAAGGCGCCAAAGGGTGAGAAAAATTGATATTGAATGAGTTAAGAAATAAATTAGTAACCGTTTTAGATATGAGAATTGACAATATGAATCATCAGGATCTGAGACTGAGAGGGGAGCCGGTTGTGGCTACCAGAGACGCTTCATTTGTAGGTGGTGTCACAAGGACCACCCCGGGCTCGACTGTAAGGGAAACAAGGTGGAGTGCAACTTCTGCGGAGTGTATGGACACCGGGCATACGAGTGTTACCGGAATCCTGCTAGCAGAGCCTATAGGCCCGATACCAGGGGCAAGGGCAAGACCGATCAGGGAGCTGGATCTGACGGTCAGAGGAAGGTGCAGCAGCCGGCGAACAAGAACCCACGGGTGACCCAGAAGACGGGGCCCACTTTACACATGGTGGACCGGGACGATGAGCCTGAGCCCTCATCGAGGCTAGGTACCACTATAACCATTTAGTAATAAAACTACCTGCTTACCGCATTATCATGCATGTTTGGTGAAATAAATGAGTTAAGTAAGAATAAGATGAGATTAGAACTTAAGTGAGATATAACCTACTACCACTCTAGGAAGATTCAACATCTGCTACCCAATACCATCTACACCTAACCCGGAGCACACCGACATCGAAATCATAGACTTTCCAACCGAACAATGTCAGGTTATCCGCCCAGGTATGATTCTATTAAGGGGATACCTGACATCCGAAGCACAAATAGCCATCATCAGGAGATGCAATCAACTAGGAATGGGACCGGGAGGTTTTTACACACCGGAGTACCCAGGGGGAGCAAGGATGAAGTTAAAGATGATGAGCTTGGGCAAGGATTGGAATCCGTATGCCAAGAATTACCAAACCATGAGGGAGCAAGATGGAGTCTCACCACCGGGAATACCCGAAGAGTTCCATCCAGTTATTACACAAGTCGTGGAAATCGCTCAGCAGTTGGAAGCTGAACCGATTCCAGACATCCAGCCAGACATTTGCATTGTAAACTTCTACGAAAAAGATGGGAAACTGGGACTGCACCAGGATAAGGACGAGACAACGGAGTCTCTCGAAAGAGGGATACCCGTAGTGTCTTGGTCCATTGGAGATGATGCGGAGTTTTTATACGGCGAGCAGAAGCGTGCGGACCGTGCAGATAAGATAGTACTTAAGTCAGGTGATGTATTAATTTTGGGAGGAGAATCAAGGATGTTATACCATGGAATTAAGAGAATCAAGCTGAATACAGCACCGTCAGCAGTAATCAATGCGACGCATATGAGACCAGGAAGATTAAACCTAACCTTTAGACAATATTAGCCATGTAATGTTAGAATGAGATGAGAAATGAGATGTAAGATTGAAGCACATGTTGTAAACAGGATGGTCATGAATAAAATAACAGTGTTGTTCATATAAATTGATTACGACTCTTGTTATACCATCAATACTCATGGAGCTTGTGAACACAATTAGGTTATGGACTCGGTACGGAAGGTGCACTAAGCATACTTACAGAGGCACAGGCCGACGCCAGCGGTACTATCCTCACCGGCACCTTTCCGATCAATGGGATTGAGGCATCAGTTCTCTTCGACTCAGGGGCCTCGCATACCTTTGTCTCAGCATCATTTGCGAGCAGGTTGGGGCTAGACACTGATGAGCTACCCGACTTCACGGTTACGCTCCCGTCTAAGGAGAAGGTTCGTTGCACTCGTTACTACCGAGGAGCCACCATCAGAATTAAGGGGGAAGACTTCCCAGTCAGTTTCATTGAGTTCAGTAAGCTAGGATTTGATGTTATCTTCGGGATGAACTGGTTGGAGCGGCACAAGGGACGTATCCTCTGCGCCGAGCATAGATTGCTGCTCAGGAGTCCGTCTGGGGTAACAATATCATACCGCCAAAGGCCCAGAGAGCCTTCGACTAAGATCATCACCGCCATGGCAATGCATAGAGAATTAAGGAGAAAGGAAGAAGTATACCTCTGCTATGTACAGGACATAGAGAGAGACCCTGAGTTCGACCCCGACTTACCGGTAGTGTCGGAGTTCCCCGACTTATTTCCACGGGAACTGCCCGGCATGCCACCCACTCGGGAGGTAGAGTTCACCATTGAGCTGCTACCTGGTACCGGACCGATAGCCAAAGCACCATACCGCATGGCTCCGGCAGAAATGACTGAATTAAAGGAACAATTGAAAGATTTGTTGGATAAAGGATTCGTTAGACCAAGTGTGTCACCATGGGGAGCACCAGTCCTCTTCGTGAAGAAGAAGGATGGTAGTCTCCGCCTCTGCATCGACTACAGAGAGCTGAATGCAGTGAAGAATGAAGTAAGTACCCACTACCCGCATTGACGATCTGTTCGATCAGTTGAAGGGAGCATCTGTGTTTTCCAAGATTGATCTCAGATCGGGGTATCATCAGATAGCCATTAAGGAGGGAGATATTGAGAAGACGGCATTCCGGACACGATACGGCCACTATGAGTTTACAGTGATGCCGTTCGGTTTGTCGAACGCACCGGCGAAGTTTATGGATCTGATGAACCGCTTGTTCCGGGAGCAGCTGGACAAGTCGGTTGTGGTTTTTATTGATGACATTCTGATATATTCAAAGTCTAAGGTTGAGCATGAGGAACATCTGAGGAGGGTATTGGAAATATTGAGGGAGAACCAACTATATGCTAAGTTCTCCAAATGTGAGTTTTGGCTTGACCAGGTCTCTTTCCTAGGTCATGTCATCTCAGATGCTGGGATCGCAGTGGATCCAGCAAAGATTGATGCAGTACGTACCTGGCCAAGGCCGAAGACTGTTACCGACATCCGAACCTTTCTCGGTCTGGCAGGCTACTACAGGAGATTTGTTAGAGATTTCAGCAAGGTCGCGAAGCCAATGACCAGTCTGATGAAGAAAGACGCACAATTTCTGTGGACAGTTGACTGTGAGAGATCATTTCAGCGCTTGAAGGACTCACTGACCACTGCACCGGTACTGACCATTCCAGACGGTACAGAGGGCTTTGAGGTTTATTGTGATGCATCCGGCAGAGGGCTGGGTGGGTTGCGTACTCATGCAACATGGCAAGGTGGTGGCATATGCCTCACGCCAGTTGAAGAAACATGAGGAGAACTACCCCACACATGATTTAGAGCTGGGAGTTGTAGTCTTCGCTTTGAAGATATGGCGCCACTACTTATATGGGGTTAGTGTCACGATCTACACCGATCACAAGAGTTTGAAATACATATTCACTCAGAAGGAGTTAAATCTTCGACAGAGGAGATGGTTAGAGTTTCTGAAAGACTATGACATTGACCTCCAATACAAAGAAGGGAAGGCCAATGTTGTAGCAGATGCCCTGAGCCGTCGAGCACACTCACTCCATTCGTTAGTTTCTTTCTCCAGCTTGGTTGATGAGGTGCGAGAGGCTCAGAGGACAGATGAGTATATGAGAGAGGTCAGACAGAACCTGACAGATGGTACCTTTGAGAGTCAGAAATACGACTTCAGACTTCATGATGATGATCTGATCAGACTTAAGGGCCAATTATGCATACCACGAGGCAACACAGATCTGAAAGACCGTATACTTAGAGAATCACACTGTTCTTCAGTTTCCATCCATCCGGGAGCCTCTAAAATGTATAAAGACATGAAGAGATACTTCTGGTGGTCGGGGATGAAGACAGATGTTACCGAGTTCGTCTTGAGGTGTCTCACATGCCAGAAGGTGAAATTCGAGCACCGACGACCGGGCGGAATGGTACAGTCGATGCCAGTTCCGGAAGTGGAAGTTCCATGATATCTCCATGGACTTCGTAGTTGGACTTCCACCTGCTAGGGGAGGTCTCAACATGATATGGGTGGTGGTGGATCGCCTTACCAAAGTAGCCCGATTCATACCAATGAAGGATACTTGGAAGGTGACCAAATTAGCTGAGCTATTTGAGAAAGAAATCATGAGACATCACGGCATACCTAAGACCATAGTGTCAGATAGAGATACCAGATTCCTTTCGAGGTACTGGAGAGCTACCAGAGAAGCGTTGGGTACAGAACTCAAGCTGAGTACCGCGTTCCATCCTCAGACAGTTGGTCAGACTGAGCGTACTATTCAGACACTCGAGGACATGCTGAGAGCATGTGCCTTAGACTTCCAGGGCAGTTGGATTGACAGATTGCATCTGATCGAGTTTTCATACAACAACAGCTATCGCGCTTCGATCAAGATGGCACCTTTTCAAGCGTTGTACGGTAGACCATGTCGTACACCGCTCTGCTGGGATGAGTCGAGTGAGACGGTCATTATAGGACCAGAGTACTTAGAACAAGTTAAGGCTGAAGTTCAGCAAATCAGGGAGAACATGAAAGCTGCTCAAGATAGGCAGAAGTCGTATGCTGATGTTCGACGACGGGACCTGGAGTTCGCAGTGGGCGACCGGGTATTTCGAGTATCACCGATGAAGGGTGTATTCAGGTTTGGGCAGAAGGGCAAATTAAGCCCGAAATTTGTTGGTCCTTATGAGATTACGGAGCGGGTGGGCCCGGTTGCTTACAGGTTGAATTTACCTGCTGAGCTGGGTAAAGTGCATGATGTTTTTCATGTTTCACAGCTAAAGAAATACATGCACCACCCCTCCCATGTGTTAGAACCTGAGAGGTTGACTTTAGAACCAAATATGAGATCCGTGGAGACTCCTCAGAGAATCTTGGACAGCAAGACTAGGGACACTCGCCACAAGTCAGTGCGACTGGTGAAGGTTCTCTGGTCTAACCAGGATGTCGAAGAGGCCACGTGGGAATTAGAGGATAAGATGAGGGCGAAGTACCCTTCTTTATTTACTGACTAGATGTCTATATAGGGTACGGGGCGTACCCCTTTTAAAGGGGGGTAGAGCTTCCTCGCTTTTGAGTTAGGAAACGAAACGATCATGTTTGTCGTTTGTTTGGTTGTTAAGATGTGAATTGTGTAAGTTGCTACACTTCGGTGTAAGTTTGAGTTATGTATGATACTTATGTATTGTATTTGAGATTGACCTTTGAGTCTTGAGATGTATGAATGTGAATATAAGATGTGGTATTAAGATTAAGAGAATGTTGTTACCGTGAATGGTTAAGCACATGTGTGAACTTTGAGGACAAAGTTCTTTTAAGGGGGGTAGATTGAAATACCCCAAACTTAGATATGGTGTTAAATGATAAACTAAGATATAAGGAGGCTAAATAATGCCTTAGAAACATTAAGAAACATTTCTAATCAAAGAAAATATAAGGAAACCAAAAGAGCAGTTTTAACAAAAACGTGCTCTAAGCTTGGAGAGACTTGGGAGAGTACCCAAATGTTCTAAGACCTTAGTAATATCCTAATGGTCATTTAAATCAATTACCAAAGAAAACCAAGCTTGAAAACAAGTTAAAACACAAAATGTGCTTTAAGGAGTCTTAAAGCACGTTTTGAAAAATTGTCTTGTAAATGAGTTTTGAATGGCTAAATGTCCATCATTACTCTTTAATTAACATGTGTACTATATAGTATCACATTTGGAGTCTATATCAATGGGAAATCAAAAATTTCACAACAATGTGCCTTGTTTTGATGAATAGTGAATTAATTAAGCTAGTTTATAACATAAGTCTATATAAGTGAGAAATTTGGTCAACAAAGACTTAATACCCTCATTACTAAAAGGGGGCCGGTTTCTTAGGAGGTGAGTCATCACCTTCATGAGTCATTAAGCAAATAAGAGAGCAAATGAGAGTTATAAAGTAAAAGCACTATTCACCTTTTAAGATAAATATCACATTTTACTTACCTCTCTCCTCACTTCTTCATTCTCCCTTGTTTCACATGGTTTCTTGCTCTCTTTCTCTTCTCCATTAACGTGAAGCTCCTCCATGCTAGCTCCACCTTCTCTTGCACAATCTCATTTAGCTCCAAATCCAAAACAAAATACATATTCTTCTTAGTTAGCTCAAGCTCCTCCTTTCTATCTTTTCAAAACTTCAAGAGCTTCATTTTGGTGCCAAGTCAAACCACCATTAGAGGAGGAAATTCAAGTTTGGAGACTCCATTGGCATCTCCATTCTCTTAAGGTAAAGAAAGTGTAAGAAAATCTAGGTTTCCACCATTTTCTTCACATGTCCGAAAATATATACTCATGGAACTCCATGTTTATGCCTTGTTCTAGCTTGTTTCTACTCTTCAAAGGAGAGAGGAGGTCCTTCTTGCTTCATATCCAAGTTTGTCTTGAGGAAACAAGGTAAAACAATCAATTCAAATACCTTAAAACACATTTTAACCTAGGTTTATTCCTTAGGGTTAATGTGTTATCTAGTACTCATTGGAGTCATTGGATATTGGTTTAGAACATTGGCAAGGAGACACACATTGGTGACCGAGATTGAACAAAGAAAAACCTAAGGAAGAAAGCTTTGTAAGCTTGTAAAAGAACAAGGTAAATTACTTACCTTAAGATGTCTTGTTGTTTAAGGGAATGGGATTTAGGTATATGATGAGTTTAGTAGTGAGTTTACATTAGAAAAGGGTTATATAAAACCTAGGAGAAACAATGACTATACTTGTGAACTTGTGACTAAGGAGCAAATGAGAAAAAGAGATAGTTTAAGAATATCAAGGTGAAGTACAAGAAGCATTTTATTTCAATGGGAGCCTTGTTGTGTGTATTCGCAGGTTGAAGGCAATATATGTGGAAATTCAGTGGTTAAGATTATTGTCATTTAAGGGCCTAAGTGCCAAGCATTTGAGTTTAAGTAAATATGATGATGTGGTGAAGTTTAGTGAAAATTGTGTGATAAGTGTTGTGATAAGAATTTGTGGTATTGGTTGTTTGATGGAGAAAAAACCATGTGTTAGGAGGTACTATATACTAGAGAACCCATGGCAAAATTTAAAGGAGAACTTAGGTGTAAGATATTCTAAGGGAATTAATGACTAAGGAAGTACTAGGATGTTCTATAGGTTGTCTTGATGAAAAAGAGTGAGAATTAGGTGTTCTAATGACTTATAATGACTTAGGTATCACCATGGAGGATTTATGAATCAAGAGAATGTATTTGAGTATTTAGGACTTAGGCAAATGTTGGTGCACAACTAGGAAGGAAATAATGTGTTGATGATGGAAGTTTAAACTTGTGAAGGAACTTTTAGTAAATGCTTAAAAGAGTTTTAGATAGTGAGAGATGTTGGGAGATGATGTTATAGTGGTTGAAGAAAACATTTGGCATAGTGGTTACATTAGGTATGAACCACCACCTAGAAACCTAGAGGAAAGCATTACAAGTGTAGCATTATTACAAGGAAAATGCATAATGACTAAGGTGGATTTTGTGAATGGTTTAAGTGTTTAGAGGAGGGCTTAAGGTGTATTTGAGGTGCCCAAATGAGGTTATAGCATATTAGAATATATGAGGAGAAGTTTGGAGTTGAAAAGAGAATTTAGAAACAAGGTTTGGAGCCGACCGACCTTAGGACCGGACTTGCAAGGTCGGTCGAGCTAGTTTACACTACCGGGAGAAAGTTTCTGGAATGGACCGACCTTGGGACCGGACTTGCAAGGTCGGTCGGGCATGTTTTTTACGGATAAGTCTCGGAATCGACCGGACATAAACTGGAAAGTCCGGGAGTCTTAAATTTCTCGGGGAAACTCTCGGGAATGGACGATGGACCGGACTTGCAAGGTCGGTCGGGGTAGAATTTTCAAACGGTGAAGTGTTCTGGAATGGACCGACCTTAGGTAAGGTCGGTCGGAAGTCGGTCGGCCAAAAAAAAAAAAAAAAATTTGAATTCTAAGAATGGTAATGGGTAATAAGGTATCCTTGGTAGGGTAGTAATGATTAGGACCCTAAGAACTTAAGGAATTAAGTTAAGATTAAGTATAAGTTTTAATGTTTAAAGTTAAGTTTGTAAGCTAAGTGGCAAAGACTTGAGAGGTATTAAATGGGAATCTTTAGGACTAAGTGAGTTAAGTAAGGTGCAAATAACTAATGACCTAAAAATGAATGAATGTTTTAGGTTTGTGAATTGGGACCCCGAAGAAGGTATAAACAAACAACGATCGACGGTGAACGGTACAATCCTTCTTGTGACCTGCTTGCTAACGAGGTGTCCCTCGGCTTGTGTGCTATCTGTTTAATTGCTATGACTAAAACAAGATAAAGCATGCAACCGGTTATATTGTTCTCGTTGTGATTGTGTTATATTTACACTAACCCGCGAGACTTGAGATTGTTACTAACCAAGTTTAGTACTTACTGAGTTAAGAATAAGAGTTAAGTTTGATGGTGTTGGTTAATGCCCGTTAAGGCTTAGCTAGCACATGGTGTTTAAGATGTCTACTAACTGGAACTTGAGTGAGGAAACCCGGGACCGATCTCCGGTCATGCATGCTAAGGAAAAAGGGGGACGGTATCTGAATCAGATCCGCCCTCCGCTTAAGGACTTGTCTTCGGACTTGTAGCCTAGGGCCGGTTGCCGGCTCAGCTACGCTGGACTCCCGTCCAGAGTAGGTGGCATTAAGATGGTGCGGTGGGATCACCTAAATCCCAGGTTCGAATTAAGCTACAACCAATCCCTTCCAGGAAAGGTTTGTATACTGAGATTAAGATTAAGATTGAGATTAAGATTAAGGTAAGGTAAGGAACTGAGATTAAGGAAATGAGGACTAAGGAGGGGGTTACTAACCCACTTGTAAGGGAACGCTTGAGTCGTTCATTGTTGTGAACTATATATGTTCATCTGTGGTTATTGTTATTGCACTTCATATTATGCTTGTGTATGTAATCAATTTCCATGCTATCGACAATTAGTCGTCGTAGCCCCGTTAGCTTGGGGGCCATGAGAGGGTGTACCAGCATTCGTGCTGACCCCCTCGGGGGCTATTTTACACTTGCAGGTAAGAGACCCATGAGGACGCACTACGAGAGTAGGAGCGGTTAGACTTAGGGTGGGATTTTTTTGAGTTGGGTTGCGCCTGTGCACCCGACTGTTTAATTGAACTGATGTAAGTTTGAGATTATGTTTAAGATATTAGTACTCGGTTGGTTGTGGTATTGTAATGTTGATGTTTGAGTTGGATAAGTATTTTGGACAAGTATTGTAAACGTTAAGCCGGTATATTCTAACGATCAGACCGTGGCAAGGTCCAGGTGTTGTTTATTTCCGCTGCGACGTATTCGATTAAGTGTTCAGTTTGCGATAACCACGATAAGCTTTGGATGGGGTGTTACACTTAACATATTTCTTGAGCTTGGTTCACATAACTACCGCTCCTACGGTCTCACAATATCGAGAGGTATCCCCACTCTTAATGCAGTGGTTCGTTTACCACTCTATTCACTTATACAACATAAACTTCTGTAATCAATCTAATTTACATAACACATTTTATTTGTGGCTTATGAGCCTTACTGCGTCGAGCTCTGTCCATTGTGGACGGTTCACACACATTTATTTGTCCGTACAACATTACATGGTTTGGGCTCCATGACAAGGTCGTTGCATCACGTTTCCTTTCATGGGATTCCCCTTAGGATTGTCAGTCCGTCTCCTGATAACTTATGTCTAAACTGGGTGTTAATTTCAAGCCTTGTGCTTCTGTCATGCCATCACGTGCAACAATTATTGATGCGAACACCCTTTAAGGATTGCTCCTGGGTGTTACTAAGTTATGCCCTTACATCTGGTTCACATTTATTGGTATATTCCGTTAGCCACGCCGTTTGCATTCTTAACTGGCTTATTATATTCTTGTGTGAAGATCAACATTTCCTGGTAGTGTAAGTACTCATTCTGGGAGTTTCATCCCGTTCATTGCACACTAATGTGTCCACATTAGGCATCTGCCTTGCCATGTATAGGCTGGGTCACCGTTCCAGCTATCATGTTTATCCCTGAGGATCCTTAAGACGTATACGATGTCTTTAGATTACAGTTAGTGCACTTCGCACCTCCTGACTCTTAAGCATTTCGTTTAAAGGAATTCACTAATTCCTTTAGTCTCGTTAACTTAACTGAGTTCCTTTACTTCAACCACTCATGGTAAACCTTAGCTCTTGCTTGCCTTATACTGCTGACCGTAGTACGGAGTCGACTACTTCCCGTGTTCCGGACTCTACTCGTATACATATGTGGGGTACCATGCTGATACATTGCTACTTACCCAACTAACCCATAAGTAGGTCTGTCAGGCCCACAAGCTCCTATCGGAGTGTGGTCATCCCATATTACAGTTGGTACACTCGTAGTGTCCGTCACACGCCTAGGTGAAGTCTTCTGTTGTCAACTCCCTTATATTGTCTTATGACAACATGCATTTCGTGCTTCCCGAACTTAATCGAGGGAAAGTTTATCCATTGTTGTATCTTTATCAACTGCCCTTAGTTTACTGGTTTGGTTTAGAAAAAGGCTAGAAAGAAGTATTGGTTTGAAAGAAAATCTGGTTTTGAAAGAAAAGAGTTTGAAATAAATCTAGGTTAAAAGAAAAATTTCCATGGTTTTACAATGCCTTCTTGCCTTAACCAAATCTAGCTTCTTGCTGACTGGTGTACTTCCAATTACAAAGGTTAGGCCGTTAAGCCCTTCCACAGTTATGATGATCACAGTTAACTTCGTGGTACTTTACTAAGTACTTCGTACATGTTAAAATTTTCCTGAACAGTCCTGTTATAGCAGCACTTGCCATGGCAAGTGCGCCATGCTAACTGGCTTATCAGTTAAGCACACACACCGGTTGCGGCATCATTCTTACCCGCACTTTCATCAGTGGCCTTGTTGGCCCTCACTTGATCTTACTGTCTTGATAATAACTCCTCTAGGTGACTTCTCGCTGTATTCACGTGATAATCATTAACTAGGGTGTTTCCTATTCTGGAGACCCCCTTTTTTTTTGTATTGTTTCCTCTTCGTAGCCCGTTCCACGCCCTTGTCGTGGTTACTGAGACTCATCTCCTGTTTGGGCACTATGTTGTAGTTCCTTAGTCGGTTGGTATACCGTTGGTGTATCATTTAACAACTGTGGTCCCGTAGACACTCATCTCGGGTTCCATTAATCCACTTCTTGCCTGTTGCATGGTTGGTCATTCTCGACTGCTCAGCATGTCGACCCAGGTTGCCGGAAATTCTATTCGCTTATACACAAAATTCCTCATTCTTCGCTATTTAATGCGGTTAACATTGTTCAGATGGAAACCGTCTCCGGGATTCCCACCTTTCGGGATCTACCGTATGACAGGTTCTCCATACCTTTAGAGGTACTTAATAACAGCCAGATCGGGTATTCCCAAGTATGAGAGGACTTTCCTTTCTCTGGCGTTGTTTCCCAAGTTATAAAACAGGGATTGTGGAGGGTGGGTTGGACACTGTAGGTTTCTAGTACACACTGGTTACTCCTAACTAGCGTATCTCTCACGCTATCACTCAACCCTTAACCCAAAGTACTAAAATCCTAACTCGGTACTTCCTAAGCTCGGTAATTCAATCATCAGAGCGATACTTCGCTCTGATACCACTTTTTGTAACACCCCATCCAACAACAAACACATAACAACAATCTGAAGCGGAAAATATACTTCATCACATTACTTAACTTGTTGGTGTTACACGCCGTTAACCACCCTCGTGGCTAACAAGGCTATTACATAAACATTGTACCGGTCTGATGGACTAGATTCCCGAGCGACTACACACTACTGACCCTTCCGTTAACAATAGAAACAACATACACCTTCCAACTGTACCGAGTATTCACAAACTAATGCCGATAACAATTTCGGTCTTACTACACCTATTGTATATGTACAACTTAAACGATTACCCATGTACAACGACTACCCCGTCCTACTCTCGAACGGCTTCCAGCTCCTTGTACCTGAAATAGGAAAAGAAGAGAAAGGGTGGCCCCCGAGGGGCTCAGCACCTTTGCTGGTATGGTAATCCCGCAGCGCGCATGCTACCGGGCCACGCACAACTAATTGTCGCTTAGCATGCGGTTGATTATATTTAAATCATGCATGCAACAATAAACACACAACACATAACATTCCGCCTCAATGGGCTCAACGAACAGATAACACATCCTTACTTGATAAGTCACTCATGGTATTTATCACCCCTAGAGTGTTTCTCCTCCAATGGAGCTACTTCCTTAATAGACGACACTTACCCATTAATCGGGTTATCCTTAAACGCCTCTTATCATAAACTGGGTTTCATATCCATGATCCACATACTCCACATTTTACAACATATAACATACACTACATAACTACACCTTTCACGTTACAACGTGCACATAACAACATCGCAATAGAAATTGCATTACAACAACAACACATAACATAACGGGAGCGGTTCTCTTAGGAACCGACCCAAACATTGTTAATTCTAATAGTCGGACGAGTAACTTAAGTTAAGATGGTTCGGGTTTAGTGACCCGAACACACCACACAAACACATGTTCCCCCTAAACCGATCATGAGTCAGAATAGCTAAGCTTTGGAGGAAGCTAATGGGAGATCATAACCCGTGAGGGAAACAACCATAACAGAGAGAAGGGTAAGGCTAAGAAGGATACCCACTCCCAAACAACGCGCGACCGGCCTAACCGGATTCCTCACCACTGTTAGTACATATTTACTTGTAGATAAATAGTTAGAGCCCCACTATGGAGTCTATCACATACACACATTATACAACATTACTTCTGGGTTAAACATACGAGAGAGGTCCTTACATACACCCACACAAATATCACACAATTAACACACGCATAGCCGTGGTTAGAGCGTCCCATGGTTCGGGTCGCTTAATCCGAATACCGAACTCTCATGTGGTCCTAGACTCAGTTAACTAAGGTTAACACTTCCGAGGTTAAATGGTATCGGAGTTGAACACGCCACATAAATGAATTACTGTAAACTCATTACATGTTTTATCTTACAACGTGGCAAACATACAGAAAAACACATTGGCATACAAGCCGGTGTAATCCGGTAGGACACAGGTTGCAACAAAACCATACCTGTCACCGGAGTCCACTCTATCATGTCCACTTATGTTCCTCGAGCAATTCTCGAACAACTGATAACATTACATGTACTTTTATTAACATCGGGGTGACATGATTGTTTAAAGTCTAATGTTCATAACTTATCCCCGTTAACTTAGTTAAATAACTTCACACTTTAACTTGTTTTACTTTTACATTTTAGTACAACTTTTCCCCCACTAAATTGTCATTATAACTCACTTAACATGTCCCTAACAATCTTATAACATCATTCCTAACTAATCACCACTTTTAGACAACTTTTCCTAACCTAAAACAACATTTTTGGCCAAAACAGTGGCATGTCTGAACTTGTGTCCGGACTTCCCAAGTTCGGACGCAAGCCGTGACTTAAAACTGGAAACAGACGCATGTCCGAACATGTGTCCGGACTACGGAAGTTCGGACATGGGTCGAGGGAAATTTCAAAGTAAAATCTCATGTGTCCGAACCTGTGTCCGGACTTCCGAAGTTCGGACACAGTTCGAGACTCTGAGAATTTCTACGCAACAGGGCCTGTCCGAACGTCCATGTCCGGACGGATGTTCGGACAAGCCAAAACACTCACTTTCCAAGCCTTTAAACACTTAACCAATTTCCACCAAAATCTCTAACACTTATAATATTCCCTCCTTGGGTTTCTAAGTGGTGTTTCATGCCTATTGTAACCATTATACCATAATATTTCTTCTCCATTTGAACATCCACTCTTAAGCATCTTTTCTTACAACTAAATTCCTTATGTCATCCTTGTAGTCCTTTTACAAGTTTATTCCTTCTCCTTGATTTCCAAAGTTTGCCTAAGTCCTAGAACAACTCCTTTGATTTCTAGAACTTCCAAGACAATGTCTAAATCCTTGTAGCACTCTAAACACCTTAATACATCTTTATTTCCTAGTAAAACATTTAATCATTCTCAACACTTCCAAACTCACCAAAACTCTTTTTAAACACTTAGAACTTCTTATACATCATCTAAATTTTGACATGGGTTCTTCTAGCACATTGCTATACCAAAGCACATAGCTTTCACCATTAGACATTCAAGAGCACCTAGAATCCATCAAGAGTATTCTCACACACAAACACTTAGGTTTTCACCCTTTTACAACCAAAAACACTTAATCATTTAATGCACATTCCTTACACACAAACATATTGTTTTTCCTCTTTTAACCAACCAAGACACTCATCTTCACAAAGAATGTTCTTTACACACATCTAAATCCTTAAACTACACTACATCACAATATAGTGCATAAACTTAAATTGCTTGGCACTTAGGCCCTTAAATTGCATAAACCTTAAACACTAAATTTCCCACATAGATAATGCCTTTGACCTGCAATTACATACAACAACACATATGCCCTTTAATAGTTTCCTTGAGAGCATTTTACTAGGTCATTCACCTTTGGCTCCTTAGGTATTTTATTAAGCAAATCAAGCTCATTTTCCTAAGGCATTTAAACTACATTGAGATAGTTTGTTTACCTCTTTTTCCTCACAAACTTCTTTCTTGTTTCCTTGTAAAACCAGTAAGGATATTTGGTTGTTTGTCAACTTCTAAACAATGTACAATTAATAGAATGAGTATTCAAGCATTATGCTTCATCTCATTGTAAACCCTAGGCACATATATTGTCTTAACACATTAAGGTAATTGTTTTACCTTGGAATTGGAAGAGAACTTGAATAAGTATCAAGAAAGGACTCCACCAAGCCCTTGAATGATTGGAATGTAGCTAGAACAAAGCAAGGTAAATACACCATTAGTGGTGATTTTCGGTCAACATAAAAACATGGAGGAAACATGGATTTTCTTTGAGTTTCCTTACCTTGAAGCAAAGGAGAACAACAAGGTGTGAAAATGTAACACCCCAACTCAATCCAAATGTGGTCTCGCAACTTAACATTATATATATAAACATGTCACAGCGGAATTCTTTACAATCCAGGACCTTGCTACGGTCTGACTACAGAATTACCGAACATTAGTCCAACAACCTTAACCATTTACATATCCTTCTTACAATCCTCTCACAACCTATACATCTTACTAACTCAATTGCCATACGAGTGTACATGCACAACTCGTAGGCCACACTTAGTCCTTAACACTTGTACTCCTTCTTACTCTCGCGACAGCCGCCTCCTGATGTTCACCTGTGTAGTAAAAAAAAAAGCCCCCGAGGGGGTCAGCACGAATGCTGGTACGATCCTCTCATGGCCCCCAAGCTAACGTGGCTACGACGACTAATTGTCGATAGCATGGAGGTTGATTAGATGCACAACATAATAGAAAGTGCAGTAAACATCAACTCAGATATGAACAATCAAAGTTCACACACAATGAACGACTTAAATGTGCTCCCTTAATTAGAGAGTTAACTATTCAACTCCTCAAGTAATGTTCCCTCTTAATCTTAATAGTACAAACCATCCTTTAAGAAGGAATGGTTGCAACTTATCTTAATCTTAACTTAATCTTAATCTTAACAATACAAATCATCCTTTAAAAAGGAATGATTGTAACTTATCTCAATCTTAACTTAATCTTAATCTTAACAATACAAATCATCCTTTAAAAAGGAATGATTGTAACTTATCTCAATCTTAACTTAATCTTAATCTTAACAATACAAATCATCCTTTAAAAAGGAATGATTGTAACTTATCTCAATCTTAACTTAATCTAATCTTAACAATACAAATCATCCTTTAAAAAGGAATGATTGTAACTTATCTCAATCTTAACTTAATCTTAATCTTAACAATACAAATCATCCTTTAAAAAGGAATGATTGTAACTTATCTCAATCTTAACTTAATCTTAATCTTAACAATACAAATCATCCTTTAAAAAGGAATGATTGTAACTTATCTCAATCTTAACTTAATCTTAATCTTAACAATACAAATCATCCTTTAAAAAGGAATGATTGTAACTTATCTTAATCTTAACTTAATCTTAATCTTAACAATACAAATCATCCTTTAAAAAGGAATGATTGTAACTTATCTTAATCTTAACTTAATCTTAATCTTAACAATACAAATCATCCTTTAAAAAGGAATGATTGTAACTTATCTTAATCTTAACTTATTCTCAGAATACAAACCGTTCCTGGAGGGGAATGGTTGTAACCTAAGTCCAAACCTGGGATTAGGTGAGGATCCCACCGCACCATCCACCTTAATGCCACATACCCTGGATGGGAATCCAGCGTAGCTGAGCCGGCAACCGGCCCTAGGCTACAAGTCCGAAGACAAGTCCTTAAGCGGAGGGCGGATCTGATTCAGATACCGTCCCCCTTTTTCCTTAGCATGCATGACCGGAGATCGGTCCTGGTTTCCTCACTCAAGTTCAGTTAGTAATATCTCAGACCATGTTTGTGTGGTTAACCCTCTTTGGTTTATATCAGACCATATTAGGGTGTGTTTCCTTAGCCTCACTCAATTCCTTACTAAACGTTAGTTATTAAGTTCTCACGGTATGTTTGTTAGTTTTTCAAACATCAACACAACAATACAATAATCATAATATTCCGTTGCATGCTTTATCTTGTTTAGTGAGCACACACAAAACAGATAGCACACAAGCCGAGGGACACCTCGTTAGCAAGCAGTCACAAGAGAACTGTACCGTTCACCGTTGGCTGTTTTGGTTGCTTAATCTCTTCCGCGTCCAATTTCCAAGTCCTAAACATCTTCAGTTTTAGGTTGTTAATCCTTAACTCAATTCAACTTACTTATCTTACTTAACTTACTTAACCCTTAACGATCCCCACCTAACATCTCTTAAGTCTACAACTTAATCTTACGAACTTAATCTTAAACCTTTGATTATTCTTAACTTAATCCCTTAGGTCTTTATGCCTTTAATCATCATTGCCCCTTAATGGGTACCATTAATACCACTAACTCTCTTAGGGTTTCTTTCTTTCTTTTTTTTTTTTTTATGGTCCGACCGACCCACCGACCGACCCACCCCCTGGGTAGGTCGGCTGCAGAGAACATCCAACTTCACAGTTTCAGCCCGACCGACCCAGACTGGGGTCGGTCCCCTAGGTAGGTTGGCTGCAGAAACTTCCCATACATTGTCAAATTTTCTCCAAATTTTTCCTCAAGCCTTCTAATGTGTTCTAACATCATTTGGCACATCAAACACACCTTATAACCTCCACCAAACTCATTAAAACAACTTCCAAAGACCTTCTCAAACATTGGCTCAATTCTTACAAACACTCCTAACACTTATCATATAATTCCTTACATTACCAACTTGAATCTTTACCAAAACTTCAACCAACCCAAGTGTTTCTTTTCAACCCATATAGTTCCTCCTTAACATCACTACATTACATCTTTGCTTTGCTCAATCCTTTCAAGGTCATCTTGCATGTCCATGCACAATTTCTCTTCTTTTTATTTGTTACTCAACACTCCTAAACTCTTGAGCTTACTTATACATTGCTTTCCATTACCTTAACACCTTAACATGGTTCTTCATTTACCCTGACCATGTAACACCCTCCTTAAACATTCCCACCTCTTTTATGCATCTTATTCACCATTCTCATGATCATACTCTCTTTACATTCCCAGTCACTTTCCTTGACATTTGACAACATTCTCCCACACCTTTCTCTTCCAGATTCTTGCACAAGTCTTACAACTCCTCATACCATGACTTTGGTGTGTTCGATACACCCATCTAAACTCTAACTTCCTCATAGACCATTCTAGGTCATTCTCATCCTCAAGAACTCCTTAGTTAACTCATTTGCACTCAAATTCTTCCTAATGACTCCTAGTAAATCCTAGGTCATATTAATTCACCACCTTCACCTAAACACTTATTTTCTACTCAAATTTCACCATAGCTCCTCTAGTATATTCTCATGCCCAAATGCATTGTTTTTCTCACACACACCAAGTCCTTTCTCATCACATTTCCTCATCCAAATCAACTCATTCTTAATAACTCAATATAGTGCAATAATCTTAAATTGCATAGCACTAAGGCTCTTAAATGACATGGCTCTTAGGCCCTTAAATGACTTAAACTTAAACACTGAATTTCCCACATGTATAAGCTTTCAACCTACAAATACACTCATCAATCTCATAGTAGTTATAATGCTCTTAAAATCCACCTTAAACTTATATTACTAACTCATTCTCATTAGCTCCTTTATCACAAGTTCATAAGCTTGTTTAAGTTCTTTTTCTTAGGTTATATAACCCAATACACAATGTAAGCTCTAAGCCACATTGGTACTTATCTAAAACTCATTCCTTAATCTTAAACCACCATTAGGTAAGCATTTTACCTTGTTTTCTCAAGCTTATCTTAATCTCCTCCTTAGACCTTCTTCTTGCATAGATCTCGGCCACCACTTAAACTTCCCTTGCCAATGTTCTAATCAATATTCAATGACTCATATGAGTACTAAACAATACACTAACCTTAAGGAGTAAACCCTAGGTTAAAAATGTGTTCTAAGGTATTAAACTGAATGTTTTACCTTGGATTCTCAAAGCAAGCTTGGATATGAATTAAGTAGGACCTCCTCTAGCCCTTGGAGAATGGAATCAAGCTAGAACAATGGATAAAAATGAATCCCCATGAGTAGTAATTTTCGGTAATGTGTAGAAATGGTGGAAACATGGTTTTTCTTACATTTTCTTTACCTTAAGAGAATGGAGAAGCCAATGAGCTCTTCAAACTTGATTTTCCTCCATCAATGGAGTTTTCCCATGGCTCCAAAATAGAGCTTTGAAGGATTTGAAAAGATAGAAAGGTAGGTCTTGGTCTAACTAAGAATAATCTATGCTCACTTTTTGATTTGGAGCTAAAATGAACATTTGGTGAGCATTTGAAGATGGAGCATAAATGGAGACTTCACTCACGGTTTGGAGCAGGGAAGAAGAAGAAAAAAAACGTGGGAGAAGAGAATGAATGAAGGAGAGAGGAGAGAAGTGAGCTAATATGAGATATTTGCTTTATTAAAGCAAATAGTAACTTTCTTACTTACTCTTCTTTTCCTTTCTTATTTGATGACTCATGTGGTGACTCACCTCTCTTAGAAAACCGGCCACCCTCTTAAATAAGGCTAACATGGTCTTTGTTGACCAATTAATTGACTTATGTTGATTAAAACTTAAACTAGTCACTATTTGGCACTATTCACTGATTAGTGCACATATTTCTGAAATTTTTGATTTCCCATTGATTTAGGCTTCCTAATGTGATACTAATTAGTACACATGTTGATTAAAGAGTAATGATGGACATTTAGCCACTCAAAATTTAATTCTAAGACAATTTCTCAAAAATGTGCTTTAAGACTTCTTAAAGCACATTTTGTGTTTTAACCTGTTTTCAAGCTTGGTTTTCTTTGCTAATTGATTTAAAATGACCATTAGAATATTACTAAGGTCTTATCATGATATTTGGGTACTCACCCAAGTCTCTCCAAGCTTAGAGCACGTTTTTGCCCTGATTGCCCTTAAGGCACTTTCTTGTGTTTTCCTTGGTTTAAATTATCTACCAATCTTTCTAAGGCATATTCTAGCCTTACTACATCATAATTTGTTGTTTACTTAGCATACTTAGGTTTGGGGTATTTCAGAAAAGATGAGGTCAAGCTCCATCAATGGTGAATCTCCTTGGCTCCGAAATGAGGCTTTTGAAGATTTGAAAAGATAGGAGTGTAGAGCTTGCTCCAACTAGAAGAATGGTGGTCTTGAAATTGAATTTGGACCATGGAGCTAGGAGTTACAAGCATTCAAAGATGGAGTTCTTGTGTGGAACTATAGCAAATCGTAAATGGAAGGGAGGAAGGGAGCTTGAAGACGTGGGAAATGAAGGAGGAGGGAGAAAGAAATAAGATAAGTGTTGCTTTTGGAAGATATTTATGTTATAAAGTAACTTTCTTCTTTTACTTACTTTTCCTTCCTTTCTTTAATTGATTTCTTTTACATGTTGGTGACTCACCATGATAAAAACCGGCCCCCATCTCTACCTAGGGGTATAATAGTCTTTGTTGACCAATAAACTTACTTATATTGACTTATGTTATAAATTTGCACATTTTGGTTACTATTCACAAACTAAGGCACATATTTGTGAAATTTTTGATTTCCAATTGATATAGACTTCCAAATGTGATACTATATAGTACACATGCTAATTAAAGAGTTATGATGGACATTTAGCCATTCAAAACTCATTTACAAGACAATTTTTCAAAAATGTGCTTTAAGACTCCTTAAAGCACATTTTGTGTTTTAACTTGTTTTCAAGCTTGGTTTTCTTTGGTAATTGGTTTAATATGCTCATTAAGATATTTATAAGGTATAAGTATGACCTTTAGGTCTTATACAAATTTATCCCAAGCTTAGAGCACAGTTTTGCTCTTATTGACTTTAAGGTATATTCTTGTGTTTTATTTGGTTTAACTGTCTACCAAAGTTTCCTAAGGACTTAATTAGCCTTATTAAATCATAATTGAATATTATCAAGTCTTGGTAGGCTCTTTGGGTCCTAACCAAGTTCACTCCTAGCTTAGAGCATGTTTTTGCTCAAACTGTATCTTAGTGCTTTATTGCATTTTACTATGGTTTAAATTGTTCACTGATGTTTCTAAGGCACTTTTTAGCCTTTACATACCATAGTTTAACATTTAAACAACATATCAAGGTTTGGGGTATTTCAATCAATGACCATTACCAAATTATTCCTACATAAAAGCACTCCTAAAACCCACATTCACTCCTTGTTTCACAAGTCATACATTCAAGTTCATTTCTAAGAATTCCAAGACATCCAACTCCATTCATGCTACAGATTTTAACATAACTCCTCATATTTTCCAACTAACACCCCAATGTGATTTACCAGCCAAATAAATTCCCCACAACACCTAGTTAACACTTAAACTCTTCCAGCTCACATCACCATCTAAACCACTATATTTCTACCGAAATTTCGCCATAACTTCGTTACAAACCTAGCTTATCCCAATTCATCATCTTCATCACCTAATCCCAAAAGCATTTACAAATCCACTAACCAAACCCTTAGTGGGTTCTAGCCGCACACAATATCATTCACAACTCATCAATCACTACATAATACATAATCCTACACAACTTGGCTTCAAGCCCTTAATTCAAAACACCACTCACCATAGTATCAAACATTAAACATCATCACAAATTTTCCTCTTATATTCACTAGACACATTTTCAACACAATTTTTTGATTCATTTAATTAAATTACCCAACCCAAACCTTTAAAAACATTAAGAAGGTTCTTAAGGTAGATTTCTTACCTTAAGCCCATAGATTTCTCTTTTACTCCTCCTTCTTCTTTCCTCTTGATTTTTTTTTTTGGTCGTGGCATTATTATTGCCACCACACTACCAATAATCACCAATAACTAATAAGCATAACAAGGATACTTAACTTCTAGGATTAACCCTAGATTACAAGGAAAGGTTTAAACCACAAAATGAGGGAATTACCTTCTCATTTCAAAATGAAATGTCTTGGAAATGGAACAAGGTAAGCTCCAGCCCTTTTGAATGCTTGAAACTGGCTGGAAGGGAGAAAGAAGGGAGTTCACACGTTGGATTTTTTTTTTTGCAAGGAAAGGCTAGAAAAGAGTGATTTTGAGTTTCTTTCTTACCTTAACCGACAAGGAGATGGTTTAGCATCAAGGAAAGCTGCTCTTTGCCTCAAAATGAGCTACAGCCATGGAAGTGATGTGTGGAGTTTGGAGCTTTTGAGAGGTGCAAAAGAAGCTCCAAGATGAGGGGAACACTATGGTGTATTTATTTTTCGGTTTTGCCTTTGTTTAGAGCTTAAAAATGGAAGGAGAAGAGCAAGGTGGTGGAGGTTTGTAAAATCGCCATTGTTACAGAATGGGGAGATGGAGAGTGCTGGGAGAGAGGTAGAACAATTGTAAGAAGAAAGGAATAGAGGAAAGAGAAATGTGTGAGAGAGAAATAAAGTAGTTTACTTTTGTCTTATTTTACTAGTTTTGTACTTTGGTCAATAAAGTGAATATATATATATATATATATATATATGAGAGAGGGCAAAACGTGGGTCAAGAGGGAAAAGGGGAATCAGACTTTTATTTTACACATGAGGGAGGGTACTTTACCCTTATTACAATTTACACCCCATATGTTCCCGGTTTTTACACTATTCACTAATCCGGGCCCGTTTTCCGGATTTTTCTCGTTTCTTTAATTTTAATGGTCCTTAAGCTTCCATTAATGTTTAATTATAGTTATTTGATGAACTATAATTTTTACGGGGTCTTTTGACCGTTTGAAGTCACGTTTTCGGGTTTTCTCGAAAAACGCGCTTTAAGGCTCCGTTAGCGTTTTAACGCATTATTTGGATCCGTTTTCTTCCAGAATTTTTCCCACATGTTCTTAGTGTGTAATTAGGGTATACAAATATATTTATAACCCTATTGAAGGTTATATACCTCCTAAAATAATTAAATACACGTTTTCACGTTTTGTGACTTTTACGCATTTTCTTTTTCTTTTTGGTTTATATTTTTTTCACCAATGCTCTTAAGGACTTAATTAGCCTTAGAAAATCATAATTACACAATTAATTAAAATATTAAGGTTTGGGGTATTTCAATCTACCCCCCTTAAAAGAACTTCGTCCTCGAAGTTCACACTTCCCAAGCATCATTTGCATTAGAACCCGGGGATTACTTGTAAGATAGAACTTCCATAACCCAACATACTTTACATCACAACCTCGGACTTAACGGTCCGGGTAACATATCCACATCCATACATAACATAACATACTTATATGATAACCTCGGACTCAACGGTCCGAGTATCCTAACAACATTGTACTTGCATAACAACCCTCAGGCTCTCAGGTCTGGGTAACATAACAACATTTAGACTCATAGGTCTGGATAATATTTATTACACATATCACACAACATGTCTTAGCATGTATTACAAATAGAAATACCTTTTCCATCTCTTCATGGGTACAAGTCCCATGTTGAGTACATATACACTGTGATCCCGCAGAACCCGGTCGCGATGGACACCTTCTGGTCCCCGTTCCTTTGGGAGATCAAAACAATCGCATATATTTTTAAAATATACTTCTCATGTCACCGGTCCGAAGACAAAGGCTCATACGTCCTCAGCTCGTGAGCAAGTAATACAAAAATATTCTTTATGGGGTTAAGTAGAACAAATCCTTTATTGGAAGGACACTAATTGAAAATCCTCTACAAGGTCAAGTAAAAGAAATCCTTCCTTTAAAAATACCATTTAAGAGTTTTGGAAATGTTTATTGAAGTCTTGAAAATACCAATTGGAAGTTTGAAAACACCAATTTAAAATTCTTTTGAAAACACAATATACAACTCCAAGTCCAATTATTGCTAACTGCATCTTATTCTTAATGTGATTATTTATGACCACTTATTGGGAGTTTCAAGAGTCATCCAACCCTGATGTGATCAGCATCAGTGTTGAATTATCTTTCCACCCCAATTTGTGTTCGGCTTCCCTTGATCTCATGAAAATCAAGTTTCACCTCCCACTTCAATTTCAAACAACAACTAATTCACTCATTTCCAATTTTCTATCTTTTCAACCATTCTAGTCATAATCATTACATCTCCAAGGGATAGAACTCCGTCTATCAGTTATCTCCATTCACTTTTAATCAAGTTACCTAGGGAATCTGATTCTCACTAGGTTCTATGTCGGTTTCATACCTCTTCATAAATCACAATGCTATATATATATATATATATGCATATTTTTATCAAAATACAATACATGGTTTTACATTTAATATTACATGAACATATACAGTTGGGGTTTAGTTCCCCGGGAGTTTCTTTACTCCCTTACACTTGTACTCTCACACAAAAGTTAATAAAGTATACACACTTATCACAATGGTATTCGCATCATATGTGCGCAATTACCATAATTAGACCATGAATGAATGTGTATGTCTATGTAACACACACACACACACAATCATTCAAACAAATTATTTTGTGTTGTGCACACTTGTACGGTAAAACACACTAAGTGGTTTTGCGCTCTACCCCCCTTAAAAGGGATTACACCCACGTAATCGATTACTGAACATTGGTTTGAAATGTTCTTCTGTCGTGGAGTGTTTTAACTTCCACGCGGTCTGTTGTACAATACGTTCTGGTTAGAGGGTCTTAACCATATTGGCGGTTTAGTCCCTAAACCAAGAATTCTTATTGGAGCTTATTTAACTCATGACCGGTTTCGATTCTGGCCTGTCACGCTTCTAGGCGTTTGATAATTATCTATTTACTCATATTCATTATGCACATTCCACATTTCAATTACGGGTCTACTAGCTTCAGCTGCGCGACTCTGATAACTTCAGATCTTAGTTTGCCCCATTCATTAGTTTTAATATATTGTACATTTCCCATTTATCACCTTTATCTTGGTAATAATGGTTTCTCAACCGACGCGTGGTATCTCTTACCGTGAGCGAATTCGGTGAGTTACAACCTTTCTATCCACTTCCATGATAATTTACTGTGTATGCTACTATGTATTTCACAATGATTAACTTGATTTCTTCCGACTTACTGTCGGTTGAGATTGAGCTACTACCTAATGTGTAGTGCTCTCTCGGTTATTTCTCACACTTGAGGTACATTCTGTACCGGTATTTGGTATTTAGTGTTACTCTAGTCACTTATTGCTAACCAGGCCTCCATATTTGGTTTCGTACAAGTACTCTTTCATTGGTACGACCTTGCATTTCCTATGCGTCGGTCTTATAGCGTTATAAATCTTTTTCTACTTCTTCCACAATTAACATCTTCCCAATTCCTAGCTATCCCACTCGATCATTACTACGCAAGTGCAATACCAAAACACTCAGTCATACAGAGTGCAGAGGCGTAAACTCTTGGCAGTAAATCTCTTATGCGATTGCAATAGGAATTCATACTGTGTTTCACTGAGATTCTTATCGCATGATACTGGCTACTGGCTTACTACCTAGTTTATTTGCTATCACTTACCGTTATATCTCCACTGGGTTTAACTCATAGCTGTGCTTAGTTGCCATATTATCGTCTAACAATTCTTATACAACGGTAGCTTATTGCGCACCGTATCCTTACTCATTATACTGCATCAGCTTACACCGCATCCGCTATTATATTAGCTTTTGCCATTACACTGTGTTTCGCCACTTATTTGGCTGATTGCTAAATACACTATTCTTCGAGCCTTATGCTCCTTGAGTGTTGTTTACTCTACCTTTAGCATCACACACCTATGGTGGTTATTATTAGACTTATTACTCTTCCGGTCTCCACAACTGGTACAACACTTCTTTTCGTATTATTCTTATTCAAATCACTCTGGGTAGTAACAACATGGGCAATCGTTAACATATTTCCTGAACTTGGTTCACATAACTACCGCTCCCGCGGTTTCACCATATCGAGAGGTATCCCCACTCTTAAAGCAGTGGTTCGTTCTCCGCTCTATTCACTTGTACAATATAACTTTCGTCATCAATTAACTTTGCATAACACATTTGGTTTGTGGCTTATAAGCCTCATTGCCTCGAGCTCAGCTCACTATAGGCTATTCACACAAATTTTACTTCTCCGCACACCATCACTTGGTTTGGAGGTTGTATTGGACTCCCTGACAAGGTCATTGCATCACGCTTCCTTTTATGGGATGCCCCTTAAGAATGTCTATTTACTCCTTAACGACATGTGTTTAAACTGTGTATTAGCTTCAACTCTTATGCTTCTATCACAACACCTCGTTCAACCATTGTTGACCCAAACACCCTTCAGGACAGCTCCTAGGTGTTACCAGGTTGTGCCATCACATTCGGCTTGTATACGTTTAGTTAACTATATCGCCTTTCGTTCTTTTCTAGGTTTACCATCCTCTTCTGTGAAGATCGATATTCCCCGGTAGTCTGGGTGATCATTCTGGGAGTTTCATCCCGTTCGTTGCATATTAACGTGTCCATATTAGGCATTGGCCTCACTATGTATAGACTGGGTATTTGTTCCAGCTATCGTGTTTTATTCCTCGGGATTCTTGAGACATATGTGATGTCTTTACTTACTAGTCAGTGCGTTCCACACTTCTTGACTCATAAACACTTCCTTGAAATGGATTCACTAGTTCTTTGAGTCTCGTTAACTTAACTGGGTTCTTTCACTTCAATCATTCGATGGTAATATGTTGCTCTTGTTTAACTTTTACTGCTGACTGTAGTATGGAGTCGACTACTTCCCGTGTTCCTGACTCCACTCGTATACATGTGTGGGGTATCCTACTGATACATTGCTACTTACCCGACTAACCCATAAGAAGGTCTGTCAGGCCCACAAGCTCCTATCGGAGTGCAGTCGTCCCACATCTCAGTTAGTACACTCGTAGTGTCCGTCACACGCCTAGGTGAAGTATTCTGTTGTCAGCTCCTTCATATCATCCTATGATAATGCACCTTGGTGCCTTCTGAACTTAATTAAGGGAAATTTATCCACCGTCTGTATTAAGTACAAGCTGGATTCCTTCCCTCGGGTTAATACCCTTGGGTTGTAGGATTGTTCTAAGGTTGCTCAAATATAACTAGGTGTAACTTACCTACTGTGTGGCGCTGAGGCCGGTGTAGGTCCTCTGGTTTGGTTTTAAAGAAAATCTACAGTTTGAGAGAATTTTTGGCTTGAAAGAAGTCTGAAATACATATGAGTTTAGAAGAAAATTTGGGTGTGAAAACGGTTTGAAATAAATCTGGGTTTAGAAGAAAACATGGTTTATAAGAAAATTCTTTCCGGTATTTAAAATGTCTTCACGCTTTGACCAAGTCTAGCTTCTCGCTGACTGGTATATCTTCACATACAATGGTTAGGCACGAAGCCCTTCCAGGTTTCACTCTTCAAATTCTTGGTCTCTTGATTCTATAATCACTTCCTTCAACAATACGGTACCTTACTAGGTACTTTATAGCCATTAAAATTTTCCTGAATAGCTTCGCTATAGCTGCACTTGCCATGGCAAGTGCTCCCTACTGGCTAGTTGTCGGTTCAACACATACTGGTTTCGGTGCTACTTTTATTGTTACCGTGTTCGGTAGCCTTGCTGGCTCCTCTTTTAACCTTACAGTTTTTGTAATAGAACATTCGAGTGACTC
This sequence comes from Limonium bicolor, assembly GCA_023374045.1. Classification (NCBI taxonomy): domain Eukaryota; kingdom Viridiplantae; phylum Streptophyta; class Magnoliopsida; order Caryophyllales; family Plumbaginaceae; genus Limonium; species Limonium bicolor. Next base: position 338,999,922 of record CM041777.1, read on the forward strand.
TCATTGGTCTTGACATGGTAGTCGTTAACTAGGGTGTCTCACCATTCACCTAACTCTGTGTTCTTCCTTAATGTCCGTCCCCATGCATTTGCCGTGGTTACCGAGACTTGATTCTTATTTAGGTACTACATCGTAGCCCTATTGAAGTTGTTTCACTAATACTCCCATAGTGGTCTAAACTATGATAATCGGGTTTTACAGCCTCTTGGCGTTGTAGGTTTGGAATTATCTAACCTTGACTAGTTCCTTAGTCGGTTACTATACCATTGTCGGTATTATTTAACAATTGTGTTCCCGTAGACATGTGTCTCGGGTCTGTCGCTCCTCCATTGTCTGCTTCTGTGCACAGTTAGTGTTTTCTTTCTTGTTGACTGGGTTTCCTCGACTGCTAGGCATGTCGACCCAGTTCATTGGATTTTTGGTCTCTTGTAGGTAGATTCTTAATCTTCCGCTATTAAGTGCGGGTAAAGGTGTTCAAATAGGTTCCGTCTATGATTCTCAGTTCTGGAATCTACCGCATGACAGGTTTTGGTTCTTACGGAATAATTCATAACAGCCAGATCGGGTTGTTCTCGAGTATGGAGGACTTTCCATCACTCTAGCGTTCTTTCCCGAGTTATAAAACAGGGATTGTGGAGGGTGAGAAGGAGATTGTAGGTTTCCAGTACACACTGGTAATTCCTAACTAGCGTATCTCTCATGCTATCACTCAACCCTTAACCCAAGTACAAAATCCTAACTCGGTACTTCCTAAGCTCGGTATTTCCAGTCATCAGAGCGATACTTCGCTCTGATACCACTTTTTGTAACACCCCAACAATAAACACCATACTTAACAACGTTTAGCAGCGGAATTACAACTCAACATCTAACTTATTTTACTGGGGTGTTACACGCCGTTAGCCACCCACGTGGCTAACAAGGCTAATACATACACCATGTACCGGTCTGATGGACAAGATTACCGAGCACCACACTTACATTTACAAATCTGTTACAACTGATTACAATAACATTTACAATCCAACTGTACCGAGTCTAATACATTCCTCATCGATATTACGCTAACTAAATAACCACCCATACATAAAAAGTTACCCCGTCCTACTCTCGAACGGCTACCACAGCTTCTTGTACCTGAAAAGTAATGGGGGCCCCCAAAGGGGTCAGCACCTTTGCTGGTATGGTAATCCCGCAGCCCGCATGCTACCGGGCCACGCACAACTATTTGTCGTCTGAGCATGCGTTAATTACATTTAAAACATACATGAAAACTATACACACATATCATGCTCATAAATCACACATCCAATGAAAAGATACAAACATAACATTCACACATCGCGTTCGTTAGATCACCTTATTGTATTCCTTGTCCCCTTGAGGGCTCTACCTTAATGGGACTTATTCTTACTAAGCAACACTCACCGAATTGATCGGGCTACATCTATCTTCCACTAAATTTAGGTTGATTTTGGTTATCAACTTACACAACATCACCGCACATATCCCGTAACAACACGTACACAACACACCACCGTTCTTCTTAGAGAACGTACACTTTACTTAAGGTGTGTCGGACTAAATATAAGTCCGCACACCGTACATATTTACTTACTTAGAAGGGTCGGTCTTAGTATAGATCCGTACACATTATACACATATTCCCCTAGTCCGACGTGAGTCAGATAATAGCTTTGGTTAAGCTATCCCGGTCTTAATATAGAACCGTACACATTATACACATATCCCCCTAGTCCGACGTGAGTCAGATATAGCCTTGGTAAGCTTGAGGGTGGTTGTAATCCAAGAAGGAAAAACAACCATAACATAACAGAGTGGGAGTTAATTCACATATAACATCAACTCCCAAACAACACGCGTGACCGGAACGACCGGATTCCTCACCCCCCCATAATATATAATATTAGTTAGAAGTTCCTCTATGGAACTTATCACATACATGCACACCATTTGGTGTTACAAGTTTGGTAATCACACACAAGGGAGGTAACATCCTGTTCGACAAACATGGACAACAATGATACATTAAATAAAGGCAACACACAACTCACATAATCCACAATACAACTAAGGCACGGATAGCCGTAGTTAGTACGTTCCCATGGTTTGGGTCGTTAAATCCGAATACCGATCTACCATGTAATCCTAGAGTCGGTTAGTTAAGTTTAGCACATATTTAAAGCTAAACGGAATCGGAGCTACGCACGCCACATAATTAAACACTGTAAACTCATTACATGTTTTATCTTAAAAGGTGGCAAACATATAGAAAAACACATTGGCATACAAGCCGGTGTAATCCGGTAGGACACAGGTTACAAGAAAACCATACCTTACACCATGGGTTATCTACCTTGTTCCCGAGGATTTACTCCAACGCATCACCTCACGCTCCCCGGGTAGTTTCCGAAACAACTGGTATTTATTATTAAAACGTTTTATTAACAACAAGATCTTACGGTATGTAAACTTCTATTACTCCCGTACTCACCCCGTTATCCCGTTATTTTCGGTTTAACTTTGTGTACTTAAACTCACATCTTTCTCACATCAAGCTAACACTTGTTTACACCTAAGACCTTTACATGTCACCAAACAAGGCCTAAACATCATCTAAACCGTTACCATTCAATCCCCCATCATTAGAAGGCTTAAAGCAAAAATTTTGTTCTTTTCTGGTATGGACCGCCCCTCTGGGGTGGTCCCAGGGGCGGTCCACAACAGAAGCTACCCGTTTTTTTTTCGTTTTCCTCTCTTCTCTGCACTAGACCTCCCCACAGGGGCGGTCCCTAGGGGCGGTCCAGAACAGACCCCATTTTAAAAACCGTTTTCTACACATTCTGAACTCCAAATTCACCCAAATTTTTTCCACTTATTCCACAATCTTTCCACATGTTTCCTACATGTTTAAACACCTTAAAACATGCATTAAACCTCTCTAAATCATTGGTTAAACCCTTACTCCAATCTTGCTCAAATCCACAATTCCAAATTCTCACATTTTGCATTTTTACACTCTTTTTGCATTTCTTACTTCTTCTTGCTTGTTCCTACCTCCCATCAGACTTACCAAATCCATCAATGACCATTACCAAATCATTCCTACATAAAAGCACTCCTAAACCCACATTCACTCCTTGTTTCACAAGTCATACATTCAAGTTCATTTCTAAGAATTCCAAAACATCCAACTCCATTCATGCTACAGATTTTAACATAACTCCTCATATTTTCCAACTAACACCACAATGTGATTTACCAGCCAAATAAATTCCCCACACACACTAGTTAACACTTAAACTCTTCCAGCTCACATCACCATCTAAACCACTATATTTCTACCGAAATTTCGCCATAACTTCGTTACAAACCTAGCTTATCCCAATTCATCATCTCATCACCTAATCCCAAAAGCATTTACAAATCCACTAACCAAACCCTTAGTGGGTTCTAACCGCACACAAATCATTCACAACTCATCAATCACTACATAATACATAATCCTACACAACTGGCTTCAAGCCCTTAATTCAAAACACCACTCACCATAGTATCAAACATTAAACATCATCACAAATTTTCCTCTTATATTCACTAGACACATTTTCAACACAATTTTTTGATTCATTTAATTAAATTACCCAACCCAAACCTTTAAAAAATTAAGAAGGTTCTTAAGGTAGATTTCTTACCTTAAACCCATAGATTTCTCTTTTACTCCTCCTTCTTTCTTTCTCTTGATTTTTTTTTTGGTCGTGGGCATTATCATTGCCACCACACTACCAATAATCACCAATAACTAATAAGCATAACAAGGATACTTAACTTCTAGGATTAACCCTAGATTACAAGAAAGGTTTAAAACCACAAAATGAGGGAATTACCTTCTCATTTCAAAATGAAATGTCTTGGCAATGGAACAAGGTAAGCTCCAGCCCTTCTTGAATGCTTGAAACTGGCTGGAAGGGAGAAAGAAGGGAGTTCACACGTTGGATTTTTTTTTTTTTTTGCAAGGAAATGCTAGAAAAGAGTGATTTTGAGTTTCTTTCTTACCTTAACCGACAAGGAGATGGTTTAGCATCAAGGAAAACTGCTCTTTGCCTCAAAATGAGCTACAGCCGTGGAAGTGAAGTGTGGAGTTTGGAGCTTTTGAGAGGTGCAAAAGAAGCTCCAAGATGAGGGGAACACTATGGTGTATTTATTTTTCAGTTTTACCTTTGTTTAGAGCTTAAAAATGGAAGGAGAAGAGCAAGGTGGTGGAGGTTTGTAAAATCGCCATTGTTACAGAATGGGGAGAAGAAGAGTGCTGGGAGAGAGGTAGAATGATCGTAAGAAGAAACGAATAGAGGAAAGAGAAATGTGTGAGAGAGAAATAAAGTAGTTTACTTTTGTCTTATTTTACTAGTTTTGTACTTTGGTCAATAAGTGAATATATATATATATGAAGAGGGCAAAACGTGGGTCAAGAGGGAAAAGGGGAATCAGACTTTTATTTTACACATGAGGGAGGGTACTTTACCCTTATTACAATTTACACCCCATATGTTCCCGGTTTTTACACTATTCACTAACCCGGGCCCGTTTTCCAGATTTTTCTCGTTTCTTTAATTTTAATGGTCCTTAAGCTTCCATTAATGTTTAATTATAGTATTTGATGAACTATAATTTTTACGGGTCTTTTGACCGTTTAAAGTCATGTTTTCGGGTTTTCTTGAAAACGCGCTTTAAGGCTCCGTTAGCGTTTTAACGCATTATTTGGATCCGTTTTCTTCCGGAATTTTTCCCACATGTTCTTAGTGTGTAATTATGGTATACAAATATACTTATAACCCTAGTGAAGGTTATATACCTCCTAAAATAATAAATACGCGTTTTCACGTTTTGTGACTTTTACGCATTTTCTTTTTCTTTTTGGTTTTTATTTTCTTCACCAATGCTCTTAAGGACTTAATTAGCCTTAGAAAATCATAATTACACAATTAATTAACATATTAAGTTTGGGGTATTTCAAAGGTGAAAGGAGACTTAAGAAAGTCACAAGGACCGACGCATAGAAAATGCAAGGTCACACAAGTAAAGAACACTTGTACTCAACCAGAGAAACTGGCATAATTATGAATCCACTGATAACAGAGGAAGCACTACAACTAAGTAGTGGCTTAACCTCAACCGACAATAAGTCGGAGGACCAAGTGAATATCACTACAAAATACAACAGTATACATAGAGATCGCCAGAGTGCCAGTTATAAATCTTAAACTCATGAGTTCGTGCACGGTAAAAGGATACCGCGCTCGATGGAATAAACCTTATTCCCACAATAAGAGGGATAAAAAGTGATGTATAGCACATTTAGGGTAACAAGAAGGGCGAATAACCCAAGCTATCTGGGTCACGCAGCAGAAGCTAGTGGGCCCAGAATTCCAAGGCAATAAAAGGTTAGTCATCAATGCCTGAATGCCATTTAGGCTAGAACCGAACCCGGTTAAGAGTTAAATAACTCCGATGAAAATACTTGATGCTGGGACTAACCGGTAACACGGTTAAGACCCATTGATCAAGGAACATTGTATAATAGACCGCATGGAGCTGAACCACTCCATGACGGCTGAATGCCTTCGACCAATGCCCAATGTTGGCACATGGTAGATTACGTGGGCGTAATCCCTTTTAAGGGGGGTAGAGCAAAACCCGCGAAATGTATGTTTTACGTGATAGGTGCGTAAACTACAGTGCGCATAGCGTAAGAGAATTCGTCTTGATGGTTGATACTTATGTTACATAAACATTTGTATTCACTCATCGTGTAATTGCAGGTATTTGAGAAGTAATTGTAGGAAAAAGGAGTACAGAAACTCCAGGGGAATGAGAACCCCATTGGTAATAGTATGAGGAATGAGTATGAATGAGTATGTATGGGAGACTTGAGGAGTATAAATCGGTATGGAACCGATGTATGTAATGAGTAAAAATCGGTATACAACCGATGTATTTTATGAGTATAAATTGGAGTATAGTAAATTAATGGGATATTATACCCATGAATTTCTTAAGTATAGTAGTAGGAGAAGATGTAGTAGTAATCGATGAGATGAGTAGTAAGTAAGTGGATTATATAAATTGGGAAATGTATGTGTGTGATTATGAGTAGCAAGATTAAAAAGATAGAAAACGGAATATTGTTTGACGAGTTGTCTGTTTGGAATGGAGGTGGGAGGTGGAACTTGAATTGCTAGCGATCAAGGGAAGCCGAACACAAATTGGGGTGGAAGGATAATTCAACACCAATGCTGATCACATTGGGGTTGAAGGACTCTGGAAGCTCCCTTAAGTGGCCACAGTAATAACACTAGTAATAGGTATAATCATCATAAATGGTATTTGGGAGATGTATGCAAGTTTTCAAAATGAATTTCCAAAACTAATTTGGTACAATGTTTTCTTCAAACTTGAGAATGAGGATCGGTTTTGAAACCGCTCCCACGGGCGCTAGTGGATCTTCCATGCCTAGGCACGGGTATCCGGTCGAAACCATAGGAGGTGAAGCTAGTTTGAGTCTGTGGAAGTGTAGAGTAGTTTGAAACCACTACACCATTCGTGCGGTGACAGTGTTGTTTTGTATTTTTCCAAAGGCACTGGGGCAGCGTAGTCCCGAGTAAGTATGAGTAAGTATGCGTAAGTATGAGTAAGTAAGTATGAGTAAGTGCCTGAGGATCTCTATATGTGCAAATGAATTTGATCTGAACCAACGGACCGTAGAGCCAGAAAGCGTAAGTGCTCAAGTCATGACGGCCGTGAACCAGAAAGCGTAAGTGTTCAAACGTGACCGGTACCTGAGGGATCACTCGCCATTGGGGGAGGATGGTACCTAATTGTCTACGGATGGACCCCCTTGGAGAGAAAAAAACGGATATTTTTGATTGTTATGCATGCAGTGACATGCTGTTTGGATGCGTAGTATGCATCATGTCAGACATTTGGATTTTGACAAGTTATATGTAGAGGTCATAACCTTAGCATAGAGTATATGTACGAGTAACAGTATTAGATTCACCACTTTGAGGGCAAAGTTCTTTAAGGGGGGTAGATTGAAATACCCCGAACTTAAATATGGTGATTAGAATATTTTAATATAGTATTTAAGGGCCTAATAGTGCCTAAATAATTTTTGGTAAAGAAAATAAATCCAAAGAAATGAGAAAAACGCTTAGAAAGCGGAAAACGCTAAAATGAGCGTAAAACCATAGAAGGTACGAGACCTCGGTTATAGTATCGTAAGGATTCCTAAGGTTTATTCATGCCTAATTAGTATACGGGAATGATTCCTGTAACACCTCGATTTTCAGACCTAAATTTTTTTTTTATTTTATCTTTGAACAATACAGCGGAAGACTTACTACAAACTCAACCCGGGGTGCTACCGCCACACCCACACTCACTGTGGATGCTAAGGCTAACTACCACTATCTCTTCCAAACTAAGTTGTACTTTTAAACCTTTGTATATTCAGAATGTAACCACAACTTATATAGACTTACATCAACATTACTACTTTATACAAAACTGTTCAACCCTAATACATAAGTACTTTATGAGAATAATTACAACGCCTCTAAACTTCAATAGCTATTCCTCTTTAGCTCCACTCTCTCATGCAACTTCATGACTAGGGAAAACACCATCCTTTCCTGTACCTGTGGTCAGTCATTCAATCACAGAGAAAAGACCACAGGGCATAACGCCAAAATCAGCAACGCTGAGTAACTCCCATCACAACATGTAAATATATTTTACTTGTAAAACTCCAAGATTACATAAACATAGCAACAAAGGTAGTGGAACACTACAACCATGACAACAGGATAATAGCATAGCACAATCACACTAGGGTCAACACATAAAAACCACAGATTAGCAACACCTGCTGCTTACCTTAGCATAAGGTGCATAAATGATCCTTCAAAATATTATCAAGTATCACTCACCAAAACAATCAATGTCAGTGAGTAGGCAGTATAACCAATGTCAAGATCCACTGAGTATAACATCCAAAACCATGATACAATTTCCACATGTCCTCGGGCAATCGGTCTTTCGACATAGAGCACTAACACTCTCGACCCCTCGGATAATATTTCTTCACCTCACCCCATGTCCTTAAGTGTGCACACCCCCTATGAATCATCAGTCCATAGAGTAGATCATGATGGCTTAGCTCCAATACATTGGTAGGAGCAGATAATAAAAGACCCCATACACTGGTAGGGGCAGTCTCAGTAAACTCCAATACATTGGTAGGAGTAATATTTCATAGACACATTACCACTTAGCTTAGGCACAACCTTGCCTTACACCTCATTTCCATATCCATAAACATAAGATAAATCAACACATAAGTCAATATAACACCATAGTAACCGCTGGATAGAAATAGCATCACAACAGTAAACATTATTATCCACGGTAAACACCTGTACATTTAAGTATATCTCAACAGGAGCACCAAATTTATCAAGCCAAGTAATCATCAAGCTTCCGAAAACCAATATAAACCACAATGGTATTTAAGACACAAGAAAATCAATCCACACACAAGCACAACCTTCTTGGCCAACATAACAACAATGATGAGCAATTACCATATTTACCGTCGATTTCCACGGTAACTAATCAACAATCACTTTAACAAATGGGTAGGCACTTCCTTGCCTCACCACACTTCCATATCAGTATAGCACAAGTTATAGCATCACCAAGATCAATATAATCAGACATAGCAATTACTGGACAGGAATAACACACACAACATTTATAATTTACCGTTGTAACAATTTTGCACTTTTGTGCATCCAAGCATTTTCACTAAGGTTCACTTGAACCAAGCTATCAACCAGCTTCTTATATCAATATCAACTTAACTAATCTCTAATACACAGAAAAATCAGCTTATATAAACATTTCCACACTTGGCTGTACAAATAACAACAGTGACAATGACAATTTACAACCTCTGTAACAATTCGTGCACTTATATGCATCCGACAAATTTTACTGAGGTTAACCTGAACTAAGCTGTTAAACAGCGTCAAATAATTAACATAACACCCAATGATCTCTATAACCCAAGAGATTCAACTCATACAATACCTTTACACTTTACTGTACAAAATAACAATGATAACGATGACAATGACAGTTAACAGTCAATTTCTTAGGTGATTTACCTATAGTTTTTAGCCATCCTTTTTTTTTCTCCTTAATACTCACCTAGTATATTTAATGTATCACCTTTTAATCAAAGACTAACATACACCAAGCTACTGGTCCAAACAGCAATAAAACTATCCATTGTTATTTAACAACAATCTTGCATTTTGACAACTTCCTTTTTACAGTTTGTGTAACCAAGTTGTTTAACCTAGTCCACCTTAACTAAGTAACCATATAACCTTTTAGACTATATAAACCTCGTTGATTTAATAAACTCATAAGAAACAACCTATACAACCACCTTTCATTTCGGTTACAACAACAACAACAATAACTTTTACATTTTGTACAGTTTTGCACAACTTAGCATATCTTGGTAATTTAACTAGATATAACCAATATAATTATTCTCCTAGCTCATTATAAGATACATAAACCTCATTGATCTCAAATACACAAAGATTTCAACCCACAAAAATATAACCGCTCTTGACGGCACAAAACGATAACATTGACAGTCACGGTTTAAAACCGGTTCCTTAATAACTTGCCTAGGAATTTAACCCCTTTCCTAACTCCACGCACACGTAATACATGCTACTACCTCCTAGTTAAACAGCAACTAACGTGCTGGACAGAAACAATTCAAGTTCAAATATATATACTAACTTATGACAATTATATATTTCATTGTAAATCAACATATTCTCCATCCATCAACTCAAACAAGTTACTTGTTTCAATTACTTATCCTAACTTACGAAAACTATATATTCTTCATCAAATACTTATACCAATTCACGTCGAATACTTACAATAATTATATATTTTCCTTTGCGTCAACTACTTGTACTAACTCACGTCTATTGTATGTATAGGTAGTTTGCATATATATATATATATATATATAGGTACGTCCACACGAATATACTAACCTGCTCGCTATTGACATGCGTATAAATATACTCAGACACACAATATACTAACCTACTCGTGAACCTCCTGTTTCTTTTCCTAGCTACTATCCCTGTTACCGATTTGCATATATGTATATATATACTCATACTCGAGACTTTCCTCTCTTGAATCTCATCAATCGCTTTCTTTTCCTAGCTGCTACATCCCATTACTGATATACATATATATATCACACTCGTGAACCTCCTTTCTTGATCTCATATATAATTTTTTCCCTTCCCTGGTTGCTATCTCCCGGTTACTGATATGCGTATATATATATATATTACACTCACACAAATATACACTTACAGTAGCTAAAAGTGAACTCCCTATCTCATCTTCCTGTTGCTTTTTCTCCTAGCTGCTACCCTCCATTATCGATATGCATATGGAAAACAGATCATGGTTATATAACCAATCATCCGAAACTTCTACAAATTCTCTGGTCCTCGTTCTTGAACTACCAAAAGCAATACTGGAAGGATTACACAACCACCAAAGGTCGCAGTCCACCATATGAATGTAGCTGATATTTGTAGGAAATAACAGAAAAGCATGAAGAGCAAGTTTCACTGTAAACAGAACCATCTATTCCCGCCCATAAAGAGATGGTCATATTCACGACCATATGTCCCCCAGGCAGTAAACAAGAAGCAAATCTGTAAGTGAAAATGATGCAGGACAGCCCACTGAAACTACGAAGTATGAACCCAGATGAGCAAAAACAGAAGCATTCTCTGAGCTGAAATCACCAAGCAAGCAAACATGAGATGGAAGCAACTTCCACTTATCCAAGAATCATCTACATTTCAACTTAACAACCAAGGGAAAACAGCAAAGGAAATCAGTTCCTTCAAACCGAAAATCAGCACCTACTAAAACAGATTTTGAAGGCTTGTTGTTTAAGGTAGTTACCTTGTTTCTTCTAGCTATTTCTTTTGTTAATTCTTTGAGATTCCTACAGCTTAATGGTCCTTCCTTCCTTCTCCCTAATTCACCCGGCACTTGGACCTTGAATTGTTCCTCCTTAAGCTGGCTTCAAACAGCAACACAGCTGCAGCTAATTCAGCAACATCAACTATACCGTCGGTAATTTTTTTTTGATTAAGTGCTGTTGTATAAACAGACTAGATAGGTGTGCCTAGGACAGCAAACCCACATGCGGGCAGCTAGGAGAGTACAGCATAATGACAAAAGTAATAGAGCAAGCAGTAAAAGCAGAAAATACAGAAAACGAACTAGGATTCCAGCAGAAGTTTCAGGTTTGATGTTGAGACAAGGCAGTTTTTTTTTTTTTTGATCGGGGGGCTACAAATGTAGCGAAATGTAACCAGTAATCTGGTTGTACAGCAGAGAGATCATCCTCTCCAGAGTGCCAAATGGCAAATAAAGTCCAAATAAAACGTACCAATTAAAAAAAACACATAAGGAGCTCAATTGTTCCTATACGATGAGGAATCCTTTATGAGCTTTAGTTGCAGCGTTTAGTTTCTTCCTTGGGAGTCTCTATTGTCTGGTATATTCTCAAACGCATATCCACGTCGGCTATGCGGTGGTTGACAAAATATAAGGCCACATAGGAAATATACACATGCCCTTGAGATGTCGGTTCTTCTGTGGCTTCTGTCGCAGTATATGGTTCCTGAAGATGACGTACTGACGGGGTTCGTGTCAGTTGAGTTGGTAGAAGGTGTTTCTTGATCAGTAGAGTTGGTTGAGGTTCTTCTTTCTGCTCGGATCTTTATGTTCAGTACAATTTGTACAAGCTAGGAAGATAGAATTAATCCTGGTTATAGCTCTGCCGCCCTCCTCGATCGTTGTCGAATTTGATGAATCGACACCATTCATACTACAGTCTTCATCAGCAGCAGCATCCTCCTCATTGTTTAGGCCCTCCTTGTTGCATTGTGATCCGCATGCCTACAGTCTTCACTAGCTCCTTTTGCCGTTTAGGCATTACTTGACATCTTTTTCCTTATTCTGACCATATATAATATAGTAGAGGCTGATATGTTTGCCAGAGAGGTTTTATTCCGTACGTGTTTTGCAGGTACAGCACCATATCGAGAAATGGTTGATAATGCGGTTGAGACATTGACCAATGCACACGTAATTGGCTCATCATCCAAACATCAACCTCTTGTAACGCTTTATACAGCATAGGATACAATATTCTTGAACGTATTTAGAGTATTTCGCAGTAGCACCCTCACCATGACACCGCTACTAATTAAACCAGATTTTGGATGTTATCAGCAGCAAGTAATATGCTAATAGAAACTTGCATTTTCCTGTCCTTCAAACCCCACTCCAAGATCTGCAGTTTATTCGACATTGTTGCATCTGCCCACCTTGGTTCAGTGTGTTCGACAATCACACCGCACCCGTTTTCCGAATTTCTTTCTTGACTGCCGCCCACTTCTCCGCTTTACCCATTCCTTGAATGTTTTGGAAAGCCAGCTTCATTCTCCGGTCAGTTTCTTGTAGGAACTGACTTTTTCTTGTTTCCTTTATTTCTCAATATGCGTTCAATGTTAGCTAAGGATTTTCGCGCGGTATGGGGTGTGTATTCTCAACCTTTGCCCATATCTGAAGCATTCTCTCGACTACTGATATACTTGGACGTTTTGCTGTTGGTTTCCTGACTCTGAAGTTACGAGATTTTTCCTGCTTCGTTGTTATTTCTGGAGACACAACAACTTGGAGGTCTATTCCTTTTAGCGTCGCACCATTCACTGGGGTGGGCACGCCTTTATTTGGGCTGGTTGATAGTCCTACCGACAAGGAACAGTTTTCAGGTTCAGGTTCCTCCTGAGCTTCCGTTAATTCCTAATTCTTCACCCTGAATTCTGAATCTTTCAGCATGAATCTCCTCTAGGCTTTTGATTGGGTGACTTCTATTGATAAGGGGACTATTGTCTGATGTGAGAGAGGAAAGTGCATGGGGATTGGGAGGGATACCCGAGTGAATTTTTGGAGTCATTAGAGGATGGGAGTTGGGAAAGGGATGGTCTTTCGAATGAATGTTCTGGGGAGGAGTGGCTCGACAGAATTAAATAAGAGGGGGAGGGAGTATGGGCGCCGCTATCATTGTCTGCATGAGTGGCCAATATTATTGTATTATCATAGTCTGCATGAGTGGCCAATATTATTGTGTTGCTTTTGGTATTATAATCCACCGAAGAGGTACTGTCTGTTTGCTTTTGAACGTTGTGAGTAGAGCTAACCCCGAGCATGGGAAGCTTGGGTCTGTGCCATTCAAGGATTAGGCTTCTAGTGCTGTAGATTGCTTCAGACCATTGAGGGGCTTTGCATTCGAAGATAGATCTATTTCTAATCTCCCAAATTTTCCAAATCGCGAACAAGAAGGAAGAAGCCCACATGTCTTTGGCTTTACATGACGGAATGAGATTGCACCAGGTGGAGAAACTAATGTGTGCATCTGAGGCAAGGTTAAGAGGGACCCCCCACCAGGTACATAGGCCATCCCAATTCGAGCTGGAACAAGAGAGGAATAGGTGGTCCACGGTTTCTATTTGTCTGCGGCAAAGGGGGCAGAGGAGATCAGCTAGAGGGATCATGTTAGCTCCAAAAAGTCTGTCCCTCGTCGCTAGTCGTTTGGCTAAAAAGAGCCAGCCAAACAGTTCTATCCGGGGGTATGTATTAATTTTCCAGATTTTATTCCTTCTACTACTTTGGGCTGGCGTGAATGAGGAGAGGACAGGAGAAAGGTTCCAGCATAGGAAGTAATTGCTACCGGTAACAACTTAAGAAATGAGAGTACGATATTTTTTTTCCATTCAGCCTAGGTAGTTTACTAATGTAACGACACCTAACATATGTTGGTGTTTAATTTTCATTGGTTAACTTGGATGGCTGTAATAAGTGAGGCCACATAACCCCTTGACTCAGCAAGGCAGAGACGGTAATATAAGCTGCTCAATGAGGTCGGCAATATATGCTTTGAGGGAAAGTTGCTTGTCGTCTCCAATAATAGTCTTAGCAATAGTTCCGCCGCACACAGAAGGTTACTTATTCTCAATTCAATATACTAATTATTAATGTTAATTACTAACGTATCTATTACTAAACTAACTAACGTATCTATAGTACCTGAAGGGAATTAGCTTGGTAATAATTACATAAGGACAAAAGCTTAATTGCTACATGTAAACAAAAAAAAAAACGGTAACTTATGTAGCTAATTTTCTAAGTTACTTTCTTACATATGGATAAGATTAGTATAGGTAATAATCACAAAGTACAAAATAACTAATTGGTCCATATGTATATGTGATCGTTTACACAAAGATAGAATGGCTAGTTTATATATTTATAACCGGTAATATAAACTTAGTTTGTCATTGTAATAATGACGCATTTTAACATTTCATTGTAATAATGATATATTTTAATATTACTGTCGGTAATATTAATTTAACATGCCACTGTAACAATGACACATTTTACATTACAGTCGGTAATATAAATTTAACATGTCACTGTAAAAATTACAGTCAGTATCTATAGCTGTTATAATACATGTATATATGTCTACAATTTTCACACATAAAATAACAAAGAAGGTATATTTTGCAACTAGGATTTTCCAGGGTGTTTCAGTCTCCCCTCCTTAAATAAAGCTTCGTCCCCGAAGCTATTCAATCATAAATGATTCAGCAACATCACTATAAACACAAGTGAACCAATGCTAATTATTATCTAATCACAAGCAATTAAGCAACTTCACAAGGAATAACGATTTCCATGAAACAATAGCTCATCCAAGGATACACATATCCAAGATTTTCAACATATCAAGCACATTTCATCAACTAAATCAAACACATATCATCAAGCAATGAAACACGTAACATCAAGGAACCACACACTAGTTCCATTTATATCTAGTTATTAACCCACTTTTTTTTTCCTACCAACACCACGCTTCCGCTGCGCCACTCTGATCTTGGTTCCCATACATACATTAGTCATGCAATCATAGGTAATCAAACATGCAGACAGTCAGTCAAACATTCACACACAAGCACTCAAGCAATAATCACCAATCTTTTCCCCAATCTACAACCTATTGCTCTGATACCAACTTGTAACACCCCGATTTTCAGACCTAAATTTTTTTTTTATTTTATCTTTGAACAATACAGCGGAAGACTTACTACAAACTCAACCCGGGGTGCTACCGCCACCCACACCCACACTGTGGATGCTAAGGCTAACTACCACTATCTCTTCCAAACTAAATTGTACTTTTAAACCTTTGTATATTCAGAATGTAACCACAACTTATATAGACTTACATCAACATTACTACTTTATACAAAACTGTTCAACCCTAATACATAAGTACTTTATGAGAATAATTACAACGCCCTCTAACTTCAATATCTATTCCTCTTTAGCTCCACTCTCTCATGCAACTTCATGACTAGGGGAAAACACCATCCTTTCCTGTACCTGTGGTCAGTCATTCAATCACAGAGAAAAGACCACAGGGCATAACGCCAAAATCAGCAACGCTGAGTAACTCCAAGATTACATAAACATAGCAACAAAGGTAGTGGAACACTACAACCATGACAACGGGATAATAGCATAGCACAATCACACTAGGGTCAACACATAAAAACCACAGATTAGCAACACCTGCTGCTTACCTTAGCATAAGGTGCATAAATGATCCTTCAAAATATTATCAAGTATCACTCACCAAAACAATCAATGTCAGTGAGTAGGCAGTATAACCAATGTCAAGATCCACTGAGTATAACATCCAAAACCATGATACAATTTCCACATGTCCTCGGGCATTCGGTCTTTCGACATAGAGCACTAACACTCTCGACCCCTCGGATAATATTTCTTCACCTCACCCCATGTTCTTAAGTGTGCACACCCCCTATGAATCATCAGTCCATAGAGTAGATCATGATGGCTTAGCTCCAATACATTGGTAGGAGCAGATAATAAAAGACCCCAATACACTGGTAGGGGCAGTCTCAGTAAACTCCAATACATTGGTAGGAGTAATATTTCATAGACACATTACCACTTAGCTTAGGCACAACCTTGCCTTACACCTCATTTCCATATCCATAAACATAAGATAAATCAACACATAAAGTCAATATAAACACCATAGTAACCGCTGGATAGAAATAGCATCACAACAGTAAACATTATTATCCACGGTAAACACCTGTACATTTAAGTATATCTCAACAGGAGCACCAAATTTATCAAGCCAAGTAATCATCTAGCTTCCGAAAACCAATATAAACCACAATGGTATTTAAGACACAAGAAAATCAATCCACACACAAGCACACCTTCTTGGCCAACATAACAACAATGATGAGCAATTACCATATTTACCGTCGATTTCCACGGTAACTAATCAACAATCACTTTAACAAATGGGTAGGCACTTCCTTGCCTCACCCCACACTTCCATATCAGTATAGCACAAGTTATAGCATCACCAAGATCAATATAATAAGACATAGCAATTACTGGACAGGAATAACACAACACAACATTTATAATTTACCGTTGTAACAATTGTGCACTTTGTGCATCCAAGCATTTTCACTAAGGTTCACTTGAACCAAGCTATCAACCAGCTTCTTATAATCAATATCAACTTAACTAATCTCTAATACACAGAAAAATCAACTTATATAAACATTTCCACACTTGGCTGTACAAATAACAACAGTGACAATGACAATTTACAACCTCTATAACAATTCGTGCACTTATGTGCATCCGACAAATTTTACTGAGGTTAACCTGAACTAAGCTGTTAAACAGCTTCAAATAATTAACATAACACCCAATGATCTCTATAACCCAAGAGATTCAACTCATACAATACCTTTACACTTTACTGTACAAAATAACAATGATAACAGTCAATTTCTTAGGTGATTTACCTATAGTTTTTAGCCATCCTTTTTTTTTCTCCTTAATACTCACCTAGTATATGTTAATGTATCACCTTTTAATCAAGGCCAACATACACCAAGCTACTGGTCCAAACAGCAATAAAACTATCCATTGTTATTTAACAACAATCTTGCATTTTGACAACTTCCTTTTTACAGTTTGTGTAACCAAGTTGTTTAACCTAGTCCACCTTAACTAAGTAACCATATAACCTTATTTAGACTATATAAACCTCGTTGATTTAATAAACTCATAAGAAACAACCTATACAACCACCTTTCATTTCAGTTACAACAACAACAATAACTTTTACATTTTGTACAGTTTTGCACAACTTAGCATATCTTGGTAATTTAACTAGATATAACCAATATAATTATTCTCCTAGATCATTATAAGATACATAAACCTCATTGATCTCAAATACACAAAGATTTCAACCCACAAAATATAACCGCTCTTGACGGCACAAAACGATAACATTGACAGCCACGGTTTAAAACCGGTTCCTTAATAACTTGCCTAGGAATTTAACCCCTTTCCTAACTCCACGCACACGTAATACATGCTACTACCTCCTAGTTAAACAGCAACTAACGTGCTGGACAAAAACAATTCAAGTTCAAATATATTACTAACTTACGACAATTATATATTTCATTGTAAATCAACATATTCTCCATCCATCAACTCAAACAAGTTACTTGTTTCAATTACTTATCCTAACTTACGAAAACTATATATATTCTTCATCAAATACTTATACCAATTCACGTCAAATACTTACAATAATTATATATTCCTTTGCGTCAACTACTTGTACTAACTCACGTCTATTGTATGTATAGGTAGTTTGCATATATATATATAGGTACGTCCGCACGAATATACGAACCTGCTCGCTATTGACATGCGTATAAATATACTCAGACACACAATATACTAACCTACTTGTGAACCTCCTGTTTCTTTTTCCTAGCTACTATCCCTGTTACCGATTTGCATATATGTATATATATACTCATACTCGAGACTTTCCTCTCTTGAATCTCATCAATCGCTTTCTTTTCCTAGCTGCTACATCCCATTACTGATATACATATATATATCACACTCGTGAACCTCCTTTCTTGATCTCATATATAATTTTTTCCCTTCCCTGGTTGCTATCTCCCGGTTACTGATATGCGTATATATATATATTTACACTCACAAATATACACTTACAGTAGCTAAAAGTGAACTCCCTATCTCATCTTCCTGTTGCTTTTTCTCCTAGCTGCTACCCTCCATTATCGATATGCATATGGAAAACAGATCATGGTTATATAACCAATCATCCGAAACTTCTACAAATTCTCTGGTCCTCGTTCTTGAACTACCAAAAGCAATACTGGAAGGATTACACAACCACCAAAGGTCGCAGTCCACCATATGAATGTAGCTGATATTTGTAGGAAATAACAGAAAAGCATGAAGAGCAAGTTTCACTGTAAACAGAACCATCTATTCCCGCCCATAAAGAGATGGTCATATTCACGACCATATGTCCCCCAGGCAGTAAACAAGAAGCAAATCTGTAAGTGAAAATGATGCAGGACAGCCCACTGAAACTACGAAGTATGAACCCAGATGAGCAAAAATAGAAGCATTCTCTGAGCTGAAATCACCAAGCAAGCAAACATGAGATGGAAGCAACTTCCACTTATCCAAGAATCATCTACATTTCAACTTAACAACCAAGGGAAAACAGCAAAGGAAATCAGTTCCTTCAAACCGAAAATCAGCACCTACTAAAACAGATTTTGAAGGCTTGTTGTTTAAGGTAGTTACCTTGTTTCTTCTAGCTATTTCTTGTTAATTCTTTGAGATTCCTACAGCTTAATGGTCCTTCCTTCCTTCTCCCTAATTCACCCGGCACTTGGACCTTGAATTGTTCCTCCTTAAGCTGGCTTCAAACAGCAACACAGCTGCAGCTAATTCAGCAACATCAACTATACCGTCGGTAATTTTTTTTTGATTAAGTGCTGTTGTATAAACAGACTAGATAGGTGTGCCTAGGACGGCAAACCCACATGCGGGCAGCTGGGAGAGTACAGCATAATGACAAAAGTAATAGAGCAAGCAGTAAAAGCAGAAAATACAGCAAACGAACTAGGATTCCAGCAGAAGTTTCAGGTTTGATGTTGAGACAAGGCAGTTTGTGGAGAGCATGGGAAGCTTGGGTCTGTGCCATTCAAGGATTAGGCTTCTAGTGCTGTAGATTGCTTCAGACCATTGAGGGGCTTTGCATTCGAAGATAGATCTATTTCTAATCTCCCAAATTTTCCAAATCGCGAACAAGAAGGAAGAAGCCCACATGTCTTTGGCTTTACATGACGGAATGAGATTGCACCAGGTGGAGAAACTAATGTGTGCATCTGAGGCAAGGTTAAGAGGGACCCCCCACCAGGTACATAGGCCATCCCAATTCGAGCTGGAACAAGAGAGGAATAGGTGGTCCACGGTTTCTATTTGTCTGCGGCAAAGGGGGCAGAGGAGATCAGCTAGAGGGATCATGTTAGCTCCAAAAAGTCTGTCCCTCGTCGCTAGTCGTTTGGCTAAAAAGAGCCAGCCAAACAGTTCTATCCGGGGGTATGTATTAATTTTCCAGATTTTATTCCTTCTACTACTTTGGGCTGGCGTGAATGAGGAGAGGACAGGAGAAAGGTTCCAGCATAGGAAGTAATTGCTACCGGTAACAACTTAAGAAATGAGAGTACGATATTTTTTTCCATTCAGCCTAGGTAGTTTACTAATGTAACGACACCTAACATATGTTGGTGTTTAATTTTCATTGGTTAACTTGGATGGCTGTAATAAGTGAGGCCACATAACCCCTTGACTCAGCAAGGCAGAGACGGTAATATAAGCTGCTCAATGAGGTCGGCAATATATGCTTTGAGGGAAAGTTGCTTGTCGTCTCCAATAATAGTCTTAGCAATAGTTCCGCCGCACACAGAAGGTTACTTATTCTCAATTCAATATACTAATTATTAATGTTAATTACTAACGTATCTATTACTAAACTAACTAACGTATCTATAGTACCTGAAGGGAATTAGCTTGGTAATAATTACATAAGGACAAAAGCTTAATTGCTACATGTAAACAAAAAAAAAAACGGTAACTTATGTAGCTAATTTTCTAAGTTACTTTCTTACATATGGATAAGATTAGTATAGGTAATAATCACAAAGTACAAAATAACTAATTGGTCCATATGTATATGTGATCGTTTACACAAAGATAGAATGGCTAGTTTATATATTTATAACCGGTAATATAAACTTAGTTTGTCATTGTAATAATGACGCATTTTAACATTTCATTGTAATAATGAATATTTTAATATTACTGTCGGTAATATTAATTTAACATGCCACTGTAACAATGACACATTTTACATTACAGTCGGTAATATAAATTTAACATGTCACTGTAAAAATTACAGTCAGTATCTATAGCTGTTATAATACATGTATATATGTCTACAATTTTCACACATAAAATAACAAAGAAGGTATATTTTGCAACTAGGATTTTCCAGGGTGTTTCAGTCTCCCCTCCTTAAATAAAGCTTCGTCCCCGAAGCTATTCAATCATAAATGATTCAGCAACATCACTATAAACACAAGTGAACCAATGCTAATTATTATCTAATCACAAGCAATTAAGCAACTTCACAAGGAATAACGATTTCCATGAAACAATAGCTCATCCAAGGATACACAGATCCAAGATTTTCAACATATCAAGCACATTTCATCAACTAAATCAAACACATATCAAGCAATGAAACATGTAACATCAAGGAACCACACACTAGTTCCATTTATATCTAGTTATTAACCCACTTTTTTTTTCCTACCAACACCACGCTTCCGCTGCGCCACTCTGATCTTGGTTCCCATACATACATTAGTCATGCAATCATAGGTAATCAAACATGCAGACAGTCAGTCAAACATTCACACACAAGCACTCAAGCAATAATCACCTATCTTTTCCCCAATCTACAACCTATTGCTCTGATACCAACTTGTAACACCCCGATTTTCAGACCTAAATTTTTTTTTTATTTTATCTTTGAACAATACAGCGGAAGACTTACTACAAACTCAACCCGGGGTGCTACCGCCACACCCACACTCACTGTGGATGCTAAGGCTAACTACCACTATCTCTTCCAAACTAAATTGTACTTTTAAACCTTTGTATATTCAGAATGTAACCACAACTTATATAGACTTACATCAACATTACTACTTTATACAAAACTGTTCAACCCTAATACATAAGTACTTTATGAGAATAATTACAACGCCCTCTAACTTCAATATCTATTCCTCTTTAGCTCCACTCTCTCATGCAACTTCATGACTAGGGGAAAACACCATCCTTTCCTGTACCTGTGGTCAGTCATTCAATCACAGAGAAAAGACCACAGGGCATAACGCCAAAATCAGCAACGCTGAGTAACTCCAAGATTACATAAACATAGCAACAAAGGTAGTGGAACACTACAACCATGACAACGGGATAATAGCATAGCACAATCACACTAGGGTCAACACATAAAAACCACAGATTAGCAACACCTGCTGCTTACCTTAGCATAAGGTGCATAAATGATCCTTCAAAATATTATCAAGTATCACTCACCAAAACAATCAATGTCAGTGAGTAGGCAGTATAACCAATGTCAAGATCCACTGAGTATAACATCCAAAACCATGATACAATTTCCACATGTCGGGCATTCGGTCTTTCGACATAGAGCACTAACACTCTCGACCCCTCGGATAATATTTCTTCACCTCACCCCATGTTCTTAAGTGTGCACACCCCCTATGAATCATCAGTCCATAGAGTAGATCATGATGGCTTAGCTCCAATACATTGGTAGGAGCAGATAATAAAAGACCCCAATACACTGGTAGGGGCAGTCTCAGTAAACTCCAATACATTGGTAGGAGTAATATTTCATAGACACATTACCACTTAGCTTAGGCACAACCTTGCCTTACACCTCATTTCCATATCCATAAACATAAGATAAATCAACACATAAAGTCAATATAAACACCATAGTAACCGCTGGATAGAAATAGCATCACAACAGTAAACATTATTATCCACGGTAAACACCTGTACATTTAAGTATATCTCAACAGGAGCACCAAATTTATCAAGCCAAGTAATCATCTAGCTTCCGAAAACCAATATAAACCACAATGGTATTTAAGACACAAGAAAATCAATCCACACACAAGCACAACCTTCTTGGCCAACATAACAACAATGATGAGCAATTACCATATTTACCGTCGATTTCCACGGTAACTAATCAACAATCACTTTAACAAATGGGTAGGCACTTCCTTGCCTCACCCCACACTTCCATATCAGTATAGCACAAGTTATAGCATCACCAAGATCAATATAATAAGACATAGCAATTACTGGACAGGAATAACACAACACAACATTTATAATTTACCGTTGTAACAATTTGTGCACTTTTGTGCATCCAAGCATTTTCACTAAGGTTCACTTGAACCAAGCTATCAACCAGCTTCTTATAATCAATATCAACTTAACTAATCTCTAATACACAGAAAAATCAACTTATAAAACATTTCCACACTTGGCTGTACAAAAACAACAGTGACAATGACAATTTACAACCTCTATAACAATTCGTGCACTTATGTGCATCCGACAAATTTTACTGAGGTTAACCTGAACTAAGCTGTTAAACAGCTTCAAATAATTAACATAACACCCAATGATCTCTATAACCCAAGAGATTCAACTCATACAATACCTTTACACTTTACTGTACAAAATAACAATGATAACAGTCAATTTCTTAGGTGATTTACCTATAGTTTTTAGCCATCCTTTTTTTTTCTCCTTAATACTCACCTAGTATATGTTAATGTATCACCTTTTAATCAAGGCCAACATACACCAAGCTACTGGTCCAAACAGCAATAAAACTATCCATTGTTATTTAACAACAATCTTGCATTTTGACAACTTCCTTTTTACAGTTTGTGTAACCAAGTTGTTTAACCTAGTCCACCTTAACTAAGTAACCATATAACCTTATTTAGACTATATAAACCTCGTTGATTTAATAAACTCATAAGAAACAACCTATACAACCACCTTTCATTTCAGTTACAACAACAACAACAATAACTTTTACATTTTGTACAGTTTTGCACAACTTAGCATATCTTGGTAATTTAACTAGATATAACCAATATAATTATTCTCCTAGATCATTATAAGATACATAAACCTCATTGATCTCAAATACACAAAGATTTCAACCCACAAAAATATAACCGCTCTTGACGGCACAAAACGATAACATTGACAGCCACGGTTTAAAACCGGTTCCTTAATAACTTGCCTAGGAATTTAACCCCTTTCCTAACTCCACGCACACGTAATACATGCTACTACCTCCTAGTTAAACAGCAACTAACGTGCTGGACAAAAACAATTCAAGTTCAAATATATATACTAACTTACGACAATTATATATTTCATTGTAAATCAACATATTCTCCATCCATCAACTCAAACAAGTTACTTGTTTCAATTACTTATCCTAACTTACGAAAACTATATATATTCTTCATCAAATATACCAATTCACGTCAAATACTTACAATAATTATATTTTCCTTTGCGTCAACTACTTGTACTAACTCACGTCTATTGTATGTATAGGTAGTTTGCATATATATATATAGGTACGTCCGCACGAATATACGAACCTGCTCGCTATTGACATGCGTATAAATATACTCAGACACACAATATACTAACTACTTGTGAACCTCCTGTTTCTTTTTCCTAGCTACTATCCCTGTTACCGATTTGCATATATGTATATATATACTCATACTCGAGACTTTCCTCTCTTGAATCTCATCAATCGCTTTCTTTTCCTAGCTGCTACATCCCATTACTGATATACATATATATATATCACACTCGTGAACCTCCTTTCTTGATCTCATATATAATTTTTTCCCTTCCCTGGTTGCTATCTCCCGGTTACTGATATGCGTATATATATATATATTTACACTCACACAAATATACACTTACAGTAGCTAAAAGTGAACTCCCTATCTCATCTTCCTGTTGCTTTTTCTCCTAGCTGCTACCCTCCATTATCGATATGCATATGGAAAACAGATCATGGTTATATAACCAATCATCCGAAACTTCTACAAATTCTCTGGTCCTCGTTCTTGAACTACCAAAAGCAATACTGGAAGGATTACACAACCACCAAAGGTCGCAGTCCACCATATGAATGTAGCTGATATTTGTAGGAAATAACAGAAAAGCATGAAGAGCAAGTTTCACTGTAAACAGAACCATCTATTCCCGCCCATAAAGAGATGGTCATATTCACGACCATATGTCCCCCAGGCAGTAAACAAGAAGCAAATCTGTAAGTGAAAATGATGCAGGACAGCCCACTGAAACTACGAAGTATGAACCCAGATGAGCAAAAATAGAAGCATTCTCTGAGCTGAAATCACCAAGCAAGCAAACATGAGATGGAAGCAACTTCCACTTATCCAAGAATCATCTACATTTCAACTTAACAACCAAGGGAAAACAGCAAAGGAAATCAGTTCCTTCAAACCGAAAATCAGCACCTACTAAAACAGATTTTGAAGGCTTGTTGTTTAAGGTAGTTACCTTGTTTCTTCTAGCTATTTCTTGTTAATTCTTTGAGATTCCTACAGCTTAATGGTCCTTCCTTCCTTCTCCCTAATTCACCCGGCACTTGGACCTTGAATTGTTCCTCCTTAAGCTGGCTTCAAACAGCAACACAGCTGCAGCTAATTCAGCAACATCAACTATACCGTCGGTAATTTTTTTTTGATTAAGTGCTGTTGTATAAACAGACTAGATAGGTGTGCCTAGGACGGCAAACCCACATGCGGGCAGCTGGGAGAGTACAGCATAATGACAAAAGTAATAGAGCAAGCAGTAAAAGCAGAAAATACAGCAAACGAACTAGGATTCCAGCAGAAGTTTCAGGTTTGATGTTGAGACAAGGCAGTTTGTGGAGAGCATGGGAAGCTTGGGTCTGTGCCATTCAAGGATTAGGCTTCTAGTGCTGTAGATTGCTTCAGACCATTGAGGGGCTTTGCATTCGAAGATAGATCTATTTCTAATCTCCCAAATTTTCCAAATCGCGAACAAGAAGGAAGAAGCCCACATGTCTTTGGCTTTACATGACGGAATGAGATTGCACCAGGTGGAGAAACTAATGTGTGCATCTGAGGCAAGGTTAAGAGGGACCCCCCACCAGGTACATAGGCCATCCCAATTCGAGCTGGAACAAGAGAGGAATAGGTGGTCCACGGTTTCTATTTGTCTGCGGCAAAGGGGGCAGAGGAGATCAGCTAGAGGGATCATGTTAGCTCCAAAAAGTCTGTCCCTCGTCGCTAGTCGTTTGGCTAAAAAGAGCCAGCCAAACAGTTCTATCCGGGGGTATGTATTAATTTTCCAGATTTTATTCCTTCTACTACTTTGGGCTGGCGTGAATGAGGAGAGGACAGGAGAAAGGTTCCAGCATAGGAAGTAATTGCTACCGGTAACAACTTAAGAAATGAGAGTACGATATTTTTTTTCCATTCAGCCTAGGTAGTTTACTAATGTAACGACACCTAACATATGTTGGTGTTTAATTTTCATTGGTTAACTTGGATGGCTGTAATAAGTGAGGCCACATAACCCCTTGACTCAGCAAGGCAGAGACGGTAATATAAGCTGCTCAATGAGGTCGGCAATATATGCTTTGAGGGAAAGTTGCTTGTCGTCTCCAATAATAGTCTTAGCAATAGTTCCGCCGCACACAGAAGGTTACTTATTCTCAATTCAATATACTAATTATTAATGTTAATTACTAACGTATCTATTACTAAACTAACTAACGTATCTATAGTACCTGAAGGGAATTAGCTTGGTAATAATTACATAAGGACAAAAGCTTAATTGCTACATGTAAACAAAAAAAAACGGTAACTTATGTAGCTAATTTTCTAAGTTACTTTCTTACATATGGATAAGATTAGTATAGGTAATAATCACAAAGTACAAAATAACTAATTGGTCCATATGTATATGTGATCGTTTACACAAAGATAGAATGGCTAGTTTATATATTTATAACCGGTAATATAAACTTAGTTTGTCATTGTAATAATGACGCATTTTAACATTTCATTGTAATAATGACATATTTTAATATTACCGTCGGTAATATTAATTTAACATGCCACTGTAACAATGACACATTTTACATTACAGTCGGTAATATAAATTTAACATGTCACTGTAAAAATTACAGTCAGTATCTATAGCTGTTATAATACATGTATATATGTCTACAATTTTCACACATAAAATAACAAAGAAGGTATATTTTGCAACTAGGATTTTCCAGGGTGTTTCAGTCTCCCCTCCTTAAATAAAGCTTCGTCCCCGAAGCTATTCAATCATAAATGATTCAGCAACATCACTATAAACACAAGTGAACCAATGCTAATTATTATCTAATCACAAGCAATTAAGCAACTTCACAAGGAATAACGATTTCCATGAAACAATAGCTCATCCAAGGATACACATATCCAAGATTTTCAACATATCAAGCACATTTCATCAACTAAATCAAACACATATCATCAAGCAATGAAACACGTAACATCAAGGAACCACACACTAGTTCCATTTATATCTAGTTATTAACCCACTTTTTTTTTCCTACCAACACCACGCTTCCGCTGCGCCACTCTGATCTTGGTTCCCATACATACATTAGTCATGCAATCATAGGTAATCAAACATGCAGACAGTCAGTCAAACATTCACACACAAGCACTCAAGCAATAATCACCAATCTTTTCCCCAATCTACAACCTATTGCTCTGATACCAACTTGTAACACCCCGATTTTCAGACCTAAATTTTTTTTTTATTTTATCTTTGAACAATACAGCGGAAGACTTACTACAAACTCAACCCGGGGTGCTACCGCCACACCCACACTCACTGTGGATGCTAAGGCTAACTACCACTATCTCTTCCAAACTAAATTGTACTTTTAAACCTTTGTATATTCAGAATGTAACCACAACTTATATAGACTTACATCAACATTACTACTTTATACAAAACTGTTCAACCCTAATACATAAGTACTTTATGAGAATAATTACAACGCCCTCTAACTTCAATATCTATTCCTCTTTAGCTCCACTCTCTCATGCAACTTCATGACTAGGGGAAAACACCATCCTTTCCTGTACCTGTGGTCAGTCATTCAATCACAGAGAAAAGACCACAGGGCATAACGCCAAAATCAGCAACGCTGAGTAACTCCAAGATTACATAAACATAGCAACAAAGGTAGTGGAACACTACAACCATGACAACGGGATAATAGCATAGCACAATCACACTAGGGTCAACACATAAAAACCACAGATTAGCAACACCTGCTGCTTACCTTAGCATAAGGTGCATAAATGATCCTTCAAAATATTATCAAGTATCACTCACCAAAACAATCAATGTCAGTGAGTAGGCAGTATAACCAATGTCAAGATCCACTGAGTATAACATCCAAAACCATGATACAATTTCCACATGTCCTCGGGCATTCGGTCTTTCGACATAGAGCACTAACACTCTCGACCCCTCGGATAATATTTCTTCACCTCACCCCATGTTCTTAAGTGTGCACACCCCCTATGAATCATCAGTCCATAGAGTAGATCATGATGGCTTAGCTCCAATACATTGGTAGGAGCAGATAATAAAAGACCCCAATACACTGGTAGGGGCAGTCTCAGTAAACTCCAATACATTGGTAGGAGTAATATTTCATAGACACATTACCACTTAGCTTAGGCACAACCTTGCCTTACACCTCATTTCCATATCCATAAACATAGATAAATCAACACATAAAGTCAATATAAACACCATAGTAACCGCTGGATAGAAATAGCATCACAACAGTAAACATTATTATCCACGGTAAACACCTGTACATTTAAGTATATCTCAACAGGAGCACCAAATTTATCAAGCCAAGTAATCATCTAGCTTCCGAAAACCAATATAAACCACAATGGTATTTAAGACACAAGAAAATCAATCCACACACAAGCACAACCTTCTTGGCCAACATAACAACAATGATGAGCAATTACCATATTTACCGTCGATTTCCACGGTAACTAATCAACAATCACTTTAACAAATGGGTAGGCACTTCCTTGCCTCACCCCACACTTCCATATCAGTATAGCACAAGTTATAGCATCACCAAGATCAATATAATAAGACATAGCAATTACTGGACAGGAATAACACAACACAACATTTATAATTTACCGTTGTAACAATTTGTGCACTTTTGTGCATCCAAGCATTTTCACTAAGGTTCACTTGAACCAAGCTATCAACCAGCTTCTTATAATCAATATCAACTTAACTAATCTCTAATACACAGAAAAATCAACTTATATAAACATTTCCACACTTGGCTGTACAAATAACAACAGTGACAATGACAATTTACAACCTCTATAACAATTCGTGCACTTATGTGCATCCGACAAATTTTACTGAGGTTAACCTGAACTAAGCTGTTAAACAGCTTCAAATAATTAACATAACACCCAATGATCTCTATAACCCAAGAGATTCAACTCATACAATACCTTTACACTTTACTGTACAAAATAACAATGATAACAGTCAATTTCTTAGGTGATTTACCTATAGTTTTTAGCCATCCTTTTTTTTCTCCTTAATACTCACCTAGTATATGTTAATGTATCACCTTTTAATCAAGGCCAACATACACCAAGCTACTGGTCCAAACAGCAATAAAACTATCCATTGTTATTTAACAACAATCTTGCATTTTGACAACTTCCTTTTTACAGTTTGTGTAACCAAGTTGTTTAACCTAGTCCACCTTAACTAAGTAACCATATAACCTTATTTAGACTATATAAACCTCGTTGATTTAATAAACTCATAAGAAACAACCTATACAACCACCTTTCATTTCAGTTACAACAACAACAACAATAACTTTTACATTTTGTACAGTTTTGCACAACTTAGCATATCTTGGTAATTTAACTAGATATAACCAATATAATTATTCTCCTAGATCATTATAAGATACATAAACCTCATTGATCTCAAATACACAAAGATTTCAACCCACAAAAATATAACCGCTCTTGACGGCACAAAACGATAACATTGACAGCCACGGTTTAAAACCGGTTCCTTAATAACTTGCCTAGGAATTTAACCCCTTTCCTAACTCCACGCACACGTAATACATGCTACTACCTCCTAGTTAAACAGCAACTAACGTGCTGGACAAAAACAATTCAAGTTCAAATATATATACTAACTTACGACAATTATATATTTCATTGTAAATCAACATATTCTCCATCCATCAACTCAAACAAGTTACTTGTTTTCAATTATCCTAACTTACGAAAACTATATATATTCTTCATCAAATACTTATACCAATTCACGTCAAATACTTACAATAATTATATATTTTCCTTTGCGTCAACTACTTGTACTAACTCACGTCTATTGTATGTATAGGTAGTTTGCATATATATATATATAGGTACGTCCGCACGAATATACGAACCTGCTCGCTATTGACATGCGTATAAATATACTCAGACACACAATATACTAACCTACTTGTGAACCTCCTGTTTCTTTTCCTAGCTACTATCCCTGTTACCGATTTGCATATATGTATATATATACTCATACTCGAGACTTTCCTCTCTTGAATCTCATCAATCGCTTTCTTTTCCTAGCTGCTACATCCCATTACTGATATACATATATATATCACACTCGTGAACCTCCTTTCTTGATCTCATATATAATTTTTTCCCTTCCCTGGTTGCTATCTCCCGGTTACTGATATGCGTATATATATATATTTACACTCACACAAATATACACTTACAGTAGCTAAAAGTGAACTCCCTATCTCATCTTCCTGTTGCTTTTTCTCCTAGCTGCTACCCTCCATTATCGATATGCATATGGAAAACAGATCATGGTTATATAACCAATCATCCGAAACTTCTACAAATTCTCTGGTCCTCGTTCTTGAACTACCAAAAGCAATACTGGAAGGATTACACAACCACCAAAGGTCGCAGTCCACCATATGAATGTAGCTGATATTTGTAGGAAATAACAGAAAAGCATGAAGAGCAAGTTTCACTGTAAACAGAACCATCTATTCCCGCCCATAAAGAGATGGTCATATTCACGACCATATGTCCCCCAGGCAGTAAACAAGAAGCAAATCTGTAAGTGAAAATGATGCAGGACAGCCCACTGAAACTACGAAGTATGAACCCAGATGAGCAAAAATAGAAGCATTCTCTGAGCTGAAATCACCAAGCAAGCAAACATGAGATGGAAGCAACTTCCACTTATCCAAGAATCATCTACATTTCAACTTAACAACCAAGGGAAAACAGCAAAGGAAATCAGTTCCTTCAAACCGAAAATCAGCACCTACTAAAACAGATTTTGAAGGCTTGTTGTTTAATAGTTACCTTGTTTCTTCTAGCTATTTCTTGTTAATTCTTTGAGATTCCTACAGCTTAATGGTCCTTCCTTCCTTCTCCCTAATTCACCCGGCACTTGGACCTTGAATTGTTCCTCCTTAAGCTGGCTTCAAACAGCAACACAGCTGCAGCTAATTCAGCAACATCAACTATACCGTCGGTAATTTTTTTTTGATTAAGTGCTGTTGTATAAACAGACTAGATAGGTGTGCCTAGGACGGCAAACCCACATGCGGGCAGCTGGGAGAGTACAGCATAATGACAAAAGTAATAGAGCAAGCAGTAAAAGCAGAAAATACAGCAAACGAACTAGGATTCCAGCAGAAGTTTCAGGTTTGATGTTGAGACAAGGCAGTTTGTGGAGAGCATGGGAAGCTTGGGTCTGTGCCATTCAAGGATTAGGCTTCTAGTGCTGTAGATTGCTTCAGACCATTGAGGGGCTTTGCATTCGAAGATAGATCTATTTCTAATCTCCCAAATTTTCCAAATCGCGAACAAGAAGGAAGAAGCCCACATGTCTTTGGCTTTACATGACGGAATGAGATTGCACCAGGTGGAGAAACTAATGTGTGCATCTGAGGCAAGGTTAAGAGGGACCCCCCACCAGGTACATAGGCCATCCCAATTCGAGCTGGAACAAGAGAGGAATAGGTGGTCCACGGTTTCTATTTGTCTGCGGCAAAGGGGGCAGAGGAGATCAGCTAGAGGGATCATGTTAGCTCCAAAAAGTCTGTCCCTCGTCGCTAGTCGTTTGGCTAAAAGAGCCAGCCAAACAGTTCTATCCGGGGGTATGTATTAATTTTCCAGATTTTATTCCTTCTACTACTTTGGGCTGGCGTGAATGAGGAGAGGACAGGAGAAAGGTTCCAGCATAGGAAGTAATTGCTACCGGTAACAACTTAAGAAATGAGAGTACGATATTTTTTTTCCATTCAGCCTAGGTAGTTTACTAATGTAACGACACCTAACATATGTTGGTGTTTAATTTTCATTGGTTAACTTGGATGGCTGTATAAGTGAGGCCACATAACCCCTTGACTCAGCAAGGCAGAGACGGTAATATAAGCTGCTCAATGAGGTCGGCAATATATGCTTTGAGGGAAAGTTGCTTGTCGTCTCCAATAATAGTCTTAGCAATAGTTCCGCCGCACACAGAAGGTTACTTATTCTCAATTCAATATACTAATTATTAATGTTAATTACTAACGTATCTATTACTAAACTAACTAACGTATCTATAGTACCTGAAGGGAATTAGCTTGGTAATAATTACATAAGGACAAAAGCTTAATTGCTACATGTAAACAAAAAAAAAACGGTAACTTATGTAGCTAATTTTCTAAGTTACTTTCTTACATATGGATAAGATTAGTATAGGTAATAATCACAAAGTACAAAATAACTAATTGGTCCATATGTATATGTGATCGTTTACACAAAGATAGAATGGCTAGTTTATATATTATAACCGGTAATATAAACTTAGTTTGTCATTGTAATAATGACGCATTTTAACATTTCATTGTAATAATGATATTTTAATATTACTGTCGGTAATATTAATTTAACATGCCACTGTAACAATGACACATTTTACATTACAGTCGGTAATATAAATTTAACATGTCACTGTAAAATTACAGTCAGTATCTATAGCTGTTATAATACATGTATATATGTCTACAATTTTCACACATAAAATAACAAAGAAGGTATATTTTGCAACTAGGATTTTCCAGGGTGTTTCAGTCTCCCCTCCTTAAATAAAGCTTCGTCCCCGAAGCTATTCAATCATAAATGATTCAGCAACATCACTATAAACACAAGTGAACCAATGCTAATTATTATCTAATCACAAGCAATTAAGCAACTTCACAAGGAATAACGATTTCCATGAAACAATAGCTCATCCAAGGATACACATATCCAAGATTTTCAACATATCAAGCACATTTCATCAACTAAATCAAACACATCATCAAGCAATGAAACACGTAACATCAAGGAACCACACACGTTCCATTTATATCTAGTTATTAACCCACTTTTTTTTTCCTACCAACACCACGCTTCCGCTGCGCCACTCTGATCTTGGTTCCCATACATACATTAGTCATGCAATCATAGGTAATCAAACATGCAGACAGTCAGTCAAACATTCACACACAAGCACTCAAGCAATAATCACCAATCTTTTCCCCAATCTACAACCTATTGCTCTGATACCAACTTGTAACACCCCGATTTTCAGACCTAAATTTTTTTTTATTTTATCTTTGAACAATACAGCGGAAGACTTACTACAAACTCAACCCGGGTGCTACCGCCACACCCACACTCACTGTGGATGCTAAGGCTAACTACCACTATCTCTTCCAAACTAAATTGTACTTTTAAACCTTTGTATATTCAGAATGTAACCACAACTTATATAGACTTACATCAACATTACTACTTTATACAAAACTGTTCAACCCTAATACATAAGTACTTTATGAGAATAATTACAACGCCCTCTAACTTCAATATCTATTCCTCTTTAGCTCCACTCTCTCATGCAACTTCATGACTAGGGGAAAACACCATCCTTTCCTGTACCTGTGGTCAGTCATTCAATCACAGAGAAAAGACCACAGGGCATAACGCCAAAATCAGCAACGCTGAGTAACTCCAAGATTACATAAACATAGCAACAAAGGTAGTGGAACACTACAACCATGACAACGGGATAATAGCATAGCACAATCACACTAGGGTCAACACATAAAAACCACAGATTAGCAACACCTGCTGCTTACCTTAGCATAAGGTGCATAAATGATCCTTCAAAATATTATCAAGTATCACTCACCAAAACAATCAATGTCAGTGAGTAGGCAGTATAACCAATGTCAAGATCCACTGAGTATAACATCCAAAACCATGATACAATTTCCACATGTCCTCGGGCATTCGGTCTTTCGACATAGAGCACTAACACTCTCGACCCCTCGGATAATATTTCTTCACCTCACCCCATGTTCTTAAGTGTGCACACCCCCTATGAATCATCAGTCCATAGAGTAGATCATGATGGCTTAGCTCCAATACATTGGTAGGAGCAGATAATAAAAGACCCCAATACACTGGTAGGGGCAGTCTCAGTAAACTCCAATACATTGGTAGGAGTAATATTTCATAGACACATTACCACTTAGCTTAGGCACAACCTTGCCTTACACCTCATTTCCATATCCATAAACATAAGATAAATCAACACATAAAGTCAATATAAACACCATAGTAACCGCTGGATAGAAATAGCATCACAACAGTAAACATTATTATCCACGGTAAACACCTGTACATTTAAGTATATCTCAACAGGAGCACCAAATTTATCAAGCCAAGTAATCATCTAGCTTCCGAAAACCAATATAAACCACAATGGTATTTAAGACACAAGAAAATCAATCCACACACAAGCACAACCTTCTTGGCCAACATAACAACAATGATGAGCAATTACCATATTTACCGTCGATTTCCACGGTAACTAATCAACAATCACTTAACAAATGGGTAGGCACTTCCTTGCCTCACCCCACACTTCCATATCAGTATAGCACAAGTTATAGCATCACCAAGATCAATATAATAAGACATAGCAATTACTGGACAGGATAACACAACACAACATTTATAATTTACCGTTGTAACAATTTGTGCACTTTTGTGCATCCAAGCATTTTCACTAAGGTTCACTTGAACCAAGCTATCAACCAGCTTCTTATAATCAATATCAACTTAACTAATCTCTATACACAGAAAAATCAACTTATATAAACATTTCCACACTTGGCTGTACAAATAACAACAGTGACAATGACAATTTACAACCTCTATAACAATTCGTGCACTTATGTGCATCCGACAAATTTTACTGAGGTTAACCTGAACTAAGCTGTTAAACAGCTTCAAATAATTAACATAACACCCAATGATCTCTATAACCCAAGAGATTCAACTCATACAATACCTTTACACTTTACTGTACAAAATAACAATGATAACAGTCAATTTCTTAGGTGATTTACCTATAGTTTTTAGCCATCCTTTTTTTTCTCCTTAATACTCACCTAGTATATGTTAATGTATCACCTTTTAATCAAGGCCAACATACACCAAGACTGGTCCAAACAGCACAAAACATCCATTGTTATTTAACAACAATCTTGCATTTTGACAATTCCTTTTTACAGTTTTGTGAACCAAGTTGTTTAACCTAGTCCACCTTAACCTAAGTAACCATATAACCTTATTTAGACTATATAAACCTCGTTGATTTAATAAACTCATAAGAAAAACCTATACAACCACCTTTCATTTCAGTTACAACAACAACAACAATAACTTTTACATTTTGTACAGTTTTGCACAACTTAGCATATCTTGGTAATTTAACTAGATATAACCAATATAATTATTCTCCTAGATCATTATAAGATACATAAACCTCATTGATCTCAAATACACAAAGATTTCAACCCACAAAAATATAACCGCTCTTGACGGCACAAAACGATAACATTGACAGCCACGGTTTAAAACCGGTTCCTTAATAACTTGCCTAGGAATTTAACCCCTTTCCTAACTCCACGCACACGTAATACATGCTACTACCTCCTAGTTAAACAGCAACTAACGTGCTGGACAAAAACAATTCAAGTTCAAATATATACTAACTTACGACAATTATATATTTCATTGTAAATCAACATATTCTCCATCCATCAACTCAAACAAGTTACTTGTTTCAATTACTTATCCTAACTTACGAAAACTATATATTCTTCATCAAATACTTATACCAATTCACGTCAAATACTTACAATAATTATATATTTTCCTTTGCGTCAACTACTTGTACTAACTCACGTCTATTGTATGTATAGGTAGTTTGCATATATATATATATAGGTACGTCCGCACGAATATACGAACCTGCTCGCTATTGACATGCGTATAAATATACTCAGACACACAATATACTAACCTACTCGTGAACCTCCTGTTTCTTTTTCCTAGCTACTATCCCTGTTACCGATTTGCATATATGTATATATATACTCATACTCGAGACTTTCCTCTCTTGAATCTCATCAATCGCTTTCTTTTCCTAGCTGCTACATCCCATTACTGATATACATATATATATCACACTCGTGAACCTCCTTTCTTGATCTCATATATAATTTTTTCCCTTCCCTGGTTGCTATCTCCCGGTTACTGATATGCGTATATATATATATTTACACTCACACAAATATACACTTACAGTAGCTAAAAGTGAACTCCCTATCTCATCTTCCTGTTGCTTTTTCTCCTAGCTGCTACCCTCCATTATCGATATGCATATGGAAAACAGATCATGGTTATATAACCAATCATCCGAAACTTCTACAAATTCTCTGGTCCTCGTTCTTGAACTACCAAAAGCAATACTGGAAGGATTACACAACCACCAAAGGTCGCAGTCCACCATATGAATGTAGCTGATATTTGTAGGAAATAACAGAAAAGCATGAAGAGCAAGTTTCACTGTAAACAGAACCATCTATTCCCGCCCATAAAGAGATGGTCATATTCACGACCATATGTCCCCCAGGCAGTAAACAAGAAGCAAATCTGTAAGTGAAAATGATGCAGGACAGCCCACTGAAACTACGAAGTATGAACCCAGATGAGCAAAAATAGAAGCATTCTCTGAGCTGAAATCACCAAGCAAGCAAACATGAGATGGAAGCAACTTCCACTTATCCAAGAATCATCTACATTTCAACTTAACAACCAAGGGAAAACAGCAAAGGAAATCAGTTCCTTCAAACCGAAAATCAGCACCTACTAAAACAGATTTTGAAGGCTTGTTGTTTAAGTAGTTACCTTGTTTCTTCTAGCTATTTCTTGTTAATTCTTTGAGATTCCTACAGCTTAATGGTCCTTCCTTCCTTCTCCCTAATTCACCCGGCACTTGGACCTTGAATTGTTCCTCCTTAAGCTGGCTTCAAACAGCAACACAGCTGCAGCTAATTCAGCAACATCAACTATACCGTCGGTAATTTTTTTTTGATTAAGTGCTGTTGTATAAACAGACTAGATAGGTGTGCCTAGGACGGCAAACCCACATGCGGGCAGCTGGGAGAGTACAGCATAATGACAAAAGTAATAGAGCAAGCAGTAAAAGCAGAAAATACAGCAAACGAACTAGGATTCCAGCAGAAGTTTCAGGTTTGATGTTGAGACAAGGCAGTTTGTGGAGAGCATGGGAAGCTTGGGTCTGTGCCATTCAAGGATTAGGCTTCTAGTGCTGTAGATTGCTTCAGACCATTGAGGGGCTTTGCATTCGAAGATAGATCTATTTCTAATCTCCCAAATTTTCCAAATCGCGAACAAGAAGGAAGAAGCCCACATGTCTTTGGCTTTACATGACGGAATGAGATTGCACCAGGTGGAGAAACTAATGTGTGCATCTGAGGCAAGGTTAAGAGGGACCCCCACCAGGTACATAGGCCATCCCAATTCGAGCTGGAACAAGAGAGGAATAGGTGGTCCACGGTTTCTATTTGTCTGCGGCAAAGGGGGCAGAGGAGATCAGCTAGAGGGATCATGTTAGCTCCAAAAAGTCTGTCCCTCGTCGCTAGTCGTTTGGCTAAAAGAGCCAGCCAAACAGTTCTATCCGGGGGTATGTATTAATTTTCCAGATTTTATTCCTTCTACTACTTTGGGCTGGCGTGAATGAGGAGAGGACAGGAGAAAGGTTCCAGCATAGGAAGTAATTGCTCGGTAACAACTTAAGAAATGAGAGTACGATATTTGAAATGTATATTTACCGAAGGTTTTTGATGTGCAAAATCCCAACCAGGCTGCCTATATTATCTCAACAACCTCTACAGTCAGCTTTGAGTGAGATCTTAACGAATATTTACTTAATAATAAGGAGTGAAATAGAGAGCGCCAGCATATATACTAGGAAATAGTTAGAGATATTTTAGGATCTGTAGTTTGTATTTATATTGGTTTAGATATAGATTGTTTGTAGATATTTTAGGAGGTTGTTATCTTCCTCCAAGTAGTATAAATGTACAGCAAAAAACATCAGAAAAGGTAGAGCTTCTACCGCAAAAAAGAGAGTTGAGAGAGAAGAGAGTTGTTGATAGTAATCAACGTTTTTGTCTAGAATTATACGTTGAGAGTGATTGTTCAAAGTGTTGAACAGATCAGGTGAGGAGTTTTCAAGTTATCAATAATAAGATTGATAGCGGAGTTTTTCTTCTAAACACTTTCTGTCTCGTTCTCGTTTCTGCTTCTGTCAGTCTTATACTGAGGCTTCTGATTTTATACTTTACGAACTTTCAAGTGGTATCAGAGCAGGTTTACCCAGTATAGAGGTTAACATTTCTGGGTAGATCGTGAAAGATGAGTTCGTATTATTTAAAAGCACCAAGGTTGACGAAATTCAATTATTCCAAGTGGTGCGAACAGATGGAAGCGCAGATTGATGTCCATGGATTACAAGGTTTGGAAGGTGGTGGCGCAAGGTGATTACAAACCTACTATGGTTGTTGAAGGTGTGAAACAGACCAAACCTGAGGATCAATGGACGGAAGCCGATGAAAAACTTTAAGCAAAAATAAACAAGCTCTTCGTATTCTTGTCTCCTCCTTGTCCGACGAAGATCAAGGAAGAGTCTTGGGTATAAGAACGGCAAAAGAAGTATGGGACTTCTTGAAGATTGCTTATCAAAGGAACGGAATCAATCCGCAAAGCCAAGGAGAAACAGTTTCAACGAGATTTTAACAACTTTAAAATGTCAGAGGGCGCGAGTCTAGCACTGACGGTGGAAAGGTTCAATCAAGTGCTTTTGGAACTCAAAACGGTTGGAGGGGGTAACTCTTTCTAATGAGACTTTAATGAAAGATTTCTTGATTCACTAACCAAAGATTGGCTTCAACTATACATCACTTCTTGAGAAATGAAAAGAATATCATCTATGTCATTTGAAGAAGTGTTCAGATTGATTGGTTCATGAAAGCAAGATGGAGGAACAAAATCTAGTGGTGCACACGGATCTTGCACTAAAGGCAAAGATTAACGTAGATACACCATACTGGGAGTATGATGATGACATGGAGAATGAGATCACTATGCTAGCACAAGGACTGAAGCGTATTCTTAGTCGAAAACGTGGAGGTCACCACGGTGAAAATTCTAAACGTGAGTATAATACCAGCAAGCATGAATGTTTCCGATGTCACAAAATAGGACATTTGATAAAGGATTGTCCTTTACCATCAAAAACCTCCACAACATCGAGGATGTGAGTCACGCATGGAAGCAGCCGTTTAGGGATGAGAGTGATACTGATCAGATGGCATAGAAAGCAGCACATTATTGCATGACTGCAATCCATCGGTCTCATACTGACACTGCCAAATATGATGAAACTATGTGTTTGATGGCTGGAGATAAGGCTCTTCAATCTCTCATTAGGGATCAGGTAAGTTCTCAAAGCTTGAATGATTTTTATGATAGTTCTACTAAGTCACAAGTGTTTGATGTGTTGAAAGATGCTCTTTCGAAAATTAGGGATTTGGAAGTGAAACAGGGACATAACACTGAGTCTCATACTGTGATTAGTAAACTACAAGAAGAGATTATTGTTTTGAAAGAACAAAATAAGGAGTTGGCATCTCAGTTAGTCTTAAACTCAGCTAAGGTTGTTCAATCCACGTTTACTGCACCCGTCAGTACTAAACTGAGTTCTATTCCTGAGTGGGCAGAAAAAGAAATTCAATCACTCAAAGCTGATAATGAGTGGATACGTCAGGATAATGTTGATCTACAAAGGCAGTATGACGCACTTAGTAGAAAATTAGACATTATGACTTTGAAAAATCCCCTTGGTATAAAGGAAAAGCTAAACTTAATGAAATGGTAGGTCGACCTAATCAAGGAC
This sequence comes from Limonium bicolor, assembly GCA_023374045.1. NCBI lineage: Eukaryota > Viridiplantae > Streptophyta > Magnoliopsida > Caryophyllales > Plumbaginaceae > Limonium > Limonium bicolor. The sequence continues at coordinate 339,039,822 of CM041777.1, forward strand.
GTGCTGGTCTAGGGTTTTATGGCACTACTTCATCGACGTCTAATGTTTTACCCCAGAAACAAAGTTCACAGACTAGGACTGATGATCCTACAAGATATCCTAGTGTTTCTCATCCACGAACTTCATATAGCACTGCTATGAATGTTACTTCATGTAAGGGTTGAATGTAGTTATTGTCATATACATGGTCACCATATTCGTTCATGTCATAAGCTTCAACGCAAGAATGCTCGACTTGCTCAGTCTGATACTGTTAAATATGCTCAGCTTTATATCAATCATAGACGTCCCAGACAACAATGGGTCCCTAAGCGGCACTAACTGTTTTCTCTTTTCAGGATAATAAAGTTCCAAACTGGCGGCTGATGGAGTTTGGATGTTCTTGTCATATGAAAGGAAATCACACTCTACTAACTTTGGTTTGGTTTTTCATGTAGGATCTGCCTTCTTCCTAAGGTCTTTCACAGATCGAGACTGAAAAAAATTATTTCCGATTCTGCCTCAAATTGGTCAGCTCAAGCCCGGTGTCTTGGTTCTTCTAAGAGGCAATCACATATTGCACTCTCCCACATTGAAGCGGTATATATCGTTGCTACTGCTTGATGCGCCCACATCCTCTACCTTCAATATCAATTGGCTGACTATGGTGTTCCTCAGTCTCCTGTGCCAATCTACTACGATACTCTCTTCAGTATTGCACTGACGAAGGATTTAGTTCAATATTCCTTGATTATACATATTGAGATTCGTCATTACTTTTCTCAAAATCAAGTTGGCAAGAATATTGTGGATCTCCCTCATTGTGCCACTGATCAACAATTGGCAAGCACTTTCACCAAAGCTTTTCCACACGAAACATTATCCTCATTCAGTCTTGCACTGTGGATGCTCAATGTTGACAAAGGTGTATTCTTTTTATTTATCGTATTGACTTCTATTGTGTGCATCAGAATTGGTACTTTAGAGTGAGTGGAGCGTGACGTATATTTTATTATTTCATTTCACTCTATAATAAAGTGAGGATTACTTCTCTTTCCGTGGCATCTCTTGATTATTAATTTGGCTGATCTGGATCAAATTCTAAGTTGGAACATTGAACATCTGGTGGCACTATCCATTTGTTACCACCACTTATCTTTCCGGTTATCCGTACCTGACCAACTGTCCCCTCAGCATAGAACCCACTTTCGTTGGTCACTTTTCACTCACCATTTTCTCCACAAGATTCCCGTACCATTTTTCCAGTTTCTTTGTTGCACACAATTTACCTCACCAATGGCTTTCATACTGGTATTTTTGCTAGTCTTTTCTTCTTCCCATAAAGGATTCTCGAATAGTCTCATAAAAAAGGGGTGATTCGATTCTGGTTGTACAAGCATTATCCAACATCAGATGCTAGATTTGCTTCAGCACAAGGCTGAACAACTTGGTCCAAGACTAGACTGAGGTTTAGTGGGAAGAAATAAAGGAATTATGCTACACCCTACAAACGAAGATTCGTATCAGTCTTGTCCAATTATGATGTACCATATGTTGCACAAGATTACACAAATAATTGTTCAAGTTGTACCTCTGGATGTTGTCATGTCTACGCCTCTGGATCATAATCATGATTGGATCCTTAACTCTTTCCAAGATGAGTCTTGAACTGAACGATGATCAGTGCATTGTTAAACAACCCCTAAAGGCTTTGGGTGTGTCTTCACAACCCTCAGAGCTTCTGGCCTGTCTACCTCAGCAGATGAAGAAATTTGAAGAAGCTATTCTTGAAGTATGTGTTAATCTCTACCTCATTGCCTTTTCATTTCGATAGCCAGCTTCCTAGTCAGCCTTAGCCTGACCCGGCGACACTTTATTCCTATTCATTGCCTTTTCTATGGACAGCCTATCCTTATGTTCTGTGTTCCTACGCATGAATTCGTATAAAATGCCATTTTGATGATCTTGCATGCTATTTTTACACTCCGTGAGATAGACTTTTTAGTACCATTTTTTGATTTCGCAAAAGGGGGAAATATGGTGAGTAATTTGAATATGTTACTTGATTAACCAAATCTCATTCAAGTGCTGCAAGGTTTTAACATCTTCAGGGGGAATGCTCGTTTTAAGGAAGAATGCATATCTTGAGGGGGAATGCTACATTATCTCACCATACAAAGTTTGCTCACATCAAAAAAGGGGGAAACTGTAAATGTATATTTACCGAAGGTTTTTGATGTGGCAAAATCCCCAAACCAAGGCTGCCTATATTATCTCAACAACCTCTACAGTCAGCAGCTTTGAGTGAAGATCTTAACAGAATATTTACTTAATAATAAGGAGTGAAATCAGAGGCGCCAGCATTATACTAGGAAATAGTTAGAGATATTTTAGGATCTTGTATTTTGTATTTATATTGGTTTTAGATAAAGATTGTTTGTAGATATTTAGGAGGTTGTTATCTTCCTCCAAGTAGTATAAATGTACAGCAAAAACATCAGAAAAGGTAGAGCTTCTACCGCAAAAAGAGAGTCTTGAGAGAGAAGAGAGTTGTTGATAGTAATCAACGTTTTTGTCTAGAATTAGACGTGAGAGTGATTGTTCAAAGTGTTGAACAGATCAGGTGAGGAGTTTTCAAGTTATCAATAATAAGATTGATAGCGGAGTTTTTCTTCTAAACACTTTCTGTCTCGTTTCTCGTTTCTGCTCTCTGTCAGTCTTATACTGAGGCTTCTGATTTTATACTTTACGAACTTTCATATTTTTTTTCCATTCAGCCTAGGTAGTTTACTAATGTAACGACACCTAACATATGTTGGTGTTTAATTTTCATTGGTTAACTTGGATGGCTGTAATAAGTGAGGCCACATAACCCCTTGACTCAGCAAGGCAGAGACGGTAATATAAGCTGCTCAATGAGGTCGGCAATATATGCTTTGAGGGAAAGTTGCTTGTCGTCTCCAATAATAGTCTTAGCAATAGTTCCGCCGCACACAGAAGGTTACTTATTCTCAATTCAATATACTAATTATTAATGTTAATTACTAACGTATTTATTACTAAACTAACTAACGTATCTATAGTACCTGAAGGGAATTAGCTTGGTAATAATTACATAAGGACAAAAGCTTAATTGCTACATGTAAACAAAAAAAAAACGGTAACTTATGTAGCTAATTTTCTAAGTTACTTTCTTACATATGGATAAGATTAGTATAGGTAATAATCACAAAGTACAAAATAACTAATTGGTCCATATGTATATGTGATCGTTTACACAAAGATAGAATGACTAGTTTATATATTTATAACCGGTAATATAAACTTAGTTTGTCATTGTAATAATGACGCATTTTAATATTTCATTGTAATAATGACATATTTTAATATTACCGTCGGTAATATTAATTTAACATGCCACTGTAACAATGACACATTTTACATTACAGTCGGTAATATAAATTTCACATGTCACTGTAAAAATTACAGTCAGTATCTATAGCTGTTATAATACATGTATATATGTCTACAATTTTCACACATAAAATAACAAAGAAGGTATATTTTGTAACTAGGATTTTCCTGGGTGTTTCAATTCCCGAAGAAACCGGATCCAAATAAGGTATTAAAACGCTAAAAGAGCTTTAGCGCACGTTTTTCAAGGAAACCCGAAAACGTGATTTTAAGTGGTCAAGCGAACCCGTAAAAATTATAAATCATTAAGTAACTAGTATTAATCGCTAATGGAAGCCTAATAACCAATAAAGAAAAAAAATAAAGAAACGAGAAATCTCCGGAAAACGGGTCCGGTTAGTGAATTGTACCTAAACCGGGAAAATAATGAGCGTTTTCTGTAAAAGACAAAAAACGCTCCAGCTAGTATAACCGTGGGGGCCGGTTTTTACTGGTGTGAACAGCCTCTCTCACACACACACAACTAACAAATAAGTAAATCAAAAAGCAAAAAGGTAAAAGTACACTCCCTCCCTCTCTCCTCTTATTCTTTCATTTCTCTCTCTCTCTCCAATTCCTTTCCCCCTCTCACGGTGGACTCCCCCTCCTGAACCCTCTCTTCTTCCTCCTCTGGTGGGTACCGATTTTTGAGCTCTCCAACCAGCTCCCATGGCAACTCCACCTTCTACCTCATGCTCTAGCTCCATTTAAGCTCCAAATGTAAAATAAAATACATATTTGAACTCCCCTCCTCAAGCTCTACATTTCTATCTTTTCAAAATCCGAAAATGAGCAACTTCACCTCCATGGGTTTTCCCCATTTGAAGAGAAAAGCACACCATTGTGGAGTTTGGAGTCTTCTCTTTCCAACAAGGTAAAAATCTCCATGAAAGACCCCACTTTTCTCCATCTCTTTGGTATGGCCGATTTTGCCTCTCTCTCTTACCTTGTTTTTTTCTCTTGCTTTGGAGCATTGTTTCAACCCTCCAATGGTGGAGTAACCCCCTTCTTGATTCAAGGGTGAGAATCCCTCTCAAAGATCTCCAAAGGTAAAACCCTAACTTGTGTTCTAAGCCCTTTTAATGAATTAGAATTCTCTAAGGGTTTAGAAGGATAATTAACATGCATTTTTGTGTTTCTTGGGTGTTGGGATGGAGTTTGACAACTCCATACCCATTTGACCGATTGGTGCAAGAAAGAGAGGAAGAGGAGAAATGGAAAAGAAATGAAGGAATCAAAAGCTCAAGGTAAGAGCTCCTTCCTAATGCCTAATTTAATGCATTAGTGTAATGGGAATGGGTAAACAAATAAAAGAACCTAAACTATTGTACTAGTATTGTAGTTGTGAATGTTTAAGTATTTGTGAGCAAGAATGTGGATTTGTAGGCCTTAGAGCCAAATGAATGGTGTATGTGTATTAGTATTGCTATTTGAGGAAGTAATGATGTATTGGTATTGTAATTGAGGAAATATTGGTGTATTGAGATTTTGTATGTGTGCTGGTAGAACCCTTGTGGTTTGTCTAGAATAGGGATGAATTGGATGAGAAAGGATATGTGTGGAAAAGTACGGAAAGTAGGTGAACTATGGCGAAATTTTAGTAGGAATTGTGTATTAAGAGTGACTTGGTGAATGAGAGAATCAAGGTGTGTATTGGGTTTAGTAAAGAGGTTTAGAAACCATGGAATGGTGGTAGCGATATGAGAATAAAAGAGTATGAAATCTGTAGCAAATAGCATGTGAAGATGCATTGGAAAAACAAGAGGAAGAGTTAGTGTTTGTAACCTTGAAGATGGATATTTAATTTGGGTATTGATAGTGTAGTTGCTTGGAAATGAATTGGAGTGGTAAAGTAAAGCACTTGGGATGCTAGGAGTAGCATTGGTGGAGGGAGTATTGAATGATATGAGAAGAAGTAAAAATCGGTAGCAATTGGAGGAAAGGAATTTGGCATGAGTGCTGAAATGTAGTGAAGGGAAATTGTGTATGTGAATTTAGAAATGAGTAAGAGATTTGGAGGATGAACTAAGGCAATTTAGAGGGCCTAAGTAGTGCTAAAACATGTGGGATTACATGTAGGAAGATTGGGGAAACAATGGGCAAAACATAGAACTGAAAACAGATTTTTAAAACTGAGATACTGGGCCGGACTGACCTTGGGACCGAACTTGCAAGGTCGGTCGAGCCCAGAATTACAAAGACGGAAACCTTCTGGAATGGACCGACCTTGGGACCGGACTTGCAAGGTCGGTCGGACCAGAAAATTTTCCCGTCTGAAACCTACTGGAATGGACCGACCTTGGGACCGGACTTGGCAAGGTCGGTCGAGGCAAAAATTTGAACCTGGAAATCTACTGGAATGGACCGACCTTGGGGACCGGACTTGCAAGGTCGGTCGAGCCTGGAATTTTGCCTTACCGAAACTTACTGACTTCGACCGACCTTGGGTCCGACCCTGGGTAAGGTTGGTCTAGTAAAAAAAATGTTTTATAATATGATTATAGTAATCATATGTATATATATGTATGCCTATATACATATATGCATATATATGTAGTAGTACGCTATAAATGAAGTAGTAAATGTAAGAAAGTAAGTATATGAGTAGGAAAACAAGTATGAAAAGTAATCAAGTAAGTTGAGAGTATGAGAACATTAAGTATACCGGGATAACGGGGTAAGTACAGGAATAGTAATTATTAATGTACCGTATGAACATAGTATTAATAATAATGTTTGAAACATTATCAGTGGAACGAGTGTGAACCAAGGAACAAGGGAACACACGGTATATCTAACTCCAGTGAAAGGTATGATTTTCTCATGCCCCGTATGCTAACCAAGTTACGTTGATTTGTGTGTTGTATGCCGGCTAATCAAGACTAAAGCATGAAAACGGTTTATTGCCTTTCATTGTATGTCTTGTTGTATGTTGTGTGAGCTAACCCCTCTTGATTGATTGTGTGGCTTCACTTAGTGCGTAGATCGACTCATAGATGAGTCTTGTTGTGTAGTGACTCGTAGCAAGAGTCATATTGTGAATTGATGGAACCGTAGCCACGCACTAAACTAACGGATCAATAAACGATAATGCAAACCAATGAACTCACTAGAATGTGAGAGAGTGTACGGGAGTAGTAACCTCCCGATAACGGTAAGAGAACCAAAATGGATAATCCACAAACAATAAGTAGTGGAAGTGTATAAGTAACCTCTATTAGAGGAATTAATCTTGGTGCAAGACATGAACCATGAGAGTAGTAAAGAATGACGAGGGATCTCCAAATCCCTTAGCAATTAGTCGACCCATAATGAGAGGACCCGACTGATGTAAGTATGTCCCGAACATGAGAGTATTCGATACGTTAGGGAAACCCTTAAATCTGAGGATACTAGTCGGTTACAATTCCCTAAGCTAGTGGAGGTTATCAAGAGAGATACTTCTAGGCTAATCCACGAGATTGTATTGTACTCTAAGAGAAGAGTGTTGGGAGATGAGTAGTCCGGTGAAAACGGACATTTGAGTATTTGAGGAGCTAAGCGTATAGCCCTCGTATTGTAGGTCCGGTGGCGAGTCTTGTGTATTACTCTGCCCAGAGGCCAAAGTAATGAGTAATGAGTATTGCGTATGTATGAGTAAAGTAATGAGTACTGAGTAAGAAGTGAGTATGAGTATGTAATGAGTACCGAGTATTGAGTATGTATGAGTAAGTATTGAGCATTGAGTACGTATGAGTAAGTATGAAGTATTGAGTGTGCACAAGTATAGTAACGAGTACGAAGTAAGGGTCGTGTGCGAGTAAGGTATTGAACATGGAGTGATGAGTATGCAAGAGTAAGGAGTGAGTATGAGTGGAGTAGCGAATATCGAACACAGTACGAACAGTTGACAATCGAATGGTCTTCCTCAGTAAGTATTAAACCTTGTATGTGTATGTAGGTATTGTTGATTGTATTGTTGTAGCATGAGTACGTATGTATGTAAGCATGTAAAATGAACTCCATGTATATCCGATCCAAAGTAGTCGGCGTACCGCAGTTAGCACGCGGTATATGCGAAATTCATATTCAGCGTAAGCTGACCCCCTAGGGGGAACGTTTTTAGTGTGCAGGTACTCGAAGCTGACCACCGTTCGAGAGAGTAGGACGGGGACTGCTAAGTAAGCATGGGTAGTTGTATAATAGGGATTGCATTTGTAATGTATTGCGTAATAGAAAGTTCCAAACTGTATCGGTAATTTAAGGATTGCAGTAGACTCGGTATAGTAATGTATTGGAAGTTGTAATTGAATTATGGTTGGGTATGCAAGGGAAAGTATTGTAATGTGTAGAGTACTCGGTATGTTCATATTCAGCAGACCGATAGTATGTAGGATTGTAACTCGCCTTGTTAGTCACGTGGGTGACTAACGGCATTGTACACCCGCCGTTGGGTATGGAGTATCCGCTGCGAAGGTAAGTATTGTACAGTAACGACGGTATTAGCGGTAGGGGTGTTACACGGACAGGTTAGAGACGTCCGGCCTTTTAAGGGCGGACAAGACACGGACAAGAAGAGAAGAGTGGCGTGACTGTGGCCCGTCCGTGGAATAAAGAGCGGACAAGACAAGCCACGTCCGTGGCCTGTCCGTGGAATTAAGGCCGGACAAGAGACAGGGCAGCGTGTGAGACGTCTGGGGAAATTAACACGGACGCAGGATGGACATGCACCGCACCTCTGTTTTCCATGTCGATAGTTGCATGTCGACAGTTCCATTATGCATGTCGACGAGACTCACTGCACCGCCCTCCTTGTTTACTTATTCAAATTCCTCTGCTATATAAACCCATTCCTCCTCTCCTATACGAGTATCTATCCATCATCGATTCACTAAACCACAAATCACACGTTCATCCCATTTCTCTTCTCCCATCTTCTCCATTTTGTTTTCTTTTCATTCCACCATATCCACCTTTAGTCCTACGTATACAAATAGCAGAATAAATCCAAGAGTCGATGTTTTCGACTACTCTTGTTTCTGTTTGTCTATTTAATATGTTAGGCTAGAATATGTATACTCTGGGAATGGTTATTATATGTTTGTATTAATTATGCAATATGTTTTACTGGTTTTATTTAAATACAGTTTGTTACGATTAAAGCTTTTCTCTCGCCTTTTTAATAAATTACATGAATTTATTAAAATGCTTTACTAAATCTATTTTGATCAGACTAGTGATAAATAGATAGGTTAATTAAGCCGTAAATCTGGAGAAAGCTTATTTTAATAAGTTAGTATTTTCAGATGCAATTATAATTTCTCGCACTTAATGTCCGTTTACATGTGTTTTGCTCGAGTCTAGATTAGACCGAGCATTTTCGGGTAAACGAAGTCTTTTGGGTCTATGATGTAGTCCTTAAGATATTAACAAGAATTTTGCCAAACTATTATAATAAAACCGGTAGACATAGCATAAAAGAGCAGACTATATAAACCTAAACCTAGAGTCCCGTTTAATTTACCTTTTTATTTAGTTTATTTTATCTTTCCTTTTTATTTATTTAAACAAGTCAATTAATCCCCCTTTTTGTGACAAAGCTTAGGTACTTAATAATTCCCCTTAGTCCCACGGTTCGATATCCGGTCGCCTCCACTTTACTATACTACTGCGATCGGGATTTTGTTTGCAGCCCGACAGTTATTTGAGTTGTTAATTTCTTTCTCAATTGTTCTAAATACACCAGTTCCAACCACTCTCAATATACAGTCTGCAAATATTAGCAGGCGGGAATACTTACCACTCTCAATATGCAGCCCGGCAGTTATTTGAGTTGTTAATTATTTGGTTATAGTGGTCCGGACGCGTGTAATTTGCCAGCGTACAGAGGCATGTCGATGGGTGTGAATTAATAAAATAATATTTACCAATTCACACCGACACCCCCTCTCTTTTTTCCACATTTTCACTATAAATAAACCTATAACCCCCCATTAATCCATATCTCATTCCACCCCCAAACTAATTCCATTTTTCCTCCATAAAATCATCATTTTCTCTCCAAAAATCATACATCTCATCTACATAATGTCCACATAAATCCTTACATCATCTCATCCCATAAAAACATTCCATTTCCATACCGTTGTTCTGTCCAACCTCTGTCCAAATATTAGCAGTTATTAAGGAGCTGAATTAATTATCTTCCCCAGATGATTTCTTTTACTTCTTATTCTGTCTTTTTAATTATGTTGGGCTAAGAGGATTTACTCCGGGTGAAGGTGTAATTATAGTTTGTATAATTATGTAATCTATATTTTTACCGGTTTAATTAAATACAGTTTGTTCCGATTAAAGCTTATCTCTCGCCTTTTTAATAAATCTCATGAATTTATTAAAATGCTTTACAAAGTCTATTTTGATCAGAGCAGTAATAAATAGACAGGCTAATTAATCGATAAACCTATGGAAAACTTATTTTGATAAAATAAGTTAGTAATTTCAGATGCAAAATATAATTCCTCACATAATCTGTTTACATGTGTTTTGCTCAAATCTAGATTAGATTGAGCATTTTCTGGTAAACGAGTCTTTCAAGTCTAGGATTTAGTCTTTAAAGATAATAACAGGAATTTTTGCCAAACTATTATAATTAACCGGTAAAGATAGCATAATTAGCCAGATTATATAAACCTGAACCCGGAGTCCCGTTTATATATTATCTTCCACTCAGTTAATTTTATCTGTCGTTTTACATTACAAAAACAAGTCAATTATCCCCCCTTTTTGTGACAAGCTTAGGTACTTAATAATTCCCCTTAGTCCCACGGTTCGATATCCGGTCGCCTCCACTTTACTATACTACTGCGACCGGGATTTTGTTTGCAACCCGACAGTTATTTGAGTTGTTAATTTCTTTCTCAATTGTTCTAAATACACCAGTTCCAACCACTCTCAATATGCAGTCTGCAAAATGGCGCCGTTGCCGGGGACTAGATTTATTCTAGTCCCTAAGCCCCGGATAATTCACCTGTTATATTATAATATTCTGTTTTCTTTATTCTGTTAACATTACGTTCATATTATTTTGTTTGTTGTTTATACTAATTTTCTACTATATTTTGTTTATATTATTATGTTTGTTGTTTATACTAATTTCTAACATTTAATTTCTGTAATCTAACTTCTAACATTTAATTTCAGTAATCTAACTTCTAACATTTAATTTCTGTCATCTAACATTTAAATTCTGTCATTTGAATACTGTCATTTAAATTTTTCTGTCATTTAAATAATGTCATTTAAATTCAAGCAATTTAATTTTTTTCATTTAAATTCTGTCATCTAATTTCTAACATTTAAATTCTGTCATTTAAATTATGTCATCTAATTCCTAACATCTAAATTCTGTCATTTAAATTCAAGCAATTTAATTATGCGCTCTCTTTTAATTAATTACTTAGCATTCATTTTTAATCTGTTTCATTATCTTCGGTTAAATTACGCTAATAAAAAAAACAACAGGCTCACGTCCGCCCTTAAAAGGCCGGACGCAAGCAGGACGTGAGAAAGGAGGAGAAGCGTCCGCCCATTTTTGGACGGACAGACCACAGACGTCCCTAGTAAAAAAAAAACCTATATTTGGATTGTCCGGACCAGCTGGTCCGGACAGGACGATTTCCGAATCATAAAGCCGTCCGAATCAGTCTGCGAGCAGAATTTCCAAAATCTCCCAAAACCGACGCGAAGAACAGCCAAATCGCCTCATCTTCAATTGCTTCTAAAATCTTCATTTCTCCACCAAATCAAGCAAGGTTGGTACAGAAATCTTCGTTTTTCAATTCTCTACATTTCTATAGCTACAAATACACAAACCATCAACCACACACGGAGAAATCGGGGACTGAATTTTCGAACCCTAGGAGGACGAATTCGAAATTTTTGAGCTCGTTCTTGCGTTTTTGACATCGATTTCTTCTTCTACAATCATACTATACTCCCACAAGGTAAATTTTACACTTATTATACTCAAATTTGGTGTTTTTGATTGAATTCCAAATTAAGGTGTGATAGTTACGAAAATAATATTGGTATATTTGGATTTTTGGATTCTATAATGCCTTGTGGTTATAAGTTATTGGTTTTATGATTGTATGATGTTATGAGTGGATTTATTTGCTAACGGTACTGCATTACCTTGATTATTGATTGAAATAAATTGTGGAGAATTGAAGATTTTTAGGGGAGATTCTGTCGAAATTTCGGTAGAATTTGTGATATTTATTTATTTATTTTTGAATTTCATATTATTTTTCTGCTTGTTTTCTTTTGTTTGAATTTCATATTATTTCTCTACTTGTTTTCTTTTGTTTGAATTTCATACTATTTTTCTACTTACTTTCTATGTTGCTAATTTGCTAAGTTGTTTATTTCGGATATTAATGCTCTGTTTGATATTAATTTAATTTGCTGTTATTATTTATTTACATTTCAATTTCAAAATTTATTAGTATGCCTCGTACTCATGGTGGACACTCTGGTACTACTAGGGGCAACTGCCCCGGTGCGTCCTCTTCTGCACCTCCTCCCCATCCGGCTCTTCTGGATGATGGTTTTATTTCGGCAGAGGCTCGTGCCTGGTATGATCTGGGTAAAGATTTTGTGATGGAGAGGCGAATAGCGCCTGATGTGATCGAGGCCACAGGGGTGGACACCCTGTTTGCTAGTTTTGGACTTTCACGGGTCCTGAAGATGGGTGAGGGACTCTTCCTTCCAGCCATGGTTAGAGAGTTCTATGCGAATGCCCAGGCGGGCAACCTGAGGATTACTTCTTTCATCCGCCATCTCCCGGTCGAGATCACACCAGAGACCTTCTCTAACTATACTGCAGATGCCGGTTAGCCCTGACCATCTCAGAGGATTTACAGAGGATCATCTGCACAGATCAAAGGCGAGGTGGCTCCAGGATGTAGGTCGGACGACCCGACGTAGAGGGGAGGAGGACAAGGATGTCCTCCCTTACACGAGTTTCCCCACCTTGCTACAGAGACTACTCTTAGAGATCCTTAGTCATCAGATTCGGCCCCATGCCGCGATCGATGCTTCTGATGAGGATTGCGCTTTACTGGACTACTTCCTCTCACCATCTCCACCCGCTCAGCGCGTCTCTATTCCACATATTATGTTTGGCCAGCTACATAAGGTGGTATACTATCTGAGGACGAAGAAGAAGAAGATCACTCCTATTTTTCCCTTCTTCATCCAGTACCACCTTTGCTCTGTCCTTCCAGAGGGCTACACACATGGATTAGAGGTCCGGACGGGAGAGCGCCCAGTCACATTGCAGGCTGTGAGGCGCTAGGGTTTCATGCGTTTAGATGACGGTACTTGGGTCAGAGGCCGCACTGGCCAGTCTTCCACCGCTTCATCCACTGCAGCAGGGCCTAGTACAGGAGCTATACCTTCAGCTGAGCCCTACGAGCCGACGACCACCGTGATGCAGGCTCCAGCTCCTATTCCGATACCTCCTATCACGTCAGACTTGCAGACTCAGCTTCAGGCCTTCCATCAGATGCAGCAGCAGATGCACCAGCGGTTTGAGAGCTTTGAGCAGACACAGCAGAGGATGCTGGCTGAGGAGACTACGCTCCATGAGGCCCAGACAAAGATGACACAACGTTTAGACCGGAGTGATGATTTGCATGCACAGACAGCTCAGCAGCTGGCACGGTCGAATGAGCAGCAGGAGCGGACGACTCAGCTCATTCAGCATCTCCTCACTCAGATAGGCCAGGGACCGCAGCAGCCACCACAACCACCACAGTGATCTTTCTTTCCTTTTATTTAGTTTTATATATCTCTGTTATTCACTAACTTTTTGTAAAACTTGTACTGTTTCAATCTTGTCACACTTTGTGTACTCAGGAGGTAACAGTTCACTTTTATTTTCTTGCTAATGCTTTTATTTTATGCATGCATTTTTATTTATGTATTTCCTCTTACTCCGACTACATCTTATATTTTTCTTGCTAATGCTTTTATTTTATGTATTTTAACTTGGTGGAATTGACTACTATTTTCAGTGCCACTTGAGTTCTACTGGCTATACAGGTTTTTCTTTTCAGAATAAATTCTATATTCAAACATATAGCTGAACTCGCATATGAAAAGCAACCTCAGTTGTTCTGGCAATTTTGATATCTCCGGTAGGACACTTGCGTGAACTTAAGTGTGAGGAACGTTTCACCCCTACAAAAGCATTAAGTGTGAGGAAGGGCACCTTCCTCAATCTACGATACAAAGGGAGTCTCAGTTACTTCTTTATTATATTAATGTTCAACTATCTTACGTTTAAGCTTCTTTATTAATTTAAACCTTTATGAGTCTGGCATATTTTGGAAGGTCCTTTTCTTGATTTTATTTTGAACAATGAGGACATTGCTCCTATCAAGTGTGAGGAAGTAGAGACCTTTCCCTGAAAATATGTCAGTTGTTCGTTAATGCCACACTCGCTTTTTGCTGCTCTAATTGCTAACATTTTGAAAAAATGAGATAAAATAATTGTGGAAGTGTTTGAAATTAAGCCAAGTGACAACCGAAAGAATCGTTTTGTTTAAAGGAGTTTGTATAAAATTATTTTAAATCAAAATACTCTATTTTCACTGAAAATACGATAGATATGCTAATTGTAATAACCATTTTAGCTTAGCTTGGGATTTTGGAAATGATTGGAAAGTTAGGAAAGAAAAGGATAAAGACAAGGTACTCCGCTGTTTATAAATTTTTTTAAACCAAAACAGGCCTCGTCTATCCGGTCATTAAGTCCTCCGGGGTGCTTTCACACCTATCTACCTAAGGTCTCGTGATCTGGGATAGAAGACCCAACACCGCTACAAGGATAGAGAGAAAAGTCTGGGGTACAGAAAAATAATACAATATAAAAAAATGTGTTTGTTTAGTATATACGTTTCTGCATTCAAAAAAAAGAAAAAAAAAGAAATATGAAAGCAATAAGTTGCAATTTTTATTTATAAACATGAGTACGTGGTGTTGAAAGGTATTGCGGAATAAGGCATTACTTCACACCTCTTGTCATCCCGGGTTAGAGAACAGAAATTGGATGAAAATCCCAGGTTAATCTAACTTGTTTTCTGCATCTAGTTTTTCTATGCTTTTATAAAATTGATCTTTTTCACTGTTTGCAAAAACCTACTTCTGAGAGCAGAATTATTATTTCAATTGTCACTTTGTCTAAATTCCCTTCTACACTTATTTAACCTTGTTTTATACTACGGCTTAGAGATAGTTACACTCCTTATTTGCTTGAGGACAAGCACAAGCTTAAGTGTGAGGAAGTTTGATAAGTGCGAAACATATAGACTTATTAAGGTTTAATCACCTTATATTTTGCAGCATTTTAAGTAATGTTTCTCACTTATCTTGCGTTTTTCCTATAATTATGTTTTGTTATGAACTAATGCATTTTATATGTTCAATGTAGGAAAAAGCCATGTAATTAAGTAGATTTACTCATAAGGATTCCAGCACAACAGATGGGGATTAAATCGGAGCTGAAACGAAAACTTTAGAAGCAATTGAATTCTCGTCCGAACCAGGTTGGTGGACACTGGTCCGGACACGTCTAATTGGAAACGTGTCACGTCCGTTGAAAACAACCCGGACAGAGGGCGGACAGGTTAGAGACGTCCGACCTTTAAGGGCGGACAAGAACGGACAAGAAGAGAAGAGTGGCGTGACCGTGGCCCGTCCGTGGAAAAAGAGCGGACAGACAAGCCACGTCCATGGCCTGTCCGTGGAATAAGGGGACAAGAGACAGGGCAGCGTGTGAGACGTCAGGGGAAATTAACACGGACGCAGGACGGACATGCACCGCACCTCTGTTTTCCATGTCGACAGTTGCATGTCGACAGTTCCATTATGCATGTCGACGAGACTCACTGCACCACCCTCGTCTACTTATTCAAATTCCTCTGCTATATAAACCCATTCCTCCTCTCCTATACGAGTATCTATCCATCATCAATCCACTAAACCACAAATCACACGTTCATCCCAGTTCTCTTCTCCCATCTTCTTCATTTTGTTTTCTTTTCATTCAACCATATCCACCTTTAGTCCGACGTATACAAATAGCAGAATAAATCCAAGAGTCGATGTTTTCGACTACTCTTGTTTCTGTTTGTCTATTTAATATGTTAGGCTAGAATATGTATACTCTGGGAATGGTTATTATGTGTTTGTATTAATTATGCAATATGTTTTACTCGTTTATTTAAATACAGTTTGTTACGATTAAAGTTTTATCTCGCCTTTTAATAAATTACATGAATTTATTAAAATGCTTTACTAAATCTATTTTCATCAGACCCGTGATAAAAGATAGGTTAATTAAGCTGTAAAGGAGAAAGTATTTAAAAGTTAGTATTTTCAGATGCAATTATAATTTCTCGCACTTAATGTCCGTTTACATGGTTTGTCGAGTCTAGATTAGACGGCATTCTGGTAAACGAGTTTTTGGGGTCTATGATGTAGTCCTTAAATATTAACAGAATTTTGCCAAACTATTATAATAAAACCGGTAGACATAGCATAAAAGAGCAGACTATATAAACCTAAACCCACAGTCCCGTTTAATTTACCTTTTTATTTAGTTTATTTTATCTTTTCTTTTTATTTATTTAAACAACTCAATTAATCCCCCTTTTTGTGACAAAGCTTAGGTAGTAATAATTCCCGTAGTCCCCACGGTTTGATATCCGGTCGCCTCCACTTTACTATACTACTGCGACCGGGATTTTGTTTGCAGCCCGACAGTTATTTGAGTTGTTAATTTCTTTCTCAATTGTTCTAAATACACCAGTTCCAACCACTCTCAAATAACTGTCGGGCTGCATATTGAGAGTGGTAAGTATTACCGCCTGCTAATATTTGCAGACTATATATTGAGAGTGGTTGGAACTGGTGTATTTAGAACAATTGAGAAAGAAATTAACAACTCAAATAACTGTCGGGCTGCAAACAAAATCCCGGTCGCAGTAGTATAGTAAAGTGGAGGCGACCGGATATCGAACCGTGGGACTAAGCGGAATTATTAAGCATCTAAGCTTTGTCACAAAAAGGGGGATTAATTGACTTGTTTAAATAAATAAAAAGGAAAGATAAAATAAACTAAATAAAACGGTAAATTAAACGGGACTCTGTGTTTAGGTTTATATAGTCTGCTCTTTTATGCTATGTCTACCGGTTTTATTATAATAGTTTGGCAAAATTCCTGTTAATATCTTAAGGACTACATCATAGACCCAAAAGAACTCGTTTACCAGAAAATGCTCGGTCTAATCTAGACTCGAGCAAAACACATGTAAACGGACATTAAGTGCGAGAAATTATAATTGCATCTGAAAATACTAACTTATTAAAGTAAGCTTTCTCCAGATTTACGGCTTAATTAACCTATCTATCCATCATCAATTTGATAAGTGCGAAACATATAGACTTTTAGGGTTTAATTACCTTATTATTTGCAACACTTTAAAGTAATGTTTCCCACTTGCTATGTGAATTCTCTTAGATTTATGTTTTGATATGAACTGATACATTGTATGTATCAAATGCAGGAAAAAGTCTTGGAATCACATAGTACACTTCAGAAGCTTTCCAACGCAACAAATGGGGATCAAATCGGAGATAAAACGAATATTTTAGAGGCAATTGAATTTTGGTCCGGACCAGTGTCTGGATGAGCTGGTCCGGACGCATACATGCCAGCGCACCCGTACAGAAAATCGACATGTCCGGACCAGTCTGGACGGTGGTCCGGACGCGTGTAATTTGCCAGCATATAGAGGCATGTCGATGGGTGTGAATTGGTAAAATAATATTTACCAATTCACACCGACACCCCCTCTCTTTTTTCCCCATTTTCACTATAAATAAACCTATAACCCCCCATTAATCCATATCTCATTCCACCCCAAAAACCATGTCAATTTTCCTCCACAAAATCACCATCTCACTCCATTTTCATCCACAAAAACCACTACGTTGTTATTTTGTCCTACCTCTGACCGACATATTACCAGTTATTATGTCAGGCTAAGAGGATTTACTCCGGGTGAAGGTGTAATTATAGTTTGTATAATTATGTAATCTATATTTTTACCGGCTTAATTAAATACAGTTTGTTACGATTAAAGCTTATCTCTCGCCTTTTTAATAAATTTCATGAATTTATTAAAATGCTTTACAAAGTCTATTTTGATCAGATCTGTGATAAATAGACAGGTTAATTAAGCCGTAAATCTGTAGAAAGCTTTTTATTATTTAATAAGTTAGTATTTTCAGACGCAAATATAATTTCTCATTCCGTTTACATGTGTTTTGCTCGAATCTGGAATAGATCGAGCATGTTCTGGTAAACGAGATCTTTTGAGTCTAAGATTTAGTCCTCAAGATAATAACAGAAATTTTGCCAAACTATTATAATTAACCGGTAGAGATAGCATAATTAATCAGAATATATATACCTGAACCCGGAGTCCCGTTTAATATATCTTCCACTCATTTAATTTTATCTGTTGTTTTACTCTACACAAACAAGTCAATCATCCCCTTTTTTTTGTGACAAGCTTAGGTACTATATTATTTCGCTATAAGTCCCACGGTTTGACCCCGGCCGCTTCTGTCTTCTATACTACTGCGACCGGGTTTTGTTTGCAGCCCGAAAGATATTTGAGTTATTTATTTCTTTCTCAATTGTTTAAAATACACCAGTTCAACCTCTCTCATTTTCCTGTCTGCAAAATGGCGTCGTTGCCAGGGACTTGATTTATTCTAGTCCCTAAGCCTCGGATAATTCACCTGTTATATTATAATTTTCTGTTTTCTTAATTCTGTTAATATTTTGTTTATACTTTCTAGTTTGTTGTTTATTTCATTTCTATTAATTTCTGTTATTTAATTTCTTCCAGCAATTTAAATATCGCATTTACTTTACAGTTATTTATTTTTCAGTCATTTAAATTTTCTGTCATTTAATTTCCAGTTATTTAAATTTCCATTGTCCTTTAAATTTCAGTAAACTAATTCCTAACATTTAAATTTCTGTCATTTAAATTCTGTAACTAACTACTAACATTTAAATTCTGTAAACTAATTACTAACATTTAAATTTCCGTCATTTAAATTCTGTAATCTAATTCCTAACATTTAAATTTCTGTCATTTAAATTCCAGTTTTTAATTTTCTGTCATTTAAATTCCCTTGTCATTTAAACTTCTGTCATTTAAATTCCCTTGTCATTTAAATTCCAGCAACTTAATTCTGTTCTTTTCTTTATTTTATTTATACTGTTCTAATTTACTTAATCTGCATTTATTTTTAATTTCTTCTTGTTTATTTATTTTCGGTTAATTTTCTCTAAAAAAAAGAGTACTTCTTAAATTTTGAATTATTTCTGTTTAACTGTTTAATTTTCCCCTCCCTATTTCTTTCCATTTTTATTTATTCTATCACGTCACAAGTTTCTTTTGCTGTTTTGAGTGGTGAATGCCTTTTACCAGGTCGCACAGCCTCCCGGAAAATATTAATAATCACACGGTTAGTTACATCCCAGAGATCGAGAGAACCTTTCTGCGCACTCTAAGGCAGAAACGAACTCAACAAAACATAACTACCACAGTGATAGAATCTAATCCAGAAGCAGACATGGCATTTTCACCAGCGACAATTCGCAACATCAACAGGCCGTCTAATCAAGGACAACAGCCCGCCATCATCCTTCCCCACCTTACCCCATCCGAATACGATGAGTGGCAAAAGCTAAAACCATATCATCAGATCCGATGTGTAAAGGAGTTGGGCATGTTCGATGGCTCCAGTCCTGACGAAGCACTGTTGCACGTCACCAAGTTTCTGCAGCATGCCAACAGACTAACTGCGACCGACTGAGTACTCCAGTACGCAAGATTGTCATTATTCCCTCACACCTGACGGGAAATGCGAGTAAGTGGTATCACAGTCTTACACCAAGTACCATTGGTACTTGGAATGAAATGGCCACCAAGTTCTACGACAAATTCCTGCCCCCGAGCCGAACGTTGGAAATGATTGCTGAAATCTATAATTTCAAGCAGCCAGGGTCGGAAAACATCTGTGAAACTTGGGACCGTTTCAAAGGACTACTACTTACTTGTCCTCACCATGGTCTCACGAAAGAGCAAGTATCACAATTATTCTACAAAGGCTTAATTGGTCCGTGTAAAACAATGGTACTATCCTCTTTAGGTGCTGACATTTTGAAAAAGCCCGGAGCACAGTTTCTGAATGGCATAGAATCCCTCTGCGAGGAGATCAGAGACTGGGCCACAGGTGGATCAAGAGGCGGCACTCCAGGCTTATACCATGTTGGGGAAAGTGACAACAAGTTTGACCAGCTAATGAAAAGCCATGAGCAACTCTTTGAGAGGAATGTGCAGCAGGCGACGAAGGTAAGCACACTGCAGAAAATAGTTGAGCAGATGGCCATGAACTCCTACCCCCAACAAGCAAATTCGATGACTTCCCGATCATCAACAACCCCTCCAGGCTATGCTCCTCTATCCCTTTCATCTCCTGATGTTTCTTGTATGCAATGTGGTGGGCCACACGATTATGAAAAATGCCCCCAATTACAAGATTTAAAAGCAGCAGAGGAAGCAAACTTTGTTGGTAACAATCAAGGGTACAGACAACCATGGCAGTACAACATGCACCCCAATTTTCAAGGAGGCCAAAGGCAATATCAGCAACCGCCTTATGGTAATGATGCTTCTTCAAGCCGACAGACTCAACAACCTTCAAATCCCGACTCTGGAATGTCCCAAATGTAGGAGATGTTTAAAGCAATGATGAGTAAGACCCGAGACACGCAAGATGAAGTCAGAGCCCTTCGTAAAGACCAAAAAGCCTTACAGTCCCAAATTCAACAGCTACTCATCCAACAAAGACCTCCTGGCCAACTCCCCTCACAAACCAATCCAAATCCAAAAGAGTATGCAAAAGCAATTTATGTAGTGGACCAACCCATCACACTAGCTCAAAGGGAGCACAACCAGAGAGTGAAATGGTCAATGAAGTGGAACAGCGGGCTGTGGAAGAATACCTCGACATGAACCAACTGAAGCTCTATGCCAAATTAGTTGAGATAAATGAAATGATGGAAGGTTCACTAAACCTTGCATCGCGGCAACTGGAGAACGAAATGGTTCATATAGTGCACAACTTTACCGAGGATTTGAGTTACTCTCTGTCACCACCCCCGTTCGAACCTGAGCAAACAACATCAAACCTTCTGCTTGAGCTTGAAGACAAGCCATCAGAGGACAACTTCTACTTCAACTTCATAGAGTCTCCTCCCTCTGAAGTCAATTACCGTTATTTTCCCTCCTTCTTTGTGCTATACCTAGAAAATGAGGATAGTTACATCCTCAAAAATAAAGAGGAGGAAATGCTCGCTCCCGCCAGAACATCCAAACAAAACGCCACTATCACCTTCGAAGAATCAATTTTCTCTGAAGATGATATCGATCAACATTCTTTCTATGAGCCTCACCTACAGATGGAGGATGTCTTCATCCTCTAATTTGAGTGTAACACCCCATCTCAATCCAAATGTGGTTTCGCAACTTAACAACATATATATACATGTCACAGTGGAATTCAATACACTCCAGGACCTTGCCACGGTCTGACTGACCGAATATACCGAACGTTAGTACATACAAATCTTAACTAATACATATCCTTCTTATAATCCCTCACAACCTATACATCTTACTAACTCAAATTGCCATACGAGTGTACATGCACAACTCGTAGGCCACACTTAACCCGTAACGCTTGTACCCCATCTCACTCTTGTGACGGCCGCCTCCTGACATTCACCTATGTAGTAAAAACAGCCCCCAAAGGGGGTCAGCACGAATGCTGGTGCTACGATCCTCTCATGGCCCCCAAGCTAACGTGGCTACGACGACTAATTGTCGATAGCATGGAGGTTGATTAGATGCACAACATAATAGAAGGTGCAATAAACAACAAACCAAATATGAACAATCAAAGTTCAAACACAATGAACGACTTAAATGCGTTCCCTTAATTAGTGAGTAAATTATTTCACTCCTTAAGTTACGTTTCCTCTTAATCTTAGTCCATCCTTATCTTACCTCAATCTTAGTCTTATCTTAGTCTTAGAAAACAACCATCCTTTAAAAAGGAATGGATGTAGCTCATCTCAGTCTTATATTACAAACCATCCTTTAAATAGGAATGGTTGCAACTTATCTCAACCTTATCTTATATTTGCCAACCATTCTCTCATTAGAACTGGTTAGCCCTTAATTCGTTGTTTATTTTCGTAGGGCTTGGTTAACCCTAGCCAGCAGCAGGTCATTTACTGGCAATAAACAACATTCTTAAATTGTTGGGGATGTAGGCTAGATCCCCCCACGCCATCTCAGTATGCCTCCCTCCTAAAACAAGTAGTCCGAGGAGGTCGAGTCTATATGTCGACTCTAGGTGACGAGTCTGAAGACAAGTCATATTTGGAAGTCGGTATCTGATAAGGATACCGACCTCCCCCAATACACATGTGCCGGTACCATTCCGGATTCCTCACTCCCCCAAAGTTAAAGTTAGTAGTAGTCTCAATGCGACGTTTGTTTGTTTAACCTCTTTCGGTTATTAACAAACTAATATTAGGGAGTGTTCCTTAGTCTCACACAATTCCTTACTAAACGTTAGTTAGTAGGTTCTCACGGTAAGTTGTGTTAGTTTTCAAACATCACACAACAATACAATAAACATAATGTTCTGGTTGCATGCTTTATCTTGTTTAGTGAGCACACAAAAACAAATAGCACACAAGCCGAGGGACACCTCGTTAGCAAGCAGGTCACAAGAAGAACTGTACCGTTCACCGTTGGTCGTTTGGTTGCTTACTCTCCTCCGGAGTCCAAACTCTCAAGTCCTAAAACGTTGATTAAGTTTTAAGTTGTTAATCACTTAACTTAATTCAACTTAATTAACTTATTCAACCCATAATGTTTCCCCACCTAAGACCTCTTAAGTTTTACAACTTATTCTTACAACTTAACCTTAAACTTTTAAGTTTATACTTACCTTAATCCCTTAGGTCTTTATACCTCTAATCATCGATGCCCTCTTAATGGGGTACCATTAATACCACTAAACTTCCTGAGGGTTTCCTTTTTTTTTCTTCTTTAGGGCCGACCGACCTTACCGACCGACCTTGGGTAAGGTCGGTCCATTCCAGAACATATCACCGATTGAAAATTTTACCCCGACCGACTTTGCAAGTCCGGTCCCCAAGGTCGGTCCATTCCCGAGAGTTCTTCCCCGTTGAAATTTAGGCCCGACCGACCTTGCAAGTCCGGTCCCCAAGGTCGGTCTGCTCCAAAAACTTATTTCTAAGTGTTAAATTCAGCCCAAACTTCACCACAAGTTCCCCCCATGTGTCCTAATACCATTTAGGCACTTAAACTCACCTTTAAACATCCACTAAAACCACCTTAGCTACTTTCTCAATTCTTACTAGGAATTCGTAACACTTGTTTACACCTCTTAAGGCCTTTACATGTCACCAAACAAGGCCTAAACATCATCTAAAACCATTACCATTCAACCCCCCTTCATTAGAAGCCAAAACAAATTTTTTTCTTTTTCTCTGCACTGGACCGCCCCTCTGGGGTGGTCCCCAGGGGCGGTCCCAAACAGAAGCTAATTTCCTGCACGATTCGCCTGGACCTCCCCACAGGGGCGGTCCCTAGGGGCGGTCCACAGCAGAACCTATTTTCCAAAGTGTTTTTCTCCTCATTTTGAACTCCAAATTCACCCCAATCTTTTCCCACTCATTCCACAATCTTTCCACATGTTTCCTACACGTTTAAACACCTTAAAACATGCACTAAACCTACCTCAAAAAGCACCAAACTTGACACTCAATTTCTTACAAAAATTCTTACACTTAACACTTGATTCCTTACACTTCCCACTTGTGATTTTGCCTAAGACCTCAACTAAACATCATGCTTCTTCACAACCATCTTAACTACTCCTCAATCATCATTTTGCACACTCGTTTGCTTTACTCAAACTTCTCAAAGCTATATATAGTCTAGCACATGCTTACATCCTTACAAGTCATTATACCTTATTTTTCCTTCCAACTTTGCACAAGTTTCCTAGCTTCTATAACCATGGTTTTGGTGCATAAAACTCACCATTATAACCCCTAGTCCCACTTATACATCCCTAGGTCTTCCTAGTACTCAAGAACTCCATGGTTTATCCAATTCACCAAAATAACCCTTAGTGATCACTAGAACATCCTTAGTCATAAAATCTCCCTAGAACACCTTAAACACTTAGTTTCCTACTCAAATTTTGCCATAGTTTCTCTAGTATATTATCATGCCCAAATGCATTGTTTTCCTCATTCAACCATCTCACACACATCAAGTCCTTTCTCATCATATTTTCTCACCCAAATCAACTCATTCATAATAAACTCAATATAGTGCAATAATCTTAAATTGCATAGCACTAAGGCTCTTAAATGACATGGCTCTTAGGCCCTTAAATGACATGGCTCTTAGGCCCTTAAATGACATGGCTCTTAGGCCCTTAAATGACATGAATTTAAACACTGAATTTCCCACATGTAATAGCTTTCAACCTGCAATTACACCCATCAATCTCATAGTAGTTATAATGCTCTTAAAATCCACCTTTAACTTATCTTACTAACTCATTCCCATTGGCTCCTTAATCACAAGTTCACAAGCTTGTTTAAATTCTTTTTCCTAGGTTATATAACCCATTACATAATGTAAGCTTTAAGCTACATTAGTACTTATCTAAATACCACTCCTTAAACCTTAAACTACCATTAGGTAAGCAATTTACCTTGTTTTTCCAAGCTTATCTTAACTTCCTCCTTAGACCTTCTTCTTGAATGAATCTCGGCCACCCATTAAATTTCCTTTGCCAATTTTCTAAACAATATTCAATGACTCTCATGAGTGCTAAACAATACACTAACCTTAAGGAGTAAATCCTAGGTTAAAAATGGGTTTTAAGGTCTTAAAAGTGTGTGTTTACCTTTGAATTTTGGAATGACTTTCATAATGAAGCAAGGCAAGACCTCCTCAAGTCTTTGGAGAATAGAATCAAGCTAGAACAAGAGTAAAACAAGCCATCTTAAGAGGCAAATTTTCGGCCATATATGAAAAATGGAGGAAAGTTGATTTTTCTTCCACTTTCCTTACCTTGAATGAATGAAGAACCAAATGAGCTCTTCAAACTTGATTTTCCCCCTTCAATGGAGTTTCTACATGGCACCAAAATTGAGCTTTTGAAGATTTGAAAAGATAGAATGAAAGAGCTTGCTCAAACTAAGAGTAATCAATGCCCACTTTTCGATTTGGAGCTAAAATGAAGATTTAGTGGGCAAAACAAGGTTAGGCAACAATGGTGCTGTTTGGGAACGGTTTAGAACAGAGAAGAAGAAGAGGAACTCGTTGGTGAAGAAGAGAAATGAAGAAGAGAGGAGAGAGGTAGGCTAATAAAGGATATTTTGCTTTATAAAAGCAAATAGTAACTTTCTTTACTTTATCTTCTTATTTTTATTTGATGAAGTCTATGGTGACTCATCCCCTTAAAACCGTCCCCCCCTTACTAATTAACACACATAAGGCCTTGTTTGGCCATTTAACTAATTAAGGTTGACTTAAGTCAAAACTAGCAGTATTTGAGCACTATTCACTAATCAGTGCACATATTCGTGAAATTTTTGGTTTCCCACTGATTTAGACTTCCTAATGTGATACTAATTAGTAGAAATGTTGATTAAGGTGTAATCATGGGCATTTAGCCACTCAAAACTCAATTCTAAGACAATTTCTCAAAAAGGTGCTTTAAGGAGTCTTAAAGCACATTTTGTGTTTAAGCTTGTTTTTGAGCTTGGTTTTTCTTTTCTAATTGATTTAAAATGTCCATTATCATATTACTAAAGTCTTATAATGACATTTGGGTGCTAATCAAAGTCACTCCAAGCTTAAAGCACATTTTTGCCTAAATTGCCCTTAAGGCGTTTTCTTGTGTTTTCCTTGGTTTAAATTGTCTACCAATCTTTATAAGGCATATTTTAGCCATACTACATCCTAATGTGATGTTTACTTAGCATACTTAGGTTTGGGGTATTTCATTGAGGGAGAGCAACAGTCAGCACCTGGTCTTCTGTTTGAGACCCGTTACCAACAATATCTCCTAAAAAATAGGTTTTATGGAGTAATTATTTTCTTAATTTAATTGTTGAGGTAATGTTTTGTTTTGATCCAGGTGGTTCGATCCTGATTGTTAGCTATTTCATTTTCCCGTTAACGTCATTGTCAACTTTCTTCTTTGATCCAGGAAAATGAAGTGCATACGTCTAGCTAGAGACGTCAAACCCAGGCGGCTTGGTGGGAGGCAACCCACTATCTACACTTTGCCTTTCCTTTTATGTTGTTTACTCTTTTGTACTATATTTCCCTTTTATATGTTATAATAAAATGCGGGTTTTACTTGAGCTCTTCTGGCTGTGTAGAATATTCTTTACAGGTACATTTCATGTAATTCTACAGCTGCACTCAAGTATGGGGGAGCTCTACATACTCTGCGAACTCTGGGGAGTACACTCTTCCTCTTCTAATATTTCATATTCCCTTTTACTTTGTTTTGTGTAATTTCCTTTATCAGATTGCATGCCCTGTTAATTTAATTCTTTCTACGCAATGAGGGCATTGCTTGAGCTTAAGTGTGGGGGAGTACTCGTACCCTCGTAGTTTGTTCTTAAGTTTTCTCTTTTGACAATTTGTTTAGATTTGTTAAGTTTGAAATAGTCAAAAAGGGAGCCATAGAGGAAATATTGCAAACCTACAAACATTATGGGGTACTAAAAATTTTTCAACAATTTTAAAATTTATTCTGATTAGAAATTGCTTAAAGTTTAAGAATAATTATCATTTTAGCCCTGTTTTTAGCTTTGAGCCTGGATTTGAATTAGAATGAAAAGGTGGAAAAAGAAAAAGGCAAGGTACTCCTCTGATCCAAACAGGCATATTCTAAACCTAAGCAGGCCTCGTCCACCCAGTTATTAAGTTCTTTGGGGTGCTTTATCACCTAGCTACCTAAGGTCCTTTATATCTGGGATAGTTGACCCAAAACC
Source organism: Limonium bicolor (assembly GCA_023374045.1). Lineage (NCBI taxonomy): Eukaryota > Viridiplantae > Streptophyta > Magnoliopsida > Caryophyllales > Plumbaginaceae > Limonium > Limonium bicolor. Next base: position 339,066,520 of record CM041777.1, read on the forward strand.
GCTACAAGGGTGGAGAGAAAAGTCTAAGGTGAAAGGAAATTTAACTTCAATCGAAGTATCTTTGCATTATGTACTTAAATGATGAAAACTTCTTATTTATGGATCATGAGTACGTGGCATTGAAAGGTATAATGAAATATGATTTTACTTCATGCCCTTTGTCGTTTCAGGAAATGTGAAAGAAAATAGTGGATTGGCTTAGGGTTAAAAACTGGATTCTTATGGTTCTACTTCTCCTTCTTAAAATAGTTGTTTTTATAATTTCAAGGTTTTTTTCAAAATCTTAAAAAAAGAAAAAAAAAGAAAAGAAAAGAAAAAGAAGTTTCTAGTACCCTTTAATCTAGAAGTTTTGTACCAATCTTTTCTGTGCTCTCCCTGTTTGGTTATTTTGTATTTAACCTGTTTAAAGATACTGTCATAAAGATTTGCTTGAGGACAAGCAAAAGATAAGTATGGGGGAATTTGATAAGTGCGAAACATATAGACTTTTAGGGTTTAATTACCTTATTATTTGCAACACTTTAAAGTAATGTTTCCCACTTGCTATGTGAATTCTCTTAGATTTATGTTTTGATATGAACTGATACATTTTATGTATCAAATGCAGGAAAAAGTCTTGGAATCACATAGTACACTTCACAAGATTTCCAACGCAACAAACGGGAATCAAATCGGAGCTAAAACAAATATTTTAGAGGCAATTGAATTTTGGTCCGGACCAGTGTCCGGATTAGCTGGTCCAGACGCATACATGCCAGCGCACCCGTACAGAAAATCGACATGCTAAAATTATTTTAAATCAAAATACTCTATTTTCACTGAAAATACGATAGATCTGCTAATTGTAATAACCATTTTAGCTTAGCTTGGGATTTTGGAAATGATTGGAAAGTTAGGAAAGAAAAGGATAAAGACAAGGTACTCCGATGTTTATAAATTTTTCTAAACCAAAACAGGCCTCGTCTATCCGGTTATTAAGTCCTCCGGGGTGCTTTCACACCTATCTACCTAAGGTCTTGTGATCTGGGATAGAAGACCCAACACCGCTACAAGGATAGAGAGAAAAGTCTAGGGTACAGAAAAATAATGCAATATAAAAAAATGTGTTTGTTTAGTATATACGTTTCTGCATTCAAAAAAAAAAAGAAAAAAAAGAAAGATGAAAGCAATAAGTTGCAATTTTTATTTATAAACATGAGTACGTGGTGTTGAAAGGTATTACGGAATAAGGCATTACTTCACACCCCTTGTCATCCCGGGTTAGAGAACAGAAATTGGATGAAAATCCCAGGTTAATCTAACTTGTTTTCTGCATCTAGTTTTTCTATGCTTTTATAAAATTGCTCTTTTTCACTGTTTGCAAAAACCTACTTCTGAGAGCAGAATTATTATTTCAATTGTCACTTTGTCTAAATTCTCTTCTACACTTATTTAACCTTGTTTTATACTACGGCTTAGAGATAGTTACACTCCTTATTTGCTTGAGGATAAGCAAAAGCTTAAGTGTGAGGAAGTTTGATAAGTGCGAAACATATAGACTTATTAAGGTTTAATCACCTTATATTTTGCAGCATTTTAAGTAATGTTTCTCACTTATCTTGCGTTTTTCCTATAATTATGTTTTGTTATGAACTATTGCATTTTATATGTTCAATGTAGGAAAAAGCCATGTAATTAAGTAGATTTACTCATAAGGATTCCAACACAACAGACGGGGATTAAATCGGAGCTGAAACGAATATTTTAGAAGCAATTGAATTCTCGTCCGAACCAGGTTGGTCCGGACACTGGTCCGGACACGTCTAATTGGACAACCGTGTCACGTCCGTGGAAAACAACCCGGACAGAGGGCGGACAGGTTAGAGACGTCCGGCCTTTTAAGGGCGGACAAGACACGGACAAGAAGAGAAGAGTGGCACGACCGTGACCCGTCCGTGGAATAAAGAGCGGACAAGACAAGCCACGTCCGTGGCCTGTCCGTGGAATTAAGGCCGGACAAGAGACAGGGCAGCGTGTGAGATGTCCGGGGAAATTAACATGGACGCAGGACGGACATGCACCGCACCTCTGTTTTCCATGTCGACAGTTGCATGTCGACAGTTCCATTATGCATGTCGACGAGACTCACTGCACCGCCCTCCTTGTCTACTTATTCAAATTCCTCTGCTATATAAACCCATTCCTCCTCTCCTATACGAGTATCTATCCATCATCGATCCACTAAACCACAAATCACATGTTCATCCCATTTCTCCTCCCATCTTCTCCATTTTGTTTTCTTTTCATTCCACCATATCCACCTTTAGTCCTACGTATACAAATAGCAGAATAAATCCAAGAGTCGATGTTTTCGACTACTCATGTTTCTGTTTGTCTATTTAATATGTTAGGCTAGAATATGTATACTATGGGAATGGTTATTATGTGTTTGTATTAATTATGCAATATGTTTTACTGGTTTTATTTAAATACAGTTTGTTACGATTAAAACTTTTCTCTAGCCTTTTTAATAAATTACATGAATTTATTAAAATGCTTTACTAAATCTATTTTGATCAGACCCGTGATAAATAGATAGGTTAATTAAGCCGTAAATCTGGAGAAAGCTTATTTTAATAAGTTAGTATTTTCAGATGCAATTATAATTTCTCGCACTTAATGTCCGTTTACATGTGTTTTGCTCGAGTCTAGATTAGACCGAGCATTTTTTGGTAAACGAGTTCTTTTGGGTCTATGATGTAGTCCTTAAGATATTAACAGGAATTTTGCCAAACTATTATAATAAAACCGGTAGACATAGCATAAAAGAGCAGACTATATAAACCTAAACCTAGAGTCCCGTTTAATTTACCTTTTTATTTAGTTTATTTTATCTTTCCTTTTTATTTATTTAAACAAGTCAATTAATCCCCCTTTTTGTGACAAAGTTTAGGTACTTAATAATTCCCCTTAGTCCCACGGTTCGATATCCGGTCGCCTCCACTTTACTATACTACTGTGACCGGGATTTTGTTTGCAACCCGACAGTTATTTGAGTTGTTAATTTCTTTCTCAATTGTTCTAAATACACCAGTTCCAACCACTCTCAATATGCAGTCTGCAAAATGGCGCCGTTGCCGGGGACCAGGGGCGGAGCCAGAAATACAAGTTGAGGGGGTCAAAGACAGAATTATAAAAAATTAGGGGGTGTTTTTACTAAATTTTTCTAAAAAATTTTTTTTTACACTACAAATTTATGTAATTTAACAAAATTAGGGGGTGTTTTATTCCCTCCAGGCAAAGCCTGCCTCCGCCACTGCCGGGGACTAGATTTATTCTAGTCCCTAAGCCCCGGGTAATTTACCTGTTATATTATAATATTCTGTTTTCTTTATTCTGTTAATATTACGTTCATATTATTTTGTTTGTTGTTTATACTAATTTTCTACTATATTTTGTTTATATTATTATGTTTGTTGTTTATACTAATTTCTAACATTTAATTTCGGTAATCTAACTTCTAACATTTAATTTGAGTAATCTAACATCTAACATTTAATTTCTGTCATCTAACATTTAAATTCTGTCATTTAAATACTGTCATTTAAATTTTTATGTCATTTAAATTCAAGCAATTTAATTTCTGTCATTTAAATTCTGTCATCTAATTTCTAACATTTAAATTCTGTCATTTAAATTATGTCATCTAATTCCTAACATCTAAATTCTTTCATTTAAATTCAAGCAATTTAATTATGCGCTCTCTTTTAATTAATTACTTAGCATTCATTTTTAATCTGTTTCATTATCTTTGGTTAAATTACTCTAATAAAAAAAAACAACGGGCTCACGTCCGCCCTTAAAAGGCCGGACGCAAGCAGGACGCGAGAAAGGAGGAGAAGCGTCCGCCCATTTTTGGACGGACAGACCACAGACGTCCCCAAAAAAAAAAACCTATATTTGGACTGTCCGGACCAGCTGGTCCGGACAGGACGATTTCCGAATCATAAAGCCGTCCGAATCAGTCTGCGAGCAGAATTTCCAAAATCTCCCAAAACCGACGCGAAGAACAGCCAAATCGCCCCATCTTCAATTGCTTCTAAAATCTTCATTTCTCCACCAAATCAAGCAAGGTTGGTACCGAAATCTTCGTTTTTCAATTCTCTATATTTCTATAGCTACAAATCCATAAACCATCAACCACACAAGGAGAAATCGGGGACTGAATTTTTGAACCCTAGGAGGAAGAATTCGAAATTTTTGAGCTCGTTCTTGCGTTTTTGACATCGATTTCTTCTTCTACAATCATTCTATACTCCTACAAGGTAAATTCTACACTTATTATACTCAAATTTGGTGTTTTTGATTGAATTCCAAATTAAGGTGTGATAGTTACGAAAATAATATTGGTATCTTTGGATTTTTGGATTCTATAATGCCTTGTGGTTATAAGTTATTGGTTTTATGATTGTATGATGTTATGAGTGGATTTATTTGCTAACGGTACTGCATAACCTTGATTATTGATTGAAATACATTGTGGAGAATTGAAGATTTTTAGGGGAGATTCTGTCAAAATTTCGGTAGAATTTGTGATATTTATTTATTTATTTTTGAATTTCATATTATTTTTCTACTTGTTTTCTTTTGTTTGAATTTCATATTATTTCTCTACTTGTTTTCTTTTGTTTGAATTTCATACTATTTTTCTACTTACTTTCTATGTTGCTAATTTGCTAAGTTGTTTATTTCGGATATTAATGCTCTGTTTGATATTAATTTAATTTGCTGTTATTATTTATTTACATTTCAATTTCAAAATTTATTAGTATGCCTCGTACTCATGGTGGACACTCTGGTACTACTAGGGGCAACTGCCCCGGTGCGTCCTCTTCTGCACCTCCTCCCCATCCGGCTCTTCTGGATGATGGTTTTATTTCGGCAGAGGCTCGTGCCTGGTATGATCTGGGTAAAGATTTTGTGATGGAGAGGCGAATAGCGCCTGATGTGATCGAGGCCACAGGGGTGGACACCCTGTTTGCTAGTTTTGGACTTTCACGGGTCCTGAAGATGGGTGAGGGACTCTTCCTTCCAGCCATGGTTAGAGAGTTCTATGCGAATGCCTAGGCGGGCAACCTGAGGATTACTTCTTTCATCCGCCATCTCCCGGTCGAGATCACACCAGAGACCTTCTCCACTATACTGCAGATGCCGGTTAGCCCTGACCATCTCAGAGGATTTACAGAGGATCATCTGCACAGATCAAAGGCGAGGTGGCTCCAGGATGTAGGTCGGACGACCCGACGTAGAGGGGAGGAGGACAAGGATGTCCTCCCTTACACGAGTTTCCCCACCTTGCTACAGAGACTACTCTTAGAGATCCTTAGTCATCAGATTCGGCCCCATGCCGCGATCGATGCTTCTGATGAGGATTGCGCTTTACTGGACTACTTCCTCTCACCATCTCCACCCGCTCAGCGTGTCTCTATTCCACATATTATGTTTGGCCAGCTACATAAGGTGGTATACTATCTGAGGACGAAGAAGAAGAAGATCACTCCTATTTTTCCCTTCTTCATCCAGCACCACCTTTGCTCTGTCCTTCCAGAGGGCTACACACATGGATTAGAGGTCCGGACGGGAGAGCGCCCAGTCACATTGCAGACTGTATATTGAGAGTGGTTGGAACTGGTGTATTTAGAACAATTGAGAAAGAAATTAACAACTCAAATAACTGTCGGGCTGCAAACAAAATCCCGATCGCAGTAGTATAGTAAAGTGGAGGCGACCGGATATCGAACCGTGGGACTAAGGGGAATTATTAAGTACCTAAGCTTTTTCACAAAAAGGGGGATTAATTGACTTGTTTAAATAAATAAAAAGGAAAGATAAAATAAACTAAATAAAAAGGTAAATTAAACGGGACTCTGGGTTTAGGTTTATATAGTATGCTCTTTTATGCTATGTCTACCGGTTTTATTATAATAGTTTGGCAAAATTCCTGTTAATATCTTAAGGACTACATCATAGACCCAAAAGAACTCGTTTACCAGAAAATGCTCGGTCTAATCTAGACTCGAGCAAAACACATGTAAACGGACATTAAGTGCGAGAAATTATAATTGCATCTGAAAATACTAACTTATTAAAATAAGCTTTCTCCAGATTTACGACTTAATTAACCTATCTATTTATCACGGGTCTGATGAAAATAGATTTAGTACAACATTTTAATAAATTCATGTAATTTATTAAAAAGGCGAGAGAAAAGCTTTAATCGTAACAAACTGTATTTAAATAAAACCAGTAAAACATATTGCATAATTAATACAAACACATAATAACCATTCCCAGAGTATACATATTCTAGCCTAACATATTAAATAGACAAACAGAAACAAGAGTAGTCGAAAACATCGACTCTTGGATTTATTCTGCTATTTGTATACGTATGACTAAAGGTGGATATGGTGGAATGAAAAGAAAACAAAATGGAGAAGATGGGAGAAGAGAAATGGGATGAACGTGTGATTTATGGTTTAGTGGATCGATGATGGATAAATACTCATATAGGAGAGGAGGAATGGGTTTATATAGTAGAGGAATTTGAATAAGTAGACAAGGAGGGCGGTGCAGTGAGTCTCGTCGACATGCATAATGGAACTTTCGACATGCAACTGTTGACATGGAAAACAGAGGTGCGGTGCATGTCCGTCCTGCGTCCGTGTTAATTTCCCCGGACGTCTCACACGCTGCCCTGTCTCTTGTCTGGCCTTAATTCCACGGACAGGCCACGGACGTGGCTTGTCTTGTCCGCTCTTTATTCCACGGACGGGTCACGGTCATGCCACTCTTCTCTTCTTGTCCGTGTCTTGTCCGCCCTTAAAAGGTCGGACGTCTCTAACCTGTCCGCCTTCTGTCCGGGTTGTTTTCCACGGACGTGACACGGTTGTCCAATTAGACGTGTCCGGACCAGTGTCCGGACCAACTTGGTTCGGACGAGAATTCAATTGCTTCTAAAATATTCGTTTCAGCTCCGATTTAATCCCCGTCTGTTGTGTTTGAATCCTTATGAGTAAATCTACTTAATTACATGGCTTTTTCCTACATTGAACATATAAAATGCATTAGTTCATAACAAAACATAATTATAGGAAAAACGTAAGATAAGTGAGAAACATTACTTAAAATGCTGCAAAATATAAGGTGATTCATTAAACCTTAATAAGTCTATATGTTTTGCACTTATCAGTTGCAATTCAAATTGGCAACTTGGTTTATGGTCATATGTAGTGTGGTTGGTTACCAAAGGGCAATACCAGTTGGATGCCTTGTACAGGTTGTATATGTGATTGTAAATTGGGTTGTGTTGGAAAACACATGGTAGAGGCTAAAAAAACAAGAAAAACTAAAAAAAAAAGAAAAAAAATGATAAGTGCAAAACATATAGACTTATTAAGGTTTAATCACCTTATAATTTGTAGCATTTTTAGTAATGTTTCTCACTTATCTTGGGTTTTTCCTATAATTATGTTGTTATATTAACTGATGTATTATGTGTTAAATTGTAGGAAAAATGCCAAATTAAACACATATATTATTAAGGATTAAACAAGGCACGCGAGAGGCACGCATCAGAGACAATGTGTCCGCCCTTGCAACCACCTGAAGCAAGGCGGACGTGATAGTGGCAACCGCCCTTGCAACCGCCTGAAGCAAGGCGGACGTGAGAAAGAGGAGACCGCCATGCAACCGCCTTATATTAGGCGGACGTGACATGAACCGCCCATGCAACCGCCTATTAACATGCGGACGTGAGACCCATGCAGTTGCATGCGGACGTGAGACAAGAGGAGGACGTCCGCATGAAATAAAGCGGACAACCATGCGGACACGTGTAAATGTCCAGATCTGGAAATTGACGCGACGGGTTATCTTCTTCGCCGACTGTCTGCAAGTTGCTGCCATATCCATTACCAGTCGGCGCCCACCTTAAATCAAGCGTTGCAGCTCTGTCCCCTGCAATTAATGAAGCAATCAATGAGCAAATCCTTTCACGCGTCCAGCTCTTTCTTTCTGCCGCCTCAATCAATTCCTCACGCGGTGTTCCCTATCTGCTGCCTCTTCTTTTCCTTCCTCTATAAAAGCCACGCTCCATTCATCTTCTCCAGTGTCCTCCCGGAGGTTCCTTCCGTGGTTCCTTCCGGAGTTCCAATTCACCCCATCAATCCATCTTCGAACCACTACACTTTCATTCACTCGTTCATTCCATTTCTATTCTCCCGCTTCTTCATTTGTTTTCTTTTCATTTCATTAGTTTCACCTCTAGTCTCACGTATTTAAATAGCAGATCTCTATTTAATATGTTAGGCTAGTTACGTATACTCTGGGAATAATTACTATGTATTAATTATGCAATATGTTTTACTGGTTTTAGTTTTAGTACAGTTTGTTACGCTTAAAGGTTATCTCGCATTTTTAATAAACCTCATGAATTTATTAAATTGCTTGCTAAGTCTATTTTGATCAGACCGGTGATAAATAGCTAGGTTAATTAAGCCGTAAATCTGGAGAAAGCTTATTATGATTTAATAAGTTAGTATTTTCAGTTGCAAGAATAAAATTCCTCATACTCCTCTGCCGTCCACCAGTGGGTGCTTGAGTTTTCATCGGACCTTGCATAACTGGAACGAGTTCTTATGAGTTTTCATCGGACCTTAAGATAAAAACAGGAATCTTGCCAAACAATTATAATTAAACCAGTAAACCTAGCATGAAAGAGCAGATATTATATTAACGTGAACCAGAGTCCCATTTAGTTTATCTGTTAACTTAGTTTATTTTATCTTCCCTTTTTATTTATAAAAACAAGTCAATTAATCCCCCTTTTTGTGACATGCTTAGGTACTATAATATGTACATTAGTCCCACGGTTCGATATCCGGTCGCTTACATTTTTACTATACTACCACGACCGGGATTTGTTTGCAGCCCGACGTTTATTTTGAGTTTTAATTTCTTTTCTTTTATGTTAATTACACCAGTTCTAACCACTCAGATATACACGTCTGCAAAAAACCACGGTTATGATAAAAACCGTGGTTTAAAATTCAATGGAACGACGTTTTAAACCACGGTTGAGTAGAAAACCGTCGTATAAAATGCAATGGAAACGGTTATATACCACGGTTATGTTGCCGAACCGTCGTATAAAAGACTTATATACCACGGTTACCAAGCCAAACCGGGGTATAAAATCATTCTTTCCCGCCGACGGAAACGGCTATAAACGACGGTCGCCGAACAACCGTGGTTTATACTCTAGCTTTTAAATGACGGTTTTGAACCGTGGTTTATAGTTATTTTCGAATATACGACGCGCGTTGTAACACCCCTACTACACACTTAACATTAAATGAAATCGCAGTGGAAAAACAACTAAACAATAACTAGATGATTCGGTGCTACAACGCCGTCAACCACCCACGTGGTTAACAAGGCAGAATAAATACAAGTGTACCGGTCTGATGATCAGACTCCCGAGCACTAGGTACTAACAACCATATATATACATAACCAACATACCGAGTGTTTAATACAAACCGTCACTGTAAACCGTACACATGAACTCCACTGTCAACTGAAACGACCATCACTGTAATACAACAGTACCAAAATATAACGCCACGGGAGCACAGGCGCATCCCGGGCCTACCGTCCAAAATAATCAAAAGTACGACATAACCTTGATCTACAACCACTCAGCTTCCTCGATCCTCATCCTGTAGTATAAATATGGAGCCCCCGAGGGGGTAAGCAACCCTTGGCTGGTATGGTTAACGCGCAGCCATTCGGCAACCGGGATACGCGCAACTAATTGTCATGATGACATGGCATTCATTTAAATATATAACATATACATATGGCATAGCAACAACATGGCATAGCACAACTTCACATACATAGTGGGTACACTTCCCATAACAACAAACCAAGAAGGTTAATCAACATAAGAAGCCTAGAGAATGATTCACCCTCATGTTAAGCTTGTTACACACACTCAATACCGTTATGTTAGCCGAACGAGTAACTTAAGTCACAGATGGTTCGGATATTGTGACCCGAACACACCACACAAACACATGTTCCCACTAAACCGATCATAAGTTAGAATAGGTAAGCTTTGGAGGAAGCTAGCGGGAGATCGAACGCCAAACAAGGAGAACAATCTTAACATCATAAGAGTCGAATCTGATACAGATATCTACTATTATACTTACACGCGTGACCGGACAACCGGATTCCTCACCCCCAGTTAACACTCGTTAGAAGTTCACTGTTGGAACTTAATAACAAATCACAGCATGTGGTTACATCTTGTTAGTCACACACGGGGGCATGAGTCACACTTCAACAATACAATAATGCAACCAACTGTAAACTCATTACATGATTTAAGTCTTATAACATCATAAACACTCAGAAAAATAAACAACACACAAACCGCTGTAAACCGGTAGGCAACAGACTGCAAGAAAACCATACCTCGGTCCTTGCTTCGATTGATTTTCACTGTAGGCCACTCCTATACATAATTAAGAATGTCGATTAATTAACTTACTTAACTTCAAATTGACTAAGTGTTTAACATGGTTATATGACATGTTTTAATGCCCAAACTAATCCTTGATTACCTACATTTTACCCCCTAGGGTTAACTACTTAAGCCACTCTTACTTTGTTTTTTTTTTCAAGTTTTGGTCCAACCGACCTTACCGACTGACCTTACACAAGGTCGGTCCATTCCAAAACATATTACCGTTCAAAAATTCTACTCCGACCGACCTTGCAAGTTCGGTCCACAAGGTCGGTCTATTCTCGAGAGTTTTTCCCCTTTGAAAACTCAGGCCCGACCGATCTTGGCAAGTCCGGTCGCAAGATCGGTCAATTCCCGAGACTCACTTACGTACAAAAATTTAGGCATGACCGACCTTGTAAGTCCGGTCCCAAGGTCGGTCTATTCCAGAGACTCAATCCGTACTAAAAATCCATGCCCGACCGACCTTGCAAGTCCGGTCCCCAAGGTCGGTCCATTCCAGAAACCATTTCTCACAGGGTAAACTGGGCTCGACCGACCTTGCAGGTCCGGTCCCCAAGGTCGGTCAGCTCCAGACCCTTGTTTTTAATTGCCCATTCAACTCCAAACTTCACCTCATATATCCTAGTATGTCTTAACCTTATTTGGGCACTTCAAACACACCTTAAGACTTCCATTAAACTCCTAAAACCATTCATCAAAATCCTCCTCAAGCATTACACCAATTCTTATAAAAAGGTTTACACTTGTAATGTTTTTCACTAAGTTTCTATGTGGTGTTTCATACCTATAACTTCCACTATTCCCAAATGTTTTCTCACTACTACAACATCATCTCCCAAGCATCTTTTCTTCCAAACCAAACTCCTTGAATATCTCTACAAGTTAATAGCTCCTCCATGTAACAAATCACTTCTTCCTTATTCACCAACATTGCACAAGTCCTAAACACAATCTCACCATGATCTTGAAGTATCCCAAAACACTCACTTGCATCTTAAATCCTCTAAAACATTGCCTAAGTCCTTTTTATCCCTTAGAATACCTCAATGCATGTTTTTTTCACTAGTAGAACACTTAACCACCCTAAACACTTCCTAACTCATCAAAACTCATTTTAAACACCTAACACTTCTTATACGTTATCTAAATTTCGACATGGGTTCTCCTAGAATCTTGTTACACCGAAACACAAGGTTTCCATCATTAAACATTCCAGAACACTTAAACCCATCATGAGCATTCTTATACACAATCTTCACCAAACTTACACTACATCACAATATAGTGCATTATTTAAATTGCTTGGCACTTAGGCCCTTAAATAACATGGCTCTTAGGCCCTTAAAGTGCATAAACCATAAACACTGAATTTCCACAATATCTTTGCCTTTGACCTGCAAATACACTCAACAACACATATGCCCTTTTACTAGTCTCGCTGAGAACATTTTACTAAGTCATTCACCATTGGCTCCTTAGATCATTTCAATAAGCAACATAAGCTCATTTCTCCTAAGACTTTAAACTACATTAGGTTAGCACATTTACCTCTTTTCCTCACAAACTTCTTTCTTGTTTCCTTGATTAAAATCGGCAAGGCTTTAGTTGCTTGTCAACTTCTAAACATTATACAAATGATGAAATGAGTATACAAGCTTTATGCTTCATCTCATTGTAAACCCTAGGTTATACATTGTTTTAAAACATTAAGATAGTTGTTTTACCTTGGTATTTGAAGAGAGTTTGAATATGTATCAAGAGAGGACTCCACCAAGTCCTTGAAAGGTTGAAACGAAGCTAGAACAAAGCAATATAAAGAACCCCATCAATGGTGATTCTCGGTCAACATCAAAACAAGAAGGAAATGGAGTTTTTTATTTGAGTTTCCTTACCTTGAAGCAAAGGAGAACAATAATATGTGAAAAGATGAGCTCAAGCTCCTCCCATGGAGATTCCTCTTGGCACCGAAATGGAGCTCTTGGAATTTTGAGAAGATAGGAATGGAGAGCTTGATGAGACTAGAAGAGTGGTGGTCTTTGTTTTTGATTTGGCAAAGTGAGCTAGGAGATATAAGAGGTCAAAGATGGAGTTGTGTGTGGTACTATTGCAAAACCGTGAATGGAGAATGAAGAAGAGAGGTTGAAGACGTGGGAAATGAAGAGGGAAATGAGAGAATGAAGTTTGAGTTACTTTTGGAGATATTTGTAGTTAAAGTAAATAGTAACTTAAGTAGTCATTCTTTATTTGTTTAACAAGCTACCAAGAGTGGTGACTCACCACTAAGAAAACCGCCCCCCTTAATGTACTTAGGGGTATTTTAGTCCTTGTTGACCAATTAAATTACTTATATTGACATATGTTATAAACTTGCTTATTTTGTTACTATTCACAAAAACAAGGCACATAGTTGTGAAATTTTTGATTTCCCCTTGATTTAGACCTCCTAATGTGATACTAAGTAGTACACATGTTAATTAAAGAGGAATGATGGACATTTAGCCATTCAAAACTCATTTACAAGACAATTTTTCAAAAACGTGCTTTAAGACTCCTTAAAGCACATTTTGTGTTTTAACTTGTTTTCAAGCTTGTTTTTCTTTGGTAATTGGTTTATTATATTCATTAACACCTAAATGAAGTCTTGATAAGCTTATTAGGTCTTAACCAAGCTTATCCCAAGCTTAGAGCACATTTTAGCCCTAATTGACTTTAAGGTATTTATTTGTGTTTTCTATGGTTTAAATTGTTTACTAATGTTTCTAAGACTCTTTTTAGTCTTAATATACCATATTTAAATGTTTAAGCAACATACTAAGGTTTGGGGTATTTCAATCTACCCCCCTTAAAAGAACTTTGTCCCCAAAGTTCATACTTCCCACATATCCTAAATATTAGAACACAGGAATACATATGAACAATACTTCCATAACAACATTAACAACATACTTACATAACATCGGACATAAGGTCCAACTAACATAACATCATTCAGACACAACGGTCTGTAACATAACAACATAACATAGACGATGTATTTAAATACACGTCGTACACACATAACCAAAACGGCTCTACCCCCCTTAAAAGGGGTACGCCCCGTACCCTATACACATAAACACTAAGAAGTAAACAATGACGTGTACTTCGCCTTCATCTTATATTCCAGCTCCCAAGTGGCCTCCTCAACGTCCTGGTTAGACCAGAGAACCTTCACCAGTCTCACTGACTTATGGCGAGTGTCTCGAGTCTTAGTATCCAGAATCCATACCGGAGTCTCCACTGATCGCATGGTCGGCTCTAAGGTTAGCCTTTCAGGCTGAAGTACATGAGACGGATGAGACATGTATTTCTTCAACCGGGACACATGAAATACATCATGTACCTTGCCCAGCTCGGCGGGTAAATCAAGTCTGTAAGCTACCGGGCCGATCCGCTCCGTTACAACATAAGGCCCCACATATTTCGGGCTCAACTTGCCTTTCTGGCCAAAACAAAATACTCCCTTCATGAGGGATACTCTAAGAAATACCTGATCGCCCACGGCGAACTCCAGGTCCCGTCTGCTCACATCGGCGTACGATTTCTGCCTATCCTGAGCTGCCTTCATGTTAGCCCGGATTTGGCGTACTTCTGCTTGAACTTGTTCCAGATACTCTGGTCCTATAATGACCGTCTCACTTGACTCATCCCACCATAATGGCGTGCGGCATGGTCTACCGTACAAAGCCTTGAAGGGAGACATCTTGATCGAAGCATGGTAACTGTTGTTGTAACTAAACTCGATCAGATGTAACTTGTCAATCCAGCTAGTCTGAAAGTCAAGTGCACATGCACGTAACATATCCTCAAGTGTCTGGATGGTACGCTCACTCTGACCATCTGTCTGTGGGTGGAACACTGTACTTAGCTTCAGCTCGGTACCAAGCGCTTCCCGTGTGGATTTCCAATACCTTGAAAGGAATCTGGTATCCCTATCAGACACGATAGTCTTCGGTACCCCATGGTGCCTTACAATCTCTCTGTCGAAGAGCTCTGCTAGTTTTTCCACTTTCCAAGTGTCCTTCATCGGAATGAATCGGGCCACCTTGGTCAGTCGGTCAACAACAACCCAAATCATATTCAGACCTCCCCTTGTAGGCGGAAGCCCTACTACGAAGTCCATAGAAATGTCATGGAACTTCCACTCAGGCACTGGCATTGGCTGTACCATTCCACCAGGCCGTCGGTGCTCAAACTTGACCTTCTGACAAGTGAGACACCTCAACACATAATCGTTCACATCCTTTTTCATTCCAGTCCACCAAAAATAACGTTTCATGCCCTTATACATTTTTGAAGCTCCGGGGTGAATCGAAGTCGTAGAATAATGGGATTCACTCAGTATGCGCTCCTTCAGTTCAGCGCTACTCCTCGGAATACAAAGTCGGCCATTGAGCCTAATCAGGTCATCATCGTGGAGTCGGAAGTCATATTTCTGACCCTCGAATGTGCCATCAATAAGCTTCTGCCTGATCTCTAACATATACTGATCCGTCATCTGAGCACTCCGTACCTCTTCTACCAAGCTAGAATGAGAGCCTAGCGAATGGAGAGAGTGTCAGTAGTAGGAAAAATATTTTTAACCACGGTTATTTTGCCTATATACCACGGTTAGGAACCGTGGTTTATGCTCGCGTGGTATATAGAAAATTGCCTATATACCACGGTTGAAAACTGTCGTTTAAAAGAAGACTATATACCACGGTTTGCACATAACCGTCGTTTAAGGCCGTTTTTGGACGCGGTCCTCACCAGTTTTAAATGACGGTCAAGTTCAGAACCGTGGTATAAAGTCATTTTATACGACGGTTAAATGTCAAAACCGTGGTATATTGTCTATAAAATCAACGAATAAACCACGGTTATACATATAACCGTGGTTTATAGTCTATGAACTCTTTTTCAAAATCGCCGGCGATTTAGTAGCGTTGCTTCACAGATCTCAAACAGAGCAACAGAAGAGAATGAAGAGGCTATAGAACATGTATGTCCCTTGTTTGCGATTTAGGGTTGCAAAATAATGAGTGAAGAACTCTGGCGTAGTATGTTCCTTGTTCGCGGTGGGTTACAAAATTACCGTGAGAAGAATGAAGAATGGAGGCCATGTTCCTTGTTCGCCGGTTATGGTTGCGAAAATTGCACTGAGTGGAGATAATGTAGAGCATGTGTTCCTTGTTCTAGTTGTAAGCTGCAAAAAATACCGAAAAACAAGAGAATGAGTGAGGACGGAGTATGTTCCTTGTGCGCCGGTGAGGGTTGCAAAAATTACCGTGAACTTGTAGAGAATGAAGAAGAGTTGCAGAGCATGTTCGTCGGTTAGGTTCCAAAATTACCGTGAGGTTGAAGAGATTGAAGAAGAGTTGTAGAGCATGTTCGTCGGTTTGGGTTCCAAAATTACCATGACATTGAAGAGAATGAAGAAGAAGAGTTGGAGAGTTTCGTCGGTTTGGATTCCAAAATTAGCGTGAGAATATAAGAGAATAGATAGAAAGAGCCGCGTTAAATTTGGGCCGAAAATTAAAAATCCCGCCTAGCTATATACCACGGTTGACAAAAAAACCGTGGTTTAATATAGTAAGATGTGCAATATAAATGACGGTTGCCTAGGAACCGTGGTATATAGGTACCCTTTATACGACGGTTCCCAAAGAACCGTGGTATATTCACTCTGACATGTACTATATACCACGGTTGCCCAGAAAACCGTGGTATATCAGTAACCTATATACGACGGTTCTCCAAAAACCGTGGTATATGAACTCTGGCGCTTACCTTAAACGACGGTTTCTATAAAAACCGCGGTTTATAAACTTTAAACCACGGTTTTCCTTTTAACCGTGGTTTAAACGCCGTCATTAAAAACATTTTTTCTACTAGTGTGTGCTCGGCGACTCAATGTGTCAGCTACCACATTTGCCTTACCCTCTTTATACTGTAGATTAATGTCGTAGTCGCTTAGAAACTCGACCCACCTTCTTTGTCTCATGTTCAACTCCTTCTGAGTGAACAAGTACTTCAAACTTTTGTGGTCAGAATAAATTGTCACACTTACCCCATACAAATAATGTCGCCATATCTTCAATGTGAAGACAATGGCACCCAATTCTAAGTCGTGGGTGGGGTAGTTTTCCTCATGCTTCTTCAGCTGTCGGGAGGCGTATGCTACGACCTTCCCGTGTTGCATCAACACACAGCCCATACCTCTGCCTGATGCGTCGCAATAGACCTCAAAACCATCTGGACCGTCTGGTATAGTCAGAACTGGTGCAGATGTCAGAGCATCCTTGAGACTCTGAAAAGAACTCTCGCAGTCATCTGTCCACTTGAATGGAGCATCCTTCTTCATCAAGGAAGTCATCGGCTTCGAGACACTGGAGAAGTCCTTCACAAACCTCCTATAATAACCTGCCAGACCGAGGAAGCTCCGGATGTCGGTAACTGTCTTCGGCCTTGGCCAGGTGCGCACTACATCTATCTTTGCCGGATCAACAACGATCCCGGCCTCAGAAATCACATGTCCAAGAAAAGATACTTGGTTCAACCAAAACTCACACTTTGAAAATTTTGCATACAACTGATTCTTTCTCAATGTTTGTAACACATTTCTCAGGTGGCTTTCGTGCTCACCTCTCGATTTCGAGTACACAAGAATATCGTCGATGAAGACTACCACTGACTTGTCCAACTGATCTTGGAACAAGCGGTTCATTAAGTCCATGAACTTGGCTGGTGCATTGGATAAACCAAACGGCATAACCGTAAACTCATAATGTCCATATCTGGTTCTGAAAGCGGTCTTCTCTATGTCACACTCACGGATGGCAATCTGATGGTATCCGGATCGTAAATCTATCTTGGAGAACACTGATGCTCCTCTCAACTGATCAAATAGGTCGTCAATGCGTGGTAAAGGATAACGGTTCTTCACGTAACTGCATTCAGCTCTCGATAGTCAATACACAGGCGGAGGCTACCGTCCTTCTTCTTCACGAAGAGGACCGGCGCTCCCCAAGGTGAAACGCTAGGGCGGATAAACCCCTTGTCAAGTAGGTCTCTCAGCTGCTCCTTGAGCTCTGTCATCTCGGCTGGAGCCATACGATAGGGCGCCTTCGCAATTGGTCCGGTGCCCGGAACCAAATCAATTTCAAACTCAACTTCCCGTGCTGGCGGCATGCCTGGCAGTTCCTTAGGAAATACATCAGGGAACTCCGACACTACCGGCACATCTGGGCTAAACTCTGGGTCTCTCTCTATGTCCTGGACATAGCAGAGGTATACATCATTCCCTCGTCGTAGTTCACGATACATAGCCATGGCGGTGATGATCTGAGTCGAAGGCTCCCTGGGCCTTTGGCGGTAAGATATAGTAACCCCAGACGGACTCCGAAGAAGCAGACGATGCTCGGCACACAGGATTTTGCCCTTGTACCGCTCCAACCAGTTCATCCCGACAATCACATCAAAACCAAGTCCGTCGAACTCTATCAAGTCGATCGGAAACTCTTCATCACGAATTCGTACAGCAGCATCTCGGTGGTAGCGGGTACACCTGATCCGCTCTTTCGACGGAAGAGTGACTAGGAAGTCTGACATCTCTTCACCGTTTAACCCCAGCCTCCTCGCAAACGATAGCGAGATAAATGTATGTGAGGCTCCGGAGTCGAACAAGATCGAAGCGTCCACGCCATTGACTGGAAAGGTACCGGTGAGGATTGTGCCGCTCTTGCCGGCTTCTGCCTCATTACAAACGCCCAGTATACCTCCCGTTCCGAGTGCACAGCCTAATTCATTGGCAACTTATAAGTTTTTGGTAACAACACGGTTGATATACTTCAAACAACTCCACTTTATTGATTATCACTCCCTTCACATCACAAGTCGATTACATTGTAAACTTAGCTAGATATAGCATTCTTAATATACAACTGACTTAACACATTACATATTTATACAAGGCGTTAAAACTGTCTGAAGTTCAAATTCAAACGTCCGGGTTTCATGTGTGTGGCATTGACCACTGCCGATGGCGCGGTATTCAGTTTGATCTTCCAGATGCCATGACATAGCATCCTTGACTGTCCACCCATGATTAGCACATCTCCTGATTTCAACACTAACTTCTTTGCGAGATCAGCACGCTTTTGCTCGCCACATATAAACACTGCGGTATCACCAATGGACCAAGACACCACGGGTGCTCCCTTACTTAGAGACTCGGGTGACTCGTCCTTATCTTGGTGTAACCCTAACCGTCCACCTTTCTGGTAGAAGTTCACAATACATAAATCTGCTTTCACATTTGGAATTGAATCCGTTTCAACTTTCTGAGCAATTCCCACGGCGTGGTTAACGACCGCTAGGAACTCCTCAGGTATCATCGGTACCGTTGCTCCATCTTCAACTCGCACTTCTTGATATGTCTTGGTGTAAGGATTCCAGTCCTTACCCATGCACATCATCTTCAACTTCATTCTCGATCCACTCGGGTATTCGGGTGTGTAGAATCCTCCGGGTGTTGCTCCCAGTTCATTGCATTGTCTGATGATATGGATTTGTGCTTCCGGTGTCAGGTATCCATTTAAGAGTATCATACCTGGTTGGATGACCTGACATTGCTCCATTGGGAAGTCGGTGATGCTGATAGTGGTTTCTTCAGGGTTTGGTGTGGGTGGGATTGGATAACAAATATTGAAGGTTCCTAGATTTCCAAATGACCTATTTTAGGTGATTTTCACATTATACTTTAATTCTTTACTCACATGGTAGTACACTTGGACTCACTAATACACATGCATGAAATGCGGTATATAATCACTTATTTCACTCAACAGTTTAGGCGGTACCTGGTCTAGTAGAGGGCCCTGGCGCCTCAGACCGGTCCACCACATTCAGGGCGGCCTTGCTAGGTCCCGACCCTTTCCCCTTCTGGGAATCAGTGTGCCTCTGATATGTGGGTGGCTAGTTAGCCGACTTCGGGCCATCGATGGTCTCTGTGGCCTTACCCTTCCACTGCCCCTTGGGCTTGTTGACTCTGCTGTTGGGGTTCCGGTAACACTCATAGTCACGGTGACCCCACTTCTCGCAGTAGCGACACTGCACGTCATTTCCTTTGCAGTCCTTGCCGGGGTGGTCTCCATTACACCACTTACAGTAGTAGTGGCGCTCCAGTCCAGAACCCGTGCTAGCTGCTATCACAGTACACAATCAATACTTACTTCATAACTTAACAACATACACTTCAACTTGACACACATGATTAAATAATTACCCTTAGGCGGGTAAGAGCGTAGGGGTTTCGCCACATATGCGTATGTGAGCTTCAGTGGCTCCTCAGCTGTGGTGGTCTGGGCTTGGCCCTTGTCACCCTGGTGCTGACTCTTCTGGGGCTGGGGGTAAGGCTTCTTCTTCTTCTTTCCTCCCCCGTACCCCTGCGGACTCTGGCCCTCGCTCGTGGCCTTGCGCTTGTGCGCATTTTCCTCGTCCCTCAGTCGGACGGTAATCTCATCCTTAGCAGCGGCATGATAGCACTCCTGGTTTTAGGATGTCAGTCATGCCCCGCAAAACATACTCACAAACTCACATTAATACTCGCTTATGGATTACACTTATTCACATCACACTGTATTCTAATTACCTGCAAGGTAGCATACTCAGCTGGCCCCATCCCATAGCAAAGACGGTGGCTGAGACCGTTGTGGAAACGGTTCACCAACACCCGGTTCGAGTATCCCAGGTCCGGTAACAGGTGGATAAGGCCGGTGAAGGTAGTGTAGTAGTCATCGACCGACATCTTATCCCCCTGCCTCAGACTATCCAGCTCTAGGCGCTTGGCCTCTTGCACATGCACAGGATAATACTTGGCTCGTAGCAGAGCCGTATACTCTCTCCAACCAAACTGAGGATCCGTCATCCGGTCCTCTCTCACAAGCTTCCACTAACTTTGTGCCGAACCCTTCACGTAGTAAGCGGCAAGACGGACCTTGGCCCCAGCAGGCACATCCAAGGTCTCGTAGGCGGTCTCCAACTCGGAGATGTACGCCTCCAGCTTACATGGGTCGGTCTCCCCATGAAACGATGGGGGTCTCAAATCTGCCAACGCCTTGACCCAGTTGGTCTCTCGTGGCGGTGGCGGTGGTGGTTGAACTTCGGGCTGTTGCCCCTGCTGAATTGCAGCTACTAATTGTGGGACAATCTGGGCTACAGCGGCCGCTACAGCATCGACCATGACTTGTGCCTTAGGGTTCTCTCCCTGGGTCCCGGTATCACCAATGCCACGCCCGCGGCCTCGACCTCGTGGTCTACCTGACATCTGAATTCACACGAACATTCATTAGCATTGTGCTTGCACACTTATCGGTTCCAACGGCTGTAACGTCTTCCTGACAACAAGGTATCTCCACACTTAGTTAGTGGTTAACCTTTACATAATTGCTCACTTAGGTAACTGTGGTTAGGTTTCCTAACTCGGTATATTCCTAAGCTCGGTATTCTAGTCATCAGAGCGATACTTCGCTCTGATACCACTTTTGTAACACCCCTACTACACACTTAACATTAAATGAAATCGCAGCGGAAAAACAAAAAACAACTAAACAATAACTAGACGATTCGGTGCTACAACGCCGTCAACCACCCACGTGGTTAACAAGGCAGAATAAATACAAGTGTACCGGTCTGATGATCAGACTCCCGAGCAGACTACGGTACTAACAACCCATATATATACAGAACCAACATACCGAGTGTTTAATACAAACCATCACTATAAACCGTACACATGAACTCCACTGTCAACTGTAACGACCATCACTGTAATACAACAGTACCAAAATATAACGCCACGGGAGCACAGGCGCATCCCGGGCCTACCGTCCAAAATAATCAAAAGTACGACATAACCTTGATCTACAACCACTCTGCTTCCTCGATCCTCATCCTGCAGTATAAATATGGAGCCCCCGAGGGGGTCAGCAACCCTTGGCTGGTATGGTTAACGCACAGCCCATCAGCTACCGGGATACACGCAACTAATTGTCATGATGACATGGCATTCATTTAAACATATAACATATACATATGGCATAGCAACAACATTGCATAGCACAACTTCACATACATAGTGGGTACACTTCCCACAACAACAAACCAAGAAGGTTAATCAACATAAGAAGCCTAGAGAATGATTCACCCTCATGTTAAGCTTGTTACACACACTCATTACCGTTCAGTTAGCCGAACGAGTAACTTAAGTCATAGATGGTTCGAATATTGTGACCCGAACACACCACACAAACACATGTTCCTACTAAACCAATCATAAGTCAGAATAGGTAATCTTTGGAGGAAGCTAGTGGGAGATCGAACGCCAAACAAGGAGAACAATCTTAACATCATAAGAGTCGAATCTGATACAGATATCTACTCTTATACTTACACGCGTGACCGGACAACCGGATTCCTTACCCCCAGTTAACACTCGTTAGAAGTTCACTATTGGAACTTAATAACAAATCACAGCATGTGGTTAAATCTTGTTAGTCACACACGGGGTCATGAGTCACACTTCAACAATAAAATAATGCAACCAACTGTAAACGCATTACACAATTTAAGTCTTATAACGTCATAAACACTCAGAAAAACAAACAACACACAAGCCGGTGTAAACCGGTAGGCAACAGACTGCAAGAAAACCATACCTCGGTCCTTGCTTCCATTGATTTTCACTGTAGGCCACTCCTATACATAATTAAGAATGTCGGTTAATTAACTTACTTAACTTTAAATTTACTAAGTGTTTAACATGGTTATATGACATGTTTTAATGCCCCAACTAATCCTTGATTACCTACATTATACCCCCTAGGGTTAACTACTTAAGCCACTCTTAGTTTGATTTTTTTTCAAGTTTTGGTCCGACCGACCTTACCGACCGACCTTACACAAGGTCGGTCCATTCCAGAACACATTACCGTTCAAAAATTCTACTCCGACCGACCTTGCAAGTTCGGTCCACAAGGACGGTCTATTCCCGAGAGTTTTTCCCCTTTGAAAACTCAGGCCCGACCGATTTGGCAAGTCCGGTCGCAAGATCGGTCGATTCCCGAGACTCACTTACGTACAAAATTTAGGCATGACCGACCTTGTAAGTCCGGTCCCAAGGTCGGTCTATTCCAGAGACTCAATCCGTAAAAAATCCATGCCCGACCGACCTTGCAAGTCCGGTCCCAAGGTCGGTCCATTCCATAGAAACCATTTCTCGCAGGGTAAACTGGGCTCGACCGACCTTGCAGGTCCGGTCCCCAAGGCGGTCTGCTCCAACCCTTGTTTTTAATTGCCCATTCAACTCCAAACTTCACCTCATATATCCTAGTATGTCTTAACCTTATGGGCACTTCAAACACACCTTAAGACTTCCATTAAACTCCTTAAACCATTCATCAAAATCCTCAAGCATTACCAATTCTTATAAAAAGGTTTACACTTGTAATGTTTTTCATTAAGTTTCTATGGTGTTTCATACCTATAACTTCCACTATTCCCAAATGTTTTCTCACCACTACAACATCATCTCCCAAGCATTTTTCTTCCAAACCAAACTCCTTGAATATCTCTACAAGTTAATAGCTCCTCCATGCAACAAATCACTTCTTCCTTATTCACCAACATTGCACAAGTCCTAAACACAATCTCACCATGACCTTGAAGTATCCCAAAACACTCACTTGCATCTTAAATCCTCTAAAACATTGCCTAAGTCCTTTTTATCCCTTAGAATACCTTAATGCATGTTTCTTTCACTAGTAGAACACTTAACCACCCTAAACACTTCCTAACTCATCAAAACTCATTTTAAACACCTAACACTTCTTATACGTTATCTAAATTTCGACATGGGTTCTCCTAGAATCTTGTTACACCGAAAGACAAGGTTTCCATCATTAAACATTCCAGAACACTTAAACCCATCAAGAGCATTCTTATACACAATCTTCACCAAACTTACACTACATCACAATATAGTGCATTATTTAAATTGCTTGGCACTTAGGCCCTTAAATAACATGGCTCTTAGGCCGTTAAAGTGCATAAACCATAAACACTGAATTTCCACAATATCTTTGCCTTTGACCTGCAAATACACTCAACAACACATATGCCCTTTTACTAGTCTCGTTGAGAACATTTTACTAAGTCATTCACCATTGGCTCCTTAGATCATTTCAATAAGCAACATAAGCTCATTTCTCCTAAGACTTTAAACTACATTAGGTTAGCACATTTACCTCTTTTTCTCACAAACTTCTTTCTTGTTTCCTTTATTAAAATCGGCAAGGATTTAGTTTCTTGTCAACTTCTAAACATTATACAAATGATGAAATGAGTATACAAGCTTTATGCTTCATCTCATTGTAAACCCTAGGTTATACATTGTTTTAAAACATTAAGATAGTTGTTTTACCTTGGTATTTGAAGAGAGTTTGAATATGTATCAAGAGAGGACTCCACCAAGTCCTTGAAAGGTTGAAACGAAGCTAGAACAAAGCAATATAAAGAACCCCATCAATGGTGATTCTCGGTCAACATCAAAACAAGAAGGAAATGGAGTTTTTTATTTGAGTTTCCTTACCTTGAAGCAAAGGAGAAAATAATACGTGAAAAGATGAGCTCAAGCTCCTCCCATGGAGATTCCTCTTGGCACCGAAATGGAGCTCTTGGAATTTTGAGAAGATAGGAATGAAGAGCTTGATGAGACTAGAAGAGTGGTGGTCTTTGTTTTTGATTTGGCAAAGTGAGCTAGGAGATATAAGAGGTCAAAGATGGAGTTGTGTGTGGTACTATTGCAAAACCGTGAATGGAGAATGAAGAAGAGAGGTTGAAGACGTGGGAAATGAAGAAGGAAATGAGAGAATGAAGTTTGAGTTACTTTTGGAGATATTTGTAGTTAAAGTAAATAGTAACTTAAGTAGTCATTCTTTATTTGTTTAACAAGCTACCAAGAGTGGTGACTCACCACTAAGAAAACCGCCCACCTTAATGTACTTAGGGGTATTTTAGTCCTTGTTGACCAATTAAATTACTTATATTGACATATGTTATAAACTTGCTTATTTTGTTACTATTCACAAAAACAAGGCACATAGTTGTGAAATTTTTGATTTCCCCTTGATTTAGACTCCTAATGTGATACTAAGTAGTACACATGTTAATTAAAGAGTAATGATGGACATTTAGCCATTCAAAACTCATTTACAAGACAATTTTTCAAAAACGTGCTTTAAGACTCCTTAAAGCACATTTTGTGTTTTAACTTGTTTTCAAGCTTGGTTTTCTTTGGTAATTGGTTTATTATATTCATTAACACCTAAATGAAGTCTTGATAAGCTTATTAGGTCTTAACCAAGCTTATCCCAAGCTTAGAGCACATTTTAGCCCTAATTGACTTAAGGTATTTATTTGTGTTTTTATGGTTTAAATTGTTTACTAATGTTTCTAAGACTCTTTTTAGTCTTAATATACCATATTTAAATGTTTAAGCAACATACTAAGGTTTGGGGTATTTCAATCTACCCCCCTTAAAAGAACTTTGTCCCCAAAGTTCATACTTCCCACATATCCTAAATATTAGAACACAGGAATACATATGAACAATACTTCCATAACAACATTAACAACATACTTACATAACATCGGACATAAGGTCCAACTAACATAACATCATTCAGACACAACGGTCTGTAACATAACAACATAACATAGACGATGTATTTAAATACACGTCGTACACACATAACCGAAACGGCTCTACCCCCCTTAAAAGGGGTACGCCCCGTACCCTATACACATAAACACTAAGAAGTAAAAAATGACGTGTACTTCGCCTTCATCTTATCTTCCAGCTCCCAAGTGGCCTCCTCAACGTCCTGGTTGGACCAGAGAACCTTCACCAGTCTCACTGACTTATGGCGAGTGTCTCGAGTCTTAGTATCCAGAATCCGTACCGGAGTCTCCACTGATCGCATGGTCGGCTCTAAGGTTAGCCTTTCAGGCTGAAGTACATGAGACTGATGAGAAATGTATTTCTTCAACTGGGACACATGAAATACATCATGTACCTTGCCCAGCTTGGCGGGTAAATCAAGTCTGTAAGCTACCGGGCCGATCCGCTCCGTTACAACATAAGGCCCCACATATTTCGGGCTCAACTTGCCTTTCTGGCCAAAACAAAATACTCCCTTCATGGGGGATACTCTAAGAAATACCTGATCGCCCACGGCGAACTCCAGGTCCCGTCTGCTCACATCGGCGTACGATTTCTGCCTATCCTGAGCTGCCTTCATGTTAGCCCGGATTTGGCGTACTTCTGCTTGAACTTGTTCCAGATACTCTGGTCCTATAATGACCGTCTCACTTGACTCATCCCAGCATAATGGCATGCGGCATGGTCTACGTACAAAGCCTTGAAGGGAGAGACATCTTGATCGAAGCATGGTAACTGTTGTTGTAACTAAACTCGATCAGATGTAACTTGTCAATCCAGCTGGTCTGAAAGTCAAGTGCACATGCACGTAACATATCCTCAAGTGTCTGGATGGTACGCTCACTCTGACCATCTGTCTGTGGGTGGAACGTTGTGTACTTAGCTTCAGCTCGGTACCAAGCGCTTCCCGTGTGGATTTCCAATACCTTGAAAGGAATCTGGTATCCCTATCAGACACGATAGTCTTCGGTATCCCATGGTGCCTTACAATCTCTCTGTCGAAGAGCTCTGCTAGTTTTTCCACTTTCCAAGTGTCCTTCATCGGAATGAATCGGGCCACCTTGGTCAGTCGGTCAACAACAACCCAAATCATATTCAGACCTCCCCTTGTAGGCGGAAGCCCTACTACGAAGTCCATAGAAATGTCATGGAACTTCCACTCAGGCACTGGCATTGGCTGTACCATACCACCAGGCCGTCGGTGCTCAAACCTGACCTTCTGACAAGTGAGACACCTCAACACATAATCGTTCACATCCTTTTTCATTCCAGTCCACCAAAAATAACGTTTCATGCCATTATACATTTTTGAAGCTCCGGGGTGAATCAAAGTCGTAGAACAATGGGATTCACTCAGTATGCGCTCCTTCAGTTCAGCGCTACTCCTCGGAATACACAGTCGGCCATTGAGCCTAATCAGGTCATCATCGTGGAGTCGGAAGTCATTTCTGACCCTCGAATGTGCCATCAATAAGCTTCTACCTGATCTCTAACATATACTGATCCGTCATCTGAGCACTCCGCACCTCTTCTACCAAGCTAGAATGAGAGACTAGCGAATGGAGAGAGTGTCACTAGTAGAAAAAATGTTTTAACCACGGTTATTTTGCCTATATACCACGGTTAGGAACCGTGGTTTATGCTTGCGTGGTATATAGAAAATTGCCTATATACCACGGTTGAAAACCGTCGTTTAAAAGAAGACTATATACCATGGTTTGCACATAACCGTCGTTTAAGGCCGTTTTTGGACGCGGTCCTCACCGGTTTTAAATGACGGTCTGTAGACACCAAAAATTCTCACCCCATAAAGCAAATTCCGAAATAATAAGAGGGGTCGTTGCCTTTCTTTTTTCAAAACATATTAGCGTGCGTGCTAAGACAAAACCATCATTTTATAATCTTTTTCAAAGCATTTCAGAAAAAACACAATTCGTCAAAAATGAATTTCCATCGACAGTCCAGTTTCAAGGTCATCCCTTTGTGTTTATTCACTTATTTTACTATCTTATTTTGTCGTGTTTATATTCTATTTATTTAATTTTATTTTTTTATTCATCTATACACCTTTTCTTATATTTTATTTTATTCTACTATTAACATTGGTATTTTTATTATCATTTCAGTTCACTTCTATTTATACACTTTTATTTTCATCTTTCAAACCCAATCCACACTTAATTGAACTCTGGCCTAGCCCAGGCCCTTAAACCCATTCCAACTCCTAGTATTGGACCTACCAAAGCCCACATTAAAACCCAACCCATCTCCTCAACCCTAGGGTCCACCCTTTGCTCAATAAAAAGACAGCAACAATAAACCCTACTGGAGACCACGTTTTATCGATCGTCTCCTTCTCCGATCCTCGGCTCTCGATTTTTCTTCTTCTGAAAACAAAAATACTCAACTACAGAATGGAGAGCGGGGCATTTCTGGTCTTCCTCATCGACTACAATGGAAAATTTCTTCTTCAACCCGGAATAACAGCCGCCACCTCCGGTCTTCGTTCTCGATGATCCCTATATCCATCTTCTTTCTTACCTTCGCCAACACCCGCCTCCATTCCCTTCCCAGAAACCCAGCGCCTCCATCTTCTTCTCTGTCAAAAACCCAGCCGACTATCCCTCACTTGAACCTTCGGCTTCTTCATCGAGGTTTTCTCATTAGCTCCTACTCTTCTCCCATCTCGATCTCAAAAATTCGAAGAAACCCTGGCCGCTCCATAATCTGATCATCGATTCCAAAATGCTCAGACAGAAACAAAGTCATCTCCTCCATTTCTCTCTTAACTTCAGCAATATTGCAACCCAACTGGCTCTGTCCCTCATTCTCTTCACCATCGGGGACTCCCGTCCTCCTCAATCAGAAACCCAGACCCCTTTCGATTTCCCTCTTTGGAGTCGCGAGGCCATGGTTCCCTTCGAGAGCTTCGAATCGCTCACACCAACATCCGTTGCCACCAAATCCACTGGCATTGGGCAAATCTGAGTCCTGTACCGGCCTTTTGGACTTGGAGCCGCCATCGTGGTCTGTAACACCTCCGACGAGTCCCCGTGCTCACGTTCGAATCTGGACACCGCCATCTCTGTCTGAATCGATTTCGCTAATATGCATTTCGTGCTTCTTCTGTTGATGGATGAAGTTTGAAATCGTCTATTCATGTTTGGCTTGCTTTGGATCCGTGACTTTGTTAATTTCATTGGTTTGATAATTGAGTTGTATAACCAAACCTGCCTTCCATTTTGTACATATTGACCATTGACACAGGTTTTGTAAACCACGTTGATTCGGATCGACATTTTTTAGATCCTCACCTCTTTCTGGCCTTTGGGATGGCACTTAATGACATTGTTCGGTGGATTGCTATGTTGGTTAGTTTTCGTTTTCAGTTTGACCCGTATGCTGCCGACATTTGAGGTCGATCTATGCCCTCAATTTCTCTTTTTGTTTTTCTCTGCTGGTTTTATGGCTTATTACTAAGTCTTATCTTGACTAATTGTCCAATCATTGGGATTTGTCTACTGAGCAATGGCTATGTATTTCGGGTTTGTTCGATTACTCATTTTATCTACTGATTGGGGGGATTTGTTTCGATAGAGAGCGACGATTTGCTCATCGACTTGGTTTGGTCTCTGATGTGTTTGTTCGAGAGATTAAATGCAGCTTTATCATTGTTTGATTACAATTGCCTTCCTGACTCATTGACGAAGCGTTTCTTATTATTTGTTTGGTCTGCGGATTTGGATCTGTTGACTATACGTTGGATTCTCCGGATATTTTGGCAGCCTTGGTATTTCAGCTTGTATCTCATATACCTTAAGAAGATTATGTTATGTGGAATTCTGACGACTCTTTTATTTTGCTTGGCTACTTGACTGAGATGTTATGAGATTTTGGTTGAGCTTACAGATTATGAGATTGGTCCCTCTCTTTGAGCATCGGATAATTGGGCATGACATTACCCCATTGCGGGCTTCAGCTTCTGTCGGTTTTCACATCCCTCAACTTCGGCACTTTATACTATTGACGTATACGTGTTGGTTTTGTACTATAAATCGAGTTGTTTATGATCATATATTTAACGGGCCTCTCTCTTTCCGGCCTTTGGGAATCGAGGCCCACGGCCCATTATCCTTATGTTTATCAACCCATTGATTGTTACTTTCTATCTCTGTGGACTTGCTCGCATCTGATTTGGGCTCTGATCGTGGTCTGGTGGTATGACCTTGATGACCGAGGTACATATGCTACTGATTGGATGTGGAGGGGTTTACTCAGCGAGATGCACCTTGACTTTGGGCCTTGCAAACTGACTGTCCCCTTGCGCTTTGGGCTTACCTTATACTGGTTTGGAAATTCAATCCTTCACCCTTTTACTACGATTTAACTGCCTTTGATAGTTAATTGCCCCATGCGCATTGATTTTGGTTTGGAAATTAAGTTGAAACTAGCATGTATTTGTCCCTTTGCGCTTAGATATGAACATGAATTGAGTGATAGTTACCCGAATGCTATTAATTGTACATAAATCACTCATTGGTTGGATGGTCCTTATTAACTTTTCATCTTAGAGGGAAATGATATAAGCCCTTCTAGGTATTTTAATACCCCGGATCTAAAAATGGTGATTAAATTACTCTAATAAAATTATTAAGGGCCTAAATGTGCCTAGAGAGTATTGGTAAAACGAATAAAACCAAAAGAAAAGAGAAAACGCTTGAAAAGCGAAAAACACTAAAATGCGCGTTAAATGAGTATAAGAGATACATGATCTCGAGAGGGTCCGAGATGGATTCCTAAGGCTTAGTTAGGCCTAATAAGTGTACGGGAATGATTCCCGAAGAAAACGGATCCAAATAATGGATTAAAACGCTAACGGAGTTTTAAAGCGCGTTTTTCGAGAAAACCCGAAAACGCGACTTTAAGTGGTCAAATGGACCCGTAAAAATTATATTTGATTAAATAACAATAAACAAGTATTAATGGAAGTTTAATAACCATTAAAATAAAGAACGAGAAAAATCCGAAAAACGGGCCGGTGAGTGAATAGTGCCAAACCGGGTAAAATAACGAGCGTTTTCTGTAAGAAAACGAAAAACCCTCTAGTTTAAATAGTGTGTGGGGCCGGTTTTATTAGACTAGTCAGCCCTCTCTATTAGCTAATTAACAAAGAAAAAGAAGAGTTGAAAAGTCAAAAGGGGGGAATAGTGAAAAGGTTACTTACTTACCTTTTCTTCTTCTCTTTCCTCATTTCCTTCTTCTCATTTGACTTCCTCACCTCTCTCATCCGTAGCTCCCCCTCCTTCCTCCTTGAGCGATTTTGAGCTGCAACAACAACAACAATGGAGTTCCCTCTTTCTCTTCATGCTCAAGCTTTGTTTAAGCTCCAAACTCAAAAATAACCACATATTTGTGATCCTCTCATCACCCTCTATCATCCTCTCTTTTCAAAACTCGAAAATGGTGAGTTTCATTTTCGTGGGTGTTGCCCATTTGAGGAGAAAAGCACACCATCTTGAAGCTTGAAGCTTCCTCTTCCATCCAAGGTAAAAATATCCAAAGAAAAATACATTTTTCTTCACTTCCTTGTGTTGGCCGATTTTGGCATGTGTTAATGCCTTGATTCTCTTTGTTTTGAGCTACTCTCCAAGTCTCCAATGGTGGGTTGGAGCTCCTCCTTTGATTTTTGGGCAAAACCAATTCTAGGGTTTCTTAAGGTAATGTCCAATTCTATGTCTTAAGCCTTTCTTTGAATTCATGAGTGGTTGCCACAACTAAAAGAGCTAACTTGTACTCCTCATGTCCAATGGTATATTGGTCTAGAGAATGGGGCAAGTGAGTTGCCTAGACCGATTTTGGATGAAGAGAAGATGAGAAGAGGAGAAGTGTATTAACAAGGAAACTTAAGAGAATTCAAGGTAAGAAACCAACCCTAAAGTATATTCTATATGTGTTAGAATTTGGGATGGGATAATTAAATGAATGAACCCCACATGTGTTGTGGTAGTAA
Organism: Limonium bicolor; assembly: GCA_023374045.1. NCBI lineage: Eukaryota > Viridiplantae > Streptophyta > Magnoliopsida > Caryophyllales > Plumbaginaceae > Limonium > Limonium bicolor. Next base: position 339,097,909 of record CM041777.1, read on the forward strand.
TGTGCTTGTATAGTAATAATACAAGTGAGAAAACATTTGTGAATTTAGTGTTTGATTAAGTGATATGCATTTTGTGAATTATGCATTGTGAGGTATTTGGAGAATTGATGAGTATTGGTGAACTTGTGTGTGTGCTGGTAGAACCCATGATGGGTTTGGTTAGTTCTAGGTTGAATAATGTGATGAGATGAACTTTGGGCAAGGTTAGAAAAGTAGCCAAGTTATGGCAAAATTTCTACAGAAATTTGAGTGGTTTGAGCATTGTTGTGAGTGAGGAATGACCTAGAGGAGCTAGGTATGTTTAAATATTGAAATGAGTTAGTAAATCACCATGGGAATACTTGTTTAAAGAGAGGAGATTAATGCTAAAATCTGTAGCAAGAACTTGTGTGAATGCCTAAGGAGCTTTAGGAAAAAGGAATGAGAATTTTAGGCTTTAAGAGTGAGTCATGGAACTTGGTATGAGGTGTGCATTATCTTGGAAGTTTTGGAATGGTTAAATGAAGAGAGAGCAATAATGCAAGTATCAAGAGAGGTTAGAAAATGCACAAGTGTGCATTAGTGCAAAAGGAGGATGCAAATTTGTGATTTTGGGCAAGAATTTGAGTAAGGGTTTAACCCATGATTGAAGAGGTTTAGAGCATGTTTAAAGGTGATTAATCATGTAGGAATCTTGTGGAAAGATTAGAAGAGGATTGGGTGTGGATTAAGGATTGAAATGGGGTTGAAAAATAATGTGAGTTGCAGGTTTTAGCAGGGTCCGGGACCTAGTCCATGGACAAGGACCCGGACCACCCCATTTATTTAGGCCGAGAGTGCAGGCTGTGTTGGTCCGGGACTTGGGATAGGGACAAGGTCCCGGACCAGTGTTGAAATTCCACCCGAGAGTTGTGATGAGTATTGGTCCGGGACTTAGGGTAAGGACCAAGTCCCGGACCACCCCCAGAATTGCCCCGTGAGTGTTTTAAAGGTTGCTAATGATGGGGGTTTGAATGCTAATGATGTTATAAGATGTTAAGGCCTTGTTTGGTGACATGTAAAGGCCCTAAGAAGTGTAAGAAAGTATTAGAAGAGAGTGAGAAATGAGAACTCAAATTAACAAGTGAAAACCGAGATAACGGGATAAACGGGGTTAAGTACGGGAGTATTGGTTTTACATACCGTAATGCTTTGATGTTAATAAAACATTTGAATGTTATCAGAGAATCGTGCGTGACCCGAGCATGGTGAGATGACACGGTAAAATTAAAAACCCCGGTGAAAGGTATGATTTTCTCATGCCCCGTATGCTAACCGAGTTACTCTGATTTGTGTGTTTGTGGGCCGGCTTAATCAAGATTAAAGCATGGAAATAATCCCTTGTTTGATTATGTATGCCTTATTGTATGTTGTATGAGCTAACATACTTGTATGCCGGTGTGGTCTAACTGAGTGCCTAGACCGACTCATAGTGAGTATTGATTGACTAATAACCCGTAGTGCGGGTAGTCTCATAAGCAATGGAAATATGCAAACACACATAAACTATCGATTAAAGTATAACGATATCGTAAACATATGAACTCCCTAGAATGTGAGGAGATGTACGGGTTGAGTAAATACCCGATAACGGTTAGAAAACCTTATTGAAACAATCCACGAAATAAATATGAGTGGAGGGATAAACGAACCTCCATCGAGAGGATCGAAGTTAGTCCAATAATGTAAACATATAAGAAAGGTAAAAGAGACCTAAGGGACTATGTGACTCCCTTGAGATACGGTCGACCTCTTATATGAGGATTTTACCCGGTATAAGAAAATATCCGAATGTACAAGCATATGATTGTGAGGGTAACACTTAAACCTAAGATTACCCGAATTTAAGTAAAGTTCCCAAAGTCATTAGAAACATCGAGAATGATGCTTCTAGACTAATATACATGATATTATATAACTCCGAGAGAGGAGTGTGTGGGAACGAGAATAGTCCGAGAGTAGTCGGACCTAAGTAAAAGAGATAGGAACTAAGAGAGAGTTCTGTGAGCTAGTTGAACCTTCCCACCATGCTAGACCCAGAGTAGGGTCTAAACCGGGGAAGTAAGACTATGCTAGAGAGCCATGAGTTTTGGCTTAAGTATGTGATAAGAGTAACAAGCGTGACGTAGGAGACCTGTAGTGTCTCGAGAATCTACAAGAGCTTGAGTATGAGTAACCCAAGAGTGTGGGTGAGATAATGAGTAAAAATAACCCGAGAGAAAGGGTGAGCATATGAATGTGTAACCCGAGAGAATGGGTAAGTATATGAATGAGTAGCCCAAGAGAATGGGTGTGTATACGAATAAGTAACCCGAGAGAACGGGTGAGGCATTGAATACGTAAACAAGGCATAGTGAGGAATAACCCTCAATGCCTAAGAGTAACCAGTTACCACTAACAACATTGTTATGTTAGTTAGGAATCGTGTTCCGTGATTGGATGTAGATTCCTTGTGTGATATACATATATATTGTATTGCCATGATGCATGTTGTTTGTTTAAAATGAACTCCATGTATATCCGACCCAAAGTAGTCGGCGTACCGCGGTTAGCACGCGGTATATGCAAATTTCATGCGCAGCGTAAGCTGACCCCCTAGGGGGAACGTTTTTAGTGTGCAGGTACTTGAAGCTGACCACCGTTCGAGAGAGTAGGACGGGGACAGTTATGAAGCGTGGGTAGTTAAATCGTAAATACTTATGCATTTAAATGAGGTGTAAGTCCGAGTATGTTATCGGCATCCGTATATTGTAGACTCGGTATAGTAAAGAAGTGAAATGAGTATTGTATTTGTATGAAGTACTCGGTTGATCCAGTCCATCAGACCGTTACTGTATGTGAGATAGGCCTGGTTAGCCATATGGGTGGCTAACGGCGTTGTTTCACCCCTCGTTGTAATTAGAGTTCGCTGCGTGTGAGTAGGAGTAATTAGTAACAGTTAAGAGGTAATGACGAGATTAACGGTTGGGGTGTTACAAAAATGGTATCAGAGCGAAGTATCGCTCTGATGACTGGAAATACCGAGCTTAGGAAATACCGAGTTAGGAATTAGAGACTTAGGGCTATGGGTTGAGTGGTAGCGTGAGAGATGCATAGTTAGGAACTTCCAGTATGATCTGGATACCTACAATACCAGACCCGCCCTCCACAACCCCCGCATTAAAAGCTTGGGAAAGAACGCCAGAGAGACGGGAAAGCCCAATCTGGCAATTACTATATATCTCAATATGAACCAGAACCTGTCATGCGGTAAATCCCGAGAACCGGAAAGCCCGGTGACGGATCCCGCTGGAATGACAATAACCGCACATAATGGCGAGAGATCGAGAAATCCTAATCCAAGGAGACCGAAATCTGTGGCAACTTGGGGCGACATGCTTAGCAGTCGCGAGAACCTAGCTAGTCGAGCAGTAGCAAGAAGAAAGCACTAACCGTGCAAGAAGGCGGATTAATGAGAAGCAATGATAATAACAAAAACCGGGACACATGTCTACGGACCGCCATAGTTAACTAATACCATCAATGGTATACATATTGACTGAGAATCTAGTCAAAGGTAGATGCACCCACCCTGCCGCACCCGAAGAAGTTGCAATACTTCACTGATATAGCTTAGACGGCTTCGAGCATACCTACGGGATATACCCGAATAGGACTACAAAAGTAGTACCTAAATAAGTTAAACCTCGGTAACCACAGTAAAGACGTGGGAACGAGCAACGAGGTAAAGCACAGAATTAAAGTAATTAAGGAACTCCGAGAGTGGAGGAGCACCTAAGAAATGACAGTCATGTCAAGATGAATGAGAATCAGCTCCAAGGAGCAGTTATCCAACTAGGGGATCAAGGAAGAGCCAACAAGGCTACCAAATACAATGTGAACAATACCGTGACCGGTATGAGTTAACCCAAAAACTGCCTGTACCGCGCACTTGCCTCGGCAAGTGCAGTATAACGGACAGCTAAGAAGAGCTTTGACAAGCGACCAGTACTTAGCAAGTACCAAGACGGCAAGAGAAGCCAATATAGCACCACAAACCCTAAAAAAAAAATTCTGAAATGAAACCTTGGAAAGGCCTAAAGGCCTGACCACTGTACAAAGAATATACCGGTCAGCAAGAGGCTAGACCTGGTAAGAAGCAACCGGCATTGAAATGCCGCAAAGGGTTTACTTTCAAGACTCAAACTTTTCTTCAAAACATGAAATTCTCCAAAAACCCCCAAAGTTTTAAAACCAAACCAGAGAACCACGGTAAGTTATTATAGGACCCTATAAGAGGAGTTGGCAACGGAATACTTCACTTAGGCGTGACCGACACTACAAGTGTACACAAACGAGACATGGAACGACCGCACTCCAAGGGAGCTTGCGGGCCTGACAGACCAGTTATGAGTTAGTCGGGTAAGTGGTAACGTATCAATAAGATACTCCATGTATGTATACAAGTAGAGTACGGTACACGGGAGTAGCCCACTCCATACTATGGACGAAAGAGCCAATTCAAACCAAGACAGTTGGACACCTCGAATGATCGAAGAACATAAGAAAGCTTACCAAGATTAAGGAGTCTAGAATCCAGTAAGATGACGGACCTAAGGATATAGCGTTAATAAGCGCGAGAAGCACAGAGTATTGAGCACAGACATTGGATATGTCTCAGGAAATACCTAATAACAGGGTGAATACCAGTGTAAATAATACGGCGAATGCCTAAATGAACTTATTAATGTACGATAAACGGGATAGAATTCCCATAGTATACTTCACTAAGAGAAAGAACCAATGATCTACCCAATAATGGGAGACATTACAACCCTAAACGGGATAGTCAAGGACATAGCCGCAAGGCAAAGTCACAACTGAACATAACCATGAGTACAAGCCAGATGTAATGGCATTACTCAGTAACACCCAGGAGCAATCCGAGAAGGGTGCCGGAGTCAACAGTAGTTGAACGAAACATCGTGTTGAGAACACAAGTGTTTAAGCAAACACTCGGGTAGAACCCGAAGGGATCCCTCGTAACACGGGATACCTTAAAATGCTAGAGGGCACGAATTAGTATCAAAATATCAAGTTAAAAAAAAGGGGCCTTCCAAGTACGGAAGAGTGGTGAGACAACCATATCAAAGAGCCCATAAATACTTCCAAACCATTTAATGGTATACGGAGAAGCGGAAATCTGTATAAACAGCCCGCAAGGAGCATGGCGAGGCAATGTGGCTTATAAGCCGGTAACTAACTGCAACTTGTAGATCTAAACGTTGTAAAACTATGCATAGAAGCATAAGAGGAACAGTGGAGAATGAACCACTACCTTAGAGTGGGGATACCACTTGTTATTATGGGGCCTATGGAGCGGCATTTGCGTGACTCCTCCAGAGAAAGGCTACCATCTAGGTGTGAAATGTGAAACCGCTAGAGCGGTGTAGTAAAACTTGAGCATGTGTATATTGCCAAGGAGTATATGAACTATAGTAGTGTGTAAAGAGGAACCTTGATGGCAGTACAAAGGAAACCGATAGAGTAATCGGATGAGTAGTGAACACTGTATGTGTACAGTATGAACTGCAGAGTAAGCAGTGCGCAAGCGCGCAGGGAGATTTAAAGAGTAACGTATTTCATTGAGCCAAGTGAATGGCAAGCCATAGTATAAATGGCGGGAGTACATGAGCAGAAGCTAAAGTAGTAGCGGATGCCTTATAAGTGAATGTTGTTAATGAGTAGAACATGGTACGCAGCAAGCAACCATTGTAAGAGTATAGCCAGTTCATGATATGAAGTTGATGAGAAAATGTGGTAAAGGAGACATGTTCATTCCTATCTCATAAGAGATTTACTGTCAAGGGTTTACGCTTCTGCACTCTGTATGACTGAGTGTTTTGGTATTGCACTTGTGCGGTAATGATCAAGTGGGAGAGCCAGGAATTGAGAAATGTCAACGAAGCCTGTTGAGTGAGAATCTAGAGAGATAACCGTGCGGCCATTGGCCAAAGATGCACAAAGAACGTGGGCAGTAACCCACAGGGCCCAGGATCGATATGTGGAAAAATGCAGAGTAGTATGAATGAAGAACTCTGGTACAGAACCAAGAAACAAACATAATCCATGAGCCACTATTAAACGAGGAAGCACTACATGCTAAGTAGTAGCTTGACCTCAACCGACAACAAGTCGGGAAAAATAAGTGAATAATCACAAAGGTATACAGTGTTATACGAAGTAGATTCCCAGAGAATTGGAGAGACAATCAAAAATTCATCGAATTCGCATACGGTAAGAGTTACCAAGCGACGATTGAAATACATGGAGAATACCAAAGAGCGAATTAAGCTCTAGTTATCAGGTCACGCAGCAGAAGCTTGTGGACCGTGATTCAGGGTTAAGTATACCTATATCATAAACCCCTTGAAGCCTTAGAGGCTAAAACCGAACCCGGTTATGAGTTAATTAACCGTACTGAAGTTAAAACACTTCATAATACTCGAATTAATGAACCAATGTTCAGTGATAACATATGGTTGGTTACGCGGGCGTAACCCCTTTTAAGGGGGGTAGGGCGAGAAACCGCTTAGAGTATGTTTTACGTATTGGTGCGTAAACTACTATGTGCATAGCACAAAAAGAAATTGTTTTGATGATTGGAACTCATGTTACATAAACATGTCTACCCATTCATCGTGTAAGTATGAGTATTGTGCATGAGAGATGCGAGTAATGTGTATGTAATAAATATGAAAAGAGGAGTAGAGAAACTCCTGGGGAATGAGAATCCCTATAGTATATGTCTAGTGAGATTAGACATGAGATATGATGAGTATGAATCGGCATGAAACCGATGTGTAACCTAAGAGGGAGTGAGTTCCCTAGGTGATTTTATTTGAGAATGATAGATGGAGTGAGTTCCATCCTCTGGAGTTGTATGTTATGTGTTTTAAATTGAGCAACAATTTGAGTAAAAGAAGCCATAAGTATGGAATACCTAGGTAAAGTAGTGAAGCAATGAGAAGGACAAATGACCTAGGTACTAGGAACTAAAGATAAACTGAAACAGATTGTTTTATGAATACGATTAGAAAGAGTAAAAGATAGAAAACGAAAATGTTTGACTATCTGTTTGTTTGAAACTGACGTGGGAGGTGGAACTTGATCTGCTAGCGATCAAGGGAAACCGAACACAAATTGGGGTGGAAGGATAGTTCAACACTGATGCTGATCACATCAGGGTTAGATGATTCCTGAAGCTCCCTATAGTGGTCACAAGTAATCACGCTAAGAAAGATACAGCTACCATAAATCTGATTTGGAGTTGTGTGATGTTTTAAAAAGAATTTCAAACAGATTTTGAAAAAGAATTTCCTTCAAGTATGAAGATGGAAATGAAACTGGTTTTGAACAAACCGCTATCACCCGCCGATGGCTGAGCCTTAAGTCTTGATGACCGGTAGAACGGTGGGCGTGTATTAGTTTTGAAACCATTGCACCGTACGTGCGGCGGTCCTAAGTGACCGGTTGGGGCGGTGTCAGTGTGTGATTTTTCCAAAGGCAGCGGGACGGGGAGAGTACCCTGAGATGTTCCTGTGTTGAGTGAGTCAACCAGAGTGCCTGAGGATATGGATATGTGTAACGTTTTGATCAGAACCGAAGGGACCGTGGGCCAGAGAGAGTAAGTGCCCATTTGTCATGAAACGGCCGTGAACCAGAAAGAGTAAGTGTTCAACGTGACCGGTACCTGAGGGATCAGTAGTATATTACTTAATATGGAATCGAGGACTGTAGTGCCTTCTTGTCTTCGGACCGATTCCATGGAGAGAGTAAAAAGAGTATTTTTGATTGCTTTACATGCTGTGATATGTTGTGGTATGTGTAGTATGAAATGAGACAGACTTGTGGAGTCTGTAAGGTTATACATGTATTATAACCTTGGCATAGTACGCCATGAGAGTAACCATCTAGATTCACCAACTTTGAGGACAAAGTTCCTAAGGGGGGTAGATTTTAATACCCCGGATCTAAAAATGGTGATTAAATTACTCTAATAAAATTATTAAGGGCCTAATGTGCCTAGAGAGTATTGGTAAAAAATAAAACCAAAAGAAAAGAGAAAACGCTTGAAAAGCGAAAACACTAAAATGCGCGTTAAATGAGTATAAGAGATACATGATCTCGAGAGGGTCCGAGATGGATTCCTAAGGCTTAGTTAGGCCTAATAAGTGTACGGGAATGATTCCCGAAGAAAACGGATCCAAATAATGGATTAAAACGCTAACGGAGTTTTAAAGCGCGTTTTTCGAGAAAACCCGAAAACGCGACTTTAAGTGGTCAAATGGACCCGTAAAAATTATATTGATTAAATAACAATAAACAAGTATTAATGGAAGTTTAATAACCATTAAAAATAAAGAAACGAGAAAAATCCGAAAAACGGGCCGGTGAGTGAATAGTGCCAAACCGGGTAAAATAACGAGCGTTTTCTGTAAGAAAACGAAAAACGCTCTAGTTTAAATAGTGTGTGGGGCCGGTTTTTTTAGACTAGTCAGCCCTCTCTATTAGCTAATTAACAAAGAAAAAGAAGAGTTGAAAAGTCAAAAGGGGGGAATAGTGAAAAGGTTACTTACTTACCTTTTCTTCTTCTCTTTCCTCATTTCCTTCTTCTCATTTGACTTCCTCACCTCTCTCATCCGTAGCTCCCCTCCTCCTTCCTCCTTGAGCGATTTTGAGCTGCAACAACAACAACAATGGAGTTCCCTCTTTCTCTTCATGCTCAAGCTTTGTTTAAGCTCCAAACTCAAAAATAACCACATATTTGTGATCCTCTCATCACCCTCTATCATCCTCTCTTTTCAAAACTCGAAAATGGTGAGTTTCATTTTCGTGGGTGTTGCCCATTTGAGGAGAAAAGCACACCATCTTGAAGCTTGAAGCTTCCTCTTCCATCCAAGGTAAAAATATCCAAAGAAAAATACATTTTTCTTCACTTCCTTGTGTTGGCCGATTTTGGCATGTGTTAATGCCTTGATTCTCTTTGTTTTGAGCTACTCTCCAAGTCTCCAATGGTGGGTTGGAGCTCCTCCTTTGATTTTTGGGCAAAACCAATTCTAGGGTTTCTTAAGGTAATGTCCAATTCTATGTCTTAAGCCTTTCTTGAATTCATGAGTGGTTGCCACAACTAAAAGAGCTAACTTGTACTCCTCATGTCCAATGGTATATTGGTCTAGAGAATGGGGCAAGTGAGTTGCCTAGACCGATTTTGGATGAAGAGAAGATGAGAAGAGGAGAAGTGTATTAACAAGGAAACTTAAGAGAATTCAAGGTAAGAAACCAACCCTAAAGTATATTCTATATGTGTTAGAATTTGGGATGGGATAATTAAATGAATGAACCCCACATGTGTTGTGGTAGTAATGTGCTTGTATAGTAATAATACAAGTGAGAAAACATTTGTGAATTTAGTGTTTGATTAAGTGATATGCATTTTGTGAATTATGCATTGTGAGGTATTTGGAGAATTGATGAGTATTGGTGAACTTGTGTGTGCTGGTAGAACCCATGATGGGTTTGGTTAGTTCTAGGTTGAATAATGTGATGAGATGAACTTTGGGCAAGGTTAGAAAAGTAGCCAAGTTATGGCAAAATTTCTACAGAAATTTGAGTGGTTTGAGCATTGTTGTGAGTGAGGAATGACCTAGAGGAGCTAGGTATGTTTAGATATTGAAATGAGTTAGTAAATCACCATGGGAATACTTGTTTAAAGAGAGGAGATTAATGCTAAAATCTGTAGCAAGAACTTGTGTGAATGCCTAAGGAGCTTTAGGAAAAAGGAATGAGAATTTTAGGCTTTAAGAGTGAGTCATGGAACTTGGTATGAGGTGTGCATTATCTTGGAAGTTTTGGAATGGTTAAATGAAGAGAGCAATAATGCAAGTATCAAGAGAGGTTAGAAAATGCACAAGTGTGCATTAGTGCAAAAGGAGGATGCAAATTTGTGATTTTGGGCAAGAATTTGAGTAAGGGTTTAACCCATGATTGAAGAGGTTTAGAGCATGTTTAAAGGTGATTAATCATGTAGGAATCTTGTGGAAAGATTAGAAGAGGATTGGGTGTGGATTAAGGATTGAAATGGGGTTGAAAAATAATGTGAGTTGCAGGTTTTAGCAGGGTCCGGGACCTAGTCCATGGACAAGGACCCGGACCACCCCATTTATTTAGGCCGAGAGTGCAGGCTGTGTTTGGTCCGGGACTTGGGATAGGGACAAGGTCCCGGACCAGTGTTGAAATTCCACCCGAGTTGTGATGAGTATTGGTCCGGGACTTAGGGTAAGGACCAAGTCCCGGACCACCCCCAGAATTGCCCCGTGAGTGTTTTAAAGGTTGCTAATGATGGGGGTTTGAATGCTAATGATGTTATAAGATGTTAAGGCCTTGTTTGGTGACATGTAAAGGCCCTAAGAAGTGTAAGAAAGTATTAGAAGAGAGTGAGAAATGAGAACTCAAATTAACAAGTGTAAAACCGAGATAACGGGATAAACGGGGTTAAGTACGGGAGTATTGGTTTTACATACCGTAATGCTTTGATGTTAATAAAACATTTGAATGTTATCAGAGAATCGTGCGTGACCCGAGCATGGTGAGATGACACGGTAAAATTAAAAACCCCGGTGAAAGGTATGATTTTCTCATGCCCCGTATGCTAACCGAGTTACTCTGATTTGTGTGTTTGTGTGCCGGCTTAATCAAGATTAAAGCATGGAAATAATCCCTTGTTTGATTATGTATGCCTTATTGTATGTTGTATGAGCTAACATACTTGTATGCCGGTGTGGTCTAACTGAGTGCCTAGACCGACTCATAGTGAGTATTGATTGACTAATAACCCGTAGTGCGGGTAGTCTCATAAGCAATGGAAATATGCAAACACACATAAACTATCGATTAAAGTATAACGATATCGTAAACATATGAACTCCCTAGAATGTGAGGAGATGTACGGGTTGAGTAAATACCCGATAACGGTTAGAAAACCTTATTGAAACAATCCACGAAATAAATATGAGTGGAGGGATAAACGAACCTCCATCGAGAGGATCGAAGTTAGTCCAATAATGTAAACATATAAGAAAGGTAAAGAGACCTAAGGGACTATGTGACTCCCTTGAGATACGGTCGACCTCTTATATGAGGATTTTACCCGGTATAAGAAAATATCCGAATGTACAAGCATATGATTGTGAGGGTAACACTTAAACCTAAGATTACCCGAATTTAAGTAAAGTTCCCAAAGTCATTAGAAACATCGAGAATGATGCTTCTAGACTAATATACATGATATTATCATAACTCCGAGAGAGGAGTGTGTGGGAACGAGAATAGTCCGAGAGTAGTCGGACCTAAGTAAAAGAGATAGGAACTAAGAGAGAGTTCTGTGAGCTAGTTGAACCTTCCCACCATGCTAGACCCAGAGTAGGGTCTAAACCGGGGAAGTAAGACTATGCTAGAGAGCCATGAGTTTTGGCTTAAGTATGTGATAAGAGTAACAAGCGTGACGTAGGAGACCTGTATTGTCTCGAGAATCTACAAGAGCTTGAGTATGAGTAACCCAAGAGTGTGGGTGAGATAATGAGTAAAAATAACCCGAGAGAAAGGGGTGAGCATATGAATGTGTAACCCGAGAGAATGGGTAAGTATATGAATGAGTAGCCCAAGAGAATGGGTGTGTATACGAATAAGTAACCCGAGAGAACGGGTGAGGCATTGAATACGTAAACAAGGCATAGTGAGGAATAACCCTCAATGCCTAAGAGTAACCAGTTACCACTAACAACATTGTTATGTTAGTTAGGAATCGTGTTCCGTGATTGGATGTAGATTCCTTGTGTGATATACATATATATTGTATTGCCATGATGCATGTTGTTTGTTTAAAATGAACTCCATGTATATCCGACCCAAAGTAGTCGGCGTACCGCGGTTAGCACGCGGTATATGCAAATTTCATGCGCAGCGTAAGCTGACCCCCTAGGGGGAACGTTTTTAGTGTGCAGGTACTTGAAGCTGACCACCGTTCGAGAGAGTAGGACGGGGACAGTTATGAAGCGTGGGTAGTTAAATCGTAAATACTTATGCATTTAAATGAGGTGTAAGTCCGAGTATGTTATCGGCATCCGTATATTGTAGACTCGGTATAGTAAAGAAGTGAAATGAGTATTGTATTTGTATGAAGTACTCGGTTGATCCAGTCCATCAGACTGTTACTGTATGTGAGATAGGCCTGGTTAGCCATATGGGTGGCTAACGGCGTTGTTTCACCCCTCGTTGTAATTAGAGTTCCGCTGCGTGAGTAGGAGTAATTAGTAACAGTTAAGAGGTAATGACGAGATTAACGGTTGGGGTGTTACAAGGTATGATCCCGCATGACTCACAACTTCACCCTTTTGATACTACACTTCGGTTTGAGTCGTAATCTAAGATGACGAATTAATTTGTGTAACAACCCCAATGTTTGATTTATTTGACAATTCATAGCATTTGTTGGCAGTTTGAAACTCTTTTCTATGTTCTCGGTTGGGGTGTGGGAGATGATTAGATTGCCCCCTTTCCTCCCATTGAGAGGGGTCGTATGATCCCATTGCACACACCCCCAACCCTCTTACATTTCATTACTAATTAATCTTGTGTCTCTTGTCTGTGTTCCACGACATATTGCTTGAGGAATGAGGAACTGCTCGGGGACTAAGGAGCTGGATCTTGGCTAGGACTACCGGGGCCCTCCCTTCAAACGAAAAACGGTTGGTGTATCTCTTTGGATCCCCTTCAGCTCGAGTGAGGCGGCGTCGATGCGACCCCCCATAGAAGCTCTTTTAATTCAGCATTTCAATTCAACACTTTAATTTTGTTATCATGAGTTGTAATTTGCCAATTGGTTGTGTTGCCTAGCATAGTCTGGATTTCATAATTCTCTGTATTTGTCGGCTTGATCGTTTTTCTGTCTATCTTTCGTACATATTTTTGAATGCTTGTTTATACATTTTTGGTTCTATTATACATTGGGCGTTTTATTTGTTAGTTTCATCTTATAAATTGCTAGATTGGTTTAGTACATGTAGCCATAGCATAGCCTTCAGGTCTACCCACTTAATTACTGGACAAATCAAGTCCGGTTTAGAAAAGCCCTAGGACCATTCATAGATGTTGCCCACATTAAGGTCGTAGTACTCGAGGGTCGTAGTACCTGTTTGTGGGAAACATCTCTCCTAAAAAAAACTTTCCAAACAATCCTTAAATGTCACAATAAAACTCACAATCAATGATTCGTTTCAACCAATAAAAATCCATTTCAAACCAAAATTCTTTTCCAAATTCAGCCCAAAAATTCAATTTCAAATCACTCTCTCATCAAACACACTACAAAATCAATCTCTCGTACTCATCAAACACTCTTTCAAAAGCAATCCTTCTCACACTCATTCTTCATACACAATTCAAAATTCATTCCAATTCATGGGCAATCCCAACTTCAAATCATCCAGCTGAGGCCCAATTCGAAGCCCAAATCTGGCCCATTTTTCAAAACCAAATTCGGCCATTCTTCAAGGCCCAATCTGACACATTTTTTAAAGTTCAATATCAATTTCAATCCAATTCATTTCAATTCAAACCTGATTCAATTCAATTTGAACCCGATGCAATTCAATTCAATTCTTAATTCAATTAGATTCAATCTCAATTTCAATCCAATTCATTTCAAAATTCTTTTCATTCCCAATTCAGTCCAACTTCATTTCAATCTCAAACAATTCCAAACATCATAAATCTCAAACTCCTTGGGACTCCAAACTCCTTAGAACTCAAGCATCTCGAACCTCCGAACGTCTCAACAGCTTAACAGACTTAACCGTCTCAGCAGCTCAGCAGACTCAAACGTCTCAGCAGCTCAACAGACTCGACCGTCTCAGCAGCTCAACAGACTCGACCGTCTCAATAGCTCAATAGACTCGACCGTCTCAGCAGCTCAACGAATTCGAATATCTCCATAGACTCAGCAAACTTAAACACCTCAAAAACCCTCAGCTTCTCACACCCGAACACCTTCAAAATTCATAACCCTTCCAAGCCTTGATTGTCCTACAGACCCGAGCGTCTCACAGACTCCGTCATCTCAAGATTTTAAATGCCTCACAGACCTGAGAGTCTCACAGACTCTCACACCTCAAACTCCAAAACGAACCAGACAATCTGTCAAACCTCACAAAAATGACCACAAAACCTCTTTGACCCCTCAAAGACCCAAAAGGTCAAAACCCCAATTCCTTCAAAACCCCAAAACTCCCAAACCTCCAAAGAACCGTGAACTACGTAAGGTCTGATCTCAACAGGGAGTTGAGTATGTAGGCAGCCCATCTAGGGTACGACCCCATTCCAAACAAAAAACCCATTTCCCCCTCTAAGACGACTCCTATATCTCTCAAGATGCTCAAACCTCCTTCGGCTCCCACAAACTTCAAACCATCAGACTCTAAGTCTTGTCTCTTCATTCAACCTCATACTTTTCTCAAATCTTCATTCTATACTCATCCGAATTCATCAATCCTTTCATTTGGCGCTAGCTTGGAAGGAAAGCTCACCTCATCCACTCGTTTTCTCTCCTCCTGTCCTAATCCTATCCTTGGTTTTTAAATGAATCTCTCTAAAAAGGTTTTGAAAGAAGGCAATCCCGATAATTGGAGACCGAGGTTTCCTCGGGCACCAATCCGAAGTCGTGGTCGTTGCCACTTCTAAGGGGTGTAACCCAGTGTGAACCCACACAGAATCTCTAGTATGATCAGATAAGTCCTATCCATAGGCAACAAATCATCAGAGTCAATTAACGGTTCTTAGAACCCTTCTCTTCCCTTCCTAGTTCCTTAGGTCAAACTAGGTGGCGACTCTAGTCAATTTCCGCCCTTAGGGCATAAGTCCGCGTGGAGCCCATCGAGAGCGGGTGTAGTGCACACTTGCACTCCCCTTTAGGCTTTCTGGGAAAGACGGACGATTTAGTAGGTATTTGAGGGCTGCCATGAATAACGGGTCTTCACCCTCTAGAATGACATTTTTCTAGGATCTAGGCTTTTAGTCATACCTTTAGATAGACCCCCCTCATACCGAAAAATCACCCTCCACAGAACGGCGACTCTGCTGGGGAAAACTTGAGTAAGTTTTTCTCAAACTCAAGGAAGACTGAACTCTGTTCAAAATTGTCGGGACTTCCCCACTTCTTTTAAAACCTTCAAGAGATTCATCTCGAAAGCCATTAGGATTACTCTACTCCACACTCAGAGTGTGATTGGTGAGGATAGTTAGGGTGAGAGTGTGTAGCTTATACTTGACTTTGCTTGCCATCTGCGCTTTGCTTGCTACATAATTGCGTGATTATGCTAGACTAACTTGCAGGAACTTCAGGAAGGTGGGCCCATTAGGGGTCTAACTTCTTCCCTCTCTTTGCCTGCGCATTTATTTACCGCTTTTTGGTTGTGATATTGAACTGTTAGGAATAGTCCTGAGGTGGGTGCATAGGGTTGCTTAGGACATGCATTCCTCTGTGTCACCCTTGATATTTGCGGTCGGGATAAATATTGGTCCACAATTGATTCCCCATGAGCAGATGCCCTTCGTAGTAAGGACTATGCACACGAGGCGGTATGATCGTAGTATCTACGCCTTGAAAAGCTCATGATCCTTCAACACTTACCTTTTCGAGTCAAAGCCAGCATATAGTGAACTCTGAGCCTTCAGTGTCTAGCTGCCTGGTCCCGTGTCTAAGATGGGTTTATGGGTAGTCACCTCCTTGTATGCCGCCTGTCTGACCACCCTTTGTATTACCCTGAAGATTGCATGGGCTCAGCTCTCCAAGTGTCCTCTGCACCACGGGTGTCTCTAAAGCCTGATGTCACGCTACACGTCCATGAGGATCCCGTATTTACCGGATACCCATACATGGCACAACGTAGTCAGTGAATAATTTGGACTTAGACACACCTGACCGTGCAAGACGACGGGAAACCTGACCCCATGCAGTACTTCCCCAAGTTTTCCGGAAAGTGAGTATGTTGTGATACACCGGCCGTGGCTCGTGTGGCTGTATCATTTCGGGTATCCTGACCTTTCGAACTTAAGCACTCCGGACTTTCTTGATGACGCGCCCCATAAGGTGTAACAGAGATAAAACCGAGATGAACAGTGAAGGGACGATGGTTCCCCCGGTGGTATACAGGCATTGATTGACCTGGAAGGTGATTATCCCAATCATTCGCACTTAGCTCCACATAAAATCAGCCACGATTTTTATTTTACATTTACATCTATGTGTGATCACGTTTCAAAAATGAGCAAAAATCAAAAAATGAATCATGTCGAACGCTCTAATGAAATATCTTCAAAGTTGTTCATCTCTAATGATTTCAAAATTGTTATTTCCAAAACAGTTTTCAAAATCGGTTTCAATCAAAGTTTTCCAAAAAATAAACTTTGCAAGTGGTTTACAAAGAACAAATTTCAAAATCTACTGTTTATAAATGATTTTCAAACAATACTTCTCATAAATTTCATTTCAAAAACAGATCTCAAAAATACATTTCACAAATGAATTTCAAACAACATTTTTCACATATACTATTTCAAAATAGTTTCAAAAACAGTTTTCAAATGAAGTTTTCTAAAATGAATTTCACAAATGAATTTCAAAATAAATGATTTAGTCCCCATGTTGTGACCCGCTATTTTTGAAGTTCAACCCACCTTCAAGTGCAGCGGTCATTACCGTGGAGCGTACTAGTTATTTGTGTTTTCACATAAGTGGTGGATTTTCACAAAGAATTAGTGCTCGATCATTCACCTTTTCTTTCTCAAAAAACGCCCCTTATTTCCCTCGTCGGAGCAGATGGAGCGCATGAAGATCAACAACTGTAGTCTGAACCAAAAATCAGAGGTGCACCAACCCGAGTCAAGCGACATGGAGACAAACAACAACTGTTCGAGTCCAAACTATTGGGAGTCAGAAGAACACCAACCCGATCTGTTTAATAGCGGTACGGCTTCGCTGCAACAACCTGAACTCGAGCGAGCAACCAGTCAAACGCCCGAAGATGAGCGAACGGCCAATCAGGAGCCCGAAGATGAATGAGCAATCAGCCAGAAGCTCGAAGACGAAGCAGGAGAATTCGGGAGAAGTTTTTAAGCTCAAACTCCCCATTTAATGACTTTTAGAATTGATGTATAGGTTTTCCCTAGCATTCTTTTCTCTCTTGTCAATTTCTGAACAGACTTTGTCTATAGGTTGTACATTCCCTTTGAATTTATTTAGATCAAATATGTATAGGGTTCCCCACTCCCTATTTTATTTGAGAATGATCGAGCGTCAAAATTCATATTGAGAAAATCCACCACTTTGAAAACACGTGTTTTCAAAATTGTTTTCCCAAACTCGTTTTCTTTTAGCATGCACGTATAATGAAAAGAATGAAAAGGAACGACTCCTCATAGTTATATAATTTGTTTTATGGGGCGAGAATTCACGGTATCTATAGAAGGCATCCCCTGAACAAACACATCAATAAATACAACCAAGCAAGAGGCAAAACCGCACTGCATGCATTGCATTCATTACAAAAAGTCCCATGCATTCTCGGTCAGTCCAAATTCGTCAAACATACACAAATCCTATCCACCTCAGAAAAATTTCAAGATCATGTGTGTCATTGTCACCACACCACACCCCAGCTTTCATCCCAATATCTCGACCGCCAGAACCCTATCTCAGAGGGATAGAAAAGAAAATAGAGTTCAAGCCCCTCCCAATCAGAATCACCATGCGCGTCAGTGACCAAGAGGGAAAGAATGTGTCATATCGTAGGGCCACCATACAGGAGTTGTCACTCCCTGAAAGTTTAAAACTCCGGAGCCAATAACCGCTGAATGTCGTTCCAAAACAATTTCTCTCACATCACACCCAACAGCTATACCACCTCCAGGGCCGACAATGATGGGATGAGCTTCATGAACTGCGAGCTGAATTCGACTCAAGCGAGACTAGTCATAACCTCACCACTCATGCATTGCATCCAAAAACAAAACAAACAAAAAAAGCATTCAATCAACCATTTCCATTCACCATTTTCAGCATTTCAGGCATCCTATATATAGTAATTCCATATTACCACAATACATCGCATGGTAGATAATCGCATTTGCATACTTCCATATCAAAATGACATCTTTGGGAAAATCGTGAGAGTTTGATTGAACATAGTGCGTGAACCACTTAACTCTCGACCCATCAATGAACACAAGAGTCTAATCAAAACCAGCACCACAAATCGAATGTGTAGCATGCGAAGAGCGGTATTTTCCCCGGTATTTCAATTGAGCTTATTGGACGATCTACTGAGCGATGAGGAAAGATAGAGTGAGTCCATAGAGGTAAAACCATGAGCGACTTGTGCATTCCTTCAGCACATGGAGAGGCACAATTCATAGCGAGATCAATGTCGATAAACAGGATACGAACTGTGATTCATGCAAAGATCCGAGAATAGTAAGAAAACAATCATTGACTAATGAGGATGACGAGGCACTTAGGAATAAAAATCCCCACAAAACCAAAAAGCTTGGACTGCCCTTTACACAACCCTTTAGTGAGCCCCGCTGAGCCTTTCATGAAAAACTCTTTCTTCAGAAACTCCACAACATGCCAACCCACGTACATATACTTACTTGCCCTCGTAATAGAGGATCTCAAAGGAGCCAAGCCATGGTCCCTCCCCACTATCTTCCACAAAAACAATGAAATGTTCGAAGAAATCAGTGAGTCAAGGCAACTCCAAAGCCAAACACCAAAAAAGAACACCGAAAATGTTCAAGAAGATCAGCGAGTCAATGCAACTCCAAAGCTAGAAGCCAAAATACAAAGCAAAGAACGTTTGAGAAAATTGACGAGCCAAATGCAATTTCACAAAAGAAAATGAGAAGAAAGTTCAAACTGTACACCAGAAGAGGCAAGAAGGAGAAATCTAAATCCGAAGGACCAATGATGTCCCGTAAAAATCAATAAAGATTATCAAAACCCGTCTAATCATTCCACCCATGGCAAAGGCGAAGCATGTCTTCTACTACACAAAAGCTCCACAATTCCTAAACAAATCCTCCAGTCCCATGTGACATACATCATACCCCTCAGCCCCGTTACAACCCAATAAAGACCTCTGACTCATGAGTTAATGAGCGTTAACTGAAAGTACCGGATCTGAAACATGAATCATAAGCTTCGTACTTGCTATCAACATGTCCCACCCCATAATACAGGGACTGTGAGCGAATGAGTGCGACCTTACTTTACAAGGTCATCCGAGTGCGAGTGACTCTTCGATTAAACTACCAAATCATAATCAGCCTACCCCATTGCAGGTGAGAAATTTGTAAGGGTCGGAAAGTTCAATACCTCGAAAAGAAATTCTCAGGAAAATATTGCTCTAAGCATTGAGAGTATCATCACGACATTAGCACACACGACCATACTCACGAGAGACTAACCCGCATCCCTCCGTGAGAAGAAAGTGATTCACACATTCCAGTTCAACAATCACTCAAGACCGAACCGAAGATGTCTTATATTCGTAAACCTTATAGTAATAGAGATAGAATCATACCTTCTCTTCAAAAAACGCATATGCATTTTGCATCTCTTCTAGCAGTTAGCATTTGCATGCATCATAGCCACTTCATTTTCAACATCCGACTGGTAAGAACCATGCCTAGTCTCGTGGAAGGTCGACTTCAGTTTCCCGCTATCGAAGCTCAACTCAAAATAAAAAGAAATCAAAACGTGGCCATCCGGAGCCATACGACGATCTTCCCGGAGCCATCCAGCGTCATCGGGCCTCATCAACATCATATCCAAAACAAACTAGAGCCATGCGAGAGCCATCCTCAAACGTTGAGATCGTCTTAGAGAGCTCAGGACTACACAGGAGCCAATTCATCACCAGGGTCTTACCTACACAGTATCGAACTACGTATGGTCTGATTTCAATATGGAATTGAGTACGTAGGCAGCCCGCTCAGGGTGCGGCCACCTCACAGGCGAAAGTTCCCTTTCTTCCTCGTCATCACCAATGGAGCCATCCTGTATCCTCCCCGGAGCCATCCCGAGCTATCCTGGAGCCATCATGAGAAAACCCTAAAGTCATAACCAGACCGAAGCCATCCATCCATGACCAAGAAGTTATCAATCACAACAAAAAATATCTACCACATCAAAACACGCCAAACACAACACAATCCACCAATCACATCAACCCACCGTTCGACTCAAAATTCAAAACAAATCGAAACCCACCGACCATCCCGAAAATCTTCACCCAATCGAAACCCACCAACGATCCTGAAAAGCCTCATTCGATTCAAAACCCACCAACCATCCCAGAGTCGTTGCTCACAAGGGAGTCACATATCAAACCGGAGCCATCTGACCGCACTGGAGCCACCCGACCACAATGGAGCCATCCGATCATACCGGAGCCCTCAGATCATATCGAAGCCAAACCCATCAACCATCCCAGAGTCATTGCTCACAAGGGAGTCACATATCAAACCGGAGCCATCTGACCGCACTAGAGCACCAAGCCACCCGACCGCAATGGAGCCATCCGATCATACCGGAGCCCTCGGATCATATCGAAGCCAAACCCATCAACCATCCCAGAGTCGTTGCTCACAAGGGAGTCACATATCAAACTAGAGCCATCTGACCGCACTAGATCCACCCGACCGCAATGGAGCCATCCAATCATACTGGAGCCCTCGGATCATATTGAAGCCGTCCAATCACATTAAAACCTTCAAGTTCTCAAAATCACTCATTGCAGAAGGTTATTTTCTGAGTGGTTAAACTGGTGTAAAATTAAAAGAAAATAAATTAAAAACTAAAAAAAAACGTCGGGCTGCAAACAAATCCCGGTCGTAGTAATAAAACAAGTGTCGTATCCACAGGGAGATTGTTCAATTATCCTAGTCTTGGTAGTTAATTAAAAACTGTAAAAAGGGGTTTAGCCGGAGGCAAGCTTGATTTGTTGTTGGATTAATACAGAAATAATAAAAATAGTAAAAAGGTGAATTAAGTGATGTGGATGGAAAAATGTATCCTAGGATAGCGGGGGAATTGCCTAAATTACTTAAACATATTTATAACCATGTCTCAATTATTTATTGCCTATTAGAGTTAATAATTGTCAGTTACGAACTCTTAATAAAAGCCTTAGTATTTTCCTGCTCAATCCGGAGTGTAAATACTAAGATTAATTCCTTTGTGGTACCTTGACTATCTCAAAATCATATGTTGATAGTTACCAAATAAATGCAGTTGTTCGTCACGCAAAGCATTTAACAATATTAGTTGAAAGGAATTAAAACAAGTTAAATAAGAGAGACAGGTGATAAATACTGTTTTACGTAATATTAGAAATAAACCCCCTCCTAGGATACAAAAGAAAATTACTCAGACATTAACGGAGATAAGAGATAGCAAAGATAGAATTTGACATTATTTCAGAGAAAGAACGGGTCTGCTCTCGCTCTCACTGCTGCTCTTCTATTTCTTTTGTTACTGCGTGAGTGTGGAATGTTGTGGTGTTACGGGAGGAAAATAAGTGGAAGCGAATGGGTGAGTGTGGTGAATGGTTTCTTCAGACTCCCGTCGTGCATGGTGTATTTGTTGTGTTGAAGGGGTGAGTTTATATAGAGGCAGAGGAGAAGAAGATCCGTACGAATTTGATTGCCGATTGATTTGCTTCATTAATTGAAGCATTGATTGCTTCATTTATTGGAGGGGACAGAGCCGAAACGCGTACGCGATTTAAGGTAGGCAGAGCAGATATTGCGAGTTGCAGATGAGAGTTGCAGAGTCGGCGCGAAGAAGAAAACTAGTCGCGGCGTTGATTATAGTCACGACCGCCTGGTGTCCACCTTGTAACAGGCGGTTGCCTTATGTATGTCCGCCCCATATTAGGCGGTTAGTGTGTGTCGAGTCCGCCCAAGAACAGGGTTCTTCATGTTGTGTCCGCCACATAACAGACGGTGGCTATGTGTGCTGTCCGCCCCATATCAGGCGGTTGTGCCTTACTCTTGTCCGCCTCTTTATGGGCGGTTGCAAGTGTGAGTGTCCGCCCCATTTTGGGCGGTTGCACTTGTGTCTTGTCCGCCTGTTTTCACGACGTACAGGCTTATTTCTTCTACGAATTTTGACCGGCTCTAGATTCTTCGTTTGGACTCCGTTTTCTGAGCCGTTTGCGTCTATGTGTTCGTCTCTTCATCTACTTTACTTCCAGCTTGGCTTTCCTCATGTTAAACCAATAAATTTGTGAGATAATAATAAAACATAAACTAGAGGAAAACTAACCGAAGTGGAGAAATGAGCAAGAAAAGTGCTAATATAATATATGAAATACACCTATAAAACATGCTCATTTGGACACTTATCACACCCCCACACTTATCTTTTGCTTGTCCTCAAGCAAAACCATGTACCCAAACAAGTAGGGAATGCTCAATATTTAACAAATACTATTATGAAGGGTAGGATAAAAAAAATCAATAGTACATGATCTTAAACTTTTTAGAGGAGTGTGATCCATCACCTACTGGTGGCATAGGTGTACTCAGGGCAAAAATAAAAATTAGAGTTTCGGGGTATGATCCGGAGTACTTCAATGCTTCTTAGTTAAGGTGACTTTGAGAACTTTTACCATGGCCAACTTCTCTCAAGAATGGGCATTGAGGAGAAAACAAAAGGAAAAATAGATTTATGCATTTGTTTCACTTTTGCATAAGGGATGAGAAGATAATAGATAAGCATCAAGCTTTTGTATTTAAGAACACTCAACTCTCTTTGTTGGTTACCAATGGTGTCTCGCAAGTCCCTTATTTATTATTTTTTTTCTTTTTTGACAGAGAAGCACCCTTAGCAATCCCTAAGAAAGAAGACAGAAAGAACCCATGAGTAATAAAAATCCATCCATTTCAGATCATTTGGTCACACCGCATAAAAATGCTCCTCAAAAGTAATCAAAATTTTAAAATTTTTGTACATTTTATACCATTTATCCCACAATTCATAACAGTATTTATTCTTAAAGAGAACAACCCACATAAAAAGGGTCCACGATATTGAATTTGAACAAACGCAAGATAAGCAGAGAGACTAAGCATTTTAGCATAAAATGTCACCGAAAAGGGCACACTCCCCTACACTTAAATTGAACAATGTCCTCATTGTTCCCCAGAAAAACAAGGGAAAGTTTTAGAAGGCCTGTTCCGGTAAGTAGATAAAATAGAGATAACACGAAGCTCACGAATATCATTTAAGCACATAAACTTTCCTCTACATATTTATTTAAATAAAAGCATAATTAAAGAAACTGGTACTCCCCTGAGATTATTTTTGCTAGCCTGTATTGAACTTCCCCCACACTTGAGCTTCAGCCTCAAGTAGCGTAGCTTGGTTGCGGTAGACATGAAGTTGCACCTGCATAAGACACTAGAAGCAACCATACTATAAACGGGGTTAAGAGTTAGCAAAAATAAAATTTAAAGGGAACCTGAAAATTAAAACAGCATAAAAAACATATAAAAGATAAGTTCGTCCGGGTTGCCTCCCGGAAAGCTGCCCTTCTTTAACGTCTTTGGCTAGACGCTTTGTCGTTAGATCGATCCTGGGGGGTGGTTATGAGGAGGAGATCCAAAGCATGACTCGATGGTATTTTTGAGTGTCCACCTGGATGCATGTTTTCTTTTCTTATCCCGCTCTTCGTCCGGGATTGGTGGTGGTATCTCTGTAATAGACATGCCGTCTGGAAGGGTGATAAACAGAAGTGGGGATGATGATGATTGAGTATCCCTTACGAACTTGAGATCTTTGGATTTGCTATCTGGAGATCTTCCTGATGCAAAATCCAGCTTTTCGTTATAAGCCTGAAGGGTGATTTTCCCCTGGACTACCCAAATGTGCACATCGGCTGTGGCAAGGAATGGTCGTCCAAGGATGAGAGGTGTAGTGGAGTTCTCTTCGATGTCTAGAATGACAAAATCGCATGGGAAGTATAAGTGTTCCACTTTGATGATAATATCCTCCACCACTCCGCTTGGGTAAGCTACTGAACCATCTGCCAGTTGAAGGGTCATCTTAGTCTTTTTCATTTCTCCAATTCCTAGCTTTTTGAAAGTGGAGAGGGGCATCAAATTTATGGAGGCACCCAGATCGCATAGGGAGTATGGAAATGAGGTGCTACCAATTGTGACTGGAATAGTGAAGCTGCCCGGATCATTGCATTTGGAAGGTAGTGGTTGTTGCAGAATAGCTGAGCAAGCTACATTGAGAGGTACCGTACCGACTTCGGCCAATTTAGTTTTGTTGGATATGAGGTGTTTGAGGAATTTGGCATAGTTTGGCATTTTGGCAATGAGGTCTACAAACTGTATGTTGACGTTTAGTTGTTTCAGCATTGCCAGAAACTTACCATATCATTATCCAATTTCATTTCTGCTTCTGGAGTCGGTGGGGAAATGGTATAGGCGGTTCTTGTGAAGAAGGTTTTGAAGCTGATGGAATAGTGAGGATGGTGGGAGATGTTTTTTCTACTGGGGCCTCAGCTTTTTCTTCACTATCCTCTTTGGATTCTTCTGATCTTTGCGGGATGTGAATCTCGTCGGTTTTCTTACCGCTTCTCAAGGTTATCGCCTTAACCTCTTCTTCTTCTTCTTCAAAGTCGAGCTTTTCATTTTCATAACCAGCCACCAAGTGCTCAAGGTAGGTATTCTCAGATTGAATGCGATTTTTATAGACTTTGGCGGTGCTTTCAAGTTCAGCTACATTCCTTTTGGAAGTTTCGATTGCTACAACCCACTCTTGGAGGGAAGGGTGTGTTCTGGAACTTTAGCTGTTTTAGCCACCTCCATCTTTTCTTCATCGTGCTCCTTCACATAGATGCACTTGGCTTGCTCTCTTGGATTTGGTTCATTTTGGATGGGGAGAGCCCCTGGCGGTCTTCGAGCAAGTTGTTCTGCAAGTTGATTGAACTTACCTTCGATTTTCTGGTTGAAGGCTTCTTGTGCAGAGAGCTGGTTCTGAGTTATGGACATGAATCCTTTCATTATCTCTTTAAGTTCTGCATTTGGATCAACGGATGATGAAGATGGTTGTTGTTGTTGTTGGAAACCTGGAGGGGCACCTAGTGCTCTATAACCCATATTAGAATTTGGTTGGGGTCTGTTCCCCTGATAGGTATTGGAATTGTTGTTCTGCCCTCCTTGGTTCTGATCATTATTTTTCCATGAGAAATTCGGGTGATTTCTCCATGGGTAGTTGTTGTTGATGTTATTGTTGTAGGAATTACCGGGGCGGTTTCCTATGAATTGTACATCCTCGTACTGGCCTTTGCCTTCGCACTGATGTGTTTCATGAGGACTGGCGCATATGACATATGGTTCTGTAGGTGGAACTGATGGTGAACTTGTAGGTGGGGAAGCTATTGTTTTTACAATTTCGTTTTGAGATGTTGTTAGCTATTCCACCATCTTTGCAAGGGACGAGATCTGGGCTGATAAATGATCTGTAGGCTCAACGTGGAGTACGCCTGCTGCTCGTGGCGTTCTTCCCTTGGATCTCGTCCACTGTCTGGTATTGCTCGTCATGGTTTCGAGAAGGTCCATTCCTTCTTTAGGAGATTTCATCATGAAACTTCCTCCTGCAGAGGAATTGACGAGTAGTCGGTTTCCATCATCTAGACCATTGAAAAATGACAGGCAGAGGGATTGATCGTCAAGACCATGGTGGGAACATTTCATTAGCATATCCTTGAATCTGTCCCATGCGTCGTACAACGTTTCTCCCGGCTCCTGACAGAAAGTGTTGATCTCACCGATCAATTGCCTTGTTCTACTGGTTGGGTAGTATTTGGCAAGGAATTTTTGGGCCATTTGCAGCCATGTGGTGATTGATCGGGAGGGAAGGCTTCGGTACCACCTGTTTGCTGAATCCGACAACGAGTGAGGAAATAGTTGTAGACGGATTCTTTCTTTGACGTTGCCGGTCTGACCAAAGGAATTGCAGAAGTCTAGGAAGAGACTCAGATGATTTGGGGCTTCATCTGGGTTCGCTCCACTAAACTTGCCTAGATCCCGGACGGCGGTGATGTAGTGGGTTTTGAAAACCCATCGTCCGGCTTCTTGTGGTGTTAGTTCAGGGAGAACTATGGCTGATGCTCTTCCTTCGGTATTAGGTTGGTGGTAGTCAGAGAGAGCACGGTGTTCTGGTTGATTTGCATGGTCCATTTCATTTATAACTTCGTTATTGGCCATGGCTTGGTTTCTCAGGTTTCTTTGTGCTTGTAATAAAGTGCGCTCGGGTTCGGGGCTCGGACTGATTGGTGGAGAGCCTTGGGTTCGAGTATTTGGCATGCACAGAAGATAACTTGTGGTTTGTGAGAAACTGCAAAATTAATTAGTAAATAGATAAAGAAAAGCAAATATATTGGTTAGGCTGATAAACGTTAGTTAAACAACACTGATATATTTTTTTGTTTTTTTTAACAAGAGTAAAATGACAGAATATTAAATGACAAGGGAAAGAAATGACAAAAAATTAAAGTTAGGAGTTAGTATACTGGAAATTATAAGTTAGTAGTTAGTATACAGAAATTTGAAGGACAATGGAAATGAAATGTTAAGGACAATGGAAATTAAATGTTAAGGACAATGGAAATAGATGACAGGAAATTTTAAGTTAGTAGTTAGGGACAATGGAAAGAAATGACAATGGAAAGAAATGACAGAAATAATAACAATAATATTAAGATGTCCGGAGTTAGATGTCCAAGTCAGATGTCCAAGTCAGATGTCCAAGTCAGATGTCCGAGATTAACAATTTAATAGTATTAACAAATTATTATAATATAGCGAGTGAACTACCGGAAACTAGGGAAATTGATGGAATCAATCTCCCCGGCAACGGCGCCAATTTGCAGAAGGTTATTTTCTGAGTGTTTAAACTGGTGTAAAATTAAAAGAAAAGAAATTAAAAACTCAGAATAAACGTCGGGCTGCAAACAAATCCCGGTCGTAGTAGTAAAACAAGTGTCGTATCCAAAGGGAGATTGTTCAATTATCCTAGTCTTGGTAGTTAATTAAAAACTGTAAAAAGGGGTTTAGCCGGAGGCAAGCTTGATTTGTTGTTGGATTAATACAGAAATAATAAAAACAGTAAAAGGTGAATTAAGTGATGTGGATGGAAAAATGTATCCTAGGATAGCGGGGGAATTGCCTAAATTACTTAAACATATTTATAACCATGTCTCAATTATTTATTGCCTATTAGAGTTAATAATTGTCAGTTACGAACTCTTAATAAAAGCCTTAGTATTTTCCTGCTCAATCCGGAGTGTAAATACTAAGATTAATTCCTTTGTGGTACCTTGACTATCTCAAAATCATATGTTGATAGTTACCAAATAAATGCAGTTGTTCGTCACGCAAAGCATTTAACAATATTAGTTGAAAGGAATTAAAACAAGTTAAATAAGAGAGACAGGTGATAAATACTGTTTTACGTAATATTAGAAATAAACCCCCTCCTAGGATACAAAAGAAAATTACTCAGACATTAACGGAGATAAGAAGATAGCAAAGATAGAATTTGACATTATTTCAGAGAAAGAACGGGTCTGCTCTCGCTCTCACTGCTGCTCTTCTATTTCTTTTGTTACTGCGTGAGTGTGGAATGTTGTGGTGTTACGGGAGGAAAATAAGTGGAAGCGAATGGGTGAGTGTGGTGAATGGTTTCTTCAGACTCCCGTCGTGCGTGGTGTATTTGTTGTGTTGAAGGGGTGAGTTTATATAGAGGCAGAAGAGAAGAAGATCCGTACGAATTTGATTGCCGATTGATTTTTCATTAATTGAAGCATTGATTGCTTCATTTATTGGAGGGGACAGAGCCGAAACGTGTACGCGATTTAAGGTAGGCGGAGCAGATATTGCGAGTTGCAGATGAGAGTTGCAGAGTCGACGCGAAGAAGAAAACTAGTCGCGGCGTTGATTGTAGTCACGACCGCCTGGTGTCCGCCTTGTAACAGGCGGTTGCCTATGTCCGCCCCATATTAGGCGGTTAGTGTGTGTCGAGTCCGCCCAAGAACAGGCGGTTCTTCATGTTGTGTCCGCCACATAACAGGCGGTGGCTATGTGTGTTCCGCCCCATATCAGGCGGTTGTGCCTTACTTGTCCGCCTCTTTATGGGCGGTTGCAAGTGTGAGTGTCCGCCCCATTTTGGGCGGTTGCACTTGTCTCTTGTCCGCCTGTTTTCACGACGTACAGGCTTATTTCTTCTACGAATTTTGACCGGCTCTAGATTCTTCGTTTGGACTCCGTTTTCTGAGCCGTTTGCGTCTATGTGTTCGTCTCTTCGTCTACTTTACTTCCAGCTTGGTTTTCCTCATGTTAAACCAATAAATTTGTGAGATAATAATAAAACATAAACTAGAGGAAAACTAACCGAAGTGGAGAAATGAGCAAGAAAAGTGCTAATATAATATATGAAATACACCTATAAAACATGCTCATTTGGACACTTATCACACCCCCACACTTATCTTTTGCTTGTCCTCAAGCAAAACCATGTACCCAAACAAGTAGGGAATGCTCAATATTTAACAAATACTATTATGAAGGGTAGGATAAAAAAAAATCAATAGTACATGATCTTAAACTTTTTAGAGGAGTGTGATCCATCACCTACTGGGCATAGGTGTACTCAGGGCAAAAATAAAAATTAGAGTTTCGGGGTATGATCCGGAGTACTTCAATGCTTCTTAGTTAAGGTGACTTTGAGAACTTTTACCATGGCCAACTTCTCTCAAGAATGGGCATTGAGGAGAAAACAAAAGGAAAAATAGATTATGCATTTGTTTCACTTTTGCATAAGGATGAGAAGATAATAGATAAGCATCAAGCTTTTGTATTTAAGAACACTCAACTCTCTTTGTTGGTTACCAATGGTGTCTCGCAAGTCCCTTATTTATTATTTTTTTTTCTTTTTTGACAGAGAAGCACCCCTTAGCAATCCCTAAGAAAGACAGAAAGAACCCCTGAGTAATAAAAATCCATCCATTTCAGATCATTTGGTCACACCGCATAAAAATGCTCCTCAAAAGTAATCAAAATTTTAAAATTTTTGTACATTTTATACCATTTATCCCACAATTCATAACAGTATTTATTCTTAAAGAGAACAACCCACATAAAAAGGGTCCACGATATTGAATTTGAACAAACGCAAGATAAGCAGAGAGACTAAGCATTTTAGCATAAAATGTCACCGAAAAGGGCACACTCCCCTACACTTAAATTGAACAATGTCCTCATTGTTCACCAGAAAAACAAGGGAAAGTTTCAGAAGGCCTGTTCCGGTAAGTAGATAAAATAGAGATAACACGAAGCTCACGAATATCATTTAAGCACATAAACTCTCCTCTGCATATTTATTTAAATAAAAGCATAATTAAAGAAACTGGTACTCCCCTGAGATTATTTTTGCTAGCGTGTATTGAACTTCCCCCACACTTGAGCTTCAGCCTCAAGTAGCGTAGCTTGGTTGCGGTGTAGACATGAAGTTGCACCTGCATAAGACACTAGAAGCAACCATACTATAAACGGGGTTAAGAGTTAGCAAAAATAAAATTTAAAGGGAACCTGAAAATTAAAACAGCATAAAAAGCATATAAAAGATAAGTTCGTCCGGGTTGCCTCCCGGAAAGCTGCCCTTCTTTAACGTCTTTGGCTAGACGCTTTGTCGTTAGATCGATCCTGGGGGTGGTTATGAGGAGGAGATCCAAAGCATGACTCGATGGTATTTTTGAGTGTCCACCTGGATGCATGTTTTCTTTTCTTATCCCGCTCTTCGTCCGGGATTGGTGGTGGTATCTCTGTAATAGACATGCCGTCTGGAAGGGTGATAAACAGAAGTGGGGATGATGATGATTGAGTATCCCTTACGAACTTGAGATCTTTGGATTTGCTATCTGGAGATCTTCCTGATGCAAACTCCAGCTTTTCGTTATAAGCCTGAAGGGTGATTTTCCCCTGGACTACCCAAATGTGCACATCGGCTGTGGCAAGGAATGGTCGTCCAAGGATGAGCGGTGTAGTGGAGTTCTCTTCGATGTCTAGAATGACAAAATCGCATGGGAAGTATAAGTGTTCCACTTTGATGATAATATCCTCCACCACTCCGCTTGGGTAAGCTACTGAACCATCCGCCAGTTGAAGGGTCATCTTAGTCTTTTTCATTTCTCCAATTCCTAGCTTTTTGAAAGTGGAGAGGGGCATCAAATTTATGGAGGCACCCAGATCGCATAGGGAGTATGGAAATGAGGTGATACCAATTGTGACTGGAATAGTGAAGCTGCCCGGATCATT
The DNA here is from genome assembly GCA_023374045.1 of Limonium bicolor. Lineage (NCBI taxonomy): Eukaryota > Viridiplantae > Streptophyta > Magnoliopsida > Caryophyllales > Plumbaginaceae > Limonium > Limonium bicolor. The sequence continues at coordinate 339,128,413 of CM041777.1, forward strand.
GCATTTGGAAGGTAGTGGTTGTTGCAGAATAGCTGAGCAAGCTACATTGAGAGGTACCGTACCGACTTCGGCCAATTTAGTTTTGTTGGATATGAGGTGTTTGAGGAATTTGGCATAGTTTGGCATTTTGGCAATGAGGTCTACAAACTGTATGTTGACGTTTAGTTGTTTCAGCATTGCCAGAAACTTACCATATTCATTATCCAATTTCTGCTTCTGGAGTCGGTGGGGAAATGGTATAGGCGGTTCTTGTGAAGAAGGTTTTGAAGCTGATGGAATAGTGAGGATGGTGGGAGATGTTTTTTCTACTGGGGCCTCAGCTTTTTCTTCACTATCCTCTTTGGATTCTTCTGATCTTTGCGGGATGTGAATCTCGTCGGTTTTCTTACCGCTTCTCAAGGTTATCGCCTTAACCTCTTCTTCTTCTTCTTCAAAGTCGAGCTTTTCATTTTCATAACCAGCCACCAAGTGCTCAAGGTAGGTATTCTCAGATTGAATGCGATTTTTATAGACTTTGGCGGTGCTTTCAAGTTCAGCTACATTCCTTTTGGAAGTTTCGATTGCTACAACCCACTCTTGGAGGGAAGGGTGTAGTTCTGGAACTTTAGCTGTTTTAGCCACCTCCATCTTTTCTTCATCGTGCTCCTTCACATAGATGCACTTGGCTTGCTCTCTTGGATTTGGTTCATTTTGGCTGGGGAGAGCCCCTGGCGGTCTTCGAGCAAGTTGTTCTGCAAGTTGATTGAATTTACCTTCGATTTTCTGGTTGAAGGCTTCTTGTGCAGAGAGCTGGTTTTGAGTTATGGACATGAATCCTTTCATCATCTCTTTAAGTTCTGCATTTGGATCAACAGAGGATGAAGATGGTTGTTGTTGTTGTTGGAAACCTGGAGGGGCACCTAGTGCTCTATAACCCATATTAGAATTTGGTTGGGGTCTGTTCCCCTGATAGGTATTGGAATTGTTGTTCTGCCCTCCTTGGTTCTGATCATTATTTTCCATGAGAAATTCGGGTGATTTCTCCATGGGTAGTTGTTGTTGATGTTATTGTTGTAGGAATTACCGGGGCGGTTTCCTATGAATTGTACATCCTCGTACTGGCCTTTGCCTTCGCACTGATGGGTTTCATGAGGACCGGCGCATATGACACATGGTTCTGTAGGTGGAACTGATGGTGAACTTGTAGGTGGGGAAGCTATTGTTTTTACAATTTCGTTTTGAGATGTTGTTAGCTTTTCCATCATCTTTGCAAGGGACGAGATCTGGGCTGATAAATGATCTGTAGGCTCAACGTGGAGTAGGCCTGCTGCTCGTGGCGTTCTTCCCTTGGATCTCGTCCACTGTCTGGTATTGCTCGTCATGGTTTCGAGAAGGTCCATTCCTTCTTTAGGAGATTTCATCATGAAACTTCCTCCTGCAGAGGAATTGACGAGTAGTCGGTTTCCATCATCTAGACCATTGAAAAATGACAGGCAGAGGGATTGATCGTCAACCATGGTGGGAACATTTCATTAGCATATCCTTGAATCTGTCCCATGCGTCGTACAACGTTTCTCCCGGCTCCTGACAGAAAGTGTTGATCTCACCGATCAATTGCCTTGTTCTACTGGTTGGGTAGTATTTGGCAAGGAATTTTTGGGCCATTTGCAGCCATGTGGTGATTGATCGGGAGGGAAGGCTTCGGTACCACCTGTTTGCTGAATCCGACAACGAGTGAGGAAATAGTTGTAGACGGATTCTTTCTTTGACGTTGCCGGTCTGACCAAAGGAATTGCAGAAGTCTAGGAAGAGACTCAGATGATTTGGGGCTTCATCTGGGTTCGCTCCACTAAACTTGCCTAGATCCCGGACGGCGGTGATGTAGTGGGTTTTGAAAACCCATCGTCCGGCTTCTTGTGGTGTTAGTTCAGGGAGAACTATGGCTGATGCTCTTCCTTCGGTATTAGGTTGGTGGTAGTCAGAGAGAGCACGGTGTTCTGGTTGATTTGCATGGTCCATTTCATTTATAACTTCGTTATTGGCCATGGCTTGGTTTCTCAGGTTTCTTTGTGCTTGTAATAAAGTGCGCTCGGGTTCGGGGCTCGGACTGATTGGTGGAGAGCCTTGGGTTCGAGTATTTGGCATGCACAGAAGATAACTTGTGGTTTGTGAGAAACTGCAAAATTAATTAGTAAATAGATAAAAAAAGCAATATATTGGTTAGGCTGATAAACGTTAGTTAAACAACACTGATATATTTTTTTGTTTTTTTTTAACAGAGTAAAATGACAGAATATTAAATGACAAGGGAAAGAAATGACAGAAAATTAAAGTTAGGAGTTAGTATACTGGAAATTATAAGTTAGTAGTTAGTATACAGAAATTTGAAGGACAATGGAAATGAAATGTTAAGGACAATGGAAATGAAATGTTAAGGACAATGGAAATTAAATGTTAAGGACAATGGAAAGAGATGACAGGAAATTTTAAGTTAGTAGTTAGGGACAATGGAAAGAAATGACAATGGAAAGAAATGACAGAAATAATAACAATAATATTAAGATGTCCGAAGTTAGATGTCCAAGTCAGATGTCCAAGTCAGATGTCCGAGATTAACAATTTAATAGTATTAACAAATTATTATAATATAGCGAGTGAACTACCGGAAACTAGGGAAATTGATGGAATCAATCTCCCCGGCAACGGCGCCAATTTGCAGAAGGTTATTTTGAGTGGTTAAACTGGTGTAAAATTAAAAGAAAAGAAATTAAAAACTCAAAATAAACGTCGGGCTGCAAACAAATCCCGGTCGTAGTAGTAAAACAAGTGTCGTATCCACAGGGAGATTGTTCAATTATCCTAGTCTTGGTAGTTAATTAAAAACTGTAAAAAGGGGTTTAGCCGGAGGCAAGCTTGATTTGTTGTTGGATTAATACAGAAATAATAAAAACAGTAAAAAGGTGAATTAAGTGATGTGGATGGAAAAATGTATCCTAGGATAGCGGGGGAATTGCCTAAATTACTTAAACATATTTATAACCATGTCTCAATTATTTATTGCCTATTAGAGTTAATAATTGTCAGTTACGAACTATTAATAAAAGCCTTAGTATTTTCCTGCTCAATCCGGAGTGTAAATACTAAGATTAATTCCTTTGTGGTACCTTGACTATCTCAAAATCATATGTTGATAGTTACCAAATAAATGCAGTTGTTCGTCACGCAAAGCATTTAACAATATTAGTTGAAAGGAATTAAAACAAGTTAAATAAGAGAGACAGGTGATAAATACTGTTTTACGTAATATTAGAAATAAACCCCTCCTAGGATACAAAAGAAAATTACTCAGATATTAACGGAGATAAGAAGATAGCAAAGATAGAATTTGACATTATTTCAGAGAAAGAACGGGTCTGCTCTCGCTCTCACTGCTGCTCTTCTATTTCTTTTGTTACTGCGTGAGTGTGGAATGTTGTGGTGTTACGGGAGGAAAATAAGTGGAAGCGAATGGGTGAGTGTGGTGAATGGTTTCTTCAGACTCCCGTCGTGCGTCGTGTATTTGTTGTGTTGAAGGGGTGAGTTTATATAGAGGCAGAGGAGAAGAAGATCCGTACGAATTTGATTGCCGATTGATTTGCTTCATTAATTGAAGCATTGATTGCTTCATTTATTGGAGGGGACAGAGCCGAAACGCGTACGCGATTTAAGGTAGGCGGAGCAGATATTGCGAGTTGCAGATGAGAGTTGCAGAGTCGACGCGAAGAAGAAAACTAGTCGCGGCGTTGATTGTAGTCACGACCGCCTGGTGTCCGCCTTGTAACAGGCGGTTGCCTTATGTATGTCCGCCCCATATTAGGCGGTTAGTGTGTGTCGAGTCCGCCCAAGAACAGGCGGTTCTTCATGTTGTGTCCGCCACATAACAGGCGGTGGCTATGTGTGCTGTCCGCCCCATATCAGGCGGTTGTGCCTTACTCTTGTCCGCCTCTTTATGGGCGGTTGCAAGTGTGAGTGTCCGCCCCATTTTGGGCGGTTGCACTTGTCTCTTGTCCTCCTGTTTTCACGACGTACAGGCTTATTTCTTCTACGAATTTTGACCGGCTCTAGATTCTTCGTTTGGACTCCGTTTTCTGAGCCGTTTGCGTCTATGTGTTCGTCTCTTCGTCTACTTTACTTCCAGCTTGGTTATCCTCATGTTAAACCAATAAATTTGTGAGATAATAATAAAACATAAACTAGAGGAAAACTAACCGAAGTGGAGAAATGAGCAAGAAAAGTGCTAATATAATATATGAAATACACCTATAAAACATGCTCATTTGGACACTTATCACTCATTCACAAAAAAAAACCATCCACTCAAAGACCAATCACTAAATCACAAGAACCAAAGCTCAGAAGCCATACCGGAGTCATCTCGAACTCTGAAACATAGAGTCCTACCAAATCCCGAAACCATAGAGCACATCGGGTCGAGACCACCAAAATAAAAACCAAAACAAAAGTCCCACACTGACAAAGTCAAAGGCGACATCGACAGAAAGCATTCGACTATCACGTCCCTCATGAAAACAACCGAAAAACATCCAATCCCAAATCTATCCACAAACAAAATCATCATTCGATCAACCACTCAAAACAACAGTTTTGTACAACTCGATCAAGGTATTATAGGCCCGTCACAAGTCCTATAGCTAGATGTCAAGAGGTCTAGTTGAGGCCCGTCATAAGTCCTCGTACTTTCAGTTGCATTCTAGGCCTGTCATAAGTCCTAGAGCTAGACATCAAGAGGTCTAGTTGAGGTCCGTCATTAGTCCTCATGCATAACCAATATACCGATTGTATTCTGGGCCCTTCATTAGTCCTAGAGCTAGACATCAAGAGGTCTAGTTGAGGCCCGTCATTAGTCCTCATACATTTCGAAGATGCATTGTAGGCCCGTCATAAGCCCTAGAGCTAGACACCGAGTTCTAGTTGAGGCCCGTCATTAGTCCTCGTGCATAACCCTTATACCGATTGTATTCTAAGCCCGTCATTAGTCCTAGAGCTAGACATCAAGAGGTCTAGTTGAGGCCCGTCATTAGTCCTCATACATTTCGAAGATGCATTATAGGCCCGTCATAAGCCCTAGAGCTAGACACCGAGTTCTAGTTGAGGCTCGTCATTAGTCCTCGTGCATAACCCTTATACCGATTGTATTCTAGGCCCGTCATTAGTCCTAGAGCTAGACATCAAGAGGTCTATTTGAGGCCCGTCATTAGTCCTCACATTTCGAAGATGCATTCTAGGCCCGTCATAAGTCCTAGAGCTAGACACCGAGTTCTAGTTGAGGCCGTCATTAGTCCTCATGCATAACCCATACCGATGTATTCTAGGCCCGTCATAGTCCTAGAGCTAGACACCGAGATCTAGTTGAGGCCCGTCATTAGTCCTCATACATTTCGAAGATGCATTCTAGGCCCGTCAAGTCTAGAGCGAGACACGAGTTCTAGTTAAGGCCCGTCATTAGTCCTCGTGCATAACCCTTATACCGATTGTATCTAGGCCCGTCATTAGTCCTAGAGCTAGACATCAAGAGGTCTAGTTGAGGCCCGTCATTAGTCCTCATACATTTCGAAGATGCATTCTAGGCCCGTCATAAGTCCTAGAGCTAGACACCGAGTTCTAGTTGAGGCCCGTCATTAGTCCTCATGCATAACCCATATACCGATTGTATTCTAGGCCCGTCATTAGTCCTAGAGCTAGACACCGAGATCTAGTTGAGGCCCGTCATTAGTCCTCATACATTTCGAAGATGCATTCTAGGCCTATCATAAGTCCTAGAGCTAGACACCGAGTTCTAGTTGAGGCCCGTCATTAGTCCTCATGCATATCCCATATACCGATTGTATTCTAGGCCCGTCATTAGTCCTAGAGCTAGACATCGAGATCTAGTTGAGGCCCGTCATTAGTCCTCAAACATTTCGAAGATGCATTCTAGGCCCGTAATAAGTCCTAGAGCTACACCGAATCTAGTTGAGGCCCGTCATAAGTCCTCATGCATAGGTTGAATTGATCGTATTCTAGGCCCGTCATTAGTCCTAGAGCTAGACACCCGAGTTCTAGTTGAGGCCCGTCATTAGTCCTCATACCATCAGTCACCGCAATCTGGGGCCCGTCATAAGTCCCCGTGCACCCGCACCCATAAGAGCAAATCATAACCCGTGGTGAGAATTTTTGGCGCCCCGTCAACCTTGATCCAATTCTGCTAGCCTTCTATTGCAGAATTGAATCAAGGGGAGCCATCTGTAGACACCAAAAATTCTCACCCCATAAACAAATTCCGAAAATAAGAGGGGTTTGCCTTTCTTTTTTCAAAACATATTAGCGTGCGTGCTAAGACAAAACCATCATTTTATAATCTTTTTCAAAGCATTTCAGAAAAAACCACAATTCTTCGAAAATGAATTTCCATCGACAGTCCAGTTTCAAGGTCGTCCCTTTTTGTTATTCACTTATTTTACTATCTTATTTTGTTTTGTTTATATTCTATTTATTTATTTTTATTTTTTATTCATCTATACCCCTTTTCTTATATTTTATTTATTCTACTATACATTTGTATTTCATTTCAGTTCACTCTATTTTATTCACACTTTTATTTTCATCTTTTCAACCCAATCCCACTTAATTGAACTCTGGCCTAGCCCAGGCCCTTAAACCCATTCCAGCTCCTAGTATTGGACCTACCAAAGCCCACATTAAAACCCAACCCATCTCCTCAACCCTAGGGCCACCCTTTGCTCAATAAAAAGACTGCAACAATAAACCCTACTGGAGACCACGTTTTATCGATCGTCTCCTTCTCCGATCCTCGGCTCTCGATTTTTCTTCTTCTGAAAACAAAAATACTCAACTACAGAATGGAGAGCGGGGCATTTCTGGTCTTCTTCCTCATCGACTACAATGGAAAATTTCTTCTTCAACCTAGAATAACAGCCGCCACCTCCGGTCTTCGTTCTCGATGATCCCTATATCCATCTTCTTTCTTACCTTCGCCAACACCCGCCTCCATTCCCTTCCCAGAAACCCAGCGCCTCCATCTTCTTCTCTGTCAAAAACCCAGCCGACTATCCCCTCATCTTGAACCTTCGGCTTCTTCATCGAGGTTTTCTCCTCATTAGCTCCTACTCTTCTCCCATCTCGATCTCAAAAATTCGATGAAACCCTGGCCGCCTCCATCTAATCTGATCATCGATTCCAAAATGCTCAGACAGAAACAAAGTCATCTCCTCCATTTCTCTCTTAACTTCAGCAATATTGCAACCCAACTGGCTCTGTCCCTCATTCTCTTCACCATCGGGACTCCCGTCCTCCTCAATCAGAAACCCAGACCCCTTTCGATTTCCCGCTCTGGAGTCGTGAGGCCATGGTTCCCTTCGAGAGCTTCGAATCGCTCACACCAACATCCGTTGCCACCAAATCCACTGGCATTGGGCAGTTCTGAGTCCTTTACCGGCCTTTTGGACTTGGAGCCGCCATCGTGGTCTGTAACACCTCCGACGAGTCCCCGTGCTCACGTTCGAATCTGGACACCGCCATCTCTTTCTGAATCGATTTCGCTAATATGCATTTCGTGCTTCTTCTGTTGATGGATGAAGTTTGAAATCGTCTATTCATGTTTGGCTTGCTTTGGATCCGTGACTTTGTTAATTTCTTTGGTTTGATAATTGAGTTGTATAACCAAACCTGTCTTCCATTTTGTACATATTGACCATTGACACAGGTTTTGTAAACCACATTGATTCGGATCGACATTTTTTAGATCCTCACCTCTTTCTGGCCTTTGGGATGGCACTTAATGACATTGTTCGGTGGATTGCTATGTTGGTTAGTTTTTGTTTTCAGTTTGACCCGTATGCTGCCGACATTTGAGGTCGATCTATGCCCTCAATTTCTCTTTTTGTGTTTCTCTGCTGGTTTTATGGCTTATTACTAAGTCTTATCTTGGCTAATTGTCCAATCATTGGGATTTGTCTGCTGAGCAATGGCTATGTATTTCGGGTTTGTTCGATTACTCATTTTATCTGCTGATTGGGGGGATTTGTTTCGAAAGAGAGCGACGATTTGCTCATCGACTTGGTTTGGTCTCTGATGTGTTTGTTCGAGAGATTAAATGCAGCTTTATCATTGTTTGATTACAATTGCCCCTGACTCAAAGACGAAGCGTTTCTTATTATTTGTTTGGTCTGCGGATTTGGATCTGTAGACTATACGTTGGATTCTCGGATATTTTGGCAGCCTTGGTATTTCAGCTTGTATCTCATATACCTTAAGAAGATTATGTTATGCGGAATTCTGACGACTCTATTATTTTGCTTGGCTACTTGACTGAGATGTTATGAGATTTTGGTTGAGCTTACAGATTATGAGATTGGTCCCTCTCTTTGAGCATTAGATAATTGGGCATGACATTACCCCATTGCGGGCTTCAGCTTCTGTCGGTTTTCACATCCCTCAACTTCGGCACTTTATACTATTGACGTATACGTGGTTTTGTACTATAAATCGAGTTGTTTATGATCACATATTTAACGGGCCTCTCTCTTTCCGGCCTTTGGGAATCGAGGCCCACGGCCCATTATCCTTATGTTTATCAACCCATTGATTGTTACTTTCTATCTCTGTGGACTTGCTCGCATCTGATTTGGGCTCTGATCGTGGTCTGGTGGTATGACCTTGATGACCGAGGTACATATGCTACTGATTGGATGTGGAGGGGTTTACTCAGCGAGATGCACCTTGACTTTGGGCCTTGCAAACTGACTGTCCCCTTGCGCTTTGGGCTTACCTTATACTGGTTTGGAAATTCAATCCTTCACCCTTTTACTACGATTTAACTGCCTTTGATAGTTAATTGCCCCATGCGCATTGATTTTGGTTTGGAAATTAAGTTGAAACTAGCATGTATTTGTCCCTTTGCGCTTAGATATGAACATGAATTGAGTGATAGTTACCCGAATGCTATTAATTGTACATAAATCACTCATTGGTTGGATGGTCCTTATTAACTTTTCATCTTAGAGGGAAATGATATAAGCCCTTCTAGGTATGATCCCGCATGACTCACAACTTCACCCTTTTGATACTACACTTCGGTTTGAGTCGTAATCTAAGATGACGAATTAATTTGTGCAGCAACCCCAATGTTTGATTTATTTGACAATTCATAGCATTTGTTGGCAGTTTGAAACTCTTTTCTATGTTCTCGGTTGGGGTGTGGGAGATGATTAGATTGCCCCCTTTCCTCCCATTGAGAGGGGCCGTATGATCCCATTGCACACACCCCAACCCTCTTACATTTCATTACTAATTAATCTTGTGTCTCTTTGTCTGTGTTCCACGACATATTGCTTGAGGAATGAGGAACTGCTCGGGGACTAAGGAGCTGGATCTTGGCTAGGACTACCGGGGCCCTCCCTTCAAACACGAAAAACGGTTGGTGTATCTCTTTGGATCCCCTTCAGCTCGAGTGAGGCGGCGTCGATGCGACCCCCCATAGCAGCTCTTTTAATTCAGCATTTCAATTCAACACTTTAATTTTGTTATCATGAGTTGTAATTTGCCAATTGGTTGTGTTGCCTAGCATAGTCTTGGATTTCATAATTCTCTGTATTTGTCGGCTTGATCGTTTTTACTCTGTCTATCTTTCGTACATATTTTTGAATGCTTGTTTATACATTTTGGTTCTATTATACATTGGGCGTTTTATTTGTTAGTTTCATCTTATAAATTGCTAGATTGGTTTAGTACATGTAGCCATAGCATAGCCTTCAGGTCTACCCACTTAATTACTGGACAAATCAAGTCCGGTTTAGAAAAGCCCTAGGACCATTCATAGATGTTGCCCACATTAAGGTCGTAGTACCCGAGGGTCGTAGTACCTGTTTGTGGGAAACATCTCTCCTAAAAAAAACTTTCCAAACAATCCTTAAATGTCAAAATAAAACTCACAATCATGATTCGTTTCAACCAATAAAAATCCATTTCAAAACCAAAATTCATTTCCAAATTCAGCCCAAAAATTCAATTTCAAATCACTCTCTCATCAAACACACTACAAAATCAATCTCTCGTACTCATCAAACACTCTTTCAAAAGCAATCCTTCTCACACTCATTCTTCATACACAATTCAAAATTCATTCCAATTCATGGGCAATCCCAACTTCAAATCATCCAGCTGAGGCCCAATTCGAAGCCCAAATCTGGCCCATTTTTCAAAACCAAATTCGGCCATTCTTCAAGGCCCAATCTGACTCATTTTTTAAAGTTCAATCTCAATTTCAATCCAATTCATTTCAATTCAAACCTGATTCAATTCAATTTGAACCCGATGCAATTCAATTCAACTCTTAATTCAATTAGATTCAATCTCAATTTCAATCCAATTCATTTCAAAATTCTTTTCATTCCCATTCAGTCCAACTTCATTTCAATCCCAAACAATTCCAAACATCATAAATCTCAAACTCCTTGGGACTCCAAACTCCTTAGAACTCAAGCATCTCGAACCTCCGAACATCTCAACAGCTTAACAGACTTGACCGTCTCAGCAGCTCAGCAGACTTAAACGTCTCAGCAGCTCAACAGACTCGACCGTCTCAGCAGCTCAACAGACTCGACCGTCTCAACAGCTCAATAGACTCGACCGTCTCAGCAGCTCAACGAATTCGAATATCTCCATAGACTCAGCAAACTTAAACACCTCAAAAACCCTCAGCTTCTCACACCCGAACACCTTCAAAATTCATAACCCTTCCAAGCCTTGATTGTCCTACAGACCCGAGCGTCTCACAGACTCCGTCATCTCAAGATTTTAAATGCCTCACAGACCTGAGAGTCTCACAGAGTCTCACAGACTCTCACACCTCAAACTCCAAAACGAACCAGACAATCTGTCAAACCTCACAAAAATGACCACAAAACCTCTTTGACCCCTCAAAGACCCAAAAGGTCAAAACCCCAATTCCTTCAAAACCCCAAAACTCCCAAACCTCCATAGAACCGTGAACTACGTAAGGTCTGATCTCAACAGGGAGTTGATTACGTAGGCAACCCATCTAGGGTACGACCCCATTCCAAACAAAAAACCCATTTCCCCCTCTAAGACGACTCCTATATCTCTCAAGACGCCCAAACCTCCTTCGGCTCCCACAAACTTCAAACCATCAGACTCTAAGTCTTGTCTCTTCATTCAACCTCATACTTTTCTCAAATCTTCATTCTATACTCATCCGAATTCATCAATCCTTTCATTTGGCGCTAGCTTGGCAGAAAAGCTCGCCTCATCCACTCGTTTTCTCTCCTCCTGTCCTAATCCTATCCTTGGTTTTTAAATGAATCTCTCCAAAAAGGTTTTGAAAGAAGGCAATCCCGACAATTAAAGACCGAGGTTTCTTAGCGCACCAATCCGAAGTCGTGGTCGTTGCCACTTCTAAGGGGTGTAACCCAGTGCGAAGCCACACAGAATCTCTAGTATGATCAGATAAGTCCTATCCATAGGCAACAAATCATCAGAGTCAATTAACGGTTCTTAGAACCCTTCTCTTCCCTTCCTAGTTCCTTAGGTCAAACTAGGTGGTGACTCTAGTCAATTTCCGCCCTTAGGGCATAAGTCCGCGTGGAGCCCATCGAGAGCGGGTGTAGTGCACACTTGCACTCCCCTTTAGGCTTTCTGGGAAAGATGGACGATTTAGTAGGTATTTGAGGGCTGCCATGAATAACGGGTCTTCACCCTCTAGAATGACATTTTTCTAGGATCTAGGCTTTTAGTCAGACCTTAGATGACCCCCCTCATACCGAAAAATCACCCTCCACACGGTCAAGTTCAGAACCGTGGTATAAAGTCATTTTATACGACGGTTAAATGTCAAAACCGTGGTATATTGTCTATAAAATCAACGAATAAACCACGGTTATACATATAACCGTGGTTTATAGTCTATGAACTCTTTTTCAAAATCGCCGGCGATTTAGTTGTGTTGCTTCACAGATCTCAAACAGAGCAACAAAGAGAATGAAGAGGCTATAGAACATGTATGTCCCTTGTTTGCGATTTGAGGGTTGCAAAATAATGAGTGAAGAACTCTGGCGTAGTATGTTCCTTGTTCGCGGTGGGTTACAAAATTACCGTGAGAAGAATGAAGAATGGAGGCCATGTTCCTTGTTCGCCGGTTATGGTTGCGAAAATTGCACTGAGTGGAGATAATGTAGAGCATGTGTTCCTTGTTCTAGTTGTAAGCTGCAAAAAATACCGAAAAACAAGAGAATGAGTGAGGACGGAGTATGTTCCTTGTGCGCCGGTGAGGGTTGCAAAAATTACCGTGAACTTGTAGAGAATGAAGAAGAGTTACAGAGCATGTTCATCGGTTAGGTTCCAAAATTACCGTGAGGTTGAAGAGATTGAAGAAGAGTTGTAGAGCATGTTCGTCGGTTTGGGTTCCAAAATTACCATGACATTGAAGAGAATGAAGAAGAAGAGTTGGAGAGTTTCGTCGGTTTGGATTCCAAAATTAGCATGAGAATATAAGAGAATAGATAGAAAGAGCCGCGTTAAATTTGGGCCGAAAATTAAAAATCCCGCCTAGCTATATACCACGGTTGATAAAAAAACCGTGGTTTAATATAGTAAGATGTGCAATATAAATGACGGTTGCCTGGGAACCGTGGTATATAGGTACCTATATACGACGGTTCCCAAAGAAACGTGGTATATTCACTCTGACATGTACTATATACCACGGTTGCCCGGAAAACCGTGGTATATCAGTAACCTATATACGACGGTTCTCCAAAAACCGTGGTATATGAACTCTGGCGCTTACCTTAAACGACGGTTTCTATAAAAACCGTGGTTTATAAACTTTAAACCACGGTTTTCCTTTTAACCGTGGTTTAAACGCCGTCATTAAAAACATTTTTTCTACTAGTGTGTGCTTGGCGACTCAATGCGTCAGCTACCACATTTGCCTTACCCTCTTTATACTGTAGATTAATGTCGTAGTCGCTTAGAAACTCGACCCACCTTCTTTGTCTCATGTTCAACTCCTTCTGAGTGAACAAGTACTTCAAACTTTTGTGGTCAGAATAAATTGTCACACTTACCCCATACAAATAATGTCGCCATATCTTCAATGTGAAGACAATGGCACCCAATTCTAAGTCGTGGGTGGGGTAGTTTCCTCATGCTTCTTCAGCTGTCGGGAGGCGTATGCTACGACCTTCCCGTGTTGCATCAACACACAGCCCATACCTCTGCCTGATGAGTCGCAATAGACCTCAAAACCATCTGGACCGTCTGGTATAATCAGAACTGGTGCAGATGTCAGAGCATCCTTGAGACTCTGAAAAGAACTCTCGCAGTCATCTGTCCACTTGAATGGAGCATCCTTCTTCATCAAGGAAGTCATCGGCTTTGAGACACTGGAGAAGTCCTTCACAAACCTCCTATAATAACCTGCCAGACCGAGGAAGCTCCGGATGTCGGTAACTGTCTTCGGCCTTGGCCAGGTGCGCACTGCATCTATCTTTGCCGGATCAACAACGATCCCGGCCTCAGAAATCACATGTTTAAGAAAAGATACTTGGTTCAACCAAAACTCACACTTTGAAAATTTCGCATACAACTGATTCTTTCTCAATGTTTGTAACACATTTCTCAGGTGGCTTTCGTGCTCACCTCTCGATTTCGAGTACACAAGAATATCGTCGATGAAGACTACCACTAACTTGTCCAACTGATCTTGGAACAAGCGGTTCATTAAGTCCATGAACTTGGCTGGTGCATTGGATAAACCAAACGGCATAACCGTAAACTCATAATGTCCATATCTGGTTATGAAAGCGGTCTTCTCTATGTCACACTCACGGATGGCAATCTGATGGTATCCGGATCGTAAATCTATCTTGGAGAACACTGATGCTCCTCTCAACTGATCAAATAGGTCGTCAATGCGTGGTAAAGGATAACGGTTCTTCACGTAACTGCATTCAGCTCTCGATAGTCAATACACAGGCGGAGGCTACCGTCCTTCTTCTACACAAAGAGGACCGGTGCTCCCCAAGGTGAAACGCTAGGGTGGATAAACCCCTTGTCAAGTAGGTCTCTCAGCTGCTCCTTGAGCTCTGTCATCTCGGCTGGAGCCATACGATAGGGCGCCTTCGCAATTGGTCCGGTGCCCGGAACCAAATCAATTTCAAACTCAACTTCCCGTGGTGGCGGCATGCCCGACAGTTCCTTAGGAAATACATCAGGGAACTTCGACACTACCGGCACATCTGGGCTAAACTCTGGGTCTCTCTCTATGTCCTGGACATAGCAGAGGTATACATCATTCCCTCGTCGTAGTTCACGATACATAGCCATGGCGGTGATGATCTGAGTCGAAGGCTCCCTGGGCCTTTGGCGGTAAGATATAGTAACCCCAGACGGACTCCGAAGAAGTAGACGATGCTCGGCACACAGGATTCTGCCCTTATACCGCTCCAACCAGTTCATCCCGACAATCACATCAAAACCAAGTCCGTCGAACTCTATCAAGTCGATCTGAAACTCTTCATCACGAATTCGTACAGCAGCATCTCGGTGGTAGCGGGTACACCTGATCCGCTCTTTCGACGGTAGAGTGACTAGGAAGTCTGACATCTCTTCACCGTCTAACCCCAGCCTCCTCACAAACGATAGTGAGATAAATGTATGTGAGGCTCCGGAGTCGAACAAGATCGAAGCGTCCATGCCATTGACTGGAAAGGTACCGGTGAGGATTGTGCCGCTCTTGCCGGCTTCTGCCTCATTACAAACGCCCAGTATACCTCCCGTTCCGAGTGCACAGCCTAATTCATTGGCAACTTATAAGTTTTTGGTAACAACACGGTTGATATACTTCAAACAACTCCACTTTATTGATTATCACTCCCTTCACATCACAAGTCGATTACATTGTAAACTTAGCTAGATATAGCATTCTTAATATACAACTGACTTAACACATTACATAATTATACAAGGCTTTAAAACTGTCTGAAGTTCAAATTCAAACGTCCGGGTTTCATGTGTGTGGCATTGACCACTGCCGATGGTGCGGTATTCAGTTTGATCTTCCTGATGCCATGACATAGCATCCTTCACTGTCCACCCATGATTAGCACATCTCCTGATTTCAACACTAACTTCATTGCGAGATCAGCACGCTTTTGCTCGCCACATATAAACACTGCGGTATCACCAATGGACCAAGACACCACGGGTGCTCCCTTACTTAGAGACTCGGGTGACTCGTCCTTATCTTGGTGTAACCCTAACCGTCCACCTTTCTGGTAGAAGTTCACAATACATAAGTCTGCTTTCACATTTGGAATTGAATCCGTTTCAACTTTCTGAGCAATTCCCACGGCGTGGTTAACGACCGCTAGGAACTCCTCAGGTATCATCGGTACCGTTGCTCCATCTTCAACTCGCACTTCTTAATGTCTTGGTGTAAGGATTCCAGTCCTTACCCATGCACATCATCTTCAACTTCATTCTCGATCCACTCGGGTATTCGGGTGTGTAGAATCCTCCGGGTGTTGCTCCCAGTTCATTGCATCGTCTGATGATGTGGATTTGTGCTTCCGGTGTCAGGTATCCATTTAAGAGTATCATACCTGGTTGGATGACCTGACATTGCTCCATTGGGAAGTCGGTGATGCTGATAGTGGTTTCTTCAGGGTTTGGTGTGGGTGGGATTGGATAACAAATATTGAAGGTTCCTAGATTTCCCAATTACCTATTTTAGGTGATTTTCACATTATCTTTAATTCTTTACTCACATGGTAGTACACTTGGACTCACTAATACACATGCATGAAATGCGGTATGCAATCACTTATTTCACTCAACCGTTTAGGCGGTACCTGGTCTAGTAGAGGGCCCTGGCGCCTCAGACCGGTCCACCACATTCAGGGCGGCCTTGCTAGGTCCCGACCCTTTCCCCTTCTGGGAATCAGTGTGCCTCTGATCTGTGGGTGGCTGGTTAGCCGACTTCGGGCCATCGATGGTCTCTGTGGCCTTACCCTTCCACTGCCCCTTGGGCTTGTTGACTCTGCTGTTGGGGTTCCGGTAACACTCATAGTCACAGTGACCCCACTTCTCACAGTAGCGACACTGCACGTCATTTCCTTTGCAGTCCTTGTCGGGGTGGTCTCCGTTACACCACTTACAGTAGTAGTGGCGCTCCAGTCCAGAACCCGTGCTAGCTGCTATCACAGTACACAATCAATACTTACTTCATAACTTAACAACATACACTTCAACTTGACACACATGATTAAATAATTACCCTTAGGCGGGTAAGAGCGTAGGGGTTTCGCCGCATATGCGTATGTGAGCTTCAGTGGCTCCTCAGCTGTGGTGGTCTGGGCTTGGCCCTTGTCACCCTGGTGCTGACTCTTCTGGGCTGGGGGTAAGGCTTCTTCTTCTTCTTTCCTCCCCCGTACCCCTGCGGACTCTGGCCCTCGCTCGTGGCCTTGCGCTTGTGCGCATTTTCCTCGTCCCTCAGTCGGACGGTAATCTCAACCTTAGCAGCGGCATGATAGCACTCCTGGTTTTAGGATGTTAGTCATGCACCGCAAAACATACTCACAAACTCACATTAATACTCGCTTATGGATTACACTTATTCACATCACACTGTATTCTAATTACCTACAAGGTAGCATACTCAGCTGGCCCCATCCCATAGCGAAGACGGTGGCTGAGACCGTTGTAGAAACGGTTCACCAACACCCGGTTCGAGTATCCCAGGTCCGGTAACAGGTGGATAAGGCCGGTGAAGGCAGTGTAGTAGTCATCGACCGACATCTTATCCCCCTGCCTCAGACTATCCAACTCTAGGCGCTTGGCCTCTTGCACATGCACAGGATAATACTTGGCTCGTAGCAGAGCCGTATACTCTCTCCAACCAAACTGAGGATCCGTCATCCGGTCCTCTCTCACAAGCTTCCACCAACTTTGTGCCGAACCCTTCACGTAGTAAGCGGCAAGACGGACCTTGGCCCCAGCAGGCACATCCAAGGTCTCGTAGGCGGTCTCCAACTCGGAGATGTACGCCTCCAGCTTACGTGGGTCGATCCCCATGAAACGATGGGGGTCTCAAATCTGCCAACGCCTTGACCCAGTTGGTCTCTCGTGGCGGTGGCGGTGGTGGTTGAACTTCGGGCTGTTGCCCCTGCTGAATTGCAGCTACTAATTATGGGACAATCTGGGCTACAGCGGCCGCTACAGCATCGACCATGACTTGTGCCTTAGGGTTCTCTCCCTGGTTCCCGGTATCACCAATGCCACGCCCGCGGCCTCGACCTCGTGGTCTACCTGACATCTGAATTCACACGAACATTCATTAGCATTGTGCTTGCACACTTATCGGTTCCAACGGCTGTAACGTCTTCCTGACAACAAGGTATCTCCACACTTAGTTAGTGGTTAACCTTTACATAACTGCTCACTTAGGTAACTGTGGTTAGGTTTCCTAACTCGGTATATTCCTAAGCTCGGTATTCTAGTCATCAGAGCGATACTTCGCTCTGATACCACTTTTTGTAACACCCCTACTACACACTTAACATTAAATGAAATCGCAGCGGAAAAACACTAAACAATAACTAGACGATTCGGTGCTACAACGCCGTCAACCACCCACGTGGTTAACAAGGCAGAATAAATACAAGTGTACCGGTCTGATGATCAGACTCCCGACCACTAGGTACTAACAACCATATATATACATAACCAACATACCGAGTGTTTAATACAAACCGTCACTATAAACCGTACACATGAACTCCACTGTCAACTGTAACGACCATCACTGTAATGCAACAGTACCAAAATATAACGCCACGGGAGCACAGGCGCATCCCGGGCCTACCGTCCAAAATAATCAAAAGTATGACATAAGCTTGATCTACAACCACTCTGCTTCCTCGATCCTCATCCTGCAGTATAAATATGGAGCCCCCGAGGGGGTCAGCAACCCTTGGCTGGTATGGTTAACGCGCAGCCCATCGGCTACCGGATACGCGCAACTAATTGTCATGATGACATGGCATTCATTTAAACATATAACATATACATCTGGCATAGCAACAACATTGCATAGCACAAGTTCACATACATAGTGGGTACACTTCCCACAACAACAAACCAAGAAGGTTAATCAACATAACAAGCCTAGAGAATGATTCACCCTCATGTTAAGCTTGTTACACACACTCATTACCGTTCTGTTAGCCGAACGAGTAACTTAAGTCATAGATGGTTCGAATATTGTGACCCGAACACACCACACAAACACATGTTCCTACTAAACCGATCATAAGTCAGAATAGGTAATCTTTGGAGGAAGCTAGCGGGAGATCGAACGCCAAACAAGGAGAACAATCTTAACATCATAAGAGTCGAATCTGATACAGATATCTACTCTTATACTTACACGCGTGACCGGACAACCGGATTCCTCACCCCCAGTTAACACTCGTTAGAAGTTCACTGTTGGAACTTAATAACAAATCACAGCATGTGGTTAAATCTTGTTAGTCACACACGGGGTCATGAGTCACACTTCAACAATACAATAATGCAACCAACTGTAAACGCATTACACGATTTAAGTCTTATAACGTCATAAACACTCAGAAAAACAAACAACACACAAGCCGGTGTAAACCGGTAGGCAACAGACTGCAAGAAAACCATACCTTGGTCCTTGCTTCCATTGATTTTCACTGTAGGCCACTCCTATGCATAATTAAGAAGTCGGTTAATTAACTTACTTAACTTTAAATTTACTAAGTGTTTAACATGGTTATATGACATGTTTTAATGCCCCAACTAATCCTTGATTACCTACATTATACCCCCTAGGGTTAACTACTTAAGCCACTCTTAGTTTGATTTTTTTTTTCAAGTTTTGGTCCGACCGACCTTACCGACCGACCTTACACAAGGTCGGTCCATTCCAGAACACATTACCGTTCAAAAATTCTACTCCACCGACCTTGCAAGTTCGGTCCACAAGGACGGTCTATTCCCGAGAGTTTTTCCCCTTTGAAAACTCAGGCCCGACCGATCTTGGCAAGTCCGGTCGCAAGATCGGTCGATTCCCGAGACTCACTTACGTACAAAAATTTAGGCATGACCGACCTTGTAAGTCCGGTCCCAAGGTCGGTCTATTCCAGAGACTCAATCCGTACTAAAAATCCATGCCCGACCGACCTTGCAAGTCCGGTCCCCAAGGTCGGTCCATTCCAGAAACCATTTCTCGCAGGGTAAACTGGGCTCGACCGACCTTGCAGGTCCGGTCCCCAAGGCTGGTCTGCTCCAAACCCTTGTTTTTAATTGCCCATTCAACTCCAAACTTCACCTCATATATCCTAGTATGTCTTAACCTTATTTGGGCACTTCAAACACACCTTAAGACTTCCATTAAACTCCTTAAACCATTCATCAAAATCCTCCTCAAGCATTACACAAATTCTTATAAAAAGGTTTACACTTGTAATGTTTTTCACTAAGTTTCTATATGGTGTTTCATACCTATAACTTCCACTATTCCCAAATGTTTTCTCACCACTACAACATCATCTCCCAAGCATCTTTTCTTCCAAACCAAACTCCTTGAATATCTCTACAAGTTAATAGCTCCTCCATGCAACAAATCACTTCTTCCTTATTCACCAACATTGCACAAGTCCTAAACACAATCTCACCATGATCTTGAAGTATCCCAAAACACTCACTTGCATCTTAAATCCTCTAAAACATTGCCTAAGTCCTTTTATCCCTTAGAATACCTTAATGCATGTTTCTTTCACTAGTAGAACACTTAACCACCCTAAACACTTCGTAACTCATCAAAACTCATTTTAAACACCTAACACCTAAATTTCGACATGGGTTCTCCTAGAATCTTGTTACACCGAAACACAAGGTTTCCATCATTAAACATTCCAGAACACTTAAACCCATCAAGAGCATTCTTATACACAATCTTCACCAAACTTACACTACATCACAATATAGTGCATTATTTAAATTGCTTGGCACTTAGGCCCTTAATAACATGGCTCTTAGGCCCTTAAATGGCATAAACCATAAACACTGAATTTCCACAATATCTTTGCCTTTGACCTGCAAATACACTAAAAACACATATGCCCTTTACTAATCTCGTTGAGAACATTTTACTAAGTCATTCACCATTGGCTCCATAGATCATTTCAATAAGCAACATAAGCTCATTTCTCCTAAGACTTTAAACTACATTAGGTTAGCACATTTACCTCTTTTCCTCACAAACTTCTTTCTTGTTTCCTTGATTAAAATCGGCAAGGCTTTAGTTGCTTGTCAACTTCTAAACATTATACAAATGATGAAATGAGTATACAAGCTTTACGCTTCATCTCATTGTAAACCCTAGGTTATACATTGTTTTAAAACATTAAGATAGTTGTTTTACCTTGGTATTTGAAGAGAGTTTGAATATGTATCAAGAGAGGACTCCACCAAGTCCTTGAAAGGTTGAAACGAAGCTAGAACAAAGCAATATAAAGAACCCCATCAATGGTGATTCTCGGTCAACATCAAAACAAAAAGGAAATGGAGTTTTTTATTTGAGTTTCCTTACCTAGAAGCAAAGGAGAACAATAATATGTGAAAAGATGAGCTCAAGCTCCTCCCATGGAGATTCCTCTTGGCACCGAAATAGAGCTCTTGGAATTTTGAGAAGAGAGGAATGAAGAGCTTGATGAGACTAGAAGAGTGGTGGTCTTTGTTTTTGATTTGGCAAAGTGAGCTAGGAGATATAAGAGGTCAAAGATGGAGTTGTGTGTGGTACTATTGCAAAACCGTGAATGGAGAATGAAGAAGAGAGGTTGAAGACGTGGGAAATGAAGAGGGAAATGAGAGAATGAAGTTTGAGTTACTTTTGGAGACATTTGTAGTTAAAGTAAATAGTAACTTAAGTAGTCATTCTTTATTTGTTTAACAAGATAACAAGAGTGGTGACTCACCACTAAGAAAACCGACCCCCTTAATGTACTTAGGGGTATTTTAGTCCTTGTTGACCAATTAAATTACTTATATTGACATATGTTATAAACTTGCTTATTTTGTTACTATTCACAAAAACAAGGCACATAGTTGTGAAATTTTTGATTTCCCCTTGATTTAGACTTCCAAATGTGATACTAAGTAGTACACATGTTAATTAAAGAGTAATGATGGACATTTAGCCATTCAAAACTCATTTACAAGACAATTTTCCAAAAACGTGCTTTAAGACTCCTTAAAGCACATTTTGTGTTTTAACTTGTTTTCAAGCTTGGTTTTCTTTGGTAATTGGTTTATTATATTCATTAACACCTAAATGAAGTCTTGATAAGCTTATTAGGTCTTAACAAAGCTTATCCCAAGCTTAGAGCACATTTTAGCCCTAATTGACATTAAGGTATTTATTTGTGTTTTTTATGGTTTAAATTGTTTACTAATGTTTGTAAGACTCTTTTTAGTCTTAATATACCATATTTAAATGTTTAAACAACATACTAAGGTTGGGGTATTTCACGCGTATTAACCACGGTTTGGAACCGTGGTATATAGGCAAAATAATCGTAGTAAAAAACATTTTCTGCACTAGTGACCTCACATGTGAGAATCCAATCCAACTTCAGGTTCCCGACACCTTATAATGCTCGGCGTAATCCATTCAATTTCAGGTTCCCGACACCTTATAATGCTCGGCGTAATCCATTCAATTTCAGGTTCCCGACACCTTATAATGCTCGGCGTAATCCATTCAATTTCAGGTTCCCGACACCTTATAATGCTCGGCGTATTCCATTCAATTTCAGGTTCCCAACACCTTATAATGCTCGGCGTATTCCATTCAATTTCAGGTTCCCGACACCTTATAATGCTCGGCGTATTCGATTCAATTTCAGGTTCCCAACACCTTATAATGCTTGGCGTATTCCATTTAGTTTTAGGTTCCCGACACCTTATATGCTCGGTCTGGTTTATTCATTCTTAGTTTGCTCCACCTTTCACATTACAGGTAGTCAACGCCTTAGAATAGCTTGACATCACTTCATTCATCATAGGTAGTCAACGCCTTAGAATAGCTTGACATCAATTCATCCTTATAGGTAGTCGACGCCTTAGAATAGTCTGACATTACTTCATTTTTTCCCTTTTAGGTGGTCGACGCCTTAGAATCGCTCGACATCCTTTCACTTTACCCATAGGTAGTCAGCGCCTTAGAATAGCTCGACATAATTTGTCAAATTTTCCAACAGCATGCACGGTCTTTTAAGATCCGAAATTTTGGGGTACCACTCAAGCATCAACTAGACTTTTCATTTCCATTACAAAGCCTAGTTGACGGGGGGCAATCTGTTATACCCAAAATTTTGACCCTCAGGAAAGGGTCAAGTGCACAAATGCAAAGACCAGGGCAAAACGGTCAAAATGCACCAAGACGGGATTTTCCAAGGACATTTTTGGGATTTTCTATTTTTCATATGACTTGTTCATTATCTCCAAACACTTCCAAATATCATAGTCGTTATGAAAGGTATTTCATGATTTTCTGATAATATTTATTCTAGAAATTTAGCTTTTAATTCATGTTATAATCTAATTTCTTTAATAATTAACACATGAAATAACCTCAAAATAGAAATAAAAAGGATTCCAAAATTAAATAAAATTTTCACATGGTTAGCATGACTACATACAGTCATAAACCTGAAATTATCTTATTTGTAAACTTAGCCCAAAATTTAAAAGAGAAATTCAATCATATTTACAATTTTCTCTCTCCTTTGGAAAATACCGAAATCAAATCAAAATGTCATGAAATTGTAATACAAGATATAGGATGATTTTTAGAGACTATTGTCGTTGGAATTTCGTTATTTAGACTTTCCAATAATAAGTTATTAATTATGGGAGATTCCAGATTGTGAGATTTTTATCTAATCGGTAATTTATCAAAATAACCTGATTCCACCTCTCAAAATTCTTAAAAATCATCCTTTACCTTCAGTTAAAATTTCATAATTTTCTTGGCCTGCAGCATATTCTAAAAAATCAGGCTTTTAGATAATGATCTTGTTCTACCAAATTGGCCATGCTCATTCTATAATAGACCTTCCCAAAAATGACCCAGGGCAGGGAAGAACACTTCCAAAGTCAGAAAACACAGCCACAAACCTTCTCCCCACGTTTTTACACTTCCAAGCCTTAAATCAATACCAATACACTACAGAAATCACCCCGAAATCACCAAAAACTCATCCTTTCTTCTCCTATTGAACTTCCAAGCACCAAAACACCAAAAATACAGAACCAAACCGTGGTTAACAACACACGAAAGAATGGGTCAGAAGCTCGGATCGAAGTTGAACCGGATTGGTCACCAACGAAGCTCTCGAAGATTCTCGACGTGAAGGAACAATCAAATCCTGAAGTCAAAACAGGTTGGAATTCAAATTCTTTAACTCCTCTGATCTCAATACACTTCTGGTTGAAATTTCTAATCGAATTGACTTTTCCTTGCTTCTGAATTAAGGTTTGTTTGTGTTTCTGTCCACTAACTTGTTCAATACGTTTCGTCCTTAATTCGTAGTCAAATTGAAAACTTTTGATCACTAACATGTTTAGAATCTTTCAGGCTACGTACCCATAAAATATAAGCCCAAAACACTGCCAGGAACCACCTAAACGCCGCCGTCCGAGGGCGGTCCACACCCACGGACTCTATGTCCGGGGTCCCGGACGCCCTATCCGCAAGCCCGGACGCCCCCGGACGGTGGCGGGATTTTTTTTTGTTTTCAAAAGTTAGGGTTTTATAAAACAATGTCCATGGCCCCGGACTTTTTAAAATCTCGTTTCTGTTCAAATTTAACTTTTCTGTGTAATTAGGTTAACTGGGGACCGTGGGTTCGGACATTAGGTCTGTGGGTTCGGACATTAGGTCCGTGGCCACGGATGAAATCAAAATTCGACCTAATTCTGCCTCCGAAACCCTAGTTTAGGTAATTTCACTTTTCACCTTTATTTTTCTGTCAAAAAATGTAAAAAAATAAAAAAATCAGAAGTTCGCGCACTTAGGTTAAAACGATTCGTAATAAGCCGTAATTAAACTAAGTAGAGGAAAAACGACTTTGATGGGTAATGAAAGTAATTGAACCCTAATTAAGTCGAATATCAAGCCCCCGGACCCGAACTCTCCTTTCCTAATTTGATCTAGGTTAAATTAGGTGGCGACTCATAGTAGGATCCAGTGAGCTAGCTTAGGTTTTATAATTATGGTTATATGACTTAGTATTAAGCTTAGGAAATAAGTGGACCTAAAACCCGATCAGATCCTAATCAACTCGAATCAACATAGGATAGAGTTCAAAAATTGAGGCTCACAATACCAAATATAACTCAAGCAATATTTAATGATAAGAGAATTCAATCATAAACAAGGAATAAAATTACAATTTGTATAGAATTTATATTCAACAACTCAGGAAGCAAAATAATAAACTAGTTGTGCATATCTTACCAGAACTCTAACGACTACTCAGACATTGTAGAAACAAAAATAACAATAGAAGAAAAGGAGAACACCATCAAATCTGTATAGACAAACTAATGTCGAGGAACCAATTTGCTCCGTTGTCCCCGGTCTCCAATAGACTAATTTTGTACCCTCTCTCTTTCTGTTGTGCGGCGCTCGACTGGAGTTGGAAAAGCCTCTCATATCTGTTGCCAGAAAGCCGACCTATTCCCCTTCTCGTATGAAATCATATCATTATATATAATGTAAATAAAAAAATCTCTTCATGTGGCGCTCTGCATGAATAAGCATCCCATGTGGTACAATGATGATGATATGTACGACTGCTTCTATACAGAAAAAGCAATCTCCGAAGGCTACAAAAACGCGAGACTTTATTTTATCTTTTGGACGTGTCTTCTTTCTTGTGGTCTGGGAATATAAATATGAAAACCCAGACCACACTGAAAATTAAACAGTGAGTTCCGTTCTTGTGTGGTCCAGGTTTGTAAATCAGGACACAAACCCGGACCATGCTCAAATCTTGGCAGTAGGTTATGTTTGGAGTTGGTCCCGACATGTAAGTCCGGACACATGTCCACACACACCCTAAAATGTATGAAAAATGTTGTTTTTGCTCCTGTTTGGTCCCGTCTTGAACGTTAAGTTCTTGACGTGTTTCTAGACCTTTTCTTCAGTGTTTTTAACCTGTTTTAACATAACACCATATGTGAGGAATAATCTAAGCATTTAACACATTTAAGCACTTCAATGGGGAACCATATAACATTATATCTTAAATCAATAGAAAATAACACATATAAATATAGATAAATTCCCCACTTATCAACTACCCACACTTAGATTTTGCTTGTCCTCAAGCAAATAAAGAATATAACTACTCCAAACCAAAACACCGAACTCCAGGATCAAACATAAGGGGAAGGAAAACTAGCAAAATGGCAACAAAAAAAAATCAATATGCTTTTAAGCTATTAGTTTTCGCAAACAGTGAATGGAGAATAATTTTAATAAAAGCATGAATAAACTGAAATGCAAAAACTGAAAACAAAATAACTCGGGACCTTCCACTAATTTCATTCCCATTCTTTTGGATGACAAGGGGTGTGAAGTAATGTGTTATTTCGTAATACCTTTCAACACCACGCACCATAATCATAACAAAGAGTTACAATTAATTCCGGAATTTAAATGCTTTTCTTTATTCAAAATATTCTCATTTAAGCACATTTTTCATTCCCAGCCTTTTCTTTTCATCCATGTAACGGTGTTGGGCCATCTATCCCAAATCACAAGACCTTAGGTAGATTGGTGATAAAGCACCCCCAAGGACTTAATAACCGGATGAAAGAAGCCTGTTTTGGTTCAGAAAATTGCATGATCAGAGGAGTACCTTACCTTATCCTTTCATTATAAACATTCATATCATTCCCAAGGTCCAAAGCTAAAAACATTCAGTCTCCACAATAAGCCAATCCATCAGATTTAAGTGAAAATAGAATAGATTCAAGAAAATAATTTAATCAGACAACTTTTAAGCAGATTTTTTTTAAGGTTGTCATCAGGCTCCACGAATAGTATCACCCAAAAATCAGCATTTCATGGCATTAGATAAGCACATTATTCATTGTAATACCCCGAACTTTATTAGGGTGATTAAATTACTCTAATGCGATATTGAGGGCCTATTAGTGCCTAATGAATTTTGGTAAAAAGAATAAATCCAAAAGAAACAAGAAAACACTTAAAAAGCGAAAAACGCTAAATTGAGCGTTAAGTGACCCTAGGAGGAATATAACCTTAAAAAGGGTATTGGATGGATTTTAAAGGCTTAATAATGCCTAAATAATATATGGGAACAACTCCCGAAGAAAACGGATCCAAATAATGTATTAAAACACTAATAAAGCTTTAGCGCACATTTTTCGAGAAAACCCGAAAACGTGACCTTAAGTGGTCAAATGAACCCGTAAAAATTATAGTTCATTAATTAACTATAATTAAGCATTAATGGAAGCTTAATAACCATTAAAAAATAATTAAACAAGAAAATTCCGGAAAACGGGCCCAGTTAGTAAATAGTGCTAAACCGGGTAAAATAACGAGCATTTTCAGTAAAAGACAAAAAACACTCCAGCTTATATATATATGTGGGGCCGGTTTTTGTAACATTAAGTAGCCCTCACACACACACACACTATGCTAGTAAAGAAGGAAGGAAAAGAAAAAGAAAGAAAAAGGTGAAAAAGTAAAAAGTATGTAAAATACTCTCTCTCCCCTCATTTTCTTTCCCTCACGTACAGCCCCCTCTCTTCCTCCGCCCTCTCTCTGCCGATTCTCTCTTCTTCCTGCCCCTTCCATGGTGATTTTGCATCCTCTCCAAACTCTCCACTTCTCTTCCTTGTACAAGCTACATTATAACTCCAAATCAAAAACAAATTATATATTCTTGCTCCTCTCATCAAGATCTATCATTCCCTCTTTTTAAAATTTGAAAATGATGAAGTTAATTTCCATGGGTATATCCCATTGGTGAAGAAAATGGCATTTTTCTGGAGCTTGGAGTCCTCTCTCTCTCCTAAGGTAAAAATCTCCAAGAAAAACTCATTTTTCTTCCATCTTCTTTGGTGACCGATTTTTACCCTCTTGTAATGCCTTGTTTTCTTCTTGATTTTGAGCTTAATTTCAACCCTCCAATGGTGGTGGAATTTCCCTTTTGATTCATGGGTGAATGACCCTCTTAAAAGGCTCCAAAAGGTAAACCCTAACTTTGTGTTTAACCCCTTTGATTGGATTAAAATTTCCTAAGGGTTTAAATGGTTAATTGAATCCATTTCTTGTGTTTCTTGAATTTGGGATGGAGTTTGGCAACTCCATTCCCATTTGACCGAATTTGGGAAGAGGAGGAGCAAGAGGAGAATTAAGGAGAGACTTGTGAATTAAGGTAAGAAACCTACCTTGAAGCTTGCTTCAATTGTTTTAAAATTTGGGATAGGTTAACTTAATAATAAACCCAAAATATGAGTAATAGTGTGCTTGGTTGAAAATTGATAGATTTGTGAACTTAATTGTGAATTAAGGGCTTTGGAGCCAAGTGTTTGGAGTTTGTGAGTTATATTGTTGTTTGGTGGATTTTGAGGAAATGTTATGTGCTGGTAGGACCCTTGTAAGGGTGTGGCTAGTTTAGGATTGTAAATGGTGAAAATTGGTGAATGTGGACATGTAAGGTTTATGGGGAGGTTATGCCAAAATTTTGGTAGGAATATAAGTGTTTTAAGATGACTTAGTGAACTGGAGAACCTAGGTGTTGGTAGTGTTGTGTAGAGTGGATTAATAACCTTGAAATGGTATTTGGAGAACTAAGGACAGGAGTGTAAAAATCCATAGCAAAATGACTTGTGAGGATCTTAGAAATGCTAGAAAAGAGTAAGTGTGCAAAAGCTTGGAAATGAGAGTTGGACTTGGGTATAGATAATGCAAATGTCTAGGAAGGGTGTAACACCCCTACCGCTAATACCGTCATTACCGTCCAATCTTCTCATAATTCCATACTCACGCAGCGGATACATACTTACACAATGGTGGGTGATACAATGCCGTCAGCCACCCACGTGACCGACAAGGCTTACTACTACTTACAGCATCGGTCTGATGGACCGGAATATCCGAGTACTACACAAATACAATACATGCTCCCATTACCTACTGAGTACTACAATTCTCCTATTCATACAACAATCCATAAATTAAAATACAACATACCGAGTTTACTAAGATCCAAATACAAATACAATACAACAATTCTTTCAAGTCGTACATACTCATTAAGAGTCTACATCTGCCCATTCCTCACAAACTATATGCTTCCAGTACATATGGTGTACCCCTTGGTACACTTCTACAACAAAGGCTAAATGCCTTATACAAATCACTACTATCTACATTTCACTCCTAGCTATCCAAACTTAGCTATCGGTCTCTTATTGTGATCATATCCGCTTCGGGTACCTACACACTAAAAATGTTGCCCCTAGGGGCTCAGCTTACGCTGCATATGACTTCCGCATACCCCGCATACTAGCGAGGGTACGCCGAACACTTGGTCGAATACATGCAGTTCATTTTACAAGTACATACATACATACATGCTTTCATTCATACTACTACAATACTACACAAGGAATACATACATGCACTTCAATACATACAAGGAAGACAATACAAGTCAACCAATACATATTTACCTTTTCCGAAATACGTATTCTCAATACTTACACAATACATACACAATACTTGTTAGCTCCATTTGTCCACCCGGGTTAATCGGGTGGAGATTACTCTTTTACTCGGGGTCAATGACTTACACCAGCCAAGACCATTACTCATACAATACTTACTTACTTACTACTTACTCAAGTTAAGTCGTCGGGACCTCCGGGCAGGGACTACTCTGTCCCACCACCGGGCTTTACTTGGTTCACTAATCCAGGATGCTACCCATTTAAGGGGTTTGAGTCGTGGAAAAGTTTAAGAACCAGGAATCGGATCCAACCTCTTGTGTCTCCTCATCCACACGCGTGGCCAAAACAATATCGAACTTCTACTCATTCCAATTTACTCAATACTTACGTTAGGAGTTAGGTAGTTAGGAATTAGTAGAAGTCACACATCCAAGCCACACAGCAATTCAATACTCCCTTACACATACATACAAGGTATAATACATTACACAAGTAAACTACAAGGTACATACACACTTCATCTTCATCCATTCATTTCATGAATTATACAAACTAAGTGTTCAAGGCAATATACCAAGAACAACATAAAACAAGCACAAGTAAGTGCAATAAAGTCCGATTCATGCTTTAATACCCCGAACCTAAAAATGGTGATTAAATTACTCTAATATGATTATTAAGGGCCTAATGGTGCCTAGAGAGTATTGGTAAAGAGAATAAAACCGAAAGAAAAGAGAAAATGCGTAAAACGCGAAAAACGCTAAAATGCGCATTAAATGAGTATAAGGGATAGACGATCTCGTTAGGGTCCGAGATGGATTCCTAAGGCTTAGGTAAGCCTAATTAGTATACGGGAATAATTGCCAAAGAAAACGGATTCAAATAATGGATTAAAAATGCTAACGGAGTTTTATAGCACGCTTTTCGAGAAAACCCGAAAACGCAACTTTAAGTGGTCAAGCGGACCCGTAAAAATTATAGTTGAATAAATAACTATAATTAAGTATTAATGGAAGTTTAATAACCATTAAAAATAAAGAAACGAGAAAATCCAAAAAACGGGCCCGGTTAGTGAATAGTGCTAAACCGGGTAAATTAACGAGCGTTTTCTGTAAAAAAAAAATGAAAAACGCTCCCAGCTTGTATTTTGTGTGGGGCCGATTTTAATTAGCATACACACATGTAATTAGCTTGTTAGCTTATTAAGTTCACTAGATGACAAAAAAATAAAGTAGAGAGGGGAATAGTAAAATGAGATATTGTGGGAAACATCTCTCCTAAAAAAAAACTTTCCAAACAATCCTTAAATGTCAAAATAAAACTCACAATCAATGATTCGTTTCAACCAATAAAAATCCATTTCAAAACCAAAATTCATTTCCAAATTCAGCCCAAAAATTCAATTTCAAATCACTCTCTCATCAAACACACTACAAAATCAATCTCTCGTACTCATCAAACACTCTTTCAAAAGCAATCCTTCTCACACTCATTCTTCATACACAATTCAAAATTCATTCCAATTCATGGGCAATCCCAACTTCAAATCATCCAGCTGAGGCCCAATTCGAAGCCCAAATCTGGCCCATTTTTCAAAACCAAATTCGGCCATTCTTCAAGGCCCAATCTGACTCATTTTTTAAAGTTCAATCTCAATTTCAATCCAATTCATTTCAATTCAAACCTGATTCAATTCAATTTGAACCCGATGCAATTCAATTCAACTCTTAATTCAATTAGATTCAATCTCAATTTCAATCCAATTCATTTCAAAATTCTTTTCATTCCCACTTCAGTCCAACTTCATTTCAATCCCAAACAATTCCAAACATCATAAATCTCAAACTCCTTGGGACTCCAAACTCCTTAGAACTCAAGCATCTCGAACCTCCGAACATCTCAACAGCTTAACAGACTTGACCGTCTCAGCAGCTCAGCAGACTTAAACGTCTCAGCAGCTCAACAGACTCGACCGTCTCAGCAGCTCAACAGACTCGACCGTCTCAACAGCTCAATAGACTCGACCGTCTCAGCAGCTCAACGAATTCGAATATCTCCATAGACTCAGCAAACTTAAACACCTCAAAAACCCTCAGCTTCTCACACCCGAACACCTTCAATTCAAATTCCTAACCTTCCAAGCCTTGATTGTCCTACAGACCCGAGCGTCTCACAGACTCCGTCATCTCAAGATTTTAAATGCCTCACAGACCTGAGAGTCTCACAGAGTCTCACAGACTCTCACACCTCAAACTCCAAAACGAACCAGACAATCTGTCAAACCTCACAAAAATGACCACAAAACCTCTTTGACCCCTCAAAGACCCAAAAGGTCAAAACCCCAATTCCTTCAAAACCCCAAAACTCCCAAACCTCCATAGAACCGTGAACTACGTAAGGTCTGATCTCAACAGGGAGTTGAGTGCGTAGGCAGCCCATCTAGGGTACGACCCCATTCCAAACAAAAAACCCATTTCCCCCTCTAAGACGACTCCTATATCTCTCAAGACGCTCAAACCTCCTTCGGCTCCCACAAACTTCAAACCATCAGACTCTAAGTCTTGTCTCTTCATTCAACCTCATACTTTTCTCAAATCTTCATTCTATACTCATCCGAATTCATCAATCCTTTCATTTGGCGCTAGCTTGGCAGAAAAGCTCGCCTCATCCACTCGTTTTCTCTCCTCCTGTCCTAATCCTATCCTTGGTTTTTAAATGAATCTCTCCAAAAAGGTTTTGAAAGAAGGCAATCCCGACAATTAAAGACCGAGGTTTCTTAGGGCACCAATCCGAAGTCGTGGTCGTTGCCACTTCTAAGGGGTGTAACCCAGTGCGAAGCCACACAGAATCTCTAGTATGATCAGATAAGTCCTATCCATAGGCAACAAATCATCAGAGTCAATTAACGGTTCTTAGAACCCTTCTCTTCCCTTCCTAGTTCCTTAGGTCAAACTAGGTGGTGACTCTAGTCAATTTCCGCCCTTAGGGCATAAGTCCGCGTGGAGCCCATCGAGAGCGGGTGTAGTGCACACTTGCACTCCCCTTTAGGCTTTCTGGGAAAGATGGACGATTTAGTAGGTATTTGAGGGCTGCCATGAATAACGGGTCTTCACCCTCTAGAATGACATTTTTCTAGGATCTAGGCTTTTAGTCAGACCTTTAGATAGACCCCCCTCATACCGAAAAATCACCCTCCACACGGTCAAGTTCAGAACCGTGGTATAAAGTCATTTTATACGACGGTTAAATGTCAAAACCGTGGTATATTGTCTATAAAATCAACGAATAAACCACGGTTATACATATAACCGTGGTTTATAGTCTATGAACTCTTTTTCAAAATCGCCGGCGATTTAGTTGTGTTGCTTCACAGATCTCAAACAGAGCAACAGAAGAGAATGAAGAGGCTATAGAACATGTATGTCCCTTGTTTGCGATTTGAGGGTTGCAAAATAATGAGTGAAGAACTCTGGCGTAGTATGTTCCTTGTTCGCGGTGGGTTACAAAATTACCGTGAGAAGAATGAAGAATGGAGGCCATGTTCCTTGTTCGCCGGTTATGGTTGCGAAAATTGCACTGAGTGGAGATAATGTAGAGCATGTGTTCCTTGTTCTAGTTGTAAGCTGCAAAAAATACCGAAAAACAAGAGAATGAGTGAGGACGGAGTATGTTCCTTGTGCGCCGGTGAGGGTTGCAAAAATTACCGTGAACTTGTAGAGAATGAAGAAGAGTTACAGAGCATGTTCATCGGTTAGGTTCCAAAATTACCGTGAGGTTGAAGAGATTGAAGAAGAGTTGTAGAGCATGTTCGTCGGTTTGGGTTCCAAAATTACCATGACATTGAAGAGAATGAAGAAGAAGAGTTGGAGAGTTTCGTCGGTTTGGATTCCAAAATTAGCATGAGAATATAAGAGAATAGATAGAAAGAGCCGCGTTAAATTTGGGCCGAAAATTAAAAATCCCGCCTAGCTATATACCACGGTTGATAAAAAAACCGTGGTTTAATATAGTAAGATGTGCAATATAAATGACGGTTGCCTGGGAACCGTGGTATATAGGTACCTATATACGACGGTTCCCAAAGAAACGTGGTATATTCACTCTGACATGTACTATATACCACGGTTGCCCGGAAAACCGTGGTATATCAGTAACCTATATACGACGGTTCTCCAAAAACCGTGGTATATGAACTCTGGCGCTTACCTTAAACGACGGTTTCTATAAAAACCGTGGTTTATAAACTTTAAACCACGGTTTTCCTTTTAACCGTGGTTTAAACGCCGTCATTAAAAACATTTTTTCTACTAGTGTGTGCTTGGCGACTCAATGCGTCAGCTACCACATTTGCCTTACCCTCTTTATACTGTAGATTAATGTCGTAGTCGCTTAGAAACTCGACCCACTTCTTTGTCTCATGTTCAACTCCTTCTGAGTGAACAAGTACTTCAAACTTTTGTGGTCAGAATAAATTGTCACACTTACCCCATACAAATAATGTCGCCATATCTTCAATGTGAAGACAATGGCACCCAATTCTAAGTCGTGGGTGGGGTAGTTTCCTCATGCTTCTTCAGCTGTCGGGAGGCGTATGCTACGACCTTCCCGTGTTGCATCAACACACAGCCCATACCTCTGCCTGATGAGTCGCAATAGACCTCAAAACCATCTGGACCGTCTGGTATAATCAGAACTGGTGCAGATGTCAGAGCATCCTTGAGACTCTGAAAAGAACTCTCGCAGTCATCTGTCCACTTGAATGGAGCATCCTTCTTCATCAAGGAAGTCATCGGCTTTGAGACACTGGAGAAGTCCTTCACAAACCTCCTATAATAACCTGCCAGACCGAGGAAGCTCCGGATGTCGGTAACTGTCTTCGGCCTTGGCCAGGTGCGCACTGCATCTATCTTTGCCGGATCAACAACGATCCCGGCCTCAGAAATCACATGTTTAAGAAAATACTTGGTTCAACCAAAACTCACACTTTGAAAATTTCGCATACAACTGATTCTTTCTCAATGTTTGTAACACATTTCTCAGGTGGCTTTCGTGCTCACCTCTCGATTTCGAGTACACAAGAATATCGTCGATGAAGACTACCACTAACTTGTCCAACTGATCTTGGAACAAGCGGTTCATTAAGTCCATGAACTTGGCTGGTGCATTGGATAAACCAAACGGCATAACCGTAAACTCATAATGTCCATATCTGGTTATGAAAGCGGTCTTCTCTATGTCACACTCACGGATGGCAATCTGATGGTATCCGGATCGTAAATCTATCTTGGAGAACACTGATGCTCCTCTCAACTGATCAAATAGGTCGTCAATGCGTGGTAAAGGATAACGGTTCTTCACGTAACTGCATTCAGCTCTCGATAGTCAATACACAGGCGGAGGCTACCGTCCTTCTTCTACACAAAGAGGACCGGTGCTCCCCAAGGTGAAACGCTAGGGTGGATAAACCCCTTGTCAAGTAGGTCTCTCAGCTGCTCCTTGAGCTCTGTCATCTCGGCTGGAGCCATACGATAGGGCGCCTTCGCAATTGGTCCGGTGCCCGGAACCAAATCAATTTCAAACTCAACTTCCCGTGGTGGCGGCATGCCACAGTTCCTTAGGAAATACATCAGGGAACTTCGACACTACCGGCACATCTGGGCTAAACTCTGGGTCTCTCTCTATGTCCTGGACATAGCAGAGGTATACATCATTCCCTCGTCGTAGTTCACGATACATAGCCATGGCGGTGATGATCTGAGTCGAAGGCTCCCTGGGCCTTTGGCGGTAAGATATAGTAACCCCAGACGGACTCCGAAGAAGTAGACGATGCTCGGCACACAGGATTCTGCCCTTACCGCTCCAACCAGTTCATCCCGACAATCACATCAAAACCAAGTCCGTCGAACTCTATCAAGTCGATCTGAAACTCTTCATCACGAATTCGTACAGCAGCATCTCGGTGGTAGCGGGTACACCTGATCCGCTCTTTCGACGGTAGAGTGACTAGGAAGTCTGACATCTCTTCACGTCTAACCCCAGCCTCCTCACAAACGATAGTGAGATAAATGTATGTGAGGCTCCGGAGTCGAACAAGATCGAAGCGTCCATGCCATTGACTGGAAAGGTACCGGTGAGGATTGTGCCGCTCTTGCCGGCTTCTGCCTCATTACAAACGCCCAGTA
Organism: Limonium bicolor; assembly: GCA_023374045.1. Taxonomy (NCBI): domain Eukaryota; kingdom Viridiplantae; phylum Streptophyta; class Magnoliopsida; order Caryophyllales; family Plumbaginaceae; genus Limonium; species Limonium bicolor. The sequence goes on from CM041777.1 coordinate 339,163,458, forward strand.
TACCTCCCGTTCCGAGTGCACAGCCTAATTCATTGGCAACTTATAAGTTTTTGGTAACAACACGGTTGATATACTTCAAACAACTCCACTTTATTATCACTCCCTTCACATCACAAGTCGATTACATTGTAAACTTAGCTAGATATAGCATTCTTAATATACAACTGACTTAACACATTACATAATTATACAAGGCTTTAAAACTGTCTGAAGTTCAAATTCAAACGTCCGGGTTTCATGTGTGTGGCATTGACCACTGCCGATGGTGCGGTATTCAGTTTGATCTTCCTGATGCCATGACATAGCATCCTTCACTGTCCACCCATGATTAGCACATCTCCTGATTTCAACACTAACTTCATTGCGAGATCAGCACGCTTTTGCTCGCCACATATAAACACTGCGGTATCACCAATGGACCAAGACACCACGGGTGCTCCCTTACTTAGAGACTCGGGTGACTCGTCCTTATCTTGGTGTAACCCTAACCGTCCACCTTTCTGGTAGAAGTTCACAATACATAAGTCTGCTTTCACATTTGGAATTGAATCCGTTTCAACTTTCTGAGCAATTCCCACGGCGTGGTTAACGACCGCTAGGAACTCCTCAGGTATCATCGGTACCGTTGCTCCATCTTCAACTCGCACTTCTTAATATGTCTTGGTGTAAGGATTCCAGTCCTTACCCATGCACATCATCTTCAACTTCATTCTCGATCCACTCGGGTATTCGGGTGTGTAGAATCCTCCGGGTGTTGCTCCCAGTTCATTGCATCGTCTGATGATGTGGATTTGTGCTTCCGGTGTCAGGTATCCATTTAAGAGTATCATACCTGGTTGGATGACCTGACATTGCTCCATTGGGAAGTCGGTGATGCTGATAGTGGTTTCTTCAGGGTTTGGTGTGGGTGGGATTGGATAACAAATATTGAAGGTTCCTAGATTTCCCAATTACCTATTTTAGGTGATTTTCACATTATTCTTTAATTCTTTACTCACATGGTAGTACACTTGGACTCACTAATACACATGCATGAAATGCGGTATGCAATCACTTATTTCACTCAACCGTTTAGGCGGTACCTGGTCTAGTAGAGGGCCCTGGCGCCTCAGACCGGTCCACCACATTCAGGGCGGCCTTGCTAGGTCCCGACCCTTTCCCCTTCTGGGAATCAGTGTGCCTCTGATCTGTGGGTGGCTGGTTAGCCGACTTCGGGCCATCGATGGTCTCTGTGGCCTTACCCTTCCACTGCCCCTTGGGCTTGTTGACTCTGCTGTTGGGGTTCCGGTAACACTCATAGTCACAGTGACCCCACTTCTCACAGTAGCGACACTGCACGTCATTTCCTTTGCAGTCCTTGTCGGGGTGGTCTCCGTTACACCACTTACAGTAGTAGTGGCGCTCCAGTCCAGAACCCGTGCTAGCTGCTATCACAGTACACAATCAATACTTACTTCATAACTTAACAACATACACTTCAACTTGACACACATGATTAAATAATTACCCTTAGGCGGGTAAGAGCGTAGGGGTTTCGCCGCATATGCGTATGTGAGCTTCAGTGGCTCCTCAGCTGTGGTGGTCTGGGCTTGGCCCTTGTCACCCTGGTGCTGACTCTTCTGGGGCTGGGGGTAAGGCTTCTTCTTCTTCTTTCCTCCCCCGTACCCCTGCGGACTCTGGCCCTCGCTCGTGGCCTTGCGCTTGTGCGCATTTTCCTCGTCCCTCAGTCGGACGGTAATCTCAACCTTAGCAGCGGCATGATAGCACTCCTGGTTTTAGGATGTTAGTCATGCCCCGCAAAACATACTCACAAACTCACATTAATACTCGCTTATGGATTACACTTATTCACATCACACTGTATTCTAATTACCTACAAGGTAGCATACTTAGCTGGCCCCATCCCATAGCGAAGACGGTGGCTGAGACCGTTGTAGAAACGGTTCACCAACACCCGGTTCGAGTATCCCAGGTCCGGTAACAGGTGGATAAGGCCGGTGAAGGCAGTGTAGTAGTCATCGACCGACATCTTATCCCCCTGCCTCAGACTATCCAGCTCTAGGCGCTTGGCCTCTTGCACATGCACAGGATAATACTTCGCTCGTAGCAGAGCCGTATACTCTCTCCAACCAAACTGAGGATCCGTTATCCGGTCCTCTCTCACAAGCTTCCACCAACTTTGTGCCGAACCCTTCACGTAGTAAGCGGCAAGACAGACCTTGGCCCCAGCAGGCACATCCAAGGTCTCGTAGGCGGTCTCCAACTCGGAGATGTACGCCTCCAGCTTACGTGGGTCGATCTCCCCATGAAACGATGGGGGTCTCAAATCTGCCAATGCCTTGACCCAGTTGGTCTCTCGTGGCGGTGGCGGTGGTGGTTGAACTTCGGGCTGTTCCCCCTGCTGAATTGCAGCTACTAATTGTGGGACAATCTGGGCTACAGCGGCCGCTACAGCATCGACCATGACTTGTGCCTTAGGGTTCTCTCCCTGGTTCCCGGTATCACCAATGCCACGCCCGCGGCCTCGACCTCGTGGTCTACCTGACATCTGAATTCACACGAACATTCATTAGCATTGTGCTTGCACACTTATCGGTTCCAACGGCTGTAACGTCTTCCTGACAACAAGGTATCTCCACACTTAGTTAGTGGTTAACCTTTACATAACTGCTCACTTAGGTAACTGTGGTTAGGTTTCCTAACTCGGTATATTCCTAAGCTCGGTATTCTAGTCATCAGAGCGATACTTCGCTCTGATACCACTTTTTGTAACACCCCTACTACACACTTAACATTAAATGAAATCGCAGCGGAAAAACAACTAAACAATAACTAGACGATTCGGTGCTACAACGCCGTCAACCACCCACGTGGTTAACAAGGCAGAATAAATACAAGTGTACCGGTCTGATGATCAGACTCCCGACCACTAGGTACTAACAACCATATATATACATAACCAACATACCGAGTGTTTAATACAAACCGTCACTATAAACCGTACACATGAACTCCACTGTCAACTGTAACGACCATCACTGTAATGCAACAGTACCAAAATATAACGCCACGGGAGCACAGGCGCATCCCGGGCCTACCGTCCAAAATAATCAAAAGTGACATAAGCTTGATCTACAACCACTCTGCTTCCTCGATCCTCATCCTGCAGTATAAATATGGAGCCCCCGAGGGGGTCAGCAACCCTTGGCTGGTATGGTTAACGCGCAGCCCATCGGCTACCGGGATACGCGCAACTAATTGTCATGATGACATGGCATTCATTTAAACATATAACATATACATCTGGCATAGCAACAACATTGCATAGCACAAGTTCACATACATAGTGGGTACACTTCCCACAACAACAAACCAAGAAGGTTAATCAACATAACAAGCCTAGAGAATGATTCACCCTCATGTTAAGCTTGTTACACACACTCATTATCGTTCTGTTAGCCGAACGAGTAACTTAAGTCATAGATGGTTCGAATATTGTGACCCGAACACACCACACAAACACATGTTCCTACTAAACCGATCATAAGTCAGAATAGGTAATCTTTGGAGGAAGCTAGCGGGAGATCGAACGCCAAACAAGGAGAACAATCTTAACATCATAAGAGTCGAATCTGATACAGATATCTACTCTTATACTTACACGCGTGACCGGACAACCGGATTCCTCACCCCCAGTTAACACTCGTTAGAAGTTCACTGTTGGAACTTAATAACAAATCACAGCATGTGGTTAAATCTTGTTAGTCACACACGGGGTCATGAGTCACACTTCAACAATACAATAATGCAACCAACTGTAAACGCATTACACGATTTAAGTCTTATAACGTCATAAACACTCAGAAAAACAAACAACACACAAGCCGGTGTAAACCGGTAGGCAACAGACTGCAAGAAAACCATACCTTGGTCCTTGCTTCCATTGATTTTCACTGTAGGCCACTCCTATGCATAATTAAGAATGTCGGTTAATTAACTTACTTAACTTTAAATTTACTAAGTGTTTAACATGGTTATATGACATGTTTTAATGCCCCAACTAATCCTTGATTACCTACATTATACCCCCTAGGGTTAACTACTTAAGCCACTCTTAGTTTGTTTTTTTTTCAAGTTTTGGTCCGACCGACCTTACCGACCGACCTTACACAAGGTCGGTCCATTCCAGAACACATTACCGTTCAAAAATTCTACTCCGACCGACCTTGCAAGTTCGGTCCACAAGGACGGTCTATTCCCGAGAGTTTTTCCCCTTTGAAAACTCAGGCCCGACCGATCTTGGCAAGTCCGGTCGCAAGATCGGTCGATTCCCGAGACTCACTTACGTACAAAAATTTAGGCATGACCGACCTTGTAAGTCCGGTCCCAAGGTCGGTCTATTCCAGAGACTCAATCCGTACTAAAAATCCATGCCCGACCGACCTTGCAAGTCCGGTCCCCAAGGTCGGTCCATTCCGGAAACCATTTCTCGCAGGGTAAACTGGGCTCGACCGACCTTGCAGGTCCGGTCCCCAAGGCTGGTCTGCTCCAAACCCTTGTTTTTAATTGCCCATTCAACTCCAAACTTCACCTCATATCCTAGTATGTCTTAACCTTATTTGGGCACTTCAAACACACCTTAAGACTTCCATTAAACTCCTTAAACCATTCATCAAAATCCTCCTCAAGCATTACACAAATTCTTATAAAAAGGTTTACACTTGTAATGTTTTTCACTAAGTTTCTATATGGTGTTTCATACCTATAACTTCCACTATTCCCAAATGTTTTCTCACCACTACAACATCATCTCCCAAGCATCTTTTCTTCCAAACCAAACTCCTTGAATATCTCTACAAGTTAATAGCTCCTCCATGCAACAAATCACTTCTTCCTTATTCACCAACATTGCACAAGTCCTAAACACAATCTCACCATGATCTTGAAGTATCCCAAAACACTCACTTGCATCTTAAATCCTCTAAAACATTGCCTAAGTCCTTTTTATCCCTTAGAATACCTTAATGCATGTTTCTTTCACTAGTAGAACACTTAACCACCCTAAACACTTCGTAACTCATCAAAACTCATTTTAAACACCTAACACCTAAATTTCGACATGGGTTCTCCTAGAATCTTGTTACACCGAAACACAAGGTTTCCATCATTAAACATTCCAGAACACTTAAACCCATCAAGAGCATTCTTATACACAATCTTCACCAAACTTACACTACATCACAATATAGTGCATTATTTAAATTGCTTGGCACTTAGGCCCTTAAATAACATGGCTCTTAGGCCCTTAAATGGCATAAACCATAAACACTGAATTTCCACAATATCTTTGCCTTTGACCTGCAAATACACTCAACAACACATATGCCCTTTTACTAATCTCGTTGAGAACATTTTACTAAGTCATTCACCATTGGCTCCATAGATCATTTCAATAAGCAACATAAGCTCATTTCTCCTAAGACTTTAAACTACATTAGGTTAGCACATTTACCTCTTTTCCTCACAAACTTCTTTCTTGTTTCCTTGATTAAAATCGGCAAGGCTTTAGTTGCTTGTCAACTTCTAAACATTATACAAATGATGAAATGAGTATACAAGCTTTACGCTTCATCTCATTGTAAACCCTAGGTTATACATTGTTTTAAAACATTAAGATAGTTGTTTTACCTTGGTATTTGAAGAGAGTTTGAATATGTATCAAGAGAGGACTCCACCAAGTCCTTGAAAGGTTGAAACGAAGCTAGAACAAAGCAATATAAAGAACCCCATCAATGGTGATTCTCGGTCAACATCAAAACAAAAAGGAAATGGAGTTTTTTATTTGAGTTTCCTTACCTAGAAGCAAAGGAGAACAATAATATGTGAAAAGATGAGCTCAAGCTCCTCCCATGGAGATTCCTCTTGGCACCGAAATAGAGCTCTTGGAATTTTGAGAAGAGGAATGAAGAGCTTGATGAGACTAGAAGAGTGGTGGTCTTTGTTTTTGATTTGGCAAAGTGAGCTAGGAGATATAAGAGGTCAAAGATGGAGTTGTGTGTGGTACTATTGCAAAACCGTGAATGGAGAATGAAGAAGAGAGGTTGAAGACGTGGGAAATGAAGAGGGAAATGAGAGAATGAAGTTTGAGTTACTTTTGGAGACATTTGTAGTTAAAGTAAATAGTAACTTAAGTAGTCATTCTTTATTTGTTTAACAAGATAACAAGAGTGGTGACTCACCACTAAGAAAACCGCCCCCTTAATGTACTTAGGGGTATTTTAGTCCTTGTTGACCAATTAAATTACTTATATTGACATATGTTATAAACTTGCTTATTTTGTTACTATTCACAAAAACAAGGCACATAGTTGTGAAATTTTTGATTTCCCCTTGATTTAGACTTCCAAATGTGATACTAAGTAGTACACATGTTAATTAAAGAGTAATGATGGACATTTAGCCATTCAAAACTCATTTACAAGACAATTTTCCAAAAACGTGCTTTAAGACTCCTTAAAGCACATTTTGTGTTTTTAACTTGTTTTCAAGCTTGGTTTTCTTTGTAATTGGTTATTATATTCATTAACACCTAAATGAAGTCTTGATAAGCTTATTAGGTCTTAACAAAGCTTATCCCAAGCTTAGAGCACATTTTAGCCCTAATTGACATTAAGGTATTTATTTGTTTTTTTATGGTTTAAATTGTTTACTAATGTTTGTAAGACTCTTTTAGTCTTAATATACCATATTTAAATGTTTAAACAACATACTAAGGTTTGGGGTATTTCACGCGTATTAACCACGGTTTGGAACCGTGGTATATAGGCAAAATAATCGTAGTAAAAAACATTTCTGCACTAGTGACCTCACATGTGAGAATCCAATCCAACTTCAGGTTCCCGACACCTTATAATGCTCGGCGTAATCCATTCAATTTCAGGTTCCCGACACCTTATAATGCTCGGCGTAATCCATTCAATTTCAGGTTCCCGACACCTTATAATGCTCGGCGTAATCCATTCAATTTCAGGTTCCCGACACCTTATAATGCTCGGCGTATTCCATTCAATTTCAGGTTCCCAACACCTTATAATGCTCGGCGTATTCCATTCAATTTCAGGTTCCCGACACCTTATAATGCTCGGCGCGATTCAATTTCAGGTTCCCAACACCTTATAATGCTTGGCGTATTCCATTTAGTTTTAGGTTCCCGACACCTTATATGCTCGGTCTGGTTTATTCATTCTTAGTTTGCTCCACCTTTCACATTACAGGTAGTCAACGCCTTAGAATAGCTTGACATCACTTCATTCATCATAGGTAGTCAACGCCTTAGAATAGCTTGACATCAATTCATCCTTATAGGTAGTCGACGCCTTAGAATAGTCTGACATTACTTCATTTTTTCCCTTTTAGGTGGTCGACGCCTTAGAATCGCTCGACATCCTTTCACTTTACCCATAGGTAGTCAGCGCCTTAGAATAGCTCGACATAATTTGTCAAATTTTCCAACAGCATGCACGGTCTTTTAAGATCCGAAATTTTGGGGTACCACTCAAGCATCAACTAGACTTTTCATTTCCATTACAAAGCCTAGTTGACGGGGGGCAATCTGTTTAAAAAATTTTGACCCTCAGGAAAGGGTCAAGTGCACAAATGCAAAGACCAGGGCAAAACGGTCAAAATGCACCAAGACGGGATTTTCCAAGGACATTTTTGGGATTTTCTATTTTTCATATGACTTGTTCATTATCTCCAAACACTTCCAAATATCATAGTCGTTATGAAAGGTATTTCATGATTTTCTGATAATATTTATTCTAGAAATTTAGCTTTTAATTCATGTTATAATCTAATTTCTTTAATAATTAACACATGAAATAACCTCAAAATAGAAATAAAAAGGATTCCAAAATTAAAATAAAATTTTCACATGGTTAGCATGACTACATACAGTCATAAACCTGAAATTATCTTATTTGTAAACTTAGCCCAAAATTTAAAAGAGAAATTCAATCATATTTACAATTTTCTCTCTCCTTTGGAAAATACCGAAATCAAATCAAAATGTCATGAAATTGTAATACAAGATATAGGATGATTTTTAGAGACTATTGTCGTTGGAATTTCGTTATTTAGACTTTCCAATAATAAGTTATTAATTATGGGAGATTCCAGATTGTGAGATTTTTATCTAATCGGTAATTTATCAAAAACCTGATTCCACCTCTCAAAATTCTTAAAAATCATCCTTTACCTTCAGTTAAAATTTCATAATTTTCTTGGCCTGCAGCATATTCTAAAAAATCAGGCTTTTGATAATGATCTTGTTCTACCAAATTGGCCATGCTCATTCTATAATAGACCTTCCCAAAATGACCCAGGGCAGGGAAGAACACTTCCAAAGTCAGAAAACACAGCCACAAACCTTCTCCCCACGTTTTTACACTTCCAAGCCTTAAATCAATACCAATACACTACAGAAATCACCCCGAAATCACCAAAAACTCATCCTTTCTTCTCCTATTGAACTTCCAAGCACCAAAACACCAAAAATACAGAACCAAACCGTGGTTAACAACACACGAAAGAATGGGTCAGAAGCTCGGATCGAAGTTGAACCGGATTGGTCACCAACGAAGCTCTCGAAGATTCTCGACGTGAAGGAACAATCAAATCCTGAAGTCAAAACAGGTTGGAATTCAAATTCTTTAACTCCTCTGATCTCAATACACTTCTGGTTGAAATTTCTAATCGAATTGACTTTTCCTTGCTTCTGAATTAAGGTTTGTTTGTGTTTCTGTCCACTAACTTGTTCAATACGTTTCGTCCTTAATTCGTAGTCAAATTGAAAACTTTTGATCACTAACATGTTTAGAATCTTTCAGGCTACGTACCCATAAAATATAAGCCCAAAACACTGCCAGGAACCACCTAAACGCCGCCGTCCGAGGGCGGTCCACACCCACGGACTCTATGTCCGGGGTCCCGGACGCCCTATCCGCAAGCCCGGACGCCCCCGGACGGTGGCGGGATTTTTTTTGTTTTCAAAAGTTAGGGTTTTATAAAACAATGTCCATGGCCCCGGACTTTTTAAAATCTCGTTTCTGTTCAAATTTAACTTTTCTGTGTAATTAGGTTAACTGGGGACCGTGGGTTCGGACATTAGGTCCGTGGCCACGGATGAAATCAAAATTCGACCTAATTCTGCCTCCGAAACCCTAGTTTAGGTAATTTCACTTTTCACCTTTATTTTTCTGTCAAAAAATGTAAAAAAATAAAAAAATCAGAAGTTCGCGCACTTAGGTTAAAACGATTCGTAATAAGCCGTAATTAAACTAAGTAGAGGAAAAACGACTTTGATGGGTAATGAAAGTAATTGAACCCTAATTAAGTCGAATATCAAGCCCCCGGACCCGAACTCTCCTTTCCTAATTTGATCTAGGTTAAAATTAGGTGGCGACTCATAGTAGGTTCCAGTGAGCTAGCTTAGGTTTTCATAATTATGGTTATATGACTTAGTTATTAAGCTTAGGAAATAAGTGGACCTAAAACCCGATCAGATCCTAATCAACTCGAATCAACATAGGATAGAGTTCAAAAATTGAGGCTCACAATACCAAATATAACTCAAGCAATATTTAATGATAAGAGAATTCAATCATAAACAAGGAATAAAATTACAATTTGTATAGAATTTATATTCAACAACTCAGGAAGCAAAATAATAAACTAGTTGTGCATATCTTACCAGAACTCTAACGACTACTCAGACATTGTAGAAACAAAAATAACAATAGAAGAAAAGGAGAACACCATCAAATCTGTATAGACAAACTAATGTCGAGGAACCAATTTGCTCCGTTGTCCCCGGTCTCCAATAGACTAATTTTGTACCCTCTCTCTTTTGTGTGCGGCGCTCGACTGGAGTTGGAAAAGCCTCTCATATCTGTTGCCAGAAAGCCGACCTATTCCCCTTCTCGTATGAAATCATATCATTATATATAATGTAAATAAAAAAATCTCTTCATGTGGCGCTCTGCATGAATAAGCATCCCATGTGGTACAATGATGATGATATGTACGACTGCTTCTATACAGAAAAAGCAATCTCCGAAGGCTACAAAAACGCGAGACTTTATTTTATCTTTTGGACGTGTCTTCTTTCTTGTGGTCTGGGAATATAAATATGAAAACCCAGACCACACTGAAAATTAAACAGTGAGTTCCGTTCTTGTGTGGTCCAGGTTTGTAAATCAGGACACAAACCCGGACCATGCTCAAATCTGGCAGTAGGTTATGTTTGGTTGTCCCCACATGTAAGTCCGGACACATGTCCACACACACCCTAAAATGTATGAAAAATGTTGTTTTTGCTCCTGTTTGGTCCCGTCTTGAACGTTAAGTTCTTGACGTGTTTCTAGACCTTTTCTTCAGTGTTTTTAACCTGTTTTAACATAACACCATATGTGAGGAATAATCTAAGCATTTAACACATTTAAGCACTTCAATGGGGAACCATATAACATTATATCTTAAATCAATAGAAAATAACACATATAAATATAGATAAATTCCCCACTTATCAACTACCCACACTTAGATTTTGCTTGTCCTCAAGCAAATAAAGAATATAACTACTCCAAACCAAAACACCGAACTCCAGGATCAAACATAAGGGGAAGGAAAACTAGCAAAATGGCAACAAAAAAAAATCAATATGCTTTTAAGCTATTAGTTTTCGCAAACAGTGAATGGAGAATAATTTTAATAAAAGCATGAATAAACTGAAATGCAAAAACTGAAAACAAAATAACTCGGGACCTTCCACTAATTTCATTCCCATTCTTTTGGATGACAAGGGGTGTGAAGTAATGTGTTATTTCGTAATACCTTTCAACACCACGCACCATAATCATAACAAAGAGTTACAATTAATTCCGGAATTTAAATGCTTTTCTTTATTCAAAATATTCTCATTTAAGCACATTTATTTCATTCCCAGCCTTTTCTTTTCATCCATGTAACGGTGTTGGGCCATCTATCCCAAATCACAAGACCTTAGGTAGATTGGTGATAAAGCACCCCCAAGGACTTAATAACCGGATGAAAGAAGCCTGTTTTGGTTCAGAAAATTGCATGATCAGAGGAGTACCTTACCTTATCCTTTCATTATAAACATTCATATCATTCCCAAGGTCCAAAGCTAAAAACATTCAGTCTCCACAATAAGCCAATCCATCAGATTTAAGTGAAAATAGAATAGATTCAAGAAAATAATTTAATCAGACAACTTTTAAGCAGATTTTTTTTAAGGTTGTCATCAGGCTCCACGAATAGTATCACCCAAAAATCAGCATTTCATGGCATTAGATAAGCACATTATTCATTGTAATACCCCGAACTTTATTAGGGTGATTAAATTACTCTAATGCGATATTGAGGGCCTATTAGTGCCTAATGAATTTTGGTAAAAAGAATAAATCCAAAAGAAACAAGAAAACACTTAAAAAGCGAAAAAGCTAAATTGAGCGTTAAGTGACCCTAGGAGGAATATAACCTTAAAAAGGGTATTGGATGGATTTTAAAGGCTTAATAATGCCTAAATAATATATGGGAACAACTCCCGAAGAAAACGGATCCAAATAATGTATTAAAACACTAATAAAGCTTTAGCGCACATTTTTCGAGAAAACCCGAAAACGTGACCTTAAGTGGTCAAATGAACCCGTAAAAATTATAGTTCATTAATTAACTATAATTAAGCATTAATGGAAGCTTAATAACCATTAAAAAATATTAAACAAGAAAATTCCGGAAAACGGGCCCAGTTAGTAAATAGTGCTAAACCGGGTAAAATAACGAGCATTTTCAGTAAAAGACAAAAAACACTCCAGCTTATATATATGTGGGGCCGGTTTTTGTAACATTAAGTAGCCCTCACACACACACACACTATGCTAGTAAAGAAGGAAGGAAAAGAAAAAGAAAGAAAAAGGTGAAAAAGTAAAAAGTATGTAAAATACTCTCTCTCCCCTCATTTTCTTTCCCTCACGTACAGCCCCCTCTCTTCCTCCGCCCTCTCTCTGCCGATTCTCTCTTCTTCCTGCCCCTTCCATGGTGATTTTGCATCCTCTCCAAACTCTCCACTTCTCTTCCTTGTACAAGCTACATTATAACTCCAAATCAAAAAAAATTATATATTCTTGCTCCTCTCATCAAGATCTATCATTCCCTCTTTTTAAAATTTGAAAATGATGAAGTTAATTTCCATGGGTATATCCCATTGGTGAAGAAAATGGCATTTTTCTGGAGCTTGGAGTCCTCTCTCTCTCCTAAGGTAAAAATCTCCAAGAAAAACTCATTTTTCTTCCATCTTCTTTGGTGACCGATTTTTACCCTCTTGTAATGCCTTGTTTTCTTCTTGATTTTGAGCTTAATTTCAACCCTCCAATGGTGGTGGAATTTCCCTTTTGATTCATGGGTGAATGACCCTCTTAAAAGGCTCCAAAAGGTAAACCCTAACTTTGTGTTTAACCCCTTTGATTGGATTAAAATTTCCTAAGGGTTTAAATGGTTAATTGAATCCATTTCTTGTGTTTCTTGAATTTGGGATGGAGTTTGGCAACTCCATTCCCATTTGACCGAATTTGGGAAGAGGAGGAGCAAGAGGAGAATTAAGGAGAGACTTGTGAATTAAGGTAAGAAACCTACCTTGAAGCTTGCTTCAATTGTTTTAAAATTTGGGATAGGTTAACTTAATAATAAACCCAAAATATGAGTAATAGTGTGCTTGGTTGAAAATTGATAGATTTGTGAACTTAATTGTGAATTAAGGGCTTTGGAGCCAAGTGTTTGGAGTTTGTGAGTTATATTGTTGTTTGGTGGATTTTGAGGAAATGTTATGTGCTGGTAGGACCCTTGTAAGGGTGTGGCTAGTTTAGGATTGTAAATGGTGAAAATTGGTGAATGTGGACATGTAAGGTTTATGGGGAGGTTATGCCAAAATTTTGGTAGGAATATAAGTGTTTTAAGATGACTTAGTGAACTGGAGAACCTAGGTGTTGGTAGTGTTGTGTAGAGTGGATTAATAACCTTGAAATGGTATTTGGAGAACTAAGGACAGGAGTGTAAAATCCGTAGCAAAATGACTTGTGAGGATCTTAGAAATGCTAGAAAAGAGTAAGTGTGCAAAAGCTTGGAAATGAGAGTTGGACTTGGGTATAGATAATGCAAATGTCTAGGAAGGGTGTAACACCCCTACCGCTAATACCGTCATTACCGTCCAATCTTCTCATAATTCCATACTCACGCAGCGGATACATACTTACACAATGGTGGGTGATACAATGCCGTCAGCCACCCACGTGACCGACAAGGCTTACTACTACTTACAGCATCGGTCTGATGGACCGGAATATCCGAGTACTACACAAATACAATACATGCTCCCATTACCTACTGAGTACTACAATTCTCCTATTCATACAACAATCCATAAATTAACAACATACCGAGTTTACTAAGATCCAAATACAAATACAATACAACAATTCTTTCAAGTCGTACATACTCATTAAGAGTCTACATCTGCCCATTCCTCACAAACTATATGCTTCCAGTACATATGGTGTACCCCTTGGTACACTTCTACAACAAAGGCTAAATGCCTTATACAAATCACTACTATCTACATTTCACTCCTAGCTATCCAAACTTAGCTATCGGTCTCTTATTGTGATCATATCCGCTTCGGGTACCTACACACTAAAAATGTTGCCCCTAGGGGCTCAGCTTACGCTGCATATGACTTCCGCATACCCCGCATACTAGCGAGGGTACGCCGAACACTTGGTCGAATACATGCAGTTCATTTTACAAGTACATACATACATACATGCTTTCATTCATACTACTACAATACTACACAAGGAATACATACATGCACTTCAATACATACAAGGAAGACAATACAAGTCAACCAATACATATTTACCTTTTCCGAAATACGTATTCTCAATACTTACACAATACATACACAATACTTGTTAGCTCCATTTGTCCACCCGGGTTAATCGGGTGGAGATTACTCTTTTACTCGGGGTCAATGACTTACACCAGCCAAGACCATTACTCATACAATACTTACTTACTTACTACTTACTCAAGTTAAGTCGTCGGGACCTCCGGGCAGGGACTCTGTCCCACCACCGGGCTTTACTTGGTTCACTAATCCAGGATGCTACCCATTTAAGGGGTTTGAGTCGTGGAAAAGTTTAAGAACCAGGAATCGGATCCAACCTCTTGTGTCTCCTCATCCACACGCGTGGCCAAAACAATATCGAACTTCTACTCATTCCAATTTACTCAATACTTACGTTAGGAGTTAGGTAGTTAGGAATTAGTAGAAGTCACACATCCAAGCCACACAGCAATTCAATACTCCCTTACACATACATACAAGGTATAATACATTACACAAGTAAACTACAAGGTACATACACACTTCATCTTCATCCATTCATTTCATGAATTATACAAACTAAGTGTTCAAGGCAATATACCAAGAACAACATAAAACAAGCACAAGTAAGTGCAATAAAGTCCGATTCATGCTTTAATACCCCGAACCTAAAAATGGTGATTAAATTACTCTAATATGATTATTAAGGGCCTAATGGTGCCTAGAGAGTATTGGTAAAGAGAATAAAACCGAAAGAAAAGAGAAAATGCGTAAAACGCGAAAAACGCTAAAATGCGCATTAAATGAGTATAAGGGATAGACGATCTCGTTAGGGTCCGAGATGGATTCCTAAGGCTTAGGTAAGCCTAATTAGTATACGGGAATAATTGCCAAAGAAAACGGATTCAAATAATGGATTAAAAATGCTAACGGAGTTTTATAGCACGCTTTTCGAGAAAACCCGAAAACGCAACTTTAAGTGGTCAAGCGGACCCGTAAAAATTATAGTTGAATAAATAACTATAATTAAGTATTAATGGAAGTTTAATAACCATTAAAAATAAAGAAACGAGAAAAATCCAAAAAACGGGCCCGGTTAGTGAATAGTGCTAAACCGGGTAAATTAACGAGCGTTTTCTGTAAAAAAAAAAATGAAAAACGCTCCCAGCTTGTATTTTGTGTGGGGCCGATTTTAATTAGCATACACACACATGTAATTAGCTTGTTAGCTTATTAAGTTCACTAGATGACAAAAAAATAAAGTAGAGAGGGGAATAGTAAAATGAGATATTAGTACTCTCACCTCCTTTTCTTTCTTCTGATTCACGATTCCCTCCTCCCAAACTGAACTCCATCTTCTTCCTTCTCTGTAATGCGATGGCGATTCCAACAGAGAGCACACAACCATCATCTTCTATCTCCACTATCTTGCACATTTCTCCTCCGAATCACACAAAAATTGCGCCGTAGGATTCCTCTCGGTAAGGGCAACATTTTCCACCCTTCAAAAACTAAAAACCCTCACTTTCATTTTCATGCCCGTAGCTTCTGTTGAAGCTTGAAGAGGTGTTTTGAGTCTCCCTCATCTCCTTAATAATCCAAGGTAAAAAATGAGCTCAAGTCTTGTATCTTTCTAGCTTGTTCTTGCTAAATCAAAAAAATACCCACAATGAACTTGGCTCCATTTTTCAGCCGGTTTTGTTCTTCAACAGAGGGGTGAGATTTTAGCTAGCTTTGTTGTTCAAAGTTTTCCCTCAAGAGAGCAAGGTAAGTCCTTAGTGACAAAACCCTAAAGCTAGTTCTTGAAATATTAGTTTTGTTGGGTACGTGAGAATTAAATTGACTTGTTGTTTGTGGTGTGGGGAAAATGATTGTAGTTTGCAATCTAGACTCCTTAGGTGGTGTGAAAACAAGAAGAGAAAGAAAGAACAAGAGAAGGAGGAAGAGGAGAAAACAAAACAGAAAGCTAGTAAGGTATTGAACTTACCTTGAGTTGGTTTTGTCTCTCTAAACACATTTTTGAATGTGAATAATGACCTTGAATTAGTGTAGTTTTGATACTACAATATTGCTAGGTGAATGAGGAAGTTTTAATGGGTTTGGGTGTGCAAACAAAGTTAGTAATAGAGCTAGTTATGTGTGATAACATAGGGGAGTTTAATGTGCTCCTGTGATGGTTTTTATGCTTATATAAACAGGGAAGTGAACTGAGGTTTGTGAATTGTTGTGGTGTGGTGAGAATGCTTAGAATGTAGGTGAGTTATGTCAAAATTTGTTTAGGAAACCATGGGCTTGAGTGTGTTTATACGTGGAGTTGAAATGGTAAGAAAGGAAGGATTGGAAAACTGCAACAGAGAACTAGAAACTAGAGTCTGTAACAGGTGAGGAAATTTACAGTGAAATGGGTTTGTAACAGATGAATGTATAAGTAGTTTAGGTTGGTTTTGAATGCCTAAACAATATCAAAACATGTTATAATATATGTAGTAATATTAGGGAAGAGATTGGTGGAAGTTTAGAGTTGAAACAAGTTGAGAAACTTACATAAATTGCAAAACTGCAACTGGTTCGGGTTTGCAAACTAGGACACAAACCCGGACCAGCATCAAAACACGGCAGAATGTAGCACAGACCATGTGGTCCGGGTTTGCAAACCAGAATACAAACCCGGACCACCCCATTTTTACACCCAAGAGGTTTTATGAATTAAGGGTCCGGGTTTGCAAACTAGCATGCATACCCGGACCAGTCATGAATTTCACCCGAGAGTGACCAGAAGCCTTGGTCCGGGTTTGTAAACCCGAATACAAAACCGGACCACCCCATTTTCTTCACAGAAACCGTTTTAAAGCCATTCTAAGGTAGGGGCTTGATGGGTAATGATGGTATAAGGTAATTATGACTTGATTAATGATGTTTAAAGGTCATTAAGAGTGTGAACAAGTTTGAGAAGTGAGTGAGAAAGTGGTGAGTTTAAGAACACATGAAATAAACTAGGATTAACGGGGTTATGTACGGGAGTATTAGTTTTACATACCGTAACGCCTTAATGTTAATATAAACATTTGAATGTTATCAGTGGACCAAGTGCGAATCTAGCATGGTGAGAACACACGGTAAAGCTAACCCCGGTGAAAGGTATGATTTTCTCATGCCCCGTATGCTAACCGAGTTACTCTGATTTGTGTGTTTGTGTGCCGGCTTAATCAAGACTAAAGCATGAAAATAATCCCTTGTTTGATTATGTATGTCTTGTTGTATGTTGAATGAACTAACATACTTGTATGCCGGTGTGGGCTAACATAGTGTAAAGACCGACTCATAGTGAGTAACGTTCGGCTAGAGATCCGTAGATCGGGTCGATGCGTGTGATAACGAAAACGTACAAACACACAAACTATCGAATAAAGTGTAGCAATAATGCAACAAATGTACCCACTACAATGTGAGGAGATGAATGGGTTGAGTAACCACCCGATATCGGTGAGAAAACCAATGTGACACAATCCACGAAACAAATGAGAGTGGAAAGATAAGTGAACCTCATTCAAGAGGATTAAAGATAGTTCGAAGATGTGAACTAGTAAAGAAGGTAAAAGAGACCTAAGGGATTAATAACTCCCTTGAGACATGGTCGACCTCCTATATGAGGATTTTACCCGGTATAAGAAAATAACCGTAAGAGTAAGTATTTAAAATGTAATGGTAACTCTTAAAACCTAAGACTAACCAAACTTGAGTATTGTTCCCAAGGTCATTAGAAACATCGAGAGTGGTGCTTCTAGACTAACACATGATATTATTATAACTCCGAGAGAGGAGTGTATGAGAATGTGAGTAGTTCGAGAGTAGTCGGACCAATGTAAATGAAATACCCCAAACTTAGATATGGTGTCTAAATGAAAAACTAAGATATAAGGAGGCTAAATAATGCCTTAGGAACATTAAGAAACATTTCTAATCAAAGAAAATATAAGGAAACACCAAAAGAGCAGTTTAAGCAAAAACGTGCTCTAAGCTTGGAGAGACTTGGGAGAGTACCCAAATAATGTTCTAAGACCTTAGTAATATCCTAATGGTCATTTTAAATCAATTACCAAAGAAAACCAAGCTTGAAAACAAGTTAAAACACAAAATGTGCTTTAAGGAGTCTTAAAGCACGTTTTTGAAAAATTGTCTTGTAAATGAGTTTTGAATGGCTAAATGTCCAATTGTCTTTAAAATGGTATTGATAGTATCAATTGGCTCCACACTTGCTTTTTACTCTTTCAAGGGGAAATCAAAAATTTCACAACAATGTGCCTTGTTTTGGTGAATAGTGAATTAATTAAGCTAGTTTATAACATAAGTCTATATAAGTGAGACATTTGGTCAACAAAGACTTAAGTACCCTCATTATTAAAAAGGGGGCCAGTTTCTTAGGAGGTGAGTCACCACCTTCATGAGTCATTAAGTAAATAAGAAAGCAAATGAGAGTTATAAAGTAAAATCACTATTCACCTTTTACATAAATATCACACTTATTAGTTCTCTCTCCTCACTTCTTCATTCTCTTTTGTTTTCCCACGGTTTGAGCTGCTCTCTCCCTTCTCCATTCACGTAGAACTCAACCTCCATGAAAGCTCCATCCTTCCTTGGTCAAATCTTACTCATTTTAGCTCAAAATCCAAAACAAAATACATACTCTTCTTAGTTAGCTCAAGCTCCTTCTTTCTATCTTTTCAAAACTTCAAGAGCTTCATTTTGGTGCCAAGTCAAACCACCATTAGAGGAGGAAATTCAAGTTTGGAGACTCCATTGGCATCTCCATTCTCTTAAGGTAAAGAAAGTGTAAGAAAATCTAGGTTTCCACCATTTCTTCACATGTCCGAAAATATATACTCATGGAACTCCATGTTTATGCCTTGTTCTAGCTTGTTTCTACTCTTCAAAGGAGAGAGGAGGTCCTTCTTGATTCATATCCAAGTTTGTCTTGAGAAACCAAGGTAAAACAATCACATTAATACCTTAAAGCATATTTTTAACCTAGGGTTTGTTCCTTAGGGTTAATGTGTTATCTAGTACTCATTGGAGTCATTGGATATTGGTTAGAACATTGGCAAGGAGATACACATTGGTGACCGAGATTGAACAAAGAAAAACCTAAGGAAGAAAGCTTTTTAAGCTTGTAAAAGAACAAGGTAAATTACTTACCTTAAGGTGTTTTGTTGTTTAAGGGAATGGGATTTAGGTATATGATGAGTTTAGTGTAGAGTTTATATTGGGAAGGTGTTATAAAACCTAGAAGAAACAATGACTATACTTGTGAACTTGTGACTAAAGAGCAAATGAGAAGAAGAGATAGTTAAAACAATGTGGAAATGAATTACAAGAAGCATTTTATTTCAATGGGAGCCTTGTTGAGTGTATTCGCAGGTTGAAGGCAAATATATGTGGAAATTCAGTGGTTAAGATTATTGTCATTTAAGGGCCTAAGTGCCAAGCATTTTGAGTTTAAGCAATATATGATGATGTGGTGAAGTTTTAGTGTAGATTGTGTGTTAAGGTGTTGTGATGAGAATTTGTGTGGTATTGGTTGTTTGATGGAGAAAAACCATGTGTTAGGAGGTACTATATACTAGAGGACCCATGGCAAAATTTAAAGGAGAGCTTAAGTGTTTAAGATATTCTAAGGGAATTTAATGACTAGGGAAGTACTAGGAAGTTCTATAGGTTGTCTTGATGAAAAAGGGTGAAGTTAAGGTGTTCTAATGACTTATAATGACTTAGGTATCACCATGGAGGATTTAGGAATCAAGAGAATGTATTTGAGTATTTAGGACTTAGACGAATGTTGATAAACAACTAGGAGTGAAACAATGTGTTGATGGATGGAAGTTTAAGTTGTGAAGGAACATTAAGTAAATGCATGAGAGAGTTTTTGATAGTGAAGATGCTTGGGAGATGATGTTATAGTGGTGAGGAAAACATTTGGCATAGTGGTTACATTAGGTATGAACCACCACCTAGAAACCTAGAGGAAAGCATTACAAGTGTTAGCATAATTACAAGGGAAAATGTATAATGATTAAGGTGAAACTTGGTGAATGATTTAATGTGTTTGGAGGATGCTGTAAGGTGGGTTTAAGGGTCTAAATGATGTTAGAACATATTGGATGGCTTGAGGAAAGGTTTAGTGAAGATTTGGGAAAGTTTGGGCATGATTTAGTGGCGTCCGACCCAGGGGTCCGACCCAAGTTTGGGTCGGACGGCCTCTGTTTAACGCCAGGAAAAGGTCCTGGAATGGTCCGACCCAGAGGTCTTGGGTCAGACATGGGTCGGACGGGTAATTTTTAAAGGGCAAATAAGTTTCTGGAATGGTCCGACCCAGAAGGTTGGGTCGGACGTGGGTCGGACATGAGAGGTTTTAGAAGACGGAAAGTTTCTGGAATGGTCCGACCCAGTTGGTTGGGTCGGACATGGGTCGGACATGTAGGGTTTTCCAAACCCGAAAGTTACTGGAATGGTCCGACCTAGAGGGTGGGTCGGACGGTGGGTCTGACGGCCCTTAACACTTAAAAAAAAAAGAAATTTTGAATTCTAAGAATGGTAATAGGTAATAAGGTATACCTTTGGTAGGGTGGTAATGATTGGGACCCTAAGAACTTAAGTAACTAAGTTAAGATTAAGTATAAGTTTTTAAGGTTTAAAGTTAAGTTGTAAGCTAAGAGGCAAGGACTTGAGAGGTTATTAAATGGGAATCTTTAGAGACTAAGTGAGTTAAGTAAGGTGCAAATAACTAATGACCTAAAAATGAATGAATGATTTAGGTTTGTGAATTGGGACCCCGAAGAAGGATAATCAAACAACGATCGACGGTGAACGGTACAATCCTTCTTGTGACCTGCTTGCTAACGAGGTGTCCCTCGGCTTGTGTGCTATCTGTTTATTTGCTATGACTAAAACAAGATAAAGCATGCAACCGGTTATATTTATTCTCGTTGTGTTTGTGTTATCCTTGCACTAACCCGCGAGACTTAAGATGGTTACTAACCAAGTTTAGTACTTACTGAGTTAAGAATAAGAGTTAAGTTTGATGGTTGTTGGTTAATGCCCGTTAAGGCTTGTCTAGCACATGGTGTTTAAGATGTTTACTAACTGGAACTTGAGTGAGGAAACCCGGGACCGATCTCCGGTCATGCATGCTAAGGAAAAGGG
Organism: Limonium bicolor; assembly: GCA_023374045.1. Lineage (NCBI taxonomy): Eukaryota > Viridiplantae > Streptophyta > Magnoliopsida > Caryophyllales > Plumbaginaceae > Limonium > Limonium bicolor. Next base: position 339,184,618 of record CM041777.1, read on the forward strand.
GGACGGTATCTGAATCAGATCCGCCCTCCGCTTAAGGACTTGTCTTCGGACTTGTAGCCTAGGGCCGGTTGCCGGCTCAGCTACGCTGGACTCCCGTCCAGAGTAGGTGGCATTAAGATGGTGCGGTGGGATCACCTAAATCCCAGGTTCGAATTAAGCTACAACCAATCCCTTCCAGGAAAGGTTTGTATACTGAGATTAAGATTAAGATTAAGGTAAGGTAAGGAAATGAGATTAAGGAAATGAGGACTAAGGAGGGGGTTACTAACCCACTTGATAAGGGAACGCTTGAGTCGTTCATTGTTTGTGAACTATAAATGTTCATCTGTGGTTATTGTTATTGCACCTCATATTATGCTTGTGTATGTAATCAATTTCCATGCTATCGACAATTAGTCGTCGTAGCCCCGTTAGCTTGGGGGCTATGAGAGGGTGTACCAGCATTCGTGCTGACCCCCTCGGGGGCTATTTTTACACTTGCAGGTAAGAGACCCATGAGGACGCACTACGAGAGTAGGAGCGGTTAGACTTAGGGTGGGATGTTTATTTTGAGTTCGGGTTGCGCCTGTGCACCCGACTGTTTATATTAAACTGATGTACGTTTGAGATTATGTTTAAGATACTAGTACTCGGTTGGTTGTCGTATTGTGAATGTTGATGTTTTGAGTCGGATAAGCATTTTGGATAAGTATTGTAAACGTTAAGCCGGTATATTCTAACGATCAGACCGTGGCAAGGTCCAGGTGTTATTTATTTCCGCTGCGAAGTATTCGATTAAGTGCTCAGTTTGCGATAACCACGATAGGCTTTGGATGGGGTGTTACAAAAAGTGGTATCAGAGCATAGTTACGCTCTGATCAAGAAATACCGGACATGAGTAACCACCGAGTTAGGATATAAGTTAAGGAATAAGTGTTGGGTTAAGGGTGTGAGAAGTTAGAGTGAGTAGAGTCAGATGACCACTAATAAGTGTGGATTGTCTTTACCGTCTACGGACGTTATAAATTTACTAACCAAAACAGTGGTGAATACGAATCTAATGTGAGTTATGCTTGTTCAGATGGCAGGACGCCCTAGAGGAGGCCGAGGTCGCGGCCGGGGTGAGGATACTTCAGAAATACCTGGGGGGCAGACGATTGCAGAGATCGTAGCTGCCGCATTAGGGCATATGGGCTATCAGCCTGGTGTGGGTGCACCACCTCCACCGCCACAACCTAGGGAACCAAACTGGGTGAAGAGTCTAGCAGATCTTCGACCCGCGCATTTTAAGGGGGAGACCGATCCTGCCAAGCTTGAGGCGTACATCTCCGAGCTGGAGACCGCCTTCAAGACCCTTGATGTCCCTGCTGGGATCAAGGTGCGCTTAGCTGCCTTCTATCTGAAGGGGGCGGCAGGCGATTGGTGGAAGCTGGTGAGGGCCGAGCATGTGGCCAATCCAGAGTTCGGCTGGGAGCAGTACACCGCCTTGCTACGAGCAAAGTACTACCCCGCCCATGTCCAGACGAAGAAGCGCTTGCAGTTGGATGCGCTTAAGCAGTCGGACAAGATGACAGTGGACGAGTATTACTCAGAGTTCACTGCCTTGCTCCGTCTTCTGCCAGGTCTTGGATATTCTGACCAGATCTTGGTGGACCGCTTCTATGGCGGGCTTAGCCATCGACTCCGCTACGGCATGGGGCCGACGAGTTACACTACCTTGCAGGTAATAAGAATGATTGAGATTTGAGTAAGTAATGAGTAAGATTTAGATTGTGAGAAATAAGTATGACTAATACTATGGAAAAGCAGGAGTGCTATCACGCCGCTGCTAAGGTTGAGATTACCGTCCAGCTGAGGGACGAGGAGAATGCTAAGAGGAAGAGTGCTGGTAAAAGCTCAGAAAGTCAAGGGCAAGGAGGGTACAAGAAACAAAAGTACCAGCCTCAGGCCCAGAAAAATCAAAACCCAAAGGGGAGGGAGGAAAAGGAGAAGGCTTCGGAAGAGCCATTGAAGCTGACATATGCTATTGCAGCTACACCACTGCGCTCTAAGGCGCCAAAGGGTAAGGAAATTGATATTGAATGAGTTAAGAAATAAATTAGTAACCGTTTGAGATATGAGAATTGACAATATGAAACATCAGGATCTGAGACTGAGAAGGGAGCCGGTGGTGGCTACCAGCGACGCTTCATCTGTAGATGGTGTCACAAGGACCACCCGGGGCTCGACTGTAAGGGAAACAAGGTGGAGTGCAACTTTTGTGGAGTCTACGGGCATCGAGCATATGAATGTTACCGGAACCCTGCTAGTAGAGCCTATAGGCCCGATACCAGGGGCAAGGGCAAGACCGATCAGGGAGCTGGATCTGACGGTCAGGGGAAAGTGCAGCAGCCGGCGGACAAGAACCCACGGGTGACCCAGAAGTCGGGGCTCATTAACATGGGGACGGGACGATGAGCTGAGCCCTCATCGAGGCCAGGTACCACTATAACCATTTAGTAATAAAACTACCTGCTTACCCATTATCATGCATGTTTGGTGAATAAATGAGTTAAGTAAGAATAAGATGAGATTAGAACTTAAGTAAGATATAATCTACTACCACTTTAGGAAGATTCAACATCTGCTACCCTATACCATCTACATCTAACCCGGAGCACACCGACATCAAAACCATCGACTTTCCAACCGAACAATGTCAGGTTATCCGCCCAGGTATGATTTTATTAAGGGGATACCTGACACCCGAAGCACAAATAGCCATCATCAGGAGATGCAATCAACTAGGAATGGGACCGGGAGGTTTTTACACACCGGAGTACCCAGGGGGAGCAAGGATGAAATTAAAGATGATGAGCATGGGCAAGGATTGGAATCCGTATGCCAAGAAATACCAAACCATGAGGGAGCAAGATGGAGTCTCACCACCGGGGATACCCGAAGAGTTCCATCCAGTTATTACACAAGTCGTGGAAATCGCTCAGCAGTTGGAAGCTGAACCGATTCCAGACATCCAGGCAGACATTTGCATTGTAAACTTCTACGAAAAAGATGGGAGACTGGGACTACACCAGGATAAGGACGAGACAACGGAGTCTCTCAAAAGAGGGATACCCGTAGTGTCTTGGTCCATTGGGGATGATGCGGAATTTTTATACGGCGAGCAGAAGCGTGTGGACCGTGCAGATAAGATAGTACTTAAGTCAGGTGATGTATTAATTTTGGGAGGAGAATCAAGGATGTTATACCATGGGATTAAGAGAATCAATCTGAATACAGCACCATCAGCAGTAGTCAATGCGACGCATATGAGACCAGGAAGATTAAACCTAACCTTTAGACAATATTAGCCATGTAATGTTAGAATGAGATGAGAAATGAGATGTAAGATTGAAGACATGTTGTAAACAGGATGGTCATGAATAAAAATAACAGTGTTGTTCATATAAATTGATTACGACTCTTGTTATACCATCAAACTCATGGAGCTTGTGAACACAATTAGGTTATGGACTCGGTACGGAAGGTGCACTAAGCATACTTACAGAGGCACAGGCCGACGCCAGCGGTGCTATCCTCACCGGCACCTTTCCGATCAATGGGATTGAGGCATCAGTTCTCTTCGACTCAGGGGCCTCGCATACCTTTGTCTCTGCATCATTTGCGAGCAGGTTGGGGCTAGACGCTGATGAGCTACCCGACTTCACGGTTATGCTCCCGTCTAAGGAGAAGGTTCGTTGAACTCGTTACTACCGAGGAGCCATTATCAGAATTAAGGGAGAGACTTTCCAGTCAGTTTCATTGAGTTCAGTAAGCTAGGATTTGATGTTATCTTCGGGAGGATGAATGGTTGGAGCGGCACAAGGGACGTATCCTCTGCGCCGAGCATAGATTGCTGCTCAGGAGTCCGTCTGGGGTGACGATATCATACCGCCAGAGGCCCAGAGAGCCTTCGACTAAGATCATCACCGCCATGGCAATGCATAGAGAATTAAGGAGAAAGGAAGAGGTATACCTCTGCTATGTACAGGACATAGAGAGAGACCCTGAGTTCGACCCCGACTTACCGGTAGTGTCGGAGTTCCACGATCTATTTCCACGGGAACTGCCCGGCATGCCACCCACTCGGGAGGTAGAGTTCACCTAGAGCTGTATGGTACCTGACGATAGAAACGGCACATACCGTATGGCTCCGGCAGAAAGAAAGAAATGACTGAATTAAAAGAACAATGAAAGATTTGTTGGATAAGGGGCATTAGACCAAGTGTGTCACTGGGGAGCGCAGTCCCTCTTCGTGACGAAGAAGGATGGTAGCCTCGCTCTGCATCGACTACAGAGAGCTGAATGCAGGTAACAGTGAAGGAATAAGTACCCACTACCCCATTGACGATCTGTTCGATCAGTTGAAGGGAGCATCTGTGTTTTCCAAGATTGATCTCAGATCGGGTATCATCAGATAGCCATTAGGAGGGAGACATGAGAAGACGGCATTCCGGACACGATACGGCCACTATGAGTTTACAGTGATCCGTTCGTTTGTCGAACGCACCGGCGAAGTTTATGGATCTGATGAACCGCTTGTTCCGGGAGCAGCTGGACAAGTCGGTTGTGGTTTTTATTGATGACATTCTAATATTCAAAGTCTAAAGTTGAACATGAGGAACATCGAGGAGGGTATTGGAAATATTGAGGGAGAACCAGCTATATGGAAGTTCTCCAAGTGTGAGTTTTGGCTTGACCAGGTTTCCTTCCTAGGTCATGTCATCTCAGATGCTGGGATCGCAGTAGATCCAGCAAAGATTGATGTCGTACGTACCTGGCCAAGCCGAAGACTGTTACCGACATCCGGAGCTTTCTCGGTCTGGCAGTTACTACAGAAGGTTAGTTAGAGATTTCAGCAAGGTCGCTAAGCCGATGACCAGTCTGATGAAGAAAGACACCATTTCTGTGGACAGTTGACTGTGAGATCATTTCAGAGCCTTGAAGGACTCACTGACCACTGCACCGTACTGACCATTCCAGACGGTACAGAGGTTGAGGTTTATTGTGAATGCATCCGGCAGAGGGCTGGGTTGCGTGCTCATGCAACATGGCAAGGTGGTGGCATGCCTCACGCCATTTGAAGAAACATGAGGAAACTACCCCACACATGATTTAGAGCTGGGAGTGTAGTCTCGCTTTGAAGATATGGCGCCACTACTTATATGGGGTTAGTGTCACGATCTACACCGATCACAAGAGTTTGAAATACATATTCACTCAGAAGGAGTTAAATCTTCGACAGAGGAGATGGTTAGAGTTTCTGAAAGACTATGACATTGACCTCCAATACAAAGAGGGGAAGGCCAATGTTGTAGCAGATGCCCTGAGCCGTCGAGCACACTCACTCCATTCGCTAGTTTCTTTCTCCAGCTTGGTTGATGAGGTGCGAGAGGCTCAGAGGACAGATGAGTATGAGAGAGGTCAGACAGAAGCTGACAGATGGTACCTTTGAGAGTCAGAAATACGACTTCAGACTTCATGATGATGATCTGATCAGACTTAAGGGCCGATTATGCATACCACGAGGCAACACGGATCTGAAAGACCGTATACTTAGAGAATCACACTGTTCTTCAGTTTCCATCCATCCGGGAGCCTCTAAAATGTATAAAGACATGAAGAGATACTTCTGGTGGTCGGGGATGAAGACAGATGTTACCGAGTTCGTCTTGAGGTGTCTCACATGCCAGAAGGTGAAATTCGAGCACCGACGACCGGGCGGAATGGTACAGTCGATGCCAGTTCCGGAGTGGAAGTTCCATGATATCTCCATGGACTTCGTAGTTGGGCTTCCACCTGCTAGGGGAGGTCTCAACATGATATGGGTGGTGGTGGATCGCCTTACCAAAGTAGCCCGATTCATACCGATGAAGGATACTTGGAAGGTGACCAAATTAGCTGAGTTATTTGAGAAAGAAATCATGAGACATCACGGCATACCAAAGACCATAGTGTCAGATAGAGATACCAGATTCCTTTCGAGGTACTGGAGAGCTACCAGAGAAGCGTTGGGTACAGAACTCAAGCTGAGTACCGCGTTCCATCCTCAGACAGATGGTCAGACTGAGCGTACTATTCAGACACTCGAGGACATGCTGAGAGCATGTGCCTTAGACTTCCAGGGCAGTTGGATTGACAGATTGCATCTGATCGAGTTTTCATACAACAACAGCTATCACGCTTCGATCAAGATGGCACCTTTTCAAGCGTTGTACGGTAGACCATGTCGTACACCGCTCTGCTGGGATGAGTCGAGTGAGACGGTCATTATAGGACCAGAGTACTTAGAACAAGTTAAGGCTGAAGTTCAGCAAATCAGGAGAACATGAAAGCTGCTCAAGATAGGCAGAAGTCGTATGCTGATGTTCGACGACGGGACCTGGAGTTCGCAGTGGGCGACCAGGTATTTCTGCGAGTATCACCGATGAAGGGTGTATTCAGGTTTGGGCAGAAGGGCAAATTAAGCCCGAAATTTGTTGGTCCTTATGAGATTACGGAGCGGGTGGGCCCGGTTGCTTACAGGTTGAATTTACCTGCTGAGCTGGGTAAAGTGCATGATGTTTTTCATGTTTCACAGCTAAAGAAATACATGCACCACCCCTCCCATGTGTTAGAACCTGAGAGGTTGACTTTAGAACCAAATATGAGATCCGTGGAGACTCCTCAGAGAATCTTGGACAGAAGACTAGGGACACTCGCCACAAGTCAGTGCGACTGGTGAAGGTTCTCTGGTCTAACCAGGATGTCGAAGAGGCCACGTGGGAATTAGAGGATAAGATGAGGGCGAAGTACCCTTCTTTATTTACTGACTAGATCGTCTGTATAGGGTACGGGGCGTACCCCTTTTAAGGGGGGTAGAGCTTCCTCGCTTTTGAGTTAGGAAACGATCATGTTTGTCGTTGTTTGGTGTTTAAGATGTGAATTTGTGTAAGTTGCTACACTTCGGTGTAAGTTTGAGTTATATAATACTTATGTATTGTATTTGAGATTGACCTTTGAGTCTTGAGATGTATGAATGTGAATATAAGATGTGGTATTAAGATTAAGAGAACTGTGTACCGTGAATGGTTAAGCACATGTGTGAACTTTGAGGACAAAGTTCTTTTAAGGGGGGTAGATTGAAATACCCCAAACTTAGATATGGTGTTTAAATGATAAACTAAGATATAAGGAGGCTAAATAATGCCTTAGAAACATTAAGAAACATTTCTAATCAAAGAAAATATAAGGAAACACCAAAAGAGCAGTTTTAACAAAAACGTGCTCTAAGCTTGGAGAGACTTGGGAGAGTACCCAAATATTGTTCTAAGACCTTAGTAATATCCTAATGGTCATTTTAAATCAATTACCAAAGAAAACCAAGCTTGAAAACAAGTTAAAACACAAAATGTGCTTTAAGGAGTCTTAAAGCACGTTTTTGAAAAATTGTCTTGTAAATGAGTTTTGAATGGCTAAATGTCCATCATTACTCTTTAATTAACATGTGTACTATATAGTCACATTTGGAAGTCTATATCAATGGGAAATCAAAAATTTCACAACAATGTGCCTTGTTTTGGTGAATAGTGAATTAATTAAGCTAGTTTATAACATAAGTCTATATAAGTGAGACATTTGGTCAACAAAGACTTAAGTACCCTCATTATTAAAAGGGGGCCGGTTTCTTAGGAGGTGAGTCACCACCTTCATGAGTCATTAAGCAAATAAGAAAGCAAATGAGAGTTATAAAGTAAAATCACTATTCACCTTTTACATAAATATCACACTTTATTAGTTCTCTCTCCTCACTTCTTCATTCTCCTTTGTTTTCCCACGGTTTGAGCTGCTCTCTCCCTTCTCCATTCACGTAAAACTCAACCTCCATGAAAGCTCCATCCTTCCTTGGTCACATCTTACTCATTTTAGCTCCAAATCCAAAACAAAATACATACTCTTCTTAGTTAGCTCAAGCTCCTTCTTTCTATCTTTTCAAAACTTCAAGAGCTTCATTTTGGTGCCAAGTCAAACCACCATTAGAGGAGGAAATTCAAGTTTGGAGACTCCATTGGCATCTCCATTCTCTTAAGGTAAAGAAAGTGTAAGAAAATCTAGGTTTCCACCATTTTCTTCACATGTCCGAAAATATACTCATGGAACTCCATGTTTATGCCTTGTTCTAGCTTGTTTCTACTCTTCAAAGGAGAGAGGAGGTCCTTCTTGCTTCATATCCAAGTTTGTCTTGAGAAACCAAGGTAAAACAATCACATTAATACCTTAAAGCATATTTTTAACCTAGGGTTTGTTCCTTAGGGTTAATGTGTTATCTAGTACTCATTGGAGTCATTGGATATTGGTTAGAACATTGGCAAGGAGATACACATTGGTGACCGAGATTGAACAAAGAAAAACCTAAGGAAGAAAGCTTTTTAAGCTTGTAAAAGAACAAGGTAAATTACTTACCTTAAGATGTCTTGTTGTTTAAGGGAATGGGATTTAGGTATATGATGAGTTTAGTGTAGAGTTTATATTGGGAAGGTGTTATAAAACCTAGAAGAAACAATGACTATACTTGTGAACTTGTGACTAAAGAGCAAATGAGAAGAAGAGATAGTTAAAACAATGTGGAAATGAATTACAAGAAGCATTTTATTTCAATGGGAGCCTTGTTGAGTGTATTCGCAGGTTGAAGGCAATATATGTGGAAATTCAGTGGTTAAGATTATTGTCATTTAAGGGCCTAAGTGCCAAGCATTTTGAGTTTAAGCAATATATGATGATGTGGTGAAGTTTTATTGTAGATTGTGTGTTAAGGTGTTGTGATGAGAATTTGTGTGGTATTGGTTGTTTGATGGAGAAAAACCATGTGTTAGGAGGTACTATATACTAGAGGACCCATGGCATAATTTAAAGGAGAGCTTAAGTGTTTAAGATATTCTAAGGGAATTTAATGACTAGGGAAGTACTAGGAAGTTCTATAGGTTGTGAAATGCCCCAAACCATAGTATGTTGTTTAAACATTAAAACATGATTTATTAAGACAAGAAAATGCCTTAGAAACATTAGTAAACAATTTAAACCTTAAAGAACACAATTAAATACCTTAAGGTCAATAAGGGCTAAAATGTGCTCTAAGCTTGGAATAAGCTTGGGTAAGACCTAATGAACTTACCAAGACCTTAATTATATATTAATGAACATATTAAATCAATTACCAAAGAAAACCAAGCTTGAAAACAAGTTAAAACACAAAATGTGCTTTAAGAAGTCTTAAAGCACATTTTTGAAAAATTGTCTTGTAAATGAGTTTTGAGTGGCTAAATGTCCATCATTACTCTTAAATATATATGTGTACTATATAGTATCACATTTGGTGGCTATTATTGGGAAATCAAAATTTCACTTCTAAGTGCCTTGTTTAGGTGAATAGTGATTTTTATAAGCTAGTTTGTAACATATGTTGTGTTAAGTAATTAAATTGACAAACAAAGACTAAAACACCCTCATTATAATATAGGGGGCCGGTTTCTAAGTGTGGTGACTCACCACTCTCTAGTTAATATAAGTAAGTAAAGAAAACTAATTAAAACTACTTTTTACTTTATTACTACAAATATCTTCTTAAAGCAAATTCTATCTTCATTCTCATTTCCCTTCTTCATTTCACACGGTTCCAACTTCTTCTTCCCCCTTCTTGCTGTTCTCTCACGGTAATATCACCACCACCATGAAAACTCCATCTTTGACCTCTTGCTAAATCAAGATCACTTGTCCAAATCAAATTCTAAGACCACCAATCTCTTCCTCTCATCAAGCTCTTCTTTTCTATCTTCTCAAAACTTCAAGAGCCCCATTTCGGTGCCATGGAGTTCCACCATTGAAGGAGCTTGAGCTTGTCTTTTTACATATTGTTGATCTCCTTTGCTTCTAGGTAAGGAATCTCAAAGAAAAATCATGTTTCCTCCATGTCTTGTTGTTGACCGAAAATACACATTGATGAAGCTCTTTGTGTGACTTTGTTCTAACTTCATTCCAACCTTTCATGGACTAGGTGGAGTCCTCTTTTCATAGATATTCAAACTCTTTTCAAAGACCAAGGTAAAACAACTACATTAATGTTTTTGAAACAATGTAAAATTAGGGTTTACAATAAGATGAAGCTTAAAGCTTGAATACTCATTATGATGTTTGTATATTGTTTAGAACTTGACAAGGAAACAAATACCTTACCGGTTTTATAAGGAAACAAGAAAGAAGTTGTTTGGAAAAGAGGTAAATCTACTAACCTAATGTTATTTAATGCCTTAGGAGAAATGAGCTTATAAATGCTTATTAAAACTACCTAAAGAGCAAATGGTGAATGACCTAGTAAATGTCCTCAAGGAGACTAGTAAAAGAACATATGTCTTGTTGTATGTAATTGCAGGTCAAAGGCATATATATTGTGGAAATTCAGTGTTTATGATTTAAGCACCTTAAGGGCCTAAGAGCCATGCATTTTAAGGGCCTAAGTGCCATGCAATTTAAGTTATGCTTTATATTGTAATGTGGTGTGATTTGAGTAAAGTTTTGTGGGTGAGAGTGTTCTTGGTGATTTAGGTGTTCATGTGTGATTAGTGGTGAAAACAATGTGCTTTGGTGTAACAAAATGCTAGGAGAACCTAAGTCGAAATTTAGGAAATGCATAAGTAGTTCAAGATGTCTTAAAGGAATTTTGATGAATTAGGAAGTGTTCTAGTGTGTAATAAGGACTTAGGCATGATCTTGAGGTTTTAGTTATACCAAAGTCATTTTGGACTTAGATTGAGACTTAGGCAAACTTTGGTAAAATAAGGAGAAAGTGTAAGCTTAGAAAAAGAGATTTCAATGATGACATAAAGAGTTTTAGTTTGTAAGAAATGATGTTTAAGTAATAATGTTGTGTAGAAGATATGTCTTGGTATAATGGTTAGAATAGGCATGAAACATCACTTAGGAACCTAGGGAGTAGATACTATAAGTGTTGGAGGCTTTGGAGAAGTTTGGCTAAGTGTTTAAGGTTGTAGAAGATGAGTATAATGGCACGTCCGAACTTCCGTCCGAATTTGGAAGCTCGGACATGCCCTGTTACGCTTAAAGTTTTCTGGGTTTTAGGTAGTGTCCGAACTACCGTCCGAATTTGGAAGTTCGGACGCACCCATTTCTTTCTCTGGATTTAGCTTCGACCTGTGTCCGAACTTAGGGAAGCTCGGACACAAGTTCGGACGCACCTGCTCCTTCTGTTGGTTATTCTCGACCCATGTCCGAACTTCCGAAGTCCGGACACAAGTTCGGACATGTGTCTGATTTCAGTTTAGAGTCCCGACTTGCGTCCGAACTTGGAAGCTCGGACACAAGTTCGGACAGGCCACTGTATGGACCAAAAAAATTATTGTTTTAAGATGGGAATTGTTATCTAAAAGTGGTAGTTGGTTATTAATGATATTATAAGGTTATGTAAGACATGTTAGGTGGGTTTTAAAGGAAATTAAAAGGATGAAAAGTTATAACAAGTGTAAAATAAAATAAACTAGTAATGTGGAGTAGATAATGTTAATAATGGACTAGTGCGTTAATTAACCGACGTTACTAATGTGTTTAGGATTCTCTCAAGGTGGAAACCAGTCGAGGCAAGGACCGAGGTATGGTTTTCTTGCAGTCTGTTGCCTACCGGTTTACACCGGCTTGGGTGTTGGTTGCTTTTCTGAGTGTTTACGACCTTATAAGATTAAGGCATGAAAAGAGTTTACGGTTGTTATATATTATGATGTTGTATCATTATGACTCCTTTCCCTTGGTGTGTCTATCAAGACCTAAACACTTGTTGTGTGTGACTTAACAAGTTTATTTGAATGATCACTAACAAGTGCTAACTGGGGAAGTGAGGAGTCCGGTCATGTTCCGGCCACGCGTGTGATGGATGGGGGTCGATGTCTATCCGGTTCGACTCTCTTGGTGTATGTATAGGTTGTATTCCAATTTGGTTTCAACCTTCCCTTAGCTTATCCAAAGCTAGTTACTGACTCACGTCGGGCCACAGGGGCATACGAATGTTGTTTTCGGTGTGCTTCGGATTACTATATCCGACACACCTTGGGTATAAGTTAACCGTTCGATATAACTGGACGGAAACGAGGTTGGTAACGAGCTTAACATGAGATTGGCAATAATCTCTAGGCTCACTGTGTATACTAACTATGGTGGAAGGTTCCTTGTGAGAACCGATTTTATGGCGTTCTGTATTGTTGTTGTGCTATGCAATTTCCCTTGCTATGCTATGGTATATATATATATATGTTGATGTTTTAAAATGGATGCCATGTTATCATGACAATTGGTTGCGCGTATCCCGGTAGCCGATGGGCGCGCGTTAACCATACCAGCAAAGATTGCTGACCCCTCGGGGGCTCCATATTTTATTGCAGGATGAGGATCGAAGAAGCGGAGTGGCTCTAGATCCTAGGTCGATGATGTACTTTTGGTTGTTTTGGATGTTGAGCCCGGGATGCGCCTGTGCTCCCGTGGCGTTATATTTTTGTACTGTTCGATAACAGTGGTGAATGTTTACGGTTGGTAGTTGTGATGTAAATTAAATACTCGGTATGGTTGGTTATGTTTATATATGGATGTTAGGTTCTATGCTCGGGAGTCTGATCATCAGACTGATACACTTGTATTTATTCTGCCTAGTTAACCACGTGGGTGGTTAACGGCGTTGTAACACCAAAGCGTTTAGTTATTGTTGTTTGGTTATTTCCGCTGCGATTTCGGTAGTTGGTAGGGGCGTTGTAGGGGTGTTACAGGTTGTCTTGATGAAAAAGGGTGAAGTTAAGGTGTTCTAATGACTTATAATGACTTAGGTATCACCATGGAGGATTTAGGAATCAAGAGAATGTATTTGAGTATTTAGGACTTAGACGAATGTTGATAAACAACTAGGAGTGAAACAATGTGTTGATGGATGGAAGTTTAAGTTGTGAAGGAACATTAAGTAAATGCATGAGAGAGTTTTTGATAGTGAAGATGCTTGGGAGATGATGTTATAGTGGTGAGGAAAACATTTGGCATAGTGGTTACATTAGGTATGAACCACCACCTAGAAACCTAGAGGAAAGCATTACAAGTGTTAGCATAATTACAAGGGAAAATGTATAATGATTAAGGTGAAACTTGGTGAATGATTTAATGTGTATGGAGGATGCTCTAAGGTGGGTTTAAGGGTCTAAATGATGTTAGAACATATACTTGCCATGGCAAGTGCTGCTATAACAAGAATGTACGGGGAAAATTTTTGCAACTACAAAGCACTTAGTAAAGTACCATGAAGTTGAGTGAGATCAATATAGTTGAGGAAGGGCTTAACAGTCTGACCTCTGTAATTGGAAGTACACCAGTCAGCAAGAAGCTAGACTTGGTTGAAGCAAGGAAATGTTGTGAAGCCACGAGAATTAATCCTTTAGACTTAAATTCATCTTCAAAACCTTTTTCCAAACCAAATTTTCTTTCAAACCCATTTATTTCCAACCTTCCTTGAAACCAGACCAAGAGACCTACACCGGCCTCAGCGCCACATGGTAGGTAAGTTATACCCAGTGACATTTAAATAACCGGATGGAAACCGGTAGACCCAAGGGTAGCAACCCGGGGGAATGGATGGAAACCATGAAAACAAATACAATAGTGGATAAACCTTCCCTTGATTAAGATCGGGAAGCACGGAATGCATATTATCACAGGATAATATAAGGGAGTTGACAACAGAATACTTCACCTAGGCGTGTGACGGACACTACGAGTGTACCAACTGAATTGTGGGACGACCGCACTCCGATAGGAGCTTGTGGGCCTGGCAGACCTTCTTATAGGTTAACCGGGTAAGTAGCAATGTATCAACAGGATACCCCACATATGTATACGAGTGGAGTCTGAAACACGGGAAGTAGTCGACTCCATACTACGGACCGAAGTAAAAGTCAGACAAAGTAAAAAAATTACCAAGAATGGTAGAAGTAAAGAAACCAGTAAGGTCAATAAGACTACAAGAATCAGTGAATTTATTTTAAGGAAACGTTTAAAGGTGAACAAGTGCGAAGTGCACTAGTTGGTAAATAAGGACATGGAATATGTCTTAAAAATCCTGAGGAATGAATGTGCAATGACCGGGATGAGACTCCCGAGATGATCACTAGAGATATCAATCTCCCTAAAGAGAATAAATAACCCAGTCAATAACGCAAGGAAAGCAGTTAATTAAATGTACCCATAAGTGAAAGCCAGATGTAATGGCATAACCTGGTAACACCCAGGAGTTGTCCTTAAAGGGGTGTTTGGATCAACACTGTTGAACGGAATAACATGACAGGAACGCGGGGGTTGAAACTACCACCCAGTTTAAACCTAAGGCGTCAGGAGGAAGTCTGACATCCTTGAAGGGACACCCCATGAAAGGCATAACGACCTTGTCATGGAGCCCAGTACAACCTGCAAACCGTGTAATATTGTTGGAAGAAGTAAATGAATGTGAACAGCCTATAAAGAGCGGAGCTCGAGGCAATAGGGCTTCTAAGCCACAAGTAAAATGTCATAAGTGAATTTTGTTGACTACGAAAGCTTTATGTTATATGAGTTAAAGCAGATAACGAACCACTGCTTTAAGAGTGGGGATACCTCTTAGTATTGTGAAACCGCCGGAGCGGTAGTGGTATGGATTATGTCTAGGAAGTATGTTAAAAGTTGACCATATTGTTACTACCCAGGAATGATGTGAGTAAGAATAATACGAAAATTAGTGTTTGTACCAGTTGTGGAGACTGAAGAGTAATAAGTCGAATGGCAACCACCAGAGGTGTGTGATGCTAAATGTGTAATGAGCAACGCTCAAGGAGCATAAAGACTCGAAGAATAGAGTATTCACCAATCAGCCAAATAGATGGCGAAACACAGTGCAATGGCGGAAGCTAATATAATAGCTGATGCAGTGTGAATTGATGTTATACAATGAGTAACCGCACGATGCGCAGTAAGCGACTGTTGCATGGGTATTGTTAAATAATAAAATGGTCAACAAGCACAGTTACGAGTTAGACACAGTGAACACGTAAGATAAGTGATGACATACAGACTGGGCAACAAGCCAGTACTTGATACTATGTGATAAGGAATATTGTGTAAGTCCCTTGCAATCGCATAAGAGATTTACTGTCAAGAGTTTACGCCTCTGCACTCTGTATGACTGAGTGTTTTGGTATTGCTCTTGTGCAATAATGATCGAGAGGGATAGTTAGAAATACGGGAAATGTCAATTGTGGTAGAAGTATAAAGAGAATGATAACAGGATAAAGACCGAAGCATATGAAATGCAAGGTCGTATCAATGAAAGGATACTTGATTCACAATAAGTGACTATAGTTACACAGTGTGTTAAATATTGGTATGGAATGTACCAAAGTTGTTGGAAATGAATGAAAGTATACTACACATTAGGTAGTAGCTCAAATTCAACCGATAGTGAGTCAGAAGAAATCAGGCAAATCATGGTGGAATACAATAAGTCATCATGAAGATGCATAGAAAGTTGAAACTCACCGAGTTCGCTCGTGGTAAGAAATACCACGCGTCGGTTGAGAAACCGTTATTACCTAGATAAGGGTGATAATAGAGAATATACAATACAGTAGAAATAATGTATGAACAACTAAGTTCTAAATTACCAGGAATCGCATAGCAGAAACTAGTGAGCCAGCGATCCAAGTGTTGGATGTGCGTTGTGAATATGAGTGAATGGCTAATTAGTAACGCCTAGAAGTTTCACAGGCCAGAATCGAAACTGGTTATGAATTAAATGAACTCTAAAGAGAACTCTTGGTTAGGGACTAAACCGCCAATATGGCTAAGATCCTCAAACCAGAATACATTGTATAATAAACCGTGTGGAGATTAAACACTTCACGACGGTGGAATGTTATAGCACAGTGAGTAAGTGATTGATTGCGTGGGCGTAATCCCTTTTAAGGGGGGTAGAGCGCAAAGCCACTTAGTGTCTACTACCGTGCAAGTGTACGTGAACTATGGTGTGCATAGCACAAAATAATTTGTTTTGATGAGTGGTGTGTGTGTTACATAAACATACGCATACATTCATGGTTTAATTGTGGTAATTACGCACAGAAGATGCGAATACCATTGTGATGAATGTGTACCATTGTGATGAATGTGTTCATTTTGGCAACAGTTGTGTGTGAGGGTACAAGTGTGGGAGTAAAGAAACTCCCGAGGGAACTAAAAACCCGACAGTATATGTTCATATGATACTAAATGTTAAACTGTGTGTTGTATTTTGATCAAATATATGTATATGTACAATATAGTGATATATGAAAGGGTATGAAACCGACATAGAACCTAGTGAGAATAGGATTCCCTAGGTAACTGGATTAAAGCGAATGGAGATGACTGATAGACAGAGTTCTATCCTTGGAGATGTATGTTTATGACTAGAAGGATTAAAGATAGAAAATGATACATGTTTGAATTAGTTGCTGTTTGAAAATGAAGTGGGAGGTGGAACTTGATTTGCATGCGATCAAGGGAAGCCGAACACAAATTGGGGTGGAAGGGTAGTTCAACATTGATGCTGATCACATCAGGGTTGGATGATTCTTGAAGCTCCCTACAAGTGGTCACAAATAACCACGCTGGAAAAAAAAAGCGAATAAAGAGCATAAGTTGGACTTGGAGTTGTATGTGTTTTCAAAAGGGTTTTGAACCGGTATTTATAAAACGTCGATAGGTACCTTACATAGCTAAGTTCTCTTACTTAATCTCATAAGAAATTTTAAATTTAAGTGATTGTTTTGATCTCCCAAAGGAACGGGGGCAATATGTGTCCATCGCGACCGGGTTCTGCGGGAGCACAGTGAATGTAAAAGAAATTTTTAGCTGCTATACGTGCTAAAACGTGTTGTGTGGAATGTGTAAGGAAAAAAAATTTTAATTGGACCTTGAGTCCTAACGTGGTTAAGTCCGAAGTGTTATGTTATCAGGACCGATGGGTCTAAATGTTGTTATGTTGCCCAGACAAGAGAGTCTAAGGG
The DNA here is from genome assembly GCA_023374045.1 of Limonium bicolor. Lineage (NCBI taxonomy): Eukaryota > Viridiplantae > Streptophyta > Magnoliopsida > Caryophyllales > Plumbaginaceae > Limonium > Limonium bicolor. The sequence continues at coordinate 339,201,726 of CM041777.1, forward strand.
TTGTTATGTATGTGCAAATGTTGTTAAGGTACCCGGACCAGCAAGTCCGAGGTTACTATGTAAGTATGTTTGGTCATGGAAGTGTTTTATTATACAAGTAATTCCCGTATTCTAACCCAATGATATGTGGAAAGTGTGAACTTCGGGGACGAAGTTCTTTTAAGGGGGTAGATTGAAATACCCCAAACCTTAATAAGTTGTTTAAACAGTAAATAATAAATTGTTAAGACTAAAAAGAGTCTCCGAAACATTGGTAAACAATTTAATAAATAGTAAATACAATTAATTGCCTAAAAGGCAATATGGACAAAGTATGCTCTAAGCTTGGGATAATTTTGATTAAGGCTTGATGAACTTACCAAGACCTTACTTATATATTAATGAGCCTACTAAATCAATTATCAAAGAAAACCGAGCTTGGAAACAAGTTAAAACACAAAATGTGCTTTAAGGAGCCTTAAAGCACATTTTTGAAAAATTGTCTTGTAAATGAGTTTTGAATGGCTAAATGTCCATCAATACTCTTTAATTAATATGTGTAATATTTTGTATCACATTTGGAAGTTTAAATCAATGGGAAATCAAAAATTTCACTTCTAAGTGCCTTGTTATTATGAATAGTGACTTTTATAAGCTGGTTTGTAACATATGTCATATTAAGTAATTAAATGAGTTAACAAGACCAAAATACCCCTAAGTATTATATGGGGGCCGGTTTTTGTAAGGTGAGTCACCACCACCTGCAATCAAATAAGTGAAGGAAGACATAAAGTAAATAAGTAATATAGCTAGTTACTATTTGCTTTTAGTAAACAACTAATATCTACTAAAGGCAATAACAATCACTCGTACAATCATTCCTCTCTTGTTCCCACTTACCTTCACCGATTTCTTCATCTTCTCCCTTGCTCTCCATCGGTTTTGCTACAGCAGGACACAACTCTCCATCTTCAAATCCATGTAACTTCTAGCTCACTTGTCCAAATCGAAAACTAAGACCACCGATCTCTTAGTCTCGTCAAGCTCTTTAACATAGTCCTTTCAAATCTTCAAGAGCTCCATTTTGGTGCCAAGAGGAATCTCCATGGAAGGAGCTTGAGTTCATCTTGTCATGTATTATTGTTCTCCTTTGCTTCAAGGTAAGGAAACTCAAAGAAAAATGGTGTTTCCTCCATGTTATGTGCTGTTCGAAAATTTGCCTTAAATGGAGTCCTTACGTTGCTTTGTTCTAGCTTCATTCCAACCTTTCAAGGACTGGGTGGAGTCCTCTCTTGACATGTTTCCAACTCTCTTCAAGTTCTAAGTTGACAAGCAAGCAAATATCCTTACAGATTTCTGAAACAAGAAAGAAGTTGTGAGGAAATGAGGTAATTATGCTAACCAAAAGTAGCTTGAAATTCCTTTGGAAAATGAACGTATTTTGTCTACTGAAACTACCTAAAGAGCCAATGGTCAATGACTTAGAAAAATGTTCCCAAAGAGACTAGTAAAAGACATATGTACTGCTGTGTGTATTTGCAGGTGAAAGGCAAATATATTGTGGGAAATTCAGTGTTTAAGATTTAAACATGTTAAGAGCCTAAGTGCTATGCAATTTAAATTGTGCACTATGTTGTTATGTGGTGTATATTTGGTGAAGTTTTTAGTATAAGAGTGTACTGGGAAGTTTATACTTATGATGGGTGTAAAGAACTTACGCAGCAGGACCTGAAAAAATGCAGTACGTCAATTCTGTAGCTTCGGTCCGGGACTTAGGATTTGGATAACATCCCGGACCATATATCAAAAAGGGGCCGAGAATTTTATCATAGTCTTGGTCCGGGACTTAAGCCTTGTATGAAGTCCCGGACCACCCCCTTGTATATCCCCGTGAGTTTTTGCTTGAATTGGTCCGGGACCTAGGACTTGTATGAAGTCCCGGACCACCCCATTGAAACAGCCCGAGAGTTTTGTTAAGTATAGGTCCGGGACCTTAGTTGGGGACCAAGTCCCGGACCATTTCTAAAGGTTAGTTTAAGGTTAGATAATGATGTCTAATGAAGGGGAATAGTTAGTGGTGATGTTATGAAGTTATGTAGGACATGTTAGGTGTGTTATAAAGACAACCAAGTGGCTGAAAAGTTGTAGTAAAATGTGAAAGTGAAACAAGTTAAAAATGTCAAGTTATTTAACTAGTTAACGAGGGTAAGTTTTGAGCATTAGACTTTAAACAAACATGTTACCCCGATGTTAATAAAAGTACATGTGATGTTGTCAGTTGTTCGAGAATTGCTCGAGGAACATAAATGGACATGATAAAGTGGACTCCGGTGACAGGTATGGTTTTCTTGCAACCTGTGTCCTACTGGATTACACCGGCTTGTATGCCAATGTGTTTTTCTGTATGTTTGCCACGTTGTAAGATAAAACATGTAATGAGTTTACAGTAATTCATATATGTGGCGTGTCTAGTTCCCGATACCATTTAACCTCGGAAGTGTTAAACCTTTACTAACTGAGTCTAGGATCACATGAGAGTTTGGTATTCGGATTAAACGACCCGAACCATGGGGCGTTCTAACCACGGCTATGTGTGAGTTAAATGTGTGGTATGTGTATGTGAGTGTAGGGATCTCCCTTGTATGTTTAACCCAAAAGTAATACTGTATGTTGTGTGGGTACGATAGACTCCGTAGTGGGGTTCTAACTAATAACTAAAAGTAAGTATGTACTAACAGTAGTGAGGAATCCGGTTAGGCCGGTCGCGCGTTGTTTGGGAGTGGGTATCCTTTTTAGCTTTACCCTTCTCTCTGTTATGGTTGTTTCCCTCACGGGTTATGATCTCCCATTAGCTTATCCCAAAGCCTAGCTATTCTGACTTACGATCGGTTTAGGGGGAACATGTGTTTATGTGGTGAGTTCGGGTCACTAAATCCGATCCATCTTTAGGTAAGTTACTCGTCCGACTATTAGGGCGGTAATGAGTTTGTTATAACGAGCTTAACATAGGGGTGATATCTTTCCCTAGGCTCACCAGTGTATTAACTATGTTTGGGCCGGTTCCTAAGAGATCCGTACCTGTTATGTATGTGTTATTTGTATGTTGCAAAGTTATTGTGATGTGTTGTTATATGTTGTTTAGAAGTGAAATATGAGGATCATGGATATGATTCCTAGTATGTAAAAGGGACGTTTGTGGAAACCCGATAGTGGGTAAATGTCGTCTGTTAAGGTAATAGCTCCATTAGAGGAGAAATGCTATAGGGTTGAAGAACTCAAAGAGTGATTGGTTAAGTATAAATGAGTTGTATTTGTTAAGCCCATTGGGGTGAAATGTATCGTGTTGTGAGTTTATGTTTCACATGCTTGATTTAATTGTAATCAACTGCATGCTAAGACGACAAATAGTTGTGCGTGGCCCGGTAGCATGTGGGCTGCGGGATTACCATACCAGCAAAGGTGCTGAGCCCGTGGGGGGCCACCCTTTCTTTCCTTTTCTATTTCAGGTACAAGGAGCTGGAGCCATTCGAGAGTAGGACGGGGTAGACATTGTACTTGGGTATTCATTTAAGTGTATGTACACAGTAGGTGTAGTAAGACCGAAATTGTTCTCGGCACTAGTTGTAAATACTCGGTACAGTTGGAAGGTATTTGTATAATGAATGTTGGTGTTGATAAAGGGGACAGTAATGTGTAGTTGCTCAGGGATCTAGTCCATCAGACCGATACAGTTGTGTAAATGTTAGCCTTGTTAGCCACGTAGGTGGTTAACGGCGTGTAACACCGATGAGTTAAGTTATGTGATGATGTGTATTTTCCGCTGCAGTTTAATGTTAAGTATGTGGTGGTATGTTGGGGTATTACAAATCCATACGCAAATTACAAAGTCAATTAATGGTTCTTAGAACCCTTCTTCTCCCTTCCTAGTTCCTTAGGTCAAACTAGGTGGCGAGTCTAGTCAATTCCGCCTTATAGAGGCATAAGTCCGCGTGGAGCCCATTGAGAGCGGGTGTAGTGCACACTTGCACTCCCCTTTATGCTTTCTGGGAAAGACGAACGATTTAGTAGGTATTTGAGGAATGTCAGAATGACGGGTTTTCACCCTCCATAGAATGGCATTTTTAGGATCTGAACGTCTTAGTCAGATCATATTTAGATAGACCCCCCTCATACCGAAAAATCACCCTCCACATCAACTACAAAACTCCTCTAAATACAAGCCAAGGTAATAACTACCCTTTTTCATTTCTAAACACACCTATGTAACGTTTTTTTGTTTCTTGTTTATTTCCTAACTCAATGGTTCACTGCTAATGCCATTCATCCTCTACCATTTGCATTATTTCCCTTCTACATTTTTACCCATTCACACACTCACTCTTACTTAGTTTCCTAAGTCATTAACTACTCAGGTTAAATCCTAAAAGACACTAACCTTCCTAGACTATTTTTACCCATTTAAACAGTTAAGTCACTTAACTTGCTACAAAAAATTTGCCATAGTTTCCCTACATTTCTAGACATTACCCAAGCATAATGTTTCAGTTCCTAATCATCAATAGCTAACCAAATCCCTTAAGGGATTCTAACAGCACATATGTTCAATAAATTCACAAATTTTTTCCTGCACAACACCCATTGTTTCTCCTTGGTTTCCAAACTCTTAAACATCATTCAAACAATTCTAAAACAGCTCAAATCTCTTACTCATCACCCCACAACATAACCCATTATCAAAGCACTATAAATTCCTCATTTCCAACATTAAAATCTGTTACAACAAACATACAAACCTAGGTCAAGGTTAGTACATTTACCTTGTGTTTCTAGTTTTCTTTTCTCTCTTACTTTCTCCTTTACTTCTCTTCTTTTCTTTGTTCGTGTTCTGGGTTCACAAAACGGCAATGCTACAGCCATTCACACATACACACCAACTTAGAAAAACTACTCCTCTTTAAACCTATAATGTGATGCATGTTAAAGGCTTAAAAGGAGTTCTTACCTTGTGCTTTTAGGTGAGGTTTTTGGAACAGAAAGATGACAAGATTTCCAGCTCCCCAATGAGTATCAAAACGGCTTGAAAGGGGGGAGAATAAAAGCTCATGTTGGGTTTTAATTGCAAGGAAGGAGTTAGAAAAAGATGGAATTTGATACTCTTTTTACCTTAAGACAACAAGAAGATGGAGGAGACGAAAATGCACTTCTTCAAGCTCCAAAATGCGCTACATCCATGGTGACAAAGTTAGAGCTTTTAGGTTTATAAGGGGTGGAAAATGTTCCTTGAGAAGACAGGAATCCAACGATAGTATTTTTGTGGAGTTTGGGCTTGTTTGAGTGTTCAAACTTAGGAGAGAAGGGAGGTGTTGTGGGTTTTCTAGCAAATCGCCATGGGAGCTTAATGAGGAAGAAGAGAGTTCTGAGAGGGAAAGAAAAATAGTAACAGAGAGGAGGCTAGGAGAGAGAGTGTGACCCACTTACTTTTTACTTTATTTATTTGTCTTTTAGCACATAAGGAAGGAAATAAGAGAGGGGAAGAGTGGGGCTGATTTCAAAAACGGGTCTGTACACACAAATAAGGGGGACATTTTTTAATTGCAAGAAGGGGGAGATATTTTGCTTTATTACATTTAGCACCTCACAATTTTTCATTCTTGCACTATTCACTAACCGGAACCCGTTTTCTGGAATTTTCTCGTTTAATTAATTTTATTGGATCTAGACCTTCATTAAGATTTATTAATGACCATTTGATTGACTAAAATTATTACGGGTCTTTTTAACCCACTTAAAGTCACGTTTTCCCGGTTTCCTCGAAAAACGCGCTTTAAGGTTCGTTTGTGTTTTTAATCCGTTTTCTTCGGGATTTGTTCCCTCATGATTATTTTGGCGTAATTAAGCTTCTAAAATCTTAATTAGCCTAATTAATCATTGTTTTAAATTTTGGGGTATTTCAGCTAAAGTCCCGGACCACATGTAAAATCTTGCCGAGAGTTAGCCTAAGGTTGGGTCCGGGACTTAGGACTCAGACAAAGTCCCGGACCAACCCAAAAACTTGAAAATAAGTTCATTAAGTGGGTTTTAAGCTAAGGAATTGAATGGTAATGCTAGTATAAGTTAATTAGGGCTTAATTAATGACATATGTGGGTCATTAAAGGCTTAAACAATATTAAGAAACAATGAGAAGTGAGAACTTGTATGAGTTAAACTTGAAAGGTAATGAATTAGTAAATGTAGATCGGGAAACGTTAGTGATGTAACGAGTTAGGTTAATTATAAATAATTAACCTCCCGACTTAATGTATGTAATAGGATTTGATTAGTCGGACTCCGAGAGAGAGGGTCGACGAGAAACAACGACGGTGAACGGTATGATTTTCTCATGCCCTGTATGCTACCGGTGTTACTCTGATTTGTGTGTTTGTGTCTTTATATGCAATCACCTAATCAAGATAAAATGCACAAATATGATTTACCGTGTTTTCTTATATCATGTGCTTGTCTTTGCACCTGGATGAACTATGTCTTGTATGACAAGTTTGTATAATTCATGAAATGTTTGAATGATGATGAAATTTGTGTTTGAGAAGTTCTCACTAACACCTGAACCTTCTGACTTACTTAACTTGAGAAAATGGGCAACTGGGGGTTGAGAGAAGATCGATATAGCTTCGGCCACGCGTGAGAATGAGGAAGCAAGAGAGATTGCTTTCCGAGTTCTTGCCTAGCCTTCCCACCATGGTTCCGAACTGTATGGTCACAACCCGGGGAAGTAAGCCAAATCTAAAGCGCGGTCGTGAGATGTGGTGAGACTGCCTCATCTCTGCCCGGAGGTCACCTGACTTAACTGAATAATTATTTGAAGAGATATATAATTGGGTAAGTAATGATCACGACTTGTGCGAGTCATATGATCTGGAGATAAGAGTTAAGTGCATCTGTTTAACCCAGATGAGAAACTGACTAACATGAGAAGAGGATAGTACTTGAGGAAAGAAACTCAAGGCCTCAGTGACAATGTATGGATAACTTGTGATTGTTCCCACTGTTGTGATATGCTCTACGTTTGAGTGTTGCTTCTGTATGTTTTATAATGTTGTTCATAATAGCATGCTTGCTTAAATATAAATGAACTACATGTATGCGACTAAGTAGTCGGTGTACCCCCGTTAGCACGCGGGGTATGCGAATTTCATACGCAGCCTTTGCTGAGCCCCTTGGGGCACTGTTTTTATTCTTCCAGGTACCCGAGACGGTTGATTGGTCGAGAAGGACCAGGTTGTTTTACTTTTGGTCGTTAGAAGTAGATGATGGCGTACTGAGTTGTAAACGGGCTTGCAGCCCTAGGGTAGCCGGTGTACTATGCGGTACACTCGTTGTATTTTGGATTAAGGAGGCATGTTAGAGATGAGTGAGGCGTTTAAACTTATATTCTTTTGTTAAACGGGTAAGGTCATGAAGTATTGTATACTTATAATACTCAGTAATCAAGCGTTGTAAATTATGTTGTTGTAAGTATGGTATTTCTGTCCTATCAGACCATGAATGCACGTAGATTAGGCCGTTAAGCACGAGGTTGGCTATCGGCATTGTATCACCCCCCCGTAGTTTAGAGTATTTCCGCTGCGATTAGTTAAGTTACCGAACCTATTAAAACCATGATTAGGGGATTAGCGGTTGGGGTATTACAAAAATGGTATCAGAGTGAAGTGTCTCTCTTATAAGAAGGAAATACCGAGTGTAGTGATTACCGAGTTAGGATTACAACCTGTTTAACAATGAAGAAGTAGAAACCTAACCTTGAATAACCGTTAATGATAACGGAAACCCTTTAACGTCTGCAAAGACGATACAACTGCTTAAACCTGAGACCATTTGGTCGCATCACCTAATGTAAACTGTTACTTGTTCAGATGTCAGGAAGCGGCCTAGGCCGACCCCGTGGGGAGTCCACTGACGAGTCGGGCACGCAGACGATAGTAGAGATCATCGCTTCCACGGTAGCGCAGATGTTACCGCAGGTTATTACGGCTGTACAGCAGACACAACAGAACCTGCATACACAGGCTGAACCGATCCCACCCCCACCACCCCGAGAAACGATTTGGGTGAAGGCCGTAGCTGACCTTCGACCCACATGCTTTTAGGGCGAGAGCGACCCAGCTAAGCTCGAGGCTTACATCTCTGATATGGAGACGGCCTTCGAGACCCTCGAGACTCCTGCTGGAGTGAGGGTGAGAATAGCCACCTATTATCGAAAGGGTGCTGCCATGGACTGGTGGAAGCTAGTCAAGGGCGAGTACGTCGCTGACCCCGCATTTGATTGGAATGCCTTCACTGCCCTCCTTCGATCTAAATACTACCCCGAACATGTAAAGACAAAGAAGCAGCTTGAACTTGATGCTTTGAAGGTGACAGATAAGATGACCGTCGACGAGTACTACACCACATTTACTTCCATCCTTCGACTGCTACCCGACCTAGGGTATATCGGCCAGGTCTTGGTCGACCGCTTCTATGGCGGCCTGAGCCATCGCCTCCGGTATGGCATGGGGTACACGCGGTTTACCTCTCTTCAGGTAAACATCGATTTGAACCTTAATGCCGTAGTCAATACAATTAGTGCTATATTACACAAGAATACCAACTAACATCCAATTACCAGGAGTGTTACCATGCTGCGTCGAGAGTCGAGATCACCGTCCAGCTAAGGGACGAGGAGAATGCGCAAAAGCGCAAGGTAAACAGCAATGGTGCTGGCTCTGGTGAGCATACCCAAGGAAAAGGCTAGGGAAAGAAGAAGGGGAAGTACTCCCACCCTACCCAAACCAAAAGAAGCACCCTCGGTGAGAGCAGTGCCCATGCTGAGAAGGGCAAGGCAGTTGAGCCGTTACAGCTCGCCTATTCTGCGCCGGTGGCGGCAAAGCCACTGAGGTCTCACCCACCTAAGGGTAAGAACTCCCGTCAACTAAAACTCGTGTGCAATTAAACTTAGAATACGAATCTTGCTAACTCTCAACGCTTCAGGTTCTGGATCTGGCTCGGGCAAGGGCAACTCTGACGGTCGTGCCTTCAGTTGCAAGTATTGCAAGAATGACCACCCCGACACTGATTGTCAGGGTAGAGAGGTCGGATGCTTCATCTGCCACAAGATGGGACATCACGCCTACGAGTGTCCTGCCAAGAAGGAAAACATCCAGGGCTTCAAGCAGAGAAAGGGCAAGGAGATTGCAGTCAGTGATGCTCAGGCCCAGCAGGGGCAGGGACCCAGAAGTGCTCAAAAAAGTGCACCGCAGAGGCAGTCAGCCCCGCACATCTTAGACCGCTCAGAGGGGACTGGTCCGATGACCGGTTTAGGTACTTTCACATACCTTTAATCCTTGAGAGCATGTCTACAATTTAGTTACTTGTATGAATGAATGGCATAAAATTAAAATATAATTAGAGCATGAATTGACTAGTAGAGACTAGAACTTATAAAGATGGAACTCACAACCTAGGGACCTTCAATATCTGCTATCCCATACCGACCAAACCGAACCCTGAAGAGTCCGACATCACCACACACCTCTACACCATCGAACAGTGTCAGGTTATCAGACCAGGTATGATATTATTAAGAGGATACCTGACACCTAAAGCGTAAATCACCATCATCTGACAATGTAACGAAATAGGAGCAGGGCCAGGAGGATTTTACACACCTGAATACCCCGGCGGAACGAAGACGAAGCTAAAAATGATGTGCATGGGAAAGGACTGGAATCCTTACACCCACACCTACCAGGAGAAGAGAGCGGAAGACGAAGCAACACCACCCGAAATACTTGGAGAATTCCAGACGGTTATTAGACAAGTTGTAGAGATTGCACAACAGCTTGAGGCTGATCCCTTACCTACACTTGAAGCTAACATTTGTATCGTTAACTTCTATCAAGAAGGAGGACGACTTGGATTACACCAAGATAAGGACGAGACAATGGAATCTCTTGGACAAGGAGTGCCCGTAGTGTCTTGGTCCATTGGAGATGACGCCGAATTCTTGTATGGCGAGCAGCGTGTGGACCACGCGGAGAAGATTATCCTTAGGTCAGGAGATGTCTTGGTCATGGGTGGTAAGTCGAGAATGCTGTACCACAGTATCAAGAAGATCAAGGTCAATACGGCACCATCGACAGTGATCAACGCCATGCACATAAAACCAGGACACCTGAACCTTACCTTTAGAAAGTATTAGCCATGTAGTCCCATGTAATACTTTAGTAATGTTGTAATGGAAACATCATGTATATCTTAGATGGTTTAATAATAGAAGCAGTGTTGTTTATCAAGCTTTCCACTTGCATATTACCATCGAACTCAAAAAGCTTATGAATAATTAGGTTATGGACTCAGTACAGAAGGTAACCTGAGTATACTCACTGAGGCACAGGCCGATAAGAGCGGCACGATCCTCACGGGTACCTTTCCAGTGAATGGCATTGATGCCTCAGTATTGTTCGACTCCGGCGCCTCTCACACCTTTGTCTCGCCATCGTTCACAAGAAGGATGGGGCTAGACTCGGTTGAGCTACCCGATTTCATGGTTACTCTCCCGTCGAAGGAGCGAGTGCGGTGTACCAAATTTTACCGAGATGCCACTATCCGAATCAAGGGGGAAGAGTTCCCTATTTACTTCATCGAATTCAGTGGCTTAGACTTTGACTTGATAGTTGGGATGAACTGGTTGGAGCGGCATAAGGGGCGAATCCTCTGCGCCGAGTATAGATTTCTACTCAGGAGCCCGTCTGGGGTCGCGGTTTCATACCGCCAGAGGCCCAGAGAGCCTTTGACTAAGATCATCACCGCCATGGCCATGTACCGAGAGCTCAAAAACGGGCATGAGGTATTTCTTTGTTATGTACAAGACCTTGAGAGAGACCCTGAATTCAGCCCCGATATCCCGATAGTGTTAGAGTTCCCGGATGTGTTTCCGAAGGAACTTCCCGGCATGCCACCTCAGAGAGAAGTTGAGTTTGAGATTGAACTCTTGCCTGGTACCGAACCTATTGCAAGAGCACCTTACCGATTGGCACCGGCATAAATGGCCGAGTTGAGGGTGCAACTTCGAGATCTGCTCGACAAAGGGTTCATACGCCCGAGCGTATCACCCTGGGGAGCACAGGTCCTCTTCGTGAAGAAGAAGGACGGTAGCCTCCGCCTCTGCATCGACTACCGCGAACTTAATGCGGTCACCGTCAAGAACAGATACCCTTTGCCACGTATCGATGATCTGTTTGATCAATTGAAGGGAGCCTCCATATTCTCCAAGATTGATCTCAGATCCGGATACCATCAGATAGCCATCCGAGAGCAAGACATAGAGAAGACACCGTTCCATACGAGATACGGCCACTACAAGTTCATAGTGATGTCATTCGGACTGTCGAATGCGCCTGCAAAATTCATGGATCTGATGAACCGTCTGTTCAGTGATCATTTGGACACTTCGGTTATGGTTTTCATTGATGACATCCTTGTATATTCGAAATCCAGAGATGAGCACGAGAGCCACCTAAGGCGAGTACTCGAGACACTGCGCGAGAACTAGTTGTACGCGAAGTTCTCCAAATGTGAATTCTGGCTTGATTAGGTATCATTCCTTGGCCACGTGATTTCAAGCGCGGATATCTCAGTCGACCCGGCTAAGATTGAAGCAGTTCGCTCATGGCCTAGACCTAAGAATGTTTCCGACATCCGGAGCTTTCTTGGGCTAGCCGGTTATTATAGAAGGTTCATGAAAGACTTCTCTAAAGTCGTGAAGCCTATGACAGCTTTGATGAAGAAGGACGCACCGTTTGTGTGGACCTACGACTACGAGATCTCCTTTCAGAGCCTGAATGACTCGTAGACCTCTACGCCCGTTCTCACAATCCGTGTGGGCACAGAGGGATCCGAAGTCTATTGTGATGCATCAGGCAGAGGCCTTGGATGCGTACTCATGCAGCACGGCAAGGTAGTAGCTTACGCCTCCCGCCAGCTGAAGAAGCATGAGGAGAATTACCCCACCCATGACCTTGAGCTGGGAGCCATTGTCTTCGTATTGAAGATATGGCGACATTATCTTTATGGGGTTAGTATCACCATCTACTCCGACCACAAAAGCCTACAGTATGTCTTCACGCAGAAAGAACTTAATCTGAGGCAGAGAAGATGGATGGAATTTCTATCAGACTATGACATCGACCTTCAGTATAAAGAAGGGAAGGCGAATGTCATAGCTGACGCACTAAGCCGTCGAGCACACTCTCTCCATTCGCTACTCGCCTCTTCTAGCTTGGTTGAGAGGTGCGAGACGCTTAGATGAACGATCCGTATATGAGTGAGACCACACAGAACATCATCGATGGCACATTTGAGAACCGGAAGTATGACTTCAAGCTCCACGACGATGGTCTGATCCGGCTGAACGGCAGATTATAAGTTCCCCGAAGTAATGCTGAGCTGAGGGATCGCATTCTGCGAGAGTCACACTGCTCCTCATTATCTGTCCATCCAGATGCCTCCAAAATGTACAAAGGCATGAAGAGGTACTTCTGGTGGTCAGGTTTGAAATCTGATGTGAATGAGTTTGTCATGAGGTGTCTCACTTGCCAGAGAGTGAAGTTTGAGCACCGACGACCGGGCGGAATGGTCTCCCACCTGCTAGGGGAGGACTCAAAATGATCTAGGTGATAGTCAATCACCTCACCAAGGTTGCCCGCTTCATACTGATGAGGGACACCTGGAAGGTAGTAAAGCTTGCTGAGATATTCGATCGAGAGATTCTCCGACATCATGGAGTCCCGAAGACTATTGTGTCTGACCACTACACCAGGCTTCTTTTGAGATAATGGAGAGCCAAACGCGAAGCGCTTGGTACCGAGTTAAAGCTCAGTATAGCCTTCCATCCACAGACCGACGGTCAGACAGAGCGGACCATCTAGACACTCGAGGACATGCTGAGAGCATGCGCCCTTGATTTTCAGGGGAGTTGGGTTGATAAGTTGCATCTGATCGAGTTTTCATATAATAACATCTATCACGCTTCGATCAAGATGTCGCCCTTCCAAGCATTGTATGGCATACCTTATCGTACCCCATTGTGTTGGGATAAGTCTAGTGAAGTGGTCATTGTGGGATCGGAATATATTGAACAAATTCAAGCTGAAGTTCAGCAAATCCGAGCGAATCTGCAAGCAGCACAAGATAGGCAGAAATCATATGCCGATGTACGACGACGTGACCTTGAGTTCGCCGTGGGCGATCAGGTGTTTCTGCACGTCTCACCGATGAAGGGCGTATTCCAATTCGGCCAAAAGGGCAAGTTGAGCCCGAAGTACGTTGGGCCTTATGTGATCACGGAGAGGATTGGAGCTGTAGCATACAGGTTAGCATTACCTGCAGACTTGGGACGTGTTCATGATGTCTTTCATGTTTCACAGTCAAGAAGTATATAGCCGATTCGTCTCATGTTCTAGAGCCTAAACACCTATCCCTTGAGTCGACGATGAGGTATGTCGAGACTCCATTGCGAATCCTTGACACCAAGACAAGAGACACTTGCAACAAGTTAGTACGAATGGTGAAGGTCTTGTGGTCTCAACACGACATCGAGGAAGCGACTTGGGAATTAGAGGACGCCATGAGGGCGAAGCACCCGACACTGTTTGTAGACTAGATTGTCTAGTGTCGTGAGGGTACGAGGCGTACCCCTTTTAAGGGGGGTAGAGCCGTTTTGTTTTTGGCATTGCTTTGGGAAAGCATTGCTTGTATGTATATGTACATACTTTGTTTGACACGGTGAAACAACCAGTGTGTTGGTTGTAGTGTTAATAGTGCTTTTATTGTATTAATTGCATGGTTGTAGTGTTGACAGTGCTTGCATTGTATTGCTTGCATGGTATTGTTGTGTGTTCGCACAGTGTGCATGAGTGTTATGTTTGCAGTGAATGTATGTATGTGAAACCTTGTTTGACAGATATGAGATCTGTAAAGTGTAGTAAAGAGTGAATTTTGACAATTAAGATGTCAAATGAGTAAAGTTAGTTATCCATCAACTTTGACCAACTTTGAGGGCAAAGTTTCTTAAGGGGGGTGGATTGAAATACCCCGGGATTAAAAAACAGTGATTAATTAGGCTAACGAGATAGTTAAGAGCTTAATTAGGCCTAAATAATCATGTGGGAACAATTCCTGAAGAAAACGGATCCGTAAAACGAGCCAAAAACGCAAATGAACTTTAAAACACGTTTTTCGAGAAAACCGGGAAAAACGTGACTTTAAACAGGATTAATAAACTTGTAATAATTATAGTTAAATAAATATCTATAATTAAACCATAGTGAGGGTCTAGATCCGTTAAAATTAATAAAACGGGAAAATTCCAGAAAACGAATCCGGATAGTGAATAGTGTAAACCGGGAGACGAAACACGATTATTTCGAAAAGACAAAAATGACCCGGGATATTAACAGTGTGGGGGCCGGTTTTATTGATATTTACTGCCTCACTCACACACTTAATTAATTAACTAATACTAATAAGTCACTACAAGACAAGAGAAATAAAGTAGAGAGGGTGAATAGTGTAAATGGGCTTTTGTACCCTCTCTCTCTTCTATTCTGATTCACCCACGTTTTCTTCCCCCTCAAGCTGATCTTCTTCTCCTCTCTGAAGCTCCAATGGTGATTTCAACATCCCCACTCAGCACCTCTCTTCTTTCCTAAATTTGAACACTCAAACAAGCTCCAAACTCCACAAAAATACTACCGTTGGATTGCTCTCTTCTCAAGGAACATTCTCCACCCTTCAAAAGCTGGAAATCTCCACCTTCATCACCATGGCTGCAGGCCATTTTGAAGCTTAAAGGAGAGTATCTTGGCCTTCATCATCCCCTTGTTACTCCAAGGTAAAAAGAAACTTAAAAGCTCCTCTTTTACTAGCTCATTCTTGCAAAATAAAAATTCCTACGTGAACCCTCTCTTCTTCCATGTCCAGCCGGTTTCCTTGGCCTTTGTGAAGAGCTAGAATTCTACTCATTTTGTTGCCAAACTCCCCATTTGGATACTTGAAGTTAATCTCTAAGTTAAACCCTAAACTAACTCTTGTAAATTCTAGAGTTAATGAGGAATGGGTGAATTAATTAGCTTGTTGGGTATGGCATGGAATGTGGTTGTAGCCTAGAATTTTGAACCCATTGGTTAGGGTGAAAACAATAAGAGAAAGTTAGAACAAGAGAAGAAGGAAGAAAGAAAGAAGAACCGAAAATTTGCAAGGTAAATGAACTTACCTTGAGTGGAATTGTTGTCTTGAAAAATAGATTTTGAATATTGATTGAGTGGGAAGATTGTAGTGTGTTAGTGTAGTCATGATACTACAATGTTGAACAAGGAATAAGATAGTTTTGATGTTGATTAAGTGCTGATAAGAGGCCTTGAGGCCAAGCTGGTATATATGTGTTAGCAATGTGGAAATTTAGTGTGTTGATGTAGTTGTGTTGCCTTAATTAAACAGGGATGTAAAAAAAAAACAGAATTGTGAGCTGATGAATGTGGGGAGAATGCTTAGGAATATAGGCAAACTCTGTCAAATTTTGTCTAGAAATGTATGGACTTTAGTGTTTTATTGAGAGGGAGAAACTAGGTATGTTTTAGAAGATGAAAGTGAGTAGTTAATTACTATAAAACCAATTTAAGGAGAGAAGTGTATTAGTAGTACAACATGAGCTGAAATAATGCCATTTGAACTCTAGGAATGACATTAGTGAGTGGAGTTTCGAATGGTAAGAAAAGAAACTAAAAACTGTAACATGAAGCTAGGAAAAACTAAGTGCTAAACTGTAAGTGAGAAACTTGAGTGAATTAATCAAGAATTTAAGAATGGATTTAGTGAGCGGATTAGGAAGGTTTAGAAGGGTAATTAAGTGTTAAAAAAATGTAGAATATAAGTGGGAAAGATTGGGAAATTAATGGGGAAAGAAATGAGTTAGAACAGATTTTGAAAATGCTAAAATGATGTAAAACCTGCTATGGTCCGGGACTTAAGTCCCTGAGGAAGTCCCGGACCACCTAATAAAACAAGCTGAGAGTTCATCTTCCAGCTGGTCCGGGACTTAGTCCCATGTTAAACTCCCGGACTACGCATTAAATTCCGCCAAGATTTCAACCTACGATTGGTCGGGGACTTTGGTCCCTGCTAAAGTCCCGGACCACATGTAAAATCTTGCCGAGAGTTAGCCTAAGGTTGGGTCCGGGACTTAGGACCCGGACAAAGTCCCGGAGCAACCCAAAAACTTGAAAATAAGTTCATTAAGTGGGTTTTAAGCTAAGGAATTGAATGGTAATGCAGTATAAGTTAATTAGGGCTAAATTAATGACATGTGTGGGTCATTAAGGGCTTAAACAAGATTAAGAAACAATTAGAAGTAAGAACTTGTATGAGTTAAACTTAAAAGGTAATGAATAAGTAAATGTAGATCGGGAAACGTTAGTGACGTAACGAGTTAGGTTAATTATAAATAATTAACCTTCCGACTTAATGTATGTAATAGGATTTGATTAGTCAGACTCCGAGAGAGAGGGTCGACGAGCAACAACGACGGTGAACGGTATGATTTTCTCATGCCCTGTATGCTACCGGTGTTACTCTTATTTGGGTGTTTGTGTGTTTATATGCAATCACCTAATCAAGATAAAATGCACGAATATGATTTACCGCATTTTCTTATATCATGTGCTTCTCTTTGCACCTGGATGAACTATGTCTTGAATGACAAGTTTGTATAATTCATGAAATGTTTCAATGATGATGAACTTTGTGTTTGAGAAGTTCTCACTAACACCTTAACCTTCTGACTTACCTAACTTGAGAAAATGGGTAACTGGGGGTTGAGAGAAGACCGATATAGCTTCGACCATGCATGAGAATGAGGAAGCAAGAGAGATTGCTTTCCGAGTTCTGGCCTAGCCTTCCCACCATGGTTCCGAACCGTATGGTCACAACCCGGGGAAGTAAGCCAAATCTAAAGCCCGGTGGTGAGATGTGGTGAGATTGCCTCATCTCTACCCGGAGGTCACCCGACTTAACTGAATAATTATTTCATGAGATAAATAATTGGTTAAGTAATGATCATGACTTGTGCGAGTCATATGATTTGGAGATAAGAGTTAAGTGCATTTGTTTAACCCAGATGAGAAACTGACTAACATGAGAAGAGGCTAGTACTTGAGGAGAGAAACTCAAGGCCTCAGTGACAATGTATGGATAACTTCCGATTGTTCCCATTGTTGTAATATGCTCTATGATTGAGTGTTGCTTCTGCATGTTTTATAATGTTGTTCGTAATATCATGCCTGCTTGAATATAAATGAACTCCATGTATGTGACTAAGTAGTTGGCGTACCCCCGTTAGCACGCGGGGTATGCGAATTTCATACGCAGCCTTTGCTGAGCCCCTTGGGGCACTATTTTTATTCTTCCAGGTACCTGAGACGGTTGATTGGTCGAGAAGGACCGGGTTGTTATACTTTTGGTAGTTAGAAGTAGATGATGGTGTACTAAGTTGTACACGGGCTTGCAGCCCTAGGGTAGCCGGTGTACGATGCGGTACACTAGTATTTTGGATTAAGGAGGCATGCTAGAGAGGAGTGAGGCGTTTAAACACATATTCTTTTGTTAAACTGGCGAGGTCATGATGTATTGTATACTTATACTACTCAGTAATCAAGCGTTGTAAATTATGTTGTTGTAAGTATGGTATTTCTATCCTATCAGACCGTGACTGCACGTAGATTAGGTCGTTAGCCCCGAGGTTGGCTATCGGCATTGTATCACCCCCCGTAGTTAAGAGTATTTCCGCTGCGATTAGTTAAGTTACCGAGACGATTAAAACCATGATTATGGGATTAGCGGTTGGGGTGTTACACTCTTTGGACAATGACCAAAATGCCCCTGACGAAAAGTGTAATTTAAAAAAAATTTGTTTAATTGTGCTGGTTCGACTGTGCAACGGCTATTTTTTGAATTTATTTAAAGTACTCAAAATACCCTTGTTTGGTTTTATAAGTTACAATGTGCCACCATACTTTGTTTCATACCGAGTCACAAATCACGTTATCACTGGAGTTTCTACTCCCCCTTACTTGTATTCTCACAACGAAGCTAACAAGGTTGACATTTTCTATGTCTAGTACTCGCATTCTATTGTGCGAAACTAATCGTGATTAAGGTAAGAACATTATTTCGGTTCTCCCTTCCTATTCACAATCAGTGGTGCAAACTAATATATATATATATATATTTATATGAACATACATAAGCAAACAATACAATATTACTTCAAGTAATATAGTACAACCATATGACTTGTACTACGCATACAATAATCACTTGTACTATACGTATAGTGCATACTATAATCAACTGTATTGTGCGTACAATACTATACGTACGACATACGTTAAAGATGTTTAACTCATATTAAGTATTCTAACTCCCATGTGGTCTTTACCACCATGTGTTCCGACTAGAGGATTCTAGTCCTGCCGTGAGCTCTTATTAGAGTCTACACATGTCTCCTATTGGATTCAGTTATAGCCTCTTAGGCCATAATACCTCTAATAGATAGGGTATATATATGTTCGATTGGGAGATGTGAAATACATCATTCTTTCCCCAATTCTCTAGGAATATCGACCTATAATGCATGGGCCCACTCTCTCCGTAAAGTAGTACGACCCAATAACTTTAGGGCTCAGTTTGCCCTTATCGTTCTTCTTAATTCATTGCACATTATTTTATATATAATCATGTGTTAGCAGCAATTATTGTTGACCTCGTTCCAATGTGACTGTGTTCTACACATCTTTCATATTTATAGAAGTAGAGGTATCTTAATCGGCACGGTATCTTTATTGTACGTTCACTCGATTAGATCTAAATTGTCTATCCAGATACTCTGGAAGTCTGGCGTACATGCGTGTAATACACTTTCAAGTGTTTCCTTTCTCTTTTCTGGCAGACTTTCAAAATGCATTAAGTTATAGTTAGTACATAGTTCTTCTTGCACTTGTCTTTGAAATCTTGAGATGTACCAGCTTATACATCCACAAAGATAGTCTTTGTCATCCCATGGCTCCAGATTGTTTCATTCCAGAGTAATTTTGTTAGTTCGCTACCTGTTAGGTACTTCTTTATTGATATGAACTTGCATCTCTCATGCATCGGTCCATAATAACGCATTTATGGTTCATCCTACCCTTAGTCAGGGGGAATCCATTACAATGCTCGTAGGAATGTACTACATTTATTAGTATCCGATCTGGGCTTTCTCTTTTGGGCAATTGAGGCATTTTTCCCCAAGGTTTATTTTATCCCCTTTTTCACGTTGATCCACTAGGAATGTAATTATACATTTTTGTGTTCCTTAGTGGTTGTAAGGTGATGAATACTATACTTTTTGTGAAGTATTTCCTTTGATGGACTAGACTATCGTACAGTCTGCCATTAATCTATGTCCCCAATTATTGATTTTTATTTAATCTCTCCTCATTCATTTTCCGCCAATATATTTATTGCAGATGGCTGCATATGATGGCCGCTTCCTTGCACACCATGTCCTCGTTAATTATACGGTTATTTGGTATCGTGGCGTGTATAGAGTACTTGTTCTCCAGTTTAAGGCATCCGCTAGTATGCTTGCTCTGCCTTTCTCACTTGCATACTGGTGTCACATTTCTGTGGATTTATTTGATATTCATTATATGTTCAGCCCTATTTGGGTGAAAACATACTAGCGCTCTATGGCTTGAGCATGTGATTATTGTTGCATCATACGATATTGTCGGTACATTTCTAGCGCATAGAATAGTTCCCCTTATGCCCCTCTTCTCGGGTAGAATTTATAACATTTAATAAGTTCCTTCTGGAATGGTAACCATGGTGCTATTATAGCAAATCCTTGAGCCTTATAAGGGTTCCACATACTTATTTGCCCATTTTATGGGGTTTCATTGCCTTTGTCATTATGTTGACCATAGGCTTCCGTATCTTTGGAAAATGTTCTGCCTTTATTGCATATTAGCCACTCCTATGCGGAGTTATGCCCTTCGGTCGTGTAGTAGTCACGATTTTTTTTTGTTTCTCTAACCTTGTTGGTAAAACTGAGATTATTCTCATCAATATTCGAGGTACATCCCTTGCGCTTGTCAGAACTTGCATTCATGACTTTGGCATGGAGTTGACTTCTTCTCGTGTCCTCTACACTACTAGTTTATTTATATGGGGTATCTTAATGATACATTACTACTTATCTGACTAACTTATACATAAGTTTCATCAAGCCCATAAGCTCCTTCGGAGTGTGGTCGTCCCATATCTAGTTTTGTACACTCTTAGTGTCTGTTTCTAACGGCTATCGCACGCTTCTGGTAAATCTTGTTGAAGTATTGATAAGTGTCCAAATGAGCATGATTTATAGGTGTATTTCTCATATAATATTAGCACCTTTCTTGCTCATTTCTCCACTTCGGTTAGTTTTCCTCTAGTTTATGTTTTATTATTTATCTCACAAATTTATTGTTCAAACATGAGGAAAACCAAGCTGGGAGTAAAGTAGATAAAGAGACGAACGCATAGACGCAAACGGCTCAGAAAACGGACTTATAACGAAGAATGTAGAGCCAGTTGAAGATTGTTATATATGTATAATTATATAATAACGCACGGACAACATAGAGTGCACCGCCCCATAACAGGCGGACCACTCTGAGGCGACCGCCTGGCGGACGTAGGAGAGACAACCGCCCCGTAACGGGCGGTCAACTCTAATGCAACCGCCTCGCACACAAGAGTGAGGCTACCGCCTCAAAGGGAGGCGGACGAGGCATAGAGTACCGCCTCTAAACAGGCGGACAAGAGACAGAAGACCGCCTCGCGGTCAAGACAGAGGGAACCGCCAAATAACAGGCGGACAACACACAGAGGACCGCCTCCTTAACAGGCGGACAAGACACATGGAACCGCTGGTTAATTGGCGGACAGCACAGAGAGGACCGCATGTTATCTGGCGGTCGTGTATAAATGTTCCGGAGCTTATCGTCTTCGCCGTCCTCTGCAACTCGCACAACTCGTCGCACAACTCGTCCACTGTCTGCATTAATGAGCCTCTTATCCCTCACGCGTCTTCATCTTCCTGTCCCCTGCGCAATCAATGAATCAACAGTTAATCAAAATCGTACGGAGCTTCTTCTCCTCTGCCTCTATATAAACCGACGCCCCCTCTGTTCAAATAAATTCATTCCCTTCCACACAAATCCAAATTGTTATTTGTTATTTGTTATTTGTTATTATTAGTATTAGACCACCGTTACAGACCACAACCACCACCATCGATCCACTTCATTCTCTTATCTTCCCACTTCTCCAGTTTATTTTTATTCTTCATTCCACCACGAAGCAGAAACACGATAAAAAGAAAAGAAGAAAAGGGAGCTGGAACAGAAGTGAATCGCAGTCCAGTCTCCGCCGGCAGTCTCCAAATTAATGGCTATTTCTGTTTCCTTTTTATTACTGTTAATGTCTGAGTGATTTTATTCGTATCCTAGGATGTGGTTTGACCCTAAATAATTCAGACTTATTATTAATACCAAGTTTGCTTATAAATATTTGTTTTGTCTCTCTAAATTATTAAATGCTTAACAACTGATCATTTTTATGCATTTACGGTTTCTCTTATTTCAATGATTTTGTAAATCTGAGAATAGACCACAAAGAAAGACGAACGTTAGATATTATACTCCTTGATTAGCAGATAAAATCCATCGCTGTTATAAAAAGAATTCTCACTTAAAGCTAATTAATGATTTTAGACTTTTTGATTGTAAGAAGTTTAATGAATTAATTAAGAGCTGTCCTTATCTATGATTTAGAAAGGTCACAAGATAAATTCTTAACAGACAAATAAGAGCAAATTAGGATTATTAATTGTCTAAGTAATTTAGGAAATTCTCCCACAATCCTAGGATACCCTTTTTCCTTCCATCCATTTATCTTATTTTACTGTTTTTATTATTTCCGCTCTGTTCCTAAAAATCAAGCTTGCCTCCGGCTAAACCCCAATTTATATTTTATGCACTTTAATTTATCTTTTTGTACATTTATTAAACTCGATAATTAATTAGACAGTTGCGAAGTCTCTGTGGATACGACCTTGTTGTACTACAAAGATTGGGTTCACTGCCCATAGTTAGCAAGATAGTTTAACTAATATTTTGCCCAACAAGTATTTTGCTGTCAAACTCCTTAACAGATGGTATTAGGATGCCCCAAAGGAATTTTCTAGGTTCCATGGGTCCCTTGCCCAATAGGCATGATTATATACTTTCTCTTCTATAGGTGTTTGCGATATAGCACCCTAATGGTGGGGTTTATATTATGCTGTGGTACTAGGGTGAGTTTCTCCTCTACCATTGGTGTCATTATTGACAATTCTCCCATAAATATTCAAAGATTTTGCGGCCACTTGTATTCACAAGTTTACAGTTGGTCTATGGCTTAATAAGCCCTTGTTGGAGTTGCTTATGTACTGAGTTTCACATTGTCCTTATCTGGTTTTTATGAGTGAGACTTAGCATTATGTCCACTATCTCAAGCTCTTGCTCATTTGTAGGCTATTTATGCCGTTTACGACTTGTGTTTCTAGTTCTTCAAACTCTACCCGATCTATTGGGTTACATCCTATGGTGTAATTTTGTCCCATGATACATGTTCATGTTTTCCCCTTTTTATGGAAGTCCTCCTTATAGACTGGTAGTAATCATCGCTCGTCATTTATCACCTTGTGTTGCAGTATTGTTGCCTTAATGGCATCTATTGGAAAGGTTCTCGGAGGCGGTACTTACTCTCTCCTAGACTTGTGTCCTTCTAGTAGTATATCGGATACCTTCTCTTAGGCTTATGCCTTACGGTGTTTAGACTTGGTATCTAATATTATAATTACATACTTTCATTACGACATTTTGTTCGCTATTTGTTGGCTATTGTACTCCTCTTTAAAGGTTGTACTTGGGTGTTAATGGATTAAGCAGGTAACGCTAGTTAGCGTTTATGGCTGCAGTCGGTTTAAACAATACCAGCTTTATGGTATAACATTTTCGATTCTTCCTTTTCATGGTCATAATGTTTCCGACGTCAAGGGAGATCATCATTCAAGCTCTTTGTCTGTGCTCTCCTTACTGGAGTTTAGTGGCATCGGTGGTCTTTGTTTTCGATCCTACCGAGAACTAATGTGTCCTTTCTTTTACAAGAGTTCACAACACCATCGGTGTGTGCTGTTATGGGCATAGTATCGGCCTTCATCGTCACATGATCGTATTTTTCCTACGATTTTATTTAAGGTTTTGGAATGAGTTATTACATTAAGCACTCATGTCGGGTCCCTCATCCGTTTATTGGATGTATTCTAGCTTGTGCATCTCGGTTCTTTGCTCCTCTACCATCATTAACGACGGTGGTGCATCTACAGAGTGTTATGAAATCTCTACATAAGGTTGTGCTTGTCCTAAGGACTCAACACTTTTCACCGGTAGTGATTGGCATTCAATACCAGTACAGGTTTATTGTGTTTGGCTTATAAGCCGCAGTTAAAGATTTATTAA
The DNA here is from genome assembly GCA_023374045.1 of Limonium bicolor. Classification (NCBI taxonomy): domain Eukaryota; kingdom Viridiplantae; phylum Streptophyta; class Magnoliopsida; order Caryophyllales; family Plumbaginaceae; genus Limonium; species Limonium bicolor. The sequence continues at coordinate 339,225,378 of CM041777.1, forward strand.
CATTTAAACTGGTCCAGTTTGCTATGGGCTAGTGTATTCCTTTTAGTTTGCAATGGTAAGACCCATCGGGTCTTTCCGAGGTTTAATATCCCTCCAATCTTAAGGGTCTCGTGACCCCCTTCAATGACAGGTTTTAGTCCTTATCCATTTATGTCATGGACTATACAATAATTTAGTACTCACTTATTGCCATGGTAATATGCCCTTCGGTCTACATGATCTTTCAAAATCGGTTCAATGTTGCAGCACTTGCTGTAGCAAGTGCGCAATGCAAGCGGAATTATCAGTACATTGATTAGTATAATGCTTATTGTTGTAAGCGCACCATGCAGGCTAAGCCACCGCTACGGTGTATATCAGCTGCAGTACTTCTTCCCATCCTTGCACTTGTTGGTCTCGTTGACTCTTCTATTGCCCCCTCGGGTCTTTGTACTTTGATTTGTTCGGGCTTCTGTTTTGTTGCCCTATGTATGATATTCCCTTATCGGGTGTTTCCCCTAATGAGGAGGCTTTTATTCTCTCTAATACCATCTTATTCTCGCACTCGTTCCCACACATTTTATTGTGGTAGTAGAGTATTAACTCCCTTTAAAGGTGATGCGTTGTAGCAACCTTGGCGGGTTCTTCTTCGTAAGCTCTTGTAGCTGTCGCATCACAGAGGTCAGGTCTTCCTGACTAGGAGGAAATTTCCATCTTCTTGGTGTTTTCCATTTCATTTCCTCTATAGGTGACATCAGAGGTATGGGCAATGGCGGGTGGAGTACTATTGCTATTTCCCGGGATATGCTCCCAATGAGTGAGAGCAGTTATTACCGCCTCAGCGTTATTTGGGGTTGCAGGACCTCCATCACCATTCGACATGCCCCGTCCTCTGCCAGTATATCTTCTTTCACCCCTTTCTGACATCTGTCAGAAGGATGGGTTATACCTTTACTCGGTAATATACCATATTTATGGTCATGCCTTCCCGCTAATATCCGCAAGCATTTAGAATTGCTACAACCTCCTTAGGTCATGAACCTCATATACGTTTCCCGTATTCCCAAATCCTATGCTCACTGTTTCTATCCTACTATCTCTTGTCATCAGAGCGGTACTCTGCTCTAATACCACTTTTGTAACACCCCTAACTCGTAAACTCGTATAAATCATAATCTCGGTATAATCTGTCCAAGCTTAATACCATAATACAGCGGAAGAAAACATAACATAATACTAATCAGGTGTTACCGCCGTTACTCACCCATGTGAGTAACTAGGCTTCCAATTCATCTATACAATATCCAACACGTTGTGATGACCAAGAGATAGAAATCAATCTATACAATATACTAAGTCGATCAACTAGTGAGCATTCTAATTATCCAAAATCGTATACAGCATCCTTACATCCAGATTATAATACAACAGTATAAACATAGAGTAATTATAACTAACTACCCAAAAGTATCCCGCACTCTGGCTTCGGTCTCGATCGGGCACCTGTAATATGTTTGCCATAAAGGCTTAGCGCAGCCGCTGAATATGCTAAAGTATGATCCAAGAATCCTTTAGACTCCTTAAGTCAATTAGTCATCTTAACATGCGGTTCATTTCATGTTGTTCTAGTTTACAAACATATATTAAAACCGTAAAATGCTATAATTAAACACTCAACAGTCCATCCAATATAAACACAACATTCCATTAATATTCATTCACATAACCAAAACAATAAACGAGTAAATACGATAATAATGCGAGAGTCATTTTCTTGTTAACGGTTCTTGATACTCGGCCTTCGAGGCCCATTGTTCGTTATCCATGTTTACGAGGTTTATTGAAGTCTCGTACTAAGGTATAACTAATACTCGTAATCTCAATCATCTTACATTTACTCTTAAATCATGTTGGTTGGCATGTTAGGACACCCCTTTAATAATTTTAATGCTTATTTAATTGGATAGTCGTCCTGTGTGCACCAACAGTAGTGCCCTATGACCAACGATCCGAAGATCTCTAGGTTTCCTCTTTGCCTATTAAAGGCGTATCATGTGGCCGGAGCCATGCACTAACAGCAGTGCCATCTGACTGACAATCATATCTGGCTCGTCGGATTTCCATAGCGAGTGGACCCATATCTGGAAGTCCTCTCTAAGTGATCACTCTGTGCAACCAGTTAGTCGGTAGACTACCCTGGGGTTTCCTCCTCATATACCAATTCTCCACCATGTGATTAAGTAACTTAATTAGTTCACCTAAGATTTACTCTTAATTTATAGAGAATACATTATCATTTAGTTGCCATTTAGGTCTTAGACAATATACCTAGAAGTCTCCTCGGTCCTGTTCTAGTACATGTGTTCTAGAGATTGGTACTACCGAATCTCTTTCCTAAGTTATCCACGTAGGTTGTTTAGGATTAATATAATATTCCATTAAACTTTAATAAGTAATGATCTTTCCTAATCTTTCTCGCAACTCAAGTTGAATTACAATCGGTATCCCTTTAGTTTGAAAGACGTTCGCGCACAGTTAATAACGTGAGGTGTCGAGAAATTAAATCAAATAATCACATACACTTATATATAACACACATATCTCTCTTAACAGATAAACACACAAACATGTCTGAACCCAAGGAAACCCTCGGGATGTTCAGACCACACAATAACATACCGCACACCTAATGGAGAGAGAGAGTAGACGTCCGAACCCCGCGTCCATCCTCTATGCATGTCCTCTAATGTACGTCCTTTAATGAACTCAGCTCTAGAAGACGAGGCTAAGTATTAGCTCTCTAAAATATTAACTAATTTGGTATCCCAATTAGTTGCTAATCCCCCGGTAATTACCCCGTGATTGTTCAACATTATCATTTGGTGTTTAAACATCTCGGGATTAGTTTTTTAATCCTTTAGTTATGTTAAAAATAACATGGTGTATTAATTAACCACCTAGGATTTAATCTTACCTCTTTTATTCATAGGTTTATTATAGAGTAAATTATTAGGAACCCCCTTAAGGTTTTGGGATAATACCGGTAACCACCTTTTGTTTATCATAATTATTGGTAATCACCTTGAGGATACGGCATATCTAACTACGAGACCCCGATCTATAGCTTCGTTAATAAATCGGTAATCCCTTGATGACTTGTTAGCTTATTCACTAAATAATGCCAGACTGGACATAAAACACTACTTAATCAGCATCGTCTAAGTCTCTCCCATCCCACTACTATTTTCCTAAAACTGTCAACCCTGACCCCGGAATGGTCCACGTGTTTTTAGGAGGTTGTTTCCTATCTCCTTAGAAATTAAGGATACAGATGTACGAGCGTATAGAACGGATCCTATTCAAGTAAGGTCGTTTTTAGGAGCTTATTTATCTGCTAGGCATCGCTTAAGAATGGATTTGTTCTTGGTTGTAGATCATTTCTGGGTTAAGGTTGGCGTTATTATAAAAACACTGGTGGGATGAGAGAGACTTAGACAACGCTGATTAAGTAGTGTTTTTTGTCCAGCCTGACATCATTTAGTGAATAAGTTGACAAGTTAGCAAGGGGTTAATGATTTATTAATGAAGATATAGTTTGGGGGTTTGTAGTTAAAATATCGTAACCTCAAGGTGGTTACCAATAATTATGATAAACACAAGGTGGTTAATGGTATTATCCCAACACCTTAAGGAGGTTCCTGGTAATTTACTCTTTATTATATTCATACATATTTATGCATATATATCCATATATTTTGTTACTATATGTTACTTATACAATTGACCTTATAGTATTATTAATCCTTAAATTCTTATTTAATTCATGAGTTGGTCAACTTGACCCTCTTTGGTCAATTTGGTTGACTTGGTCTATTTATACAAGCCAACACTACTATATATAGCCCATAATATAATTCCTTGAATTATATAATTCTATTATTTTATGTAACTTTTAATACAATGACATCTAGTCGTTTACTGTTGTAATGTTACGTAATGAAATTTCCCACCTTATAATTGTAACACCCCTACCGCTAATCCAGTCATTACCTCCTAATCCGTCTCAATTACCAATACCAAAGCAGCGGAAATTTACCACAAACGGTGGATGATACAATGGCGTTAGTCACCCATGTGACTAACAAGGCCAAATCCAAATACAATATCCAACTAACATATCGGTCTGATGAACTTGAATACCGAGTAACAAACAATACTATTACATTCCATTCCTTTACCGATTCAAATACAAATACAACCTCAATCAATTCTATACCGAGTCTCTACAATTCTCAAGTTTGCCGATAACATTTCGGTCTTACAATTCAACAATACAAACAAGTACAATTTCTTAAACAACTACCCATGCTTACATAGCAACCCCGTCCTACTCTCGAACGGTATTCGGCTCCAAGTACCTGTAAAGTAAAAACAGCGTCCCAAGGGGATCAGCGAATTGCTGGTATGAAATTCGCATACCCCGCGTACTAACGGGGGTACGCCGACTACTTTGTCAAGAGTATGGGGTTCATTTTAATTCAATCAGCATGCAACATAGCAATACATTATATATGCACACTACACAAGGATTCAACATTGAATACAAACACTCACTAGCACATCAAGGTAGTTACACTTACTCAAGCTCTCTTATTCTCAATTTCACCATGCCTTAGTCTTTATTTGTTGTCTTACCCATGACCTCCGAGCAGAGTCATACATAAGACTCACCACCGGGCTTTCAAATACAAGTCTTACTTTCCCGATTTCGTCCCTACTCCGGATCTAGCATGGTGGGAAGGTTCGACTATCAAATGGAACTATACACTTAGCTCCTCAAATTCTCAAACGTCCGCTTCTCTACCAGACTACTCGATTTCCCAAATACTCATCTCTCGGAGTTATATTATAATCATATGGATTAGTATAGAAGTATCTCTCTCGATATCATCTAATAGTTTAGGGAATTTTCTCAATTGGTCGGATCCTCATGTTGTAGATCGACTATCTTTTAAAGGAGTTTGACGGCCCTTTATATATCTTTTACTTTCCTCAGAAGTTCTTTTCTTAGAACTATCATTATCCTCTAAGTAGAGGTTCATTGTATCTTTCCACTATTATTTGTTTCGTGGAGTAATTCAATTCAGTTCTCTAACCATTATCCGGAGTTTACTAATCCCGTACAACTCTCTCACGTTCTAGTGACTTCATGAGTTTGCATTATCGTTATTCTTAGTTCGACAGTTTTCGTATGTTTCCACGTTTTCATTGTTTTGCGAAACAACTCTTTATACGAGTCACTAACCAATCGTTACTCAATTGTGAGTCGGTCTATAACGCTAAGTTAGCCGACACAACATACAAGGATGGTTAGCACACACAGCATGCATCAAGATACACAATCAAAGCAATAAATCATTTTCATGCTTTTATCTTGATTAAGTCGACACACAAGCGAACAACACACAAATTAGAGTAATCCGGTTAGCATACTGGGCATGAGAAAATCATACCTTACACCATGGGTTAACTTTACCATGTCCTTACGTTCCTCGGGTCTTACTCTCGAATCACTTATCACATATCAAGTGGTCCTATTAATATCAAGATATTACGGTATGTAACTACTCTTACTCCCGTACTTACCCCGTTATACCGTTAATCTTAGGTTCTTATGGCATACTCTTCTTACCATAATTACTTCACCAATGGCTTACTACTAATGCCACATTTTTGTTATTTGACCCGACCGACCTTGCCAGAGTTGGTCCCAAGGTCGGTCGGAGTCAGTAGGTTACGGGTTTATAAAATTTCAGTTCGACCGACCCTACCAAGGTCGGTCCTAAGGTCGGTCAAAGTCAGAAGACTTCCGAATTTGAAAATTTTAGCCCGACCAACCTTACCAAGGTCGGTCCTAAGGTCGGTCGAAGTCAGAATACTCTGGATTTACAAATTTCAGGCCGACCGACCCTACCAAGGTCGGTCCTAAGGTTGGTCCAGCCCAGTACCCATTTTAACTACTCACTTTGAACTCCTAATTCACCTCAATTCTCACCCAATCTTTTCCTATTCATTCCACATGTTTCCTAGCAGGTTTTAGCACCCTAAAACACTCCTCAAACCTTCCCAATTCATTGGTCATACTCATACTCCATTGTTGCTCAATTCTACAACTTAAATTCTCATTTTTGCACTTATGCACCCTCGTGCATTTCCAAACTCCTCTCAACAACTTACCTCTTGTTCTCCCCCATTTTGACCACTCCAAATCTTTTCTAACCATTTGCACACTCATTACTCAAGTTCACCCTTATCTTCAAAGTCTTACACACTAGTTCTTTTCTAGCCATTCCATGGCATTCTCATACCATTTTGCTACAGATTTTGTTCTATCATTTCCAAGTCTTCAACCACCATCTATAGGTGATTAATCCACTCAATTCAATTCACTAAAACATCTAGTTAGTCCTAGGTCACTTCTCCACTCATAATAACACTTAAACCACTTAGATTTCTACACAAATTTTGCCATAACCCACCTACAATTCTACATTCCCAATTGCACCATTTGTCTCCTAAATTCACTCACAACTAGCCACACCCTTAGAGGGTCCTACCAGCACACAAATACCATTCAAATCCACCCATAATCCTTCAAACACAACTTAATGCATAAATCATAAAATGCATGGCTCTTAGGCCCTTAAATCACAATTCAATCACAATTCTCTCCTCCAACTACCAAACACATTTCTAGTACCATTATTTTGGGTTCATTCATTTCATTACCCATCCCAAAATTCTACAAACATTAAGAATAGGTGTTAAGGTAGGTTATTTACCTTTGATTCTCAAATTTCTCTTTTCTCTTCCTCTTCTCCACCTCTCCACTTCTCTTCATTGAAAAACCGGTCAAGGGAAAATCACTTGCCCAATTCTCTATACCACATCCACAAAGAAATGGGGCTAAGCAAGGCTACTTAGACAATTTAATTATTCTAGAACAAGGAAAGTGCTTAATGCACTAATGAAGGGATTACCTTTTGAAACCCTAGAATTGGTTTTTGTCCATGAATCAAAGGAGGGTTCCAATCCACCATTGGAAGCTTGAATGAATGCTCAACATAGAAAGACACAAGGCATTAAAGGAGGCAAAATCGGCCAAGACAAAGGATGGAGGGAAAATGAGATTTTTCCTTGTAACTTTTTACCTTAAATGAAAGAGGAAACTCCAAGCTCCAAGAAGATTCCATTTTCTTCACAAATGGGGGTATACCCATGGAGTTCAACTTTCTCCTGTTGAGATTTTGAAAAGAGAGAAAGATAGAGCTTGGTGAGAGGAGCAAGAATATGTGGTTTATTTTTCGTTTGGAGCTTGGATGTAGCTTGGGCAAGCAAGAGAATGAGGAGAAGCCATGGATGAGCTTCAAAAATTTCCAGCCTTGGGAGAGAGGAGGGGCTGTCAGCTGGGAAAGAAGAAAAGGAAGGAAAGAGAGAAAAGAGAAATGAGGAAGGAGAGAGAGTGTTCTTTTTACTTTTGTACTTTTTTAACTCTTTTATTTTCTTCTTCTTCCTTTTATAACTAGCTAGGTGTGTGTGTGTGAGAGGCTGATTAACTACAAAAAAACCAGGCCCCACTTATTAACCAAGCTGGGGCGTTTTCGTCTTTTATAGAAAATGCTCGTTAATTTACCCGGTTTTAGCACTATTCACTAATCGGGCCCGTTTTCCGGATTTTTATTTCTTTAATTTTAATGGTTCTTAAACTTCCATTTATACTTAATTATAGTTATATAGTCAACTATAATTTTTACGGGTCTGTTTAACCACTTAAAATCACGTTTTCGGGTTTTCTCGAAAAACGTGCTCTAAAGCTTCATTAGTGTTTTTAATCCATTTTATGGATCCGTTTTCTTCGGGAATTGTTCCCATACATTAATTAGGCATGAATAAACCTTATGGATCCATCTAATACCCTAACTGAGGTCACATACCTCCTATGGTTGTGTAACACTCGTTTTTACAATTTACGTTTTTTAAGTGTTTTCTCTTTTCCTTTGGCTTTATTCTCTTCACCAATATTCTTTAGGCACTATTAGGCCCTCAATTACCATATTAGAATTATTTAATCACCATATTTAGGTTCGGGGTATTTCAATCTACCCCCCTTAAAGAACTTTGCCCAAAAAGTTGGTGAATCTAATATAGTTAGTCACATAGGTATTCTATGCTAAGGTCATAATCTCTATATAACCTTACAGACTCACAGGTCTGTCTCTATATACGCTACACATACCACACACATATCACAGCATGTATAACAATAAAAAAATACTCTTTTGTATTCTCTCCATGGGGTTGGTCCGAAGACAAGAAGGCACTATAGTCCTCGAATCCCATATTGAGTAATACACTACCGATCCCTCAGGTACCGATCACGTTGAACACTTACGCTTTCTGGTTTACAGCCATTTCATGACAAATGGGCACTTACTCTCTCTGGCCCACGGTCCCTTTGGTTCTGACCAAAACATCTGCATCTCTAGATGTCCTCAGGCACTCTAGGTCATCCACACTGACACAGGACTACTCATATCCCGCTGCCCTTGGAAAAATACACACACTGCCACCATCCTACCGGTCAACTTAGGACCGTTGCTCATCCGGTGCAATGGTTTCAAAACTAATGCACACTCCCGCCGTTCTACCGGTCAACTTAGGACCGTTACTCGCCCGGTGTAGTGGTTTCGAAACCGTTACTCATTCTCAAGTCAAAGGAAAATCCGTTTTCAAAATCTGTTGGAAATTCTTTTTGAATACTCAATACAACTACAAAATCCAATTTATAATACTAACATCTATTCTTAGCGTGATTACTCGTGGCCACTTATAGGGAGCTTCAAGAGTCATTCAACCCCAATGTGATCAGCATCGGTGTTGAACTATTCTTCCACCCCAATTTGTGTTCGGTTTCCCATTATCACTAGCAAATCAAGTTCCACCTCCCACTCCAATTCAAACAATCAAATAATCCATCATTTCCATTTTCTATCTTTTACTCTTTCTAGTCATAATCACAAAACAATCTGTTTCAATTTATCTTCAGATCCTAGAACTTAGGTCATCCATCATTCTCAATTTACTTCCAAATAACTTTCCTGGGAATCAATACTTATGGAACTCATTTTATCAAATATTTACTCAAGCATAATATACATCGCACAACTCCAGAGGATGGAACTCACTCCATCAATCATTCTCAAACCAAATCACCTAGGGAACTCACTCCTACTAGGTTCTACATCGGTTTCATGCCGATTCATACTCGTCATATCTCATGTCTCATCTCAAATAGATAATATCATAGGGATTTTAGTTCTCCCGGAGTACATATGTTTATGTAACATAGGTACAAATCATCGAAACAAATTCTTTTGCGCTATGCGCATCATAGTTTACGCACTTAATTCGTAAAACATACGTTAAGCAGTTTTTTACTCTACCCCACTTAAAAGGGATTTCACCCACGTAATCTACCATGTATAACTATTGAACAATGGTTCATTCAATACGGGCATCATGGAGTGTCTTAACTTCCATGTAGTCTATTATACAGTGCATTCTGGTCAAAGGGTCTTAACCATATTGACGGTTTAGTCCCTGCACCAAGAACTCTCATAAGAGTTTATTTAACTCATAGCCGGGTTCGGTTCTAGCCATTTGGCTTCATGGCATTGATAATTAACCATTTACTCAACTCACTAGGTATATTTAACCTTAGTATTGTGGCCCACCAGCTTCTGATGTGTGATCCTGATAACTTAGAGTTTGGTTTGCCCTATTCGTTATTCTCAATGTACTATACATGTCCTTCTTATCCTTTTTATCTTGGGAGTTAAGGTCTCTCAATCGACGCGTGGTATTTCTTACCGTATGTGAATTCGATGAGTTATGGATTTTTTATCTAGTTCTCTGGAAGTCTATTCCGTATACCGTTGTGTACCTTCGTGATTATTCACTTGGTTCCTTCGACTTATTGTCGGTTGAGGTTGGGCTACTACCTAAAGTGTAGTGCTTCTTCGGTTATAAGTGGCTTCTGGATTATGCTCACTTATCTGATTCTACGCAAGAATTCTTTACTTGTACGACCTTGCATTTCTTATGCATCGGTCCTTATAGCGTTTATAAGCTTCTCACCACTTCATTGTGGTGGATGTGATCGTTGGTATGCCCAACCCTCCTTGTGCTTCTTTGACCAAAGGTCGCACGGTTTGTTTCCAAGCTTTTGTTTAACTGGCTTGTGCCATGTTCATTAATGTGTTTAGAACACTTTCCTTATCCAATGCGGTTGATTCTTTATCAATTGGGTACTTTATTACTTCACTTATCAATTTGATTCATCAAGGATTTGCTTCTAGTTCCTTATGCAACTGCAATAGGAATGAGCATTGCCTCCTCTATGAGGTTTTTCATCACATGGTACAGACTTCTAGCTTGTTGCCCGGTCTGTCTACCATCTTTTATTTGACATGTCCATGTTGTGTGATTGTTCACACCCATTGGTCGCTTGCTGCGTACCATGTTCGTATCTTACGACTTGGGTTTCCATGTACATTTGCTCCTGTATTTCCACCATTTATGCAATGGTTCGCCATTTATTTGGCTGGTTACAGAGTTTGTTATTCTTTATGTTTCTGAGCTCCTTGAGCGTTATTTATTTACACTTCACGTTTACACATACAATGTTTCTTCTAACCCGGTTACTCTTCGGGTTTTGCCAATTGTCATCCAAGTTTCCTTCAGTTTCATCTTGTTCAAGTTACTGCTTGGCAAATGTATATGCTCAAGCTTCACTACATTAGTAGATCTGAAAGAGATGTATTCTCAGATTTCCACTGATGACATCCTCTTCTTTGGAATATGTTCACCGCTCTCGCGATCTCACAATAACGAGTGGTATCCTCTCTTGTTGGTTATTAAACAATTCACCGGTGCCACTCCTGGCAATTCTCCTTATGGTTTTCAGTGGGTTTTGCAACCGTTGGATCTACGTATTGTAGTAGTTTCATGGCTTACTAGTCATGCTGCCTAGAGTTCTGCTCATAATATAATTCCTTCAATTTGTAGGATCGGGTGGCTAACTCAAACCAACCAAAGGTGTGAGTCTAAGAGTTGGTTTGACTCAATCGGCCTTCGTAAGTAAGAAACACTCTGTGATGTAGAGGCACTCAATCTAAATGATTAAACTAATGGCGCAGAAGACTTTTGTGGTAATTGAAGCGAAGCGATGAAAGGGGAGAAAGACTCTTTGAAACTCAGCAAGATACACAAATAAGTTATTTCATTTCCTGGTCAAATAAAACAACTTACAAATGTCCACTAAGTAGAAGGGATCTACTTAGCGGTTTTTCACTCACTCACCCAACACACTTTCTAATCAGATCAATGGTAAGCGTAGTGAAACTAGGATCTTCCTAGGCAGAGTCTATCTAAGAGCGCTAACTAATTTGGTACGTATTCTCTCTCTCTTTCTGGCTTACAAAGCAATTCTCTTTCTCTCTCTAAGCTCTAAAATAATCCTCAATGAAAGCACACTCGAAACTGACTATTACACAGCTTATTTATACTCTAAGTACAACGGTAGGTCGAAGGAGTTAGTTCCAAAAATACCGGAACTAACTTAGTGGACAACTTCCAACGGCTTTGAGTGGTCTTCTTACTTGGTCCGCGATCTTCGGATGTTGAGGGAGAACTTCATGACCGTTGTGGCGCTTAAGGTATTCCAAGTTGACTCCTTATTTTCCGCAACAGCACAAGAGAGTCTATGAAGTCTTCTTTGTTGCGTGGACTCTATTGAAGAGGCTTACTCTTTGTGTCTGTTAAGTGGTGATTGACTCTGTCGCGGTGAAAGACTATCTCTGCAACACTCCGATGTCCCAACAGTTTCCCCCTTGTTGCTGATGATAGCAAACCTTCGTGAATCCCGATGGAGTCAATCCTGAAATAAAAACACAAGGACTAGGGGAACCGACCCTGTCAAAGTTCCCCCTTAATAGCAGCAGTAGCAACTGAGTTCAAAGACTCCATTTAGGTTCCCCCTTGATCGGAGAGAGACTCCAGGCAAGCAAACGATAAATAAGCAGTGTAATAGGCAGGATAGTATATAAAGCAGTTAAATCACTAGACCACGTGGTCCAGCAGCGCAAATCCAAAAGCAGTTTAAAACAGCAGCAGAATAACCCATACACCAAACGGGATTCACCGCTTCCCCCTTTTGCTTTCATCAGAGGGAAGCCCACAGTATCACAAAGTCAGTCAAAGTATTCACACAAAAAACCAGCAAAAAGTGTTTAGAACTTAAAAACAACCTAAGTCCTAACACTACACACACACGTCATTCTAAGGGTTTGGGGTTAAGATGGATTGGATGTCAAGGAGTTGTTCTTGCAAGGCCGCCACTATCGTCTCTATCCCAGCAAGTCGGTCCATCATCCGCGTTCGGCCCTGAATCAGCTCGGCTGCGTGCGTAAGGAGTCTCTCCACTTTCTTCAGGAGGGGTAGGAGTGAAGCTTGAGGGACTGCCTCGTGAGAAGTGGATGGGCCCGCCGTCGTAGGAGTAGATGGTGGGGGCAGCAGCTTTGATTTGTCAATAGAAGTCAGCCGATTCAGATACCGCAGGTTGATGGTGTCTGCCTCATCGATGGACTCTGGCGTCGAAGTCGCTAGGGGTACCTGAAAGAATTTTAGAATTCGAGGCAGCCAGAACACGTACCCCAGGGAGTGTTTCGGGGTGTCGACCGAACTGGTAAGTGATGGAGTATGATGTGGGCCAGATTGATAGAGTGACGATTGATTATGCAGTACATTATGGTGAGGTCCAAGCAGTTGACCATGAGATTACCTTCTTTCCTTGGGACAATGTTTTTGATGACTAGAATGTGGAGGAGTTGATGTAAAATGGAGAGATCGCCACGGGGTATGGGGGAGCCAATCTTTTTCTTGGAGGAGAAAAAACGATAGATTTTGTTTTGTGGGACCTCGGGGATCTCAGGTAGGATTCCTTTCTCATAAAATGACAAGCCAGTAGCAGGGACTCCAAGGATTTGGGACAATTTTTCAAGATTGAAGAAGATGGGGGTGGAATTAACAAAAGACTGTGCAGCACCATTTCTAATAACCAGATTTTGAAAGAAGTCGACAGACTCTAGGGGATACCACTCTGTAATCTCACAAAAGAGGTGTTTCCACCCCTGAACCTCCAGCATGGTCACTAACTCCCCTAAGTTTGAAGATTGAGCCCATGAAAAATCAAGGAACTTACCCCTGACGATATTCCGTTCTGAGGCAGGGTCCCCGAGCATGTAGCGTTGGTTGAATGGGTCGATCTTCGCACATCTTCGGTGCAGCTTCGGAGGTTTTTGATCTTTGGCGGAGGTGGCACCAGTAGAGGCATCATGACTGGCCGTTGGCAGTTCTTGGACTGGAGACGATTCACCGGAACCAGAGGAGACAGGGTGCGCCTTGACAGAAGAACGAAGGATTCTTTTGGCTGTGGGGCGAGTAGGGGTTTGGGCTTTTCTCTTGCGGGTTTTGGGTTGAGGTTGTTGTGGTGGTGTTACGGATTTTGCGGGAGAAGCGGGTGGGGTTGGTGTAGGGGATTTGATGGTGGGTTCTTGCGGTTGATCGGTAGGAGGGTTTTCGGCAGGAGGGATATTGGCTTGTGGTGTTGGGGATGGTGGCAGGGTTTGGATTGGGGTGACATCCTCAATATCCGTTTCAAGAATATCTGTCTTTACAGCGGATGGCGGTGTTTGAAGAGTGGATGGGTCGCGGGTTTGAGGTGGTGGTGTGGAGGAGTGTGTGGGAGACGAAGTAGCGGTGGTTTTAGTGGAAGAGTGAGTGGTGGTGGTGGTGAGTGGAGATGGATTAGGGTTTGCCATCGATTGGAGGTACGCCTGAAGGCGAATGGGATCGGCGAAAATGTCGGCTGGGATGTTGATTCCGTTGAAGTTGATGCCGGCCATTTGGAAATTGAAGGATGCTTGGGTGTAAAGGGAGTGGAAGTGAGAGAGATGGAGTGGACGGGAGATAGATATAAAGGCTGGAAGTTGCAGAGATGGCGTGTGTCAGGTGAGATAAATGCGGCGACGTCAGGGTAGGGCGAGATTAAGGGCGATGATTTAGGCGGGTTGGGTTCGGATAAATGACGTGGATGGTAGCGCTAGAGTAATAGGCGTGCTACGTAATAAAACACATTTCACTGATTCAAGTGCAAACAAAGAGACTCTATGAGACATGAGGGAGTACCTGCTGAAGATTGCGGTAGGGGCAAGGAGATGCGACCGTCTAGGTAGACGGAGTCAATCCGATTGCTGATCGCAGTGCTTCGAATCTTGCTGTAGACAAGGGTTTAGTAAAAATATCTGCAAGTTGATCTTCTATGGGCACAAAGTCAAGTTGGATAAGCTTTTTCTCGACACAGTCTTTCAAGAAGTGAAAGCGAATTTCGATGTGTTTGGTTCTTGAGTGTTGGACTGGGTTTTCTGATATTTTGATTGTGCTTTTGTTGTCACAAAAGATTGGGATCTGTTCTTGGGTGACATGATAGTCTTGAAGTTGTTGTTTCATCCAAAGGAGTTGGGAGCAACAGGCTGCAGCAGAAACATACTCTGCCTCTGCTGTAGAGAGTGCTACAGAATTCTGTTTTTTGGAGGACCATGAAACAAGGCAAAGACCCAAGAACTGTGCATTACCTGAAGTACTCTTTCGATCTTGGAGAGAACCAGCCCAATCAGAGTCACTATATCCAGATAAAGTAAAAGTAGGAGATCGTGGATACCATAGATAGAGTGTACTTGTACCTTTAAGATAGCGGAAGATACGCTTGACTGCTTTGAGGTGAGACTGTTTTGGTGCTGCTTGGAAGCGAGCACAAAGGCAGACTGCGTGAAGAATGTCTGGGCGACTGGCAGTCAGGTACAAGAGGGACCCTATCATTCCTCTATATTCGGTGGCATTGACGCCGACTCCGTCATCATCGGGATGCAGTTTGGCAGATGTACAGCTTGGTGTGGACATACTCTTGGCATTTTTTAGGTTGTACTTATCAAGGAGTTCCTTGATGTACTTCTGTTGATGGATCTTGATCCCTTCCCTTTCCTGTTGAATTTGTAATCCTAAGAAGAACTTGAGCTCACCTAACTCATTCATGGAAAACTCTTGCTTCATAAGGTTAGCAAAATGGTCACAGAGGGTGTTACTTGTAGAGCCATAAATGATATCATCAACATAGATCTGTACTAGAAGTAAGTCATGTGATGAGTGTAGAATGAAGAGCGTTTTATCTACGTTACCTCGAGAGAAACCATTTTGCAATAGATATGTAGACAGTCTTTCATACCAGGCACGTGGAGCCTGTTTCAGTCCGTAAAGGGCCTTACACAGTTTGTAGACGTAGTCGGGATGGACGGAGTCTGTGAACCCTGGTGGTTGCTCGACGTAGACTTCTCTATCAATGTAGCCGTGGAGGAAGGCTGTCTTAACATCCATTTGATATAATTGGAAACCTTTGAAAGCAGCAAACGCAATTAGCATGCGAATGCTTCAAGACGAGCTACGGGAGCGAAGGTTTCATCATAATCAATCCCTTCTTCTTGATTGTAGCCCTGAACGACCAATCGAGCTTTATTCCTGAAAACTTGTCCTGCATCATCAAGTTTATTACGAAAGACCCAACGTGTACCAATTGTTTGTTGATGCGTGGGGCGAGGAACTAACTCCCAGACAGCATGTCGCTGGAGAGAATTGAGTTCCTCCTGCATAGCAGTAACCCAATCACTATCAAGGAGTGCTTCTTTGACGTTTCTTGGTTCAGTGCTAGACAGAAAAGCACCAAAGGCACAGAGGTTTTGCATAGCTTGTAGGCGTGTTTGAACACCGGAGTTTGGGTCTGTAATGATGTTTTCAGGGCTGATTTTTGCTGGAACTGTCGACGTGAAGCAGGAGGGGGTGTGTCTCTGTCAGAGGAGTCAAAAGTCAAGTTTTGTGGTAAGGGTGTCTCCGGGTTATGGTCAGAGTCAGTAGATTCTGATGTATTGTTTTTGTTGCTGAATCATGAGGAGTGATGGATTGGGAATCAGGGAGTCTTCCTATTGGTACAGTGATGAAGTGTGGATCGTGAGAAAATCATCAGGGGCAAAGTCAAGTTGATCAGAAGATGAGCCAACATTGTGGGACTCATCGAACTTGACATGTGGACTCTCTTCTAAACATTGAGTTCTCAGATTGATAACGCGATAAGCTTTGCTTTTAGAAGAACAGCCAAGAAAGATACCTTCATCACTTTTAGGAGAGAACTTACCCAAGTTGTCCTTACCATTATTGTGGATAAAGCACTTACATCCAAAATGCCTGAGATGTATAAGACTTGGTTTACGTTGACGGAGTAGTTCATAGGGTGTCTTGTGAAGGAATGGATGAATCAACGCACGGTTTAACACATAGCATGTTGTGTTAACAACTTCTGCCCAGTAAGATGGAGTGAGTTGACTGTCAATGAGCATGGTGCGAGCCATTTCTACCAAAGTTCTATTCTTGCGTTCAACTACTCCGTTTTGTTCTGGAGTACGTGCGGATGATATTTGGTGATCAACTCCGTTGTCCCTGCAAAACTCATCAAATGACTTGTTGCAAAATTTAGTACCCTGGTCCGTTCTCAGGGTTTTTAGAGTAAATGAAAATTTGTTGACAAGCATTTTATGGAGTTTGACGAACTCCGTAAAAGTTTCATCCTTAGTAGATAAAAAAATGACCCAGGTCCACCTGGAATAGTCATCGACTATGACCAGGATGTACCTCTTACCACTTCTGCTTTGTGTACGCATGGGACCAACAAGATCCATGTGTAGCAGTTCTAGCGGAGAGCTAGTAGAGAGAGTAGGCTTACTTTTGAAGGAGGACCGGGTGTGTTTACCTTTTACACATGCTTCACAGACAGAGTCTGTGTCAAAGGTTGTGTCGGGTAAACCAATCACCAAGTCCTTGCTTTTGAGTTTGTTCAACAGCCTATGATTTGCGTGACCAAGTCTGGAGTGCCACAGCAGTGAGTTTTTGGAATGCACGTTGAGACAGACTTGATCGTCTGGATTAATGGAGTTTAAGCACATTTTGTAGAGATTTCCTTCTCTACGTCCCACAGCTTTTAATGAACCTGTACGCTCATCATAAACCTTACAATCCGAAGAGGAGAAAAGTACCAAATTGAATCTATCACAAATTTGAGAAATACTTAGTAAACTGTGTTGGAGTCCAGTGACCAGATGGACTCCATCAATTTTAAATTTTGAGGGGTTACCTACGGATCCAACTCCCACGATTTCACCCTGGTTGTTGTTTCCAAAAGTAACCTTACCTCCTTGGTAGGATGAAAGCGAATTGAATTGATTTGGATCTCCAGTCATGTGACGAGAGCATCCACTGTCCAAGTACCAGCTGTCTCCATTCGCCTTCACCTACAAAAGAACAGATCATTTGTTAGATTTGGGAACCCAGATGTACTTGGGTTCCCTTTTCGAGCCAGACTTTTCAATTTTTCTCGTGCTTCAAGTATCAATTTAACACGTTTGACATTAAAAGAGAGATCTCTATTCAATTTATCACATGCACTGTCTCGATGTCCAAGACTCCCGCAGTAGCCACAAATTTTGGTTGGTGGAAGATTGACGTATTTCTGTTGTCCTTTCCACCAGGAGTCGAATTTTTCTTTTTCTTGATATCGTTTGGCTCTGTTGTCGGATTTGGACATATTCTTTGGAATGTCGAACTTACCTTTGTGCCACTTGGGCGTGGATTGAGTGGATCGAACTCCGGATTGTAGATTCACAATCTGGTGAGAGAGTTGTTCTACCTTAGAGCGAAGAGCATCTCGATCTTGGCTAATTTCTTTGATTTTGGAGTTGGCCCACTCAGGTAGTTCGGAGGAGGTGACTTGTTTGATAAACTTGACTGGCTTAAGGGAAAGAGCGTGCTCCTTTTCTTTCAGTCTTTGAGTGAGGTTTTTGATAGTGGTGTTCAGGGATATGTTTTTGGATTCAGAAGCATTAAGATCATTTTGAAGAGAACAGCACTTGTCAGTAAAGATGGTGAGGTCTTGTTTGAGGGAGTCGATCAGGGTGAGAGACTCTTTCTGGTCACCCTGTCTAAATTGAGTTCGTTCTAAGGTATCATGAAGTTCCTTTTGAAGGGAATCAACATGACGCCTTGATTCTTGTAGATCTAACCTGAGAGAACAAGAGATGGTTTTGTGTTCCTCAGCTTCATCTCTTAGGGCATACATAAGACCTTTTGAGATTTCGAGTTCCTCAGATAGCTCGGTTATCTTGCTGGTAAGACTTGCTTTGAGGGAGTTGTTCTCGGAGACAATTTTAGCAATTAAAGTCATAAATCCCATAGGAGAAATACGGTAAAGGTCTGTTTCAAGGTGAGAACGAGTTACCTCATTGTCTGGAATTATGGATTCCGTTGTGTCGTGTGCCATGAGGCATACCAGGCCGCTAGACTCTGTGTCTGGATCGTCGGAGTCTGAATCGCCCCAACCAACAGCTGCCATCAGCGATCTCCCTTGAGATTTTCCATACTGGCTCTTGAGTAAACAGTCCTTCTTGAAGTGACCGGGTTTATTGCAGTTGAAACAAGTGACAGAATTGAAAACTTGTTTAGAGGTGTTCGAGAACGACCGACTCTGTCGATTAGGTTGGTTACGCATGAATTTTCGGAAGTTCTTGACTATGAAGACAAAGTCCTCCATAGTCTCAGCCTCACTTTCCTCAACAATAATGTCCACCAGCTCAGCCTTGGCTTGTCTGATTTGAGTATCAGCAACATAGGCTCCTTCTTGAGTTAACTGAGTCGAATTAACCTGCAAGGCTTGGTCATTCAAAGTAGTAGTCTTACTAGAAGAGGGAGAAGAAGTATTACCACACTTCTTTCGAACATTCTTCTTGTATTTATCTACGGATTGTAGATAGGAACCTAGGTCTTGACAGCTCCATTTGGATAAGTCCTTGCATGCTTTGGTGGAGATTACTGTCTCTGCCCATTCTTCTCTGAGACTGTCCAGCAATTTATGCAAGACACTCTCTCTATCTGGTAAGATGCTAACTTCCTGCATAGTAGTAGTTAGTAAGTAGAAACGATCAAGTACTTCTTCCAGTGACTCACCGGGTTTTTGTAGAAAATTTTCATAGTCCATTCGGAGTTCTTGAGCTTTACATTTCTTGAGTTCAGTGACTCCTTCGTGGGTAGCTTGAAGGAGTGTCCATATCTCATTTGCGGACTTACAGTGATTGACTCTCCTTTGTTCTGGGATGGACAGGCAAGTGTATATCACACGTGATGCTTGTCGATTCAGCTCGTACCTTTTGCAATCTGCAGCAGTCCATGTTGATCGGTCTAGATTAACTGCAAGATCTCCTCCAGTGACTATCTCTCAAAGCTCAGAGTTGACGGACTCAATGTGTTGCTCGATCTCGTTTTTCCAATGGTCGTAGTTGGTGGAGGTGTGTAACACCCCTACCGCTAATACCGTCATTACCGTACCATACTTACCTTCGCAGCGGATATTACTTACTCAACGGCGGGTGTACAATGCCGTTAGTCACCCACGTGACTAACAAGGCGAGTTACAATGCTACATACTATCGGTCTGATGAATATGAACATACCGAGTGCTCTACACAATACATTACTTTCCCTTGCATACCGATCCATAATTTGATACAACTCCAATACAATACTATACCGAGCATACTACAATCCTCAAAATTACCGATACAGTCTAAACATCCAAATCCTTACTACGTTAACACATACAATTCCCTTTACTCAACTACCCATGCTTATGTAGCAGTCCCCGTCCTACTCTCTCGAACGGTGAACGGCTTCGGTACCTGCACACTAAAAAAAAAGTCCCCCGAGGGGGTCAGCTTACGCTGCATATGAAATCCGCATATACCGCGTGCTAACCGCGGTACGCCGACTACTTTGGGTCGGATATACATGGAGTTCATTTTACATGCATACATACATACTCATGTTGCAACTATACAATCAAGGATACCTACATAAGTACACTAGTTCAATACATACCAAGGTAGATAACTCAATTGTAACACCCCTACTCTATTCGGCTCCTAATCATCTTACTTAACAATATAATCGCAGCGGTAATCTCAACAATTGCCTACTGGTCACCGTTCCTGCTCGCCCATACGAGTAATAACGTGCTTCCTGATAAGCTCTTAAATACGAAACATTTTCTCGCAGTGACAACAAGAGATAGATCTAAACTCCCGAAACCAATATAAAATACATTCACAGTGAGCTTTCTACGTATCCAAAACCTATACATGTTTCTAGGTTCGTATTAAAATGCAACAGTGCATGTTTAAATAACTGTAATCAAACTACCCAGCGCGTCACTCTCTTTGCCGACACCGGAAGTTGCATACCTGCAAAAATGGTAGTTTGTGGTATGGAATCAGCCCCTGCTGAGTATGTTATTACCTGACTGCCATGCACCCTCGGACCATTCAGTTATTTGGTCGAGAGTATGCAATTCGTTTCCATACAAATAGTTCAATGTTGAAACTGTAAAGCAACAATATATATTGCAGTAATCTCAAATAACAAACAAGCCCCCGGCTTCACACATCGCATCGTAATAAACCATTGAAAGCGTTTACAGCGCTTATATGAGTACAGAGACTCCACTCCAACAAACACTTAATAATTCATAATTGAGTTCGGCGACTCACTCGACCAGACACCCAACCACAATCCACACATGAGTACGGTGACTCGACACAACCAGTTCACAACACACAATATGAGCACAATGGCTTGTTCAAACAAATCCACCAACATACCACACATGACCACAAAGCACAACCAATGAACAACAAGGCGAAGTAACGAGAATTATAAACGAGTATGAACTCTCGTCTTTGACATGCAAGCCTAAATAATGTTCGCCTAATGTACGAGTTAATATAGTCGTTCGTAATTGTTCAATCATGTCTAATGACAACGTCTCGTTAGAACGACGCGTCTCTAAGTTACCCATCTCTTATGGCGGGTCACCCACGGCAATAGCCACTCCAGCGGTAGAGTCTCCGTCCTACGAACAATCTATAGTTCGTTGGAAATTTATCCAGATACTTACGGCTACCACACGGTGTCCTAGTATCGTTAATGGATCACAGTTCACAGCAAGAGCCACATCCTTGATAAACTTATCTATACCATCGCATCGCTTTACTATTCTTTTTTTTTTCTAACACAGCAGACCAAGGTTGTAGTCCAATCCTGAGTATGTCGACTCGGGATCCAGTGCTAGATACGAGAGCGGCGTTAAAGAGGCCAATGCTCCGTATATAAGTCTCAGATATTTTATATATCTTATTATCCTAATGCTACAAAGTTTTACTTACGTTCCTTATATTACACATATAAGATAGCATCATTGCCGCTAGTTCGTTTTATAATATGTTCATATATACAAACGGTACTGTTATCGCACAACAGTAAAGATAAGGCAGCATTAATACACAACTCAAGCATATTAATTCACACAAGCAGACATTCAATCTTATCACAGATTTTCACACAATGTCTGAACTGAGGAAATCCTCAGAGACAATCAAGCCACATAAATAACATACCGTTCACCCTGAGAGTATTACGGTGGAGTATGAATCAGCAAGATCCTATGCTCCGTGCGTCGTCTCTAACAGTCTATACAATACATAATGCTACTGATTAGCATACTGTATAACAACACAAAATTCTACGGTACCCCGTACCGTCACTAATACCTCCCGGTTAACCCCCGTTATTAACTGTCAATGTTTGTCGGGTTTTAGGTTTAACTCGAGATTGGAAAAGTGTTATATTACAAGCGTAGTCTTGTCTCGTATATTAATATACTTTATAGTTGAGCTTTTGTTATCGCATGTAACCTAATGTATGTTTGTACATCATATAGCTTGTTTCTATATTGTATGTATGATTCTTGTCATACACCATACATTTCACCTTAGTATTTATTTTTCTAAGGTTTGTTTCTCTTTTTTTTTTCTTTTTTTCCAAATTCAATGTGGTAAAAAATACTTTGCATTATCAATCCTTATTATCACATGTACAGTCCTAACATTCCATATCCAATGTTTGTAATTCTTTTCCCTTTATCATCTGTCATTTTAATTATGAAAATATATGGTCATTAAACCATATTATATTTTCCACCACAACACATATTTATTTATGTGTATGTATTTATGGAACTATTTCTTATATGGCAATTCTTATAATATATATTCATCCTTTTTAATGAATACCTCTTATATTACAAATGTTATAATTCTTATAACATTAAAACCATATTATAAAGTTCATTCAAAAATTTTAATATTTCCGAACAGCACCTATGTTCCTTAATTATTTACAAAATCCTCCACATAATTTATACCATGTTATATTATAGTTATATAACATATATTTTGACAACTATGTCATTAAAACAATTATAACTTATAGTTATATATTGTTAATAAATACCAAACAGCCCTTAAAACTCTCGGTATTAATTAATTCCCACCAAAACTTCCATAATTTACAACTCAACCCCAAATTATATTTCCTTGTTACACTTATAGTATATACCTTATATTATAATCCTTATTCCTTAATATACTTATAACCCATGGTTATATTTCCTCAAAATAACCGAACAGACCCCATGGTCTATTTAAATTATTTTTCCACCACTTAACTTTCTATATTCACCAATTTCCCCTCTTTATAACTATAGTTTCCTAATTCCATTAAAATCATATATTATACATATGTCCTTATAAAACCTTGTATATAATTCCAAAAATCACCAAACTATACCAAAAGGTTATAAACCTTATTCCTAACCTTATACTTTCTCTAAATCTCGATTTTACCACATATTACCCATTTGTAACAATATTATGAATACCTTATATTATACTTATTTAATTCATATTAACTCCAAATTTAACCAAATCAATTCCTAAAAATTCCTAATAACCTAAGGTTTGTACTAAACTCCTTTTAGTACCCCCAAGTTTTCGGAAATCACAATACCACCCCAAGTCTTATAAATCTTTTACAATTTAATAAGTATCTTATTATAAGGTAGTATTTTAATTTCTAAAATTCTCCAAAGTTGGTCAAAGTCTCCTATATAGTCAACTTTGACTTCTAATACCCATTGGGACTCAAACTTTCGGTAATTACCAACAACCCCATACTTTTCTATTTTTACAGTTTTGACCCAAAACTTTATAAAATGTTATAATTTTTATTAAATATTTTTAAAAAGCCTAAATTGCTCTAAATTAAGCCCACGGCTTTCTAAATTCCTAGTAATTACGAATTGGCCCCAATTTTAATTATAAGCATAAATAAAACTAAATAAGCTTATAAACTTAAATAAAATGGCCTAATGACATGGCCTTATTACAACCTTGAACTTGCAAAATAAATTACACAATAAATGTCTCAAAATATAGCATATATTCGGCCTCACTTAGGTTTAATTATTTTTCCACATAATGTCATAATTTGACCATCATGTTGATTAAATCCCTTAAATGACTAGCTTAATTTATCTTAGCCATTTTTTCCATTTTTAGGTCAATATGACCTATATATATATATATATATTCACTCTCGGCCATATATATGTATTTGCTTAAAAATTACAAAACCATAAGTTTAAGGTGTTTATACCTTGATTAAGCCTTGTATGCTTTCGGCCACTTGTAGGAAAAACCACCACTTGATTTAGACATGTTTAATACACAAAAACAAGATATGGTTACCCTCCAAGCTTGAGCTTAACCATAAGGGATAATTAGTGTAAGATTTAAGGCAAAAATCACCTTAAAAATGCAAGGGAATGTTCTAGGTATTTTCGACCTGAACCAAACACACCACAAGGTGTTAGATCCACCATATTGACATAGGAAATAATTAGATCTCGAAATACTACCTTGTTATTAGGTTTTACCTTGGAAAAATGCCTTAAAAGAGAGTATTTCTCTTGGATCTCGGCCACCCTTGCTCCAAATGGCTAACCAACAGATTCCACATGAAAAGGAGAAGAATATGAGGCTATGGCCAAAGTTTCACAGCCAAACTCGAAGGGAATCAAAAGTTATGAGCTTAAAGCACATTTTTACCTTAAAATGTAGATTTGAACAACCTTGGTCCCTCTACTGGTCTCAACCGAGTTTAGCTCTTGTTATAACCTTAGAACACTGAGAATAAGCCATAGGAATTGATGAGCCACAAAATTTAGGTGTTGGTAGTGAAGAGATGAAGAAAAAGGGCTAAAAATGACATTAAAACACTTACCTTAAGGACTTAAGAGCTAGGTTTGCCTTCCATGTTCAAGAGCAAGCTTTGAGAGCTTGAGAGGAGAGGGAGCTCGGTTGACAGGGCTGGAATCGGACAAGGAGGAAGGAAGGAATGGGTAAGTTTTGAAATAATTGAAAAAGTAACTTAATTTTCAAAAGTAATTGGTATTAGGTATAGTTTGTCCCATAATGATTGTAGGCTGTCTCCTCCCTCTTGCCAGCCGATTTCCAAGGGGTTAAATGGGTCATTTAATTGACCATTGACCATACTTGGTCAATATTGACTCATGCGGGCCCCACTTTAGGGTTTTATTAATATTTTAATATTAATTTGCAAAAATTCGTAAATTTCTGGAATTAAATTCCTAATATGATACAATATGATAAAATATCATATTTAAGGATAATTATAATTTTTAAGCCCATTAAAAATCAATTTAAAAGGCAATCTCACGAAAACGTGCTTTAAGGAGTTTTCGCGCACATTTTTGTGTCACAGGGTGTTCCTGAGCTTAGTTCTCCTTGAGAACGGTTTTATTGTGTTCCTTGCTTCATTATAATACTTAGGAATCCACTTTGGATCCTATTTGAGGTCATACAATCTTTATGGTGTCTTAAAGCACATTTTTGGCTTTACCGATCTTAAGGCGTGTTTTGCCTTGTTGAGATCTTTTAGATTGTTCCCCAATAGTAATTAGGTGTTTATTAATCATTTTAGATCATTAATAGATCATTTAATTATATTTTAAAGGTTAGGGGTATTTCATCAATAGTCAACCATTTGTATTTGTTATACATTCATTACTCTCCGTACTGAGTTCGGTGTTCGTTACTCCACCCATACTTACTCCTTACTCCTACATACTCATCACTCCATGTTCAATACCTTACTCGTACACGATCCTTACTCTGCACTCGTTACTATCTAGTGCTTACTCACTACTACTACTCAATTCTCCATACTTACTCTTACCCGCTCAATACTCGATACTTACTCATCGTACTCAATACTCGGTACATCACATACTCATACTTGCTTCTTACTCGATACTCCTTACCTTACTCATACATACGCAATACTCATTACTTTGGCCTCTGGGCGGAGTCATACTCAAGACTCGCCACCGGACCTACAATCGAGGGCTATACGCTTAGCTCCTCAAATACTCAAATGTCCGTTCTACCGGACTACCGAATTCCCAACACTCTTCTCTCAGAGCACGATACAACCTCATGGGTTAGCCTAGAAGTATCTCTCTCGATAACCTCTTTAGCTTAGGGAATTACCACCGTCTAGTATCCTCAGATTTAAGGTTTCCCCAATATCGAATACTCTCTCGTTCGGGGCATACTTACATCAGTCGGGTCCTCTCATGATGGGTCGACTAATTACTAGGGGTTTGGAGATCCCTCATCATTCTTTACTACTTTCATGGTTCATGTTTTACACCAAGATTAATTCCTCTAATAGAGGTTTACTTATATACTTCCACTACGTTTTGTTTTGTGGATTATTCACTTCGTTTCTCCCTACCGTTATCAGAAGGTTATTACTCCCGTACACTCTCTCACATTCTAGTGAGTTCGTTGGGTTGCGTTATCGTTTATTGATTCGATAATTTAGTGCGTTGTTACGTTTCCATTAGTTCACAATATGACTCTTACTACGAGCCTCTACACAACAAGACTCATCTATGAGTCGTATTACGCACCAAATGAAGCCACACAATCAATCAGGAAAGGTTAACTCACACAACATACATCAAGACATACAATGAAGGCAATAAACCATTTTCATGCTTTAGTCTTGATTAGCCGGCATACAACATACAAATCAACGTAACTCGGTTAGCATACGGGGCATGAGGAAATCATACCTTTCACCGGGGTTAGCTTTAACACGTGTTCCCTTGTTCCTTGGTTCACACTTGTTCCACTGATAATGTTTCAACATTATGATTAATACTATACTCTTATGATACACAAATAATTACTACTCCCGTACTTACCCCGTTATCCCGGTGTACTTAATGTTCTTATACTATCAACTTGCTTAGTTTCTTTTACACTGTTTTCATACTCATATACTTACTTTCTTTCCTTATTATTTCATTTGTAGTGTACTACAACATATATGCATATATGTGTATAGGCATATATTATATACATATGATAGTTATAATCATATAATAATTTTTTTTTTTTTTGACTCGACCGGACTTGCGACCAACCTTGCAAGTCCGGTCCATTCCAGTAGCTACCAGTACGGGAAATTTTCTGGCTCGACCGAATTCGCAAGTCCGGTCGCAAGTTCGGTCCATTCCAGTGCTTGCATTACGGGAATTTTTCTGGCCGACCGAACTTGCAAGTCCGGTCGCAAGTTCGGTCCATTCCAGAAGGTTTCTGACGGGAGAATTTTCTAGTCCGACCGAACTTGCATGTCCGGTCGCAATCCGGTCGATTCTAGAAGGTTTCCCGTCTTTGTAAATCTGGGCTCGACCGAACTGCAAGTCCGGTCGCAAGTCCGGTCCGGCCCAGTACTTCAGTTTTAAATTCTGTTTTCAGCTCTATACTTTGCCATTGTTTCCCCATTCCTACATGTAATCCCCATGTTTTTAAACTACTTTAGGCCCTCCAATTGCTTGGTTCATCCACCAAATCCCTCACTAAATCCATCAAATAACTTCACAATTTCCTCACTTCTTTTCCAAACACTTGTAACAGTTTTTGTTGCACATATGCTACAGATTTTACCATCCATTCTCCCATCCAATACTTTCTCAACCAATGCCATTCTAGCATTCTAATACTTCTCCTACCATACAATTCATTTCCAAGCCATTGCACTACCTATACCATGTTTCCAACACTCATCCTACAAAATTTGCACATTAAATCTCCTAACTTCTCTAGGTATTCTTATACACTTTGCTACAGATTTACACCTCTTATCTCTCATACTACAATTACCATTCCATTGCTACTAACCTCGCTACCAATCCCATACACACCTTGGTCTCAATACCAAGTCATCCTCAAGTACATAATTCCTACTAAAATTTGCCATAGTTCATCTACTTTCCTTACTTATCCACACATCCTTCATCAAATTCATCCTATTCTAGCCAAACCAAAAGGGTTCTACCAGCTCACTTGCAAATTCCAATACACCAATCTTCCTCAATCACATTACAATACACCATTATTCCTCAAATAGCATTACTAATGTACAGCACCTTCTTTGCTCTAAGGCCTACAAATCCACAATTTACTCACTAGTACTCAAATTTCCACAAACTACACTACAATACAATAATTGGGTTCTTTAAATATTTTACCATTCCCATTACTCTAATGCAAAGAATTTACATAGGAAGGAGCTCTTACTTGAGCTTTGATTCCTTCATTTCTTTTCCATTCCTCATCTTTCCTCTTTTCTTGTTCAAATCGATTTTTGGGGGATGGAGTTACCAAACTCCATCCCAACACCAACAATTACACAAAGGGAACATAATAATCTATTAACCCTCAAATAACACTAATTCATTGAAAGTGTTTAAAAATGCAAATTAGGGTTTACCTTTGGAGTGCTTTAGGAGGGGTTTTAGCCCTTGGTTCAAGAAGGTTCTCACCACCATTGGAGGTTGAAGCAAAGCTCCAAAACAAGAGGAAAAAACAAGGTGGAGAGAGTGAGAGACAAAAATCGGCCACCAAGGAGATGGAGAAAAAATGAGGTCTTCATGGAGATTTTTACCATTGTTTGAAAGAGGAGACTCCAAGCTTCACAACTGGTGTGCTTTCTCTTCAAATGGAGAAAAACCATGGAGATGAAACTCATCCTTTTTGAATTTGGAAAGATAGAAATGTAGAGGAGGATGAGGGGATTACAAATATGTAATTTTTTACATTTGGAGCTCACATGGAGGTAGAGCAAGGAGAGAAAGAAGAGAAGCCATGGGAGCATTCTGAGCTCTCAAAAATGGTGCAAGGGGGAGAATGAGGGAGTGCTCACGGTGGGAAGGAGAAAGAATAGGAGAGAGAGAAGGGAAATGAGAGAATAAGAGGAGAGAGGGGGTATATTTACTTTTGTATTACTTTTTTGCTTTCTGATTTACTTATTTGACTTGTGAGTGTGAGAGAGAGAGAGCTGTTACCACAGTAAAAAACCGGCCCCCCTCTGTGATACTAGCTGGAGCGTTTCGTTGTTTTTACAGAAAACGCTCGTTATTTACCGGTTTTGATACTATTCACTAACCGGGCCCGTTTTCCGGAATTTTCTCGTTTAATCATTTTTATTGGTTATTAAGCTTCCATAAATGCTTAATAATTATTATTTATTGCTTTATTATTTTTTCGGGTCTGTTTGACCACTTAAAGCCACGTTTTCGGGTTTCCTCAAAACACGTGCGCTAAAGCTTTTTTTTTAGCGTTTTAATACATTTCTTGGATCCGTTTTCTTCGGGAATCATCCCCGTATACTAATTAGGCATGAATAAGCCTTAGGAATCCTTGCGATACTATAACCAAGGTCTCGTACCTCCTATGGTTATTTAACGCTCATTTTAGCGTTTTCCGCTTTCTAAGCGTTTTTCTCATTTCTTTGGATTTATTTTCTTTACCAAAAATTACTTAGGCACTATTAGGCCCTTAAATACCATATTAGAATAATATAATCACCATATTTAAGTTCGGGGTATTTCAATCTACCCCCTTAAAGAACTTTGCCCTCAAAGTTGGTGAATCTAATATTGCTACTTGTATACATACTCTATGCTAAGGTTGTAACCTATACATATATCTTGTCAAACTCCGAATGTCTGACATGATGCATACTACGCATCCAAACAGCATGTCACTGCATGCATAGCAATCAAAAATATCCGTTTTACTTCTCTCCAAGGGGGTCCATCCGAAGACAATTAGGTACAATCCTCCCCCAATGGCGAGTGATCCCTCAGGTACCGGTCACGTTTGAACACTTACGCTTTCTGGTTCACGGCCGTCATGACTTGAGCACTTACGCTTTCTGGCTCTACGGTCCTTTGGTTCTGATCAAATTCATTTGCACATATAGAGATCCTCAGGCACTTACTCATACTTACTTACTCATACTTTACTCATACTTACTCGGGACTACACTGCCCCAGTGCCCTTAGAAAAATACAAAACACACACTGTTACCGTACACCCGGTGTAGTGGTTTCAAACTACTCTACACTTCCACAGACTCAAAACTAGCTTCACCTCCTATGGTTTCGACCGGATACCCGTGCCTAGGCATGGAAGATCCACTAGCGCCCGTGGGAGCGGTTTTAAAACCGATCCTCATTCTCGAGTTTGAAGAAAACGTTGTACCAAATTAGTTTTGGAAATTCATTTTGAAAACCTTGCATACATCTCCCAATTTCAATTTATGATGATCATTCCTATTACTAGTGTTATTATTGTGGCCACTTAAGGGAGCTTCCAGAGTCCTTCAACCCCAATGTGATCAGCATTGGTGTTGAACTATCCTTCCACTCCAATTTGTGTTCGGCTTCCCTTGATCGCTAGCAAATCAAGTTCCACTTCCCACCTCAATACAAACAGACAGATTGTCAAACATTATTCCGTTTTCTATCTTTTTAATCTTGCTACTCATAATCATACACATACATTTTCCAATTCATATGATTCACTTACTTACTTACTAATCATTTCATCAATTATTGCTACATCTTCTCCAACTGCTATACTTTACGACTTCAAGGGTATAATATCCCATTAATTTGCTATACTCCAATTTATACTCATAAAATACATCGGTTGTACACCGATTCATACTCATTACATACGTCGGTTGTATACCGATTCATACTCATTACATACATCGGTTCCGTACCGATTTATACTCCTCAAGTCTCCCATACATACTCATTCTTCATACTATTACCAATCGGGTTTCTCATTACCCTGGAGTTTCTCTACTCCTTTTCCTATACTTACTTCCCAAATTACCATAATTACACGATGAGTGAATACAAATGTTTATGTAACATAAGTATCAACCATCAAAACAAATTCTCTTGCGCTATGCGCATTGTAGTTTACGCACCTATCACGTAAAACATACATTTCGCGGTTTTCGCTCTACCCCCCTTAAAAGGGATTACGCCCACGTAATCTACCATGTGTCAACATTGGACATTGGTCGAAGGCATTCAGCCGTCATGGAGTGGTTCAGTTTCCATGCGGTCTATTATACAATGTTCTTTGATCGACGGGTCTTAACCGTACTATCGGTTAGTCCCTGCATCAAGAATTTTCATCGGAGTTATTTAACTCTTAACCGGGTTCAGTTCTAGCCTGAATGGCTTTAAGGCATTAACGATTAACCTTTTTTTTCACTAGGTGTACTTCACTTAGAATTCTGGCCCACTAGCTTCTGCTGCGCGACCCAGATAACTTGGGTTATTCGCCCTTCTTGTTATCTTAAATGTGCTATACAACACCTTTTTATCCCTTTTATTGTAGGGATAAGGCCTGTTCCATCTCGCGTGGTATTCTTTTACCGTGCGTGAACTTAATGAGTTTTAGATTCATAACCAGCTCTCTGGCAATCTATATACATACTATTGTGTTTGCAGTGATCATTCACTTGGTTTCTCCGACTTATTGTCGGTTGAGGTTAAGTCATTACTTAGTTGTAGTGCTTCCTCTGTCGTTAGTAGCTTCTAAGCTACACCAGTTTCTCTGGTTCATTACAAGTGTTCTTTACTTGTATGACCTTGCATTTTCCATGTGTCGGTCCTTGTGACTTTCTTAAGTCCCCTTTCGCTTTTATTCCAATGGAATTCACATCTTGTGATTGTTGGTGTGTTTCACACTCTTCGTGCTCTTTGGCCTTAGGCCGCACGGTTTGTTTCTAAGCTTTTGCTTGACTGGCTTATGCCATGTTTACTGGTGAAAGGAAGAATTTACCACTACTTACGTTCTCCATATCCTTAGCTATCCCACTAGATCGTTGACTACACAAGTGCAATACCAAAACACTCAGTCCCACAAAGTGCAGAGGCATAAACGCTTGGCAGTAACTCTCTTATGAGATCGCAATAGGAATTATTGTTACTCCTTCAGGTGGTGTTTCATCATTTCATGCGGACTCCTGGCTTGTTGCCCGGTCTGTCCACTATCTCGAATTACCAATTCCCATAGCATTAGTGATTACCCATATACATTGGTCGCCTGTTGTGCACCATGTTCTTACAGATTCCATAGTATTGGTTTACATGGCATCCACTGTTGCTAGCTTCAGCTCATGCATCTCTATCATTCATACGATGGTTTCCCATGTATTTGGCAATACCGAATATGGTATTCCTTTATTTTTCTGAGCTCCCTGAGCATCTTTGGTTTTATAACCGGTTACTCTTCGGTTGTCAACAACTGCTGTTGAAGCTTACCTCACATTGCTTGACAATAATTGTATGCTCAAGCTTGACTACATCAGTAGTTCTGAAAGGATTATATTTCCCGACAGTTACTGATGGTATCCCCTTCCTGGGATCCATGTGTTCACCGCTCTTGCGGTCTCACATTTATGAGGGGCGTCCTCATTCATCTGTTGTTACTCTTTCATCGGTGTCATCCTTGACAACCTTCCATATGGTTCGCAATGGTTTTGCAACCGTTGGGTTGTGTATGGTAATAGTTTTATGGCCTACTAGCCATATTGCCTAGAGCTCTGCTCATCATAGGTTGTTTCCAAGTGATTATTTCTCCATAACCCATCGCTGGGTTTGGAGGTGATACTGGGCTCCCTGACAAGATCATCACATCACGCTTCCGTTTGTTGGAGACCCTTTTGTATCTTGGTATTGATCGATACCATTAATTAATTTGGGTATCCCCTGTCAGGTGGGATCCCTTCGGTGTTCTAACCGTGTGTTCATTCCAATTGTGGTGTTCTTACCACGATATTTCGTTCAACTGTGTTGACTTGATACCCTTTATGGATTGCTCCTGGGTAGTACTGGTTATATGGCAGCATCTGGCTGACATTTATGAGTATGTCCAGTTTGTCGTCCTACCTTGCGGTTCTGGATCTGAGTTATCCGTTGAGGGTTATAACGTCTCCCGTTCTTAGGGTAGACCATTGGTGTTTCTTCTTATGTCTTTACCAGTTTGGTATTTCTTTTGGTGGTGATTGGTATCTTTCGGTACCTTGTATGATCACCCCGTGAGTTTGTGGTAGTTGATATGGGAATTCTATCCCGTTCATTGAACACTGTTGTGTTAATGTTAGGCGTTTGCCTTACTATGCTTAGACTGGGTATTCCTTCCAGTTATCATGCTTTACTTAGATATATTCGAGACATGTCCAATGTCTTATCCCGTTGTTAGTGCTTCATGCACTCTCAACTCTTAATGGTTCTCCTGAATTGAATTCCTGACTCCTTAGCTTGTAGCTTATCTGAGCTTCCTTTGTTCGGTTGAGGTAACCAGCTGTTCCGTTTCGAATTTACTTATGGTCCGTAGAGCGGAGTTGACTACTTCCCGTGTGTCGTACACTACATGTATACATACGTGGGGTACCGTCTTGGCACGTTACCACTTACCTAACTATCTGTCAGGCCCGCAAGCTCCTTCGGAGTGCGGTCGTCCCACATCCCGTATTTGGGTACACTCGTAGTGTTCGTCACACGCCTAGGTGAAGTATTCTATTGTCAACTCTTCTTGTATCACTCTATGATACTCACCGTAATTCCGTTAGTTTGGTTTTAAAAATCAAGGTTTAAAAGAAGGGTTTGTGGTTTTTGAAAGACAAATCTGAGTTTTGAAATAACAGTTCGGTGTTAAAAGGAATTCTTCATGGCCTTGCCATGTCCGAGGTCTTAACCAAGTCCAGCTTCTCGCTGACCGGTATGTTCTTAATACAATGGTTGTGCCGTTAGGCCTTTCCGAGGATTCGTTATTTAACATCCTTAGGATTGGTGATCCTATATTTGCTCCATTCGTCATAGCGGTACTTTGACAAGTATCTGCGGGTTGTTAAAAGTATTCCAATCGTCTTGTATTTGCTGCACTTGCCCTGGGCAAGTGCGCGGGTAGGTTGTTTTTCGGTTAACGTATACCGGTTACGGTATCGTTTCCATCCATAATTGGTGGTCTTATTAGATCTTCCTTTGATCCTTTGATCTTGGTGATCGATCTCCTGAGTCGCTTCTCAGTATACTTGACAGGATTGTCGTCCATCCGGGTGTCTCACACCTTCAGTGTGGTTAACGAGACTTGACTTATCCTTAGGATCCAAGTTATGGTCCTATAGGTGTATATGTTATGATTTCTTTCATAGTTGTCTGACTATGTTGTTCGGTTATTGCAGCCTCTTGGCATGTAGGTTTGGTATTAATCCAACCTCGACTAACTCCTTAGTCGGTTTGTATACCGTTGTTGGTATCATCAAAGATTACGGTCCGTAGACTCTCTTGTCTCGGCTTGTTACTCCATTTTCCTTGCTTCATTGCACGACTGTGCTTCTCTTCTTGCTGGCTACACATGGTTCTCGCGACTGCGAAGCATGTCGCCCCATGGTGCCATAAATTCCATTATCCTTGTGCTTAGGATCTTCATTCCTCCGCCATTAAGTGCGGTCCTTGTCATTCAACGGGAACCGTCTTCGGGACTTCCAGTTCTTGGACTCTACCGTATGACAGGTTCTTTCTAATAAGGTTTACTTGCAACTGCCAGATCGGGTGTTACCCGAGTGTGAGAGGTCTTTCCATCTCTCTGGCGTTCTTGTCCCAACTTACAACGGGGGACGCGGAGGGCGGGTATGGTTACTGTAGGTATCCAGATCACACTGGAAATTCCTATCTAGCGTCCTCACACACTAGCACTCAACCCATAGCCCTAAGTCTCTACTTCCTAACTCGGTATTTACCTAAACTCGGTATTTCATCCATCAGAGCGATACTTCGCTCTGATACCACTTTTTGTAACACCCCTACCGCTAATACCGTCATTACGTACAAATACTTACCTTCGCAGCGGATATACTTACTCAACGGCGGGTGTACAATGCCGTTAGTCACCCACGTGACTAACAAGGCGAGTTACAATCTACAACTATCGGTCTGATGAATATGAACATACCGAGTACTCTACACAATACATACTTCCCTTGCATACATCCATAATCAATTACAACTCCAATACATACTATACCGAGCATACTACAATCCTTAATTACCGATACAGTCTAAACATCCAAATTTATACGTTACACAATTCCCTTTACTCAACTACCCATGCTTATGTAGCAGTCCCCGTCCTACTCTCTCGAACGGTGACAGCTTCGGTACCTGCACACTAAAAATGGTCCCCCGAGGGGGTCAGCTTACGCTGCATATGAAATCCGCATATACCGCGTGCTAACCGCGGTACGCCGACTACTTTGGGTCGGATATACATGGAGTTCATTTTACATGCATACATACATACTCATACTATACAATCAAGATACCTACAAATACACAGTTCAATACTTACTAAGGAAGACAATTCAATAGTCAACCATTCGTATTTGTTATACATTCATTACTCTTCGTACTGTGTGTATTCGTTACTCTACTCA
Source organism: Limonium bicolor (assembly GCA_023374045.1). Taxonomy (NCBI): domain Eukaryota; kingdom Viridiplantae; phylum Streptophyta; class Magnoliopsida; order Caryophyllales; family Plumbaginaceae; genus Limonium; species Limonium bicolor. The sequence goes on from CM041777.1 coordinate 339,260,418, forward strand.
TACTCCTTACTCTTGCATACTCATCACTCCATGTTCAATACCTTACTCGTACACGATCCTTACTCTGTACTCGTTACTATACTGGTGCATACTCACTACTCAATTCTTATACTTACTCTTACTCAATACTCGATACTTACTCATACATACTCAATACTCGGTACTCATTACATACTCATACTTGCTTCTTACTCGATACTATTACCTTACTCATACATACGCAATACTCATTACTTTGGCCTCTGGGCGGAGTCATACTCAAGACTCGCCACCGGACCTACAATACGAGGGCTATACGCTTAGCTCCTCAAATACTCAAATGTCCGTTCTACCGGACTACACGAATTCCCAACACTCTTCTCTCAGAGCACAATACAACCTCATGGGTTAGCCTAGAAGTATCTCTCTCGATAACCTCTGTTAGCTTAGGGAATTACCACCGTCTAGTATCCTCAGATTTAAGGGTTTCCCCAACATATCGAATACTCTCTCGTTCGGGGCATACTTACATCAGTCGGGTCCTCTCATAATGGGTCGACTAATTACTAAGGGGTTTGGAGATCCCTCATCATTCTTTACTACTCTCATGGTTCATGTTTTGCACCAAGATTAATTCCTCTAATAGAGGTTACTTATATACTTCCACTACGTTTTGTTTGTGGATTATTCATTTCGTTTCTCCTACCGTTATCGGAAGGTTATTACTCCCGTACACTCTCTCACATTCTAGTGAGTTCGTTGGGTTGCGTTATCGTTTATTGATTCGTTTAGTGCGTTGCTACGTTTCCATTGGTTCAATATGACTCTTACTACGAGCCTCTACACAACAAGACTCATCTATGAGTCGTATACTACCAAATGAAGCCACACAATCAATCAGGAAAGGTTAGCTCACACAACATACATCAAGACATACAATGAAGGCAATAAACCATTTTCATGCTTTAGTCTTGATTAGCCGGCATACAACATACAAATCAACGTAACTCGGTTAGCATACGGGGCATGAGGAAATCATACCTTTCACCGGAGTTAGCTTACACGTGTTCCCTTGTTCCTTGGTTCACACTTGTTCCACTGATAATGTTTCAACATTATATTAATACTATACTCTTACGATACACAAATAATTACTACTCCCGTACTTACCCCGTTATCCCGGTGTACTTAATGTTCTATACTCTCAACTTGCTTGGTTACTTTTACACTTGTTTTCTACTCATATACTTACTTTCTTACCTTTACTTCATTGTAGTGTACTACTACATATATGCATATATGTATAGGCATATATATATATATACATATGATTGTTATAATCATATAAAAATATTTTTTTTTTGACTCGACCGGACTTGCGACCGACCTTGCAAGTCCGGTCCATTCCAGTAGCTACCAGTACGGGAAATTTTCTGGCTCGACCGAACTTGCAAGTCCGGTCGCAAGTTCGGTCCATTCCAGTAGCTTGCATTACGGGAATTTTTCTGGCCGACCGAACTTGCAAGTCCGGTCGCAAGTTCGGTCCATTCCAGAAGGTTTCTGACGGGAGAATTTTCTAGTCCGACCGAACTTGCATGTCCGGTCGCAAGTCCGGTCGATTCCAGAAGGTTTCCCGTCTTTGTAAATCTGGGCTCGACCGAACTTGCAAGTCCGGTCGCAAGTCCGGTCCGGCCCAGTACTTCAGTTTTAAATCTGTTTTCAGCTCTATCTTTGCCCATTGTTTCCCCAATCTTCCTACATGTAATCCCACATGTTTTAACACTACTTAGGCCTCCAAATTGCCTTCATCCACCAAATCACTAAATCCATCAAATAACTTACACAATTCCTCACTTCTTTTCCAACACTTGTAACAGTTTTTGTTACACTTATGCTACATTTTACAATTCATTCTCCCATCCAATACTTTCTCAACCAATGCCATTCCTAGCATTCTAAATACCTCTCCTTACCATACCAATTCATTTCCAAGCCATTGCACTACCTATACCCAAGTTCCAACACTCATCTACAAATCTGCACATTAAATTCTCCTAACTTCTCCAATGTTCTTATACACTTTGCTACAGATTTTACACTCTTATCTTCATACTACAATTACCATTCCATGCTACTAAACCTCTCTACAATCCCAATACACCTTGGTTCTCCCATCACCAAGTCATCCTCAAGTACATAATTCCTACTAAAATTTTGCCATAGTTCATCTACTTTCCTTACTTATCCACACACATCCTTTCTCATCAAATTCATCCCTATTCTAGCCAAACCACAAGGGTTCTACCAGCTCACTTGCAAAATTCCAATACACCAATATTTCCTCAATCACATTACCAATACACCATTATTCCTCAAATAGCATTACTAATGTACATGCACCCTTCTTTGCTCTAAGGCCTACAAATCCACACATTTACTCACTAGTACTCAAATTTCCACAAACTACAATACCAATACAATAATTGGGTTCTTTAAATATTTTACCCATTCCCATTACTCTAATGCAATAGAATTTACATTAGGAAGGAGCTCTTACCTTGAGCTTTTGATTCCTTCATTTCTTTTCCATTCCTCATCTTTCCTCTCTTTCTTGTTCAAATCGATTTTGTGGGGGATGGAGTTACCAAACTCCATCCCAACACCCAAAGACACAAGGGAACATAATTAATCTACTAACCCTCATAATAACACTAATTCATTGAAGTGTTTAAAAACGCAAATTCTAGGGTTTACCTTTGGAGTGCTTTAGGAGGGGTTTTAGCCCTTGGTTCAAGAAGGTGTTCTCACCACCATTGGAGGGTTGAAGCAAAGCTCCAAAACAAGAGGAAAAACAAGGTGAGAGAGAGACAAAAATCGGCCACCAAGGAGATGGAGAAAAATGAGGTCTTTCATGGAGATTTTTACCTTGTTGAAAGAGGAGACTCCAAGCTTCACAATGGTGTGCTTTTCTCTTCAAATGGAAAACCCATGGAGATGAAACTCATCCTTTTCGAATTTTGGAAAGATAGAAATGTAGAGGAGGATGAGGGGATTACAAATATGTAATTTATTTTACATTTGGAGCTCACATGGAGGTAAGCAAGGAGAGAAAGAAGAGAAGCCATGGGAGCATTCTTGAGCTCTCAAAAATCGGCTGCAAGGGGGAGAAGGAGGGAGTGCTCACGGTGGGAAGGAGAAAGAATAGGAGAGAGAGAAGGAAATGAGAGAATAAGAGGAGAGATGGGGTATTACTTTGTACTTTTTACTTTTTGCTTTTTGATTATTATTTGTTACTGTGTGTGTGGAGAGAGAGCTGTTTACACCAGTAAAAACCGGCCCCCTCTGTGATACTAGCTGGAGCGTTTTTCGTTTTTTACAGAAAACGCTCGTTATTTTACCCGGTTTTGATACTATTCACTAACCGGGCCCGTTTTCCGGAATTTTCTCGTTTAATCATTTTATTGGTTATTAAGCTTCCATAAATGCTTAATAATTATTATTTATTGCTTTATAATTTTTTCGGGTCTGTTTGACCACTTAAAGCCACGTTTTCGGGTTTCCTAGAAACACGTGCGCTAAAGCTTTTTTTTAGCGTTTTAATACATTTCTTGGATCCGTTTTCTTCAGGAATCATCCCCGTATACTAATTAGGCATGAATAAGCCTTAGGAATCCTTGCGATACTATAACCAAGGTCTCGTACCTCCTATGGTTATTTAACGCTCATTTTAGCGTTTTCCGCTTTCTAAGCGTTTTTCTCATTTCTTTGGATTTATTTTCTTTACCAAAAATTACTTAGGCACTATTAGGCCCTTAAATACCATATTAGAATAATATAATCACCATATTTAAGTTCGGGGTATTTCAAGGTGAGTCTGGGGTGCTCGAAGTGCATTTTGTTGTTTTGGTTGGCAAAGAGTTCTGCCATTGCTTAGTTGATTGACCGTTAGCCTAAGCGAGGCTTTGATACCACGTGTAGGATCGGGTGGCTAACTCAAACCAACCAAAGGTGTGAGTCTAAGAGTTGGCTTGACTCAATCGGCCTTCGTAAGTAAGAAACACTCTATGATGTAGAGGCACTCAATCTAAATGATTAAACTAATGGCGCGTAAGACTTTTGTGGTAATTGAAGCGAAGCAATGAAAGGGGAGAAAGACTCTGTGAAACTCAGCAAGATACACAAATAAGTTATTTCATTTCCTGGTCAAATAAAACAACTTATAAATGTCCACTAAGCAGAAGGGATCTACTTAGCGGTTTTTCACTCACTCACCCAACACACTTTCTAATCAGATCAATGGTAAGCGTAGTGAAACTAGGATCTTCCTAGGCAGAGTCTATCTAAGTGCGCTAACTAATTTGGTACGTATTCTCTCTCTCTTTCTGGCTTACAAAGCGATTCTCTGTCTCTCTCTAAGCTCTGAAATAATCCTCAATGAAAGCACACTCGAAACTGACTATTACACAGCTTATTTATACTCTAAGTACAACGGTAGGTCGAAGGAGTTAGTTCCGAAAATACCGGAACTAACTTAGTGGAAACTTCCAACGGCTTTGAGTGGTCTTCTACTTGGGCCGCGATCTTCGAATGTTGAGGGAGAACTTCATGACCGTTGTGGCGCTTAAGGTATTCCGAGTTGACTCCTTATTTTCCGCAACAGCACAAGAGAGTCTATGAAGTCTTCTTTGTTGCGTGGACTCTATTGAAGAGGCTTACTCTTTGTGTCTGTTAAGTGGTGATTGACTCTGTCGCGGTGAAAGACTATCTCTGCAACACTCCGATGTCCCAACATAATTATATAATTCTATTATATTATGTTACCTTTTATACAATGACATCGAGTCGTTTACTGTTGTAATGTTACGTAATGAAATTTCCCACCTTATAATAAACTCCATCTCACTTTATTAAATTCCTTGATCATGGTATATATCCTATAACATTCCATATATTCATACTCCATTTGTATGAATTATAAAACCTCACAATATTCACCATAATCCCGTTATTTTATGTGAACTACAAACTCCCTTTAGTTTGTATTATTCTCACATATTAACACTTAGATCATATATCTAATGTTATTTACTATGGTTCCCATCCATATAAATACCAATGTTAATTTATAATATTCTAAACCTTGGTATAATTTATAATACCTTATAATATATTCATATATTCTATATGAATTATAAAATTCCTATAATCAATACTAACTTTATAAAATGACATTATGATTATAGTCTAAATGCTATGTCATATAATTCCTCACCCTTATGTTATAATAGTCCTTGATAACTCTCTAATTCTCGGCGTACACCCTTAATTTCCTTAATATTACACTTTTGACCACTAATATTATCTAAATTTACAATATCATTATAAACCATATATTATAATCCTAACTCCTCATTTAAATCAACTCAAGGTGCTATTCTAACTTAAACAATATTACCGAACAGACCCTAATGCCATTCCTTGATTGTCACCTCAGTTTCTTTAAATTACAATGTGGCACACATGTTTTATAATCCTTACAATTTAGTCCTTAATTCACATCTCTTATAATCTTCCAATTTAATTCTAAACTCTAACCCAAAACTTCAAATAATTTACGAACAGCCCCTAGTTTGTTCTTAATTCCTTTTTACCCCCAATTTTCAAAATTTAAACTTTGGCCCCTTAAGTTTTCCAGACTTACAATTAACTCCTAAACTTCACTAAAATTCCTATTTTAATTATTTCTCGTCTAATTTGGTCAAAACCCTAAGTCTAGTCAAGGTTGACCACCATACACTGCCTTGACCAATATTTCTCCAAAATTACGAATTTACCCCTAATCTTTCCTAGGGTTTTCATTTAAGCCCTTAACTTTACCAAAGCTTATATTTTGCATCTAAAACCCAAATGAAGCCTAACTTTCAGCCTAATTCATCCTTGAGACTCTCAATTTTATTGAATGACACTTAACCACCCATACTTTGCTCATTTGCTCACTAGAACTTCCTTTAAGTTCTTAATCACCTTTAAAACATATTTTTGAGATTAAACTCCAATCAAACTTCACCTAATTCGTAGCTATTTTTACCCCAACATTTTTAGGTGGTTATAATCCTCCGAATAACCCTTTAATACCATATTTCTCACCAAGCTTTATAATAAACAAATACTTAACATTTAATGCATAAAAAGCACTAAATAACTAATAAATGTGGCCTAAATACATGGCCTTATTACAAAGCTCAAACATAACTTTAAAATGACATAAAATACTCATTAGAGCATAAATGGTCTTGGCAATTTCAATTTCTACCCAGAATTTTTTGGTAATTGCATTTTAGCCCCATAATCTTATAACTTTGACATTTTAAGTCATTAAACACTTAGATAACTTAGTAAAATGTGTTCCTATAATTTTATGTGCATTTTTAGGTCATATTAAACCTTTCCCCACACTATGTTCTCGGCCATGTTTGGCTACACAATTTAATTTGCTTTAAAGCATAAAAATGTGTTTTAAGTGATTACTTACAAGTTGATGCACCAAATACACTTTCCTCCCCTTCTCTTCTTGGAACTATTTTATATAATAGAGATAGGTTATATTTTTGTACAAATCACAAGCTTAGATAATGATTAAGGACTTTTAAAGCTTGATTTAACCACTTACCCTTCCAAAGCTTGATTTTTCCTCCTTGAAACTCCTTAAAGTCTCATCCATATTTATAGTCTTTTGAACATACTTTTGGCCAGGATTGAGAAAAGGAACAATGGATCAAGTTAGGGTCTCTTATGTAGCTAAATAAGATAAGGAAGCTTAAAGCATCAAAATATGCTATAAGGAGAAGAGATTACCTTGGTGTTCTAAGAGGATTTTATTCATCCATTCTCGAAAATATAAATAGAATTATATTGAGATTTGGATCTCTTATTATGGATATTATGTACATTAAGATGACTATAAACCTTAAAAAGTGACATACCCTTGAAGTCTCTTAGAAGGTGATTTCTTGATGGATTTTTGTCCAAAAAATGAGCTATAATACTCTTCATTTCATGTGTGAAAATGTGAAGAAAAAGGGTGTAAGAAGTATAGTTGTTCTTGACCAAAATTAAAACAAAAAAGGAGATGAACTTTAAGGCATCATTTTTACTTTAAGCTTGAATGGGTCTTCCTTGCTCCATGTTTGATGGGTTTCTGAAATTTTCCCCCAAGGATCTCTTGATTTAGGCCTTGGCTGTGGAAGAGAATTGTTAGTTGTGTTCTCCTTGTTGATTTAATGTAGAAAGGAGAAGATTTGGAAGGAAATTGAGGTGTGGTTCATTTCACCATTGAAGTGTTCTTGAAGAACTCAATTCTCAAGAACCAGTCAAGAGGAATAATATAGGGAGGAGGGATCTCGGCTGGAAGGAGAAAATGTGAGGCCTTCTTAAGTGATAAGTAAGAAATGAAGTAAAGTGAAGATGACTCACTTGTTTACTTTTGTCTAAGGAATAAAATCTAGACTTGGTATGGTGAGTCACCATGTATTTCTGCCACCTCTTTTAGATATTTCGAGGGGTCTTGTTTGACCATTGACCAAGCAATGGAGAATAAGGCCTTGTTTGACACTATTTGGCACTATTCACAAATTGGTGCACATTTCTGATTTTTGTTATTTCTTTGAATTAGGCTCTCTAATGAGATACATTATAGTCCATTATTTAACCTTGATGTATACAAGCCTTAATGACCATCCAAAGATAATTTATATACACTTTCATAATGTCTTAAGGAGTTTTAAGACTCCATTTTGTGTGTTAACTCATTCTATAGTTTGGTTTTCTTTGGTAATGGTTTTATCTTGTTCTTACCTTATATATAAGGTTTAGGAATCCACTTTGGACCCTAATTGAGGTTACACAATCCCTTATAAAGCACATTTTTGCCCTAAGTGATTTTTAAGCATATTCTTGCTTATCTGTGATCTTGGATTGTTCCTCAATAATCCTAAGGTATATTTTAGCCTTATTAATCAATAACTAACCACTTATTAACTCTTTCATTTAATTATTTTATGTAACTAAGGTTTGGGGTATTTCATAATCAACCTAGGATAGTGGTTCGAAAGTCGAGACTCACACCGGCATCATATTCTTTAGCTCTTTATCCCTCCAGAAGAAGAAGGTTGAGATTGTTGTTGTTGCTGGAATCCTGGAGGGCCTTGAGGTCTATAACCCATGTTGGAGTTTTCTTGTGTCTATATTCCTAAGAGGATTTTGAAGAATTACTTGTTACTCTGTGATTTTACACGTTGTTCATCCATGAGAAATTCGGGTGATTTCTCTATGCAGTATTGGCATTATTGTATGAGCTAATAAGGCGTTACTGACATAGCTCACGTTCTCATGATCACTTACGTAGCTCTTCCCTTCACGATGGTGAGTTTCATGAGGACTCGCACAAATGGCGCGCACCTCTTCATAGTTGGATCCGAGGATGAAGAAGCTGTAAACTTAATACTTCCTTTCTGGGTGGTTGCTAATTTCTCAGCCATCTTCATGAGAGAAGATATCTGAGCTGAGAGGTGATTAGTGGGCTCAACATGGAGTAGGCTTGCTTCCCATGATGAGAACCATTCATCAGCATTTATTTATACCTGTCCCACGCATCATATAATGTCTCCCCCGACTCTTGGGTGAAAATCTTGATATCACCAATTTGATGTCTTGTTTTGCTCGTGAATTAATACTTGGCAAGAAATCTTTGGGCCATATGAGCCCAAGTGTGGATTGATTAAAAGGGAGGCTTATGTACCATCTTGAAGCTTATTCCCGGAGACAGTGAGGGAACAATTGTAGTTTGATCCTTTCATTTACGGCACTGACTTTTTCGAAAGAGTTGCAAAAATCAAGGAGAAGGCTCAAGTGGTTTGGAGCATCGTCTGGTTCACCCCACTGAACCTTCCCAAGTCTCGAGTTACCGTAATGAAGTGAGTTTTGAACGTCCATTATCCGTTCCCTCTAGTGTCAACTCTGGGAGGACCATAGCTGAAGCTCTTCGCTCAATGCATAGTTGGTAGTAATCACTTGGAGCTTGAGGTTGGGCTTGTAGATGCTCTTCTTGTTTGTGCCCATTGTTTTCTATCACTGGTTGTTCTTGCTCCTCCATTGTTACATTTCTTAGGTTTCTTCTGGCTCTAAGTAGGGAGCGCTCAAGTTCGGGTCTCGGACTGACAAAAGGAGAACCACGAGCTCGGGTACTTGGCATGCACAAGAGGAGCAGAAGGTACCTAAGTAAACACCAAAAGTGAAATGCTAACTATTATAAATAAGGAAATATAAACAAGGTCTAATAAAACTTTAAACAAAACAAATACTAGAAATAAAAATAAAACAAAAACTAAAATACCAAAACTGGGGAAAATAAGGAAATATCACTGGTTGTTCTTGCGCCAAAAACTTGTCAGGGGCAAATACTATATAAATATATGCAAAGAGTAGGCGAGTGCACCTATTCGATGTAGTACAACAAGTGTCGTATCCACAAGGAAACTGGTTCTATCTCCCTAGTTTTGGTACTTAGTGGTTGAATTAGAAGCAATAAACTATGGGTTTATCAGGAGGCAAGTTAGGTTATTTAATTCAATAATAAAGAAAACAAACAGTTAAACTAAAATGATGTTTTAGCGAATTGGAATGGAAATGTACCCTAGGAAGGAATAATCACCCAAATACTCCTGAACATAGCATTAATCCTAATTAACTTTAGTTATTTGTTAGGACTAAAGTGATGACTCTCTAAAATCTTAGCACAAGTCAAATCTTATCTAGTCAAATAAACCCTTCGGTTGGATTAGATAAACATCACTAGATAGCATTAAACACAAGTCCTTAACAATAGCACTAGTTCCACCAACTAATCAAAGAGGGAAAATCAAGGGTTTGTCTATCTCTTGGTCAAAATCCATAAATCACATATGTATGGAATTAGGAGAAACCACAAATACACAAAGGTGATCAATCTAGCACATTCATTGAAATTAGAGAAACAAAACCATTATAATTAAGCAAATTAGGTATTACATGCTAGTTTAAAGATTTGGGTCAAACCCCCAACCCAAGGTATAAGTTAGGGTTTTACTCAAACATTGGAAGACAAAGCGAAAGAGATGATAAATAGTTAGCCATTAATAGGAAGTGTTGAGCCATGAAAAAGGAGAGGTCTCTTCTCTTTTTTCTTTTCTATTTCTCTTCTTCTTTTCTCCTATATCGTTTTCTCCGTTGGTCCCTTCTTCTTTTCTTTCGTGTCTGTCTCTCCTTTCCAAAATCATATCTTTTCCCGAATGTTTTTCAGTTCCCGAGTCAAAAGTATCCTCCATTGCGTGAGTGTGCCATCCCGCTTCTGATTTCAGTCGTGGACAAGTGTGAATTAAATTTATCCTCTCCCCTAAATCACATATGTGTGAAATTAGGAGAAACCACAAATACACAAAGGTTATCTGTCTAGCACATTCATTAAAATTAGAGAAACAAAACCATTATAATTAAGAAAATTAGGTATTAAATGCTAGTTTAGAGATTTGGGTCAAACCCCCATCCCAAGGTACAAGTTAGGGTTTTACTCAAACATTGAAAGACAAAGCGAAAGAGATGATAAATAGTTAGCCATTAATAGGAAGTGTTGAGCCTGGAAAAAGGAGAGGTCTCTTCTCTTTCTTCTTTTCTATTGCTCTTCTTCTTTTCTCCTATATCGTTTTCTCCGTTGGTCCCTTCTTCTTTTCTTTCGTATCTAACTCTCCTTTCCAAAATCATATCTTTTCCCGAATGTTTTTCAGTTCCCGCACTAGTAGAAATCAGATTTTTTGTTACAAAGGTTCAGGTAACGATTTATAATCGTTACCATATTTGTTATTAGTAACAAGTATTTTGTTACCAAAGATAGTATTAAAGATTTAAAAAAATTGAGACTACAGTAACGATATATTCATTACAAAATCATATTTTTAGTAATGATATAATTTTTAGTAACGAATAAAGGTCGTTACAATAAATAAACTGATCTTTAGTTACGTCATCACGTGTAACGACATGTAACGACTTTTGTCGTTACAATAACTCAAATTAATAACGATTTAGATTTTTGGTAACAATTTTTTGATGTTACCAAAAAAAACTACATTCTACTAGTGTCAAGTCAAAAGTATCCTCCATTTTTATACTCCGCGTGAGTGTGCCATCCCGCTTCTGATTTCAGTCGTAGGCAAGTGTGAATTAAATTTCTCCTCTCATACTCACGTGGGTGCACCTGTAGAATTTTTACGTGCATGTATGGCAATTTCTTACGTGCCTGGCTAGAGGATTATACATGCATGGCTATTGGAAGTGAAGGGAGTGAGCAGCTGCCTCCTTATGTGCATGTTGCAAATTAATTGCCAGCTAGTGCATGCATGATTACATGCACATATAGCATGTTCCACATACTTAAGTATGTTGCTGAAATTGTACATTCAAGTACGTGAAGTAAACTGATGTATGATAGTTCCTTGCGTGCATGTATGAAATGCTTTACATGCAGGTAGGTGCTTGCTTGTCTACATGCTTGCACCGTTTGCATATGCTTGCACCTGTCTACTTGCTTGCACATACTTTCTTACTTGCTTGCACATACTTTCTTGCTTGCTTGTACATGCTTGTCTGCTTGCTTGCACCTGCCTACTTGTTTGCTTGTATGTTTTCTAGCTTAGACGGTGAACAATATCAGTTTGGGGAGCATTTACCTAAAATATAATAAGAATGTGTAAGTTCACTAGTGTAAATAAAATACTCTATAAAGTGGTGAAACTATGTTATAAACCAAGTAAAATGCATGTGAGAATAACCCTTAAAAGTATATATTTTCACCACTTATAAAAAGAATGATGTCTCATGTAGCTAGAACAATCATGGTTTCCAGTGTGCTTCAACCTTGCCCACTTATAATATATCTCTTTTCCTGCTTCCAAAAGAGATGATCTCAAAATTAAACTCTATTTTCTCTTATTTTTGGTGGGGGGGGTGGAAGAGTTAACCACAAAGGAATGCATTTGTTGAATTGGAAGTCAGTTTGTCCGAAAAAAAAGATTGGGGATTAAGAGCCATTTATGATTTCCACAAGGCTCTATTGGCCAAACAACTTTGGAATTTTCTTCAAAGCCATCTACCTTAGTTGCAAAAATCATGACAGATATATATTTTCCCTCAGTCTAGCGTTCTTAAGTCAAATAAAGGTGGTCATGCTAGCCCCATCTGATCCTTAATCCATGCTTCCTTACCCATTGTCAAAAAAGGTGCTACAGTCAAAATTGGTGCAATTTCCTCTTCTAATATTTGGGCTTCCCCATGGATCTCAAGACCTTACTCTTTCAAACCCATTACCCCTATGTCAGTGCAACATGATAACCTCAAAGTAGACTTTCTTTTCTCCTTAGATCGTACCAGCTGGGATGTTGACAAACTTAATTAGTGTTTCTTCCCTATTGATGTTCCTATGATCCAATCCATAGTTTTCTACTCAAATGAGAGTGACTAGTGGTTTGGTATCATGACGAGAAGAGGATCTTCACAGTCAAATCAGCTTATGACTTGACTCAAAACTAGAGAAGAGATATATAAGACTCATGCGGTGTGCAAGATAGAAAAGAATTCATGATGGCTAGACTAAAATTCTCAAAATGTAGTCCTTGAGTAAAACTTATTTACTGTAAGTATCTCAAGAATATCATCCCTTGTGTAGCCAAGTTAGCAAGGAGAATAGGAGGGTCTCTTCACTACTGCTTTTGTGTCAAAATAGATACCACTTTCCATATGTTCTTTGATTGTGCTATTACTAAAGACCAGAGGTTATATCTGATAAATGTTAACATTATTCCCTCAGAGGGGTATATTAATTATCTGTTATGGGTGTACTCTACATCTCAAAACTGGAATGAGGATAGACTTTGTAGAGTGGGTAATCTACTATTGACTATCTACGATGCTAAAAAAATTGTTCGCCATGACCCTGATGTTTCTTGCAACGTAGCTCTTGAGCAGAACAAGGCTTTTGTTAGCAACTAGTAGCTGTCCTTTGAACCATGTCCATGGTCAAATGAGCTGAGCAATGAATGGATTCCTCCTTTGTTGGATTATCTCAAGATTAATTGTGCCATCAAAAGAAGTAAAGGCAAAGGAGGAAATAGTGTGCATCCTCAGAAATTGGAGAGAAGAAGTGGTGATGATTTATAACTGTAAAAAGTTGCAAGAGAACAGTCAAATGAACGATGAAGCCATTGGCGTTCTTTGGTATCTCAATTGGGCGATGGAAGAAGGTGTGCAGAAGGTAATGGTGGTGTAACACCCCCGAATAACGATGAACAATTAAACAACGCGCCTAAGTTAGCGGGAGAAGTCTACGCAGCGGTTTCGAACTCTATTCGGGTGCTACAGATGCCAACCACCCACGTGGTTGACAGTCCACAATACTAACTCCAAGTTACGGTCTGAATGACTGGAAGTCCAACCTTAACGAAGTCCAAATACAACATAAAAGATACACACCGAGTACCGAGAGTCTACAACATAAGTTCTTAATCCCACAACATAAACTGAAGGTACAACCCATACATTAAAAGCATACTACTAAAAGTCTTGCCATGTGGACTACCCCCATGGTAGTCACTTGCCTACTCTCCGCCATCGTCAAGCACAAGACCTGAAAAAAATTGGGTGTAAAGGACTCAGCAAACTACGCTGAGTATGAACGTGTGAAGCCCGCATGTTACCGGGCCACACGACTACTTGGTCGAATATTATTAAGTCAATTTTACATGCTATATTAAAGCAGTAAAGCACATCACATTACATCATAATATCAAACACACTTCAAGGCAGCATAGCAATATCAGCAAGCAACCAAGCACATCTTGCAAATAGCACAACAATGTCAAACACGTAGTCCAGCACAATAAGCTGCTAGTGTAGCAACAACAGTCAGGTAATTATAGGATGTGTGCGTAGGTACATTATACCGGCGATCCTCGCTATGGGATCATTCAAGAGATTGCGTATTGTTTTCTTGTTCTCATTACATATGTTTTCCTTTCTTCCCTTGCACCGAGTCAGGGGATATAGATTAGATCCCGAGACTTTGTTATGTAGGTGCTATTCATTCCTTGTTTTCTTAAAGGATCACATTTGTGACTTTCTCTTGTTTGCTTGGTCTCATAACATAAGTTTTCCTTTATTCTCTGGCACCGAGTCAGGGGATATAGATTAGATCCCGAGACTTCATTATGTAGGTGCTAATCGTTCCTTGTTTCTTTAAGGATTATTTGTGAATTCTTTTATCACCGCACGTTGGAGGACGTCTCCTCCATAGCTAGTCCCCCATTCCCGGCGTCATGCGCCGAGAAAGCGGAGTCGCCTCTTGACTCCAGGATAAGCTCCCCCAATTTGTCACTCCCCCATTCCCGACGTCATGCGTCGAGAAAGCGGAGTCGCCTCTAGACTCCAGGATGTGCTCCACACAGAAGGGCGAAGGATCTGATGCAGATACCAACTCCCAAATATTCCATACCGCGCGGCCCGAGATCGTCTTCCCGGGTTATCCTCATGTTCCACCAGTTGGTACTTTTCATTTCATTATCATTATAATCTCGACACCATAGTGGGTGTCATTAGCGGTCATCTAAAGTTAGAGAGGATTTGTCTCTTCGTATAGTTCTTTTGTTTCGTTGATGTGGTTCGTCATGTCTCACCAAAGGAGACTTGCTCTTCATTATCAGTAATGAATAGACACCATAGTGGGTGTCATGGTAGTCCTCAATGGTTTAGAGAGGAGTTCCCCTTATAGAGTTTTCTTTGTTCTCATAGTTCATTGTAGTTCATCTCGAATTACATAAACGCGAAGGGACTAAACTACTGTGTGCGCGCAATGATACACAACAATGATATAAAAATTATACAACATAATAAACAAGCAATCCAATTTCATGCTTTGATCTTATGTCATTTTCACACACAAGGCACACAGCACACAAAGCAAACAAGCCGTGTAACACGGCAACATACGAACCACACATGTCCATACCTTAATCGAAAGCACGACTTGTCTTACACTCGAAGTCCCGGTCGGAGCTCGCTACGGCCCTAGCGTTAATTAAAACAATGTGTAAGTTTATTATTTTATGCGACGACACTTTATATCGTATGTTATTCCCTAGGTATGTTGTTGCATACTTGGTTTATATTGACTCTTAGAACTTCACATGCATTAATCCTAGGCTCAACTTACTCCTAGGATATTCACCTTGCCAACTCACACGTTAATTAAGTCATTTCCTCTAGCTAGTGCTTTAGAGTATTATAAGCACTAACATGTAACAAGTTTATCTCAGGTGGGTTTTAATTTTCCTAAGATGTATTCCTTCGTTAACTAATTAGCCATGTTTTCAGCTCATTATCCACATAATAACTCCTAATGTATTTATGGGGTTCACTTATACGTCGTTACTACCGTGACTCTACCGACAGCTCGTTACCAATGTTTCCAAACCGAAAGCGTTCTTGTGTACAACCTTATCTTACAACCTTTAATGTATCTAATAGTGTCTAAACTTCCCAAAATGTTTCCCCCTCTAGCTATATATATATTAGTACTGCTGTTATGGTTCATTTTCAATCTTACAGCCTTCAAGCCCATGGTATAACAGTCACAAGAGGCAGCAGATTATCGAAATCTAAACTTCCATTTAACCATGCGTTTGAGGTATTTAATTGTGGTTCTAGTTTTCTCTCAACCTATCTACTCTCTTAGGTAGTTGCATGAAGCAGGGTTCTAAGCTCATTTCAGATCCAACCAACGCTCTTAATCTCTGCTGTAACTTGGCCAACAGAAGCAATTCACCAGGTGAAACCTGACAGAAACAGCAATCCACAAAAACTGAAACACAAAAACCGATATCAAATCACTTCTATTACTTTTCTTACTCTTGAATTTGACTTCAGTTTCCCCAAAGGTGTTAACACGTTTAGTTAGGAAGTTATCAAGGCTTTAAGCTCACAACATCTCACTGAAATTGAAACACTAAACACAATCTGATAACTTCACTGTCTTGTTCCTTTCCTTTGCTCACAGATTTTAGTTTCAATTTTCCCAGAAGGTTAAACATTTAGTACATGGGTTAGCAAGATTTTAATTCCATTGTTAACCCACTACAACTCTTACAAACAATCTTAGTTCAATCATACAGAAAACAGTATTTTATCGAAATTCTGAAACCACCACCTACATTCTACTTTCTGATTCTCGTTTTTTTTTTGTTGGTTCAGTCGATGTTTGATCCTCCCCAGAAAGTTTCATCAACTTAGCTGGATGTTGGGTTGATTAGCAAGCTAATAAAACACTCTTATGTCCCTAGTATCTCAGTTATACATAAACCACAGTTTCAGGAAAACTGAAAACCGAAATACAAGAACCTGGACATTCCTCTCTGATTTATTTCTGTTTGTTCACAATTCTGACTTCTAACTTATCCCCTAAATACTCACGTACTTAGTTAAGGGTCTTAATAAAGTCTTTTCCTCAACATAAGCCCACCATAATAGTGTTAATGACTCTGAAAATTCATTATACAGCAACTGTATTGTTGCAAAAAAACAGAAATATAAAACTGATATATATAGATATACATATATTCTCTCATTTTGCTTCCCTTCTGTTCTCTAAACTGTCTCACAACTCCCCCCAATTGTTTTCCCCCTTCAGTTAGTGTTTAACCGAGATTCTAAACCCTCAACAAGTCAAGACCACATGGGCAATGTCTCTGAAACAACCTTACCCAGGAAACAGAACAGAAACTGAAAAGGAATGCAAAACTGAAAACCTGAGATGTGAATCTGATAACTTCTTTGCCTTTTTTTTTTTTTTCTTCAACTTGATATCCCACCTAGTTAAGTGTATTACCAGCTTTTAAATTCAACACAGACCCCAACACCACATAGGAAATCTCTCTGCATGTTGCTTACAGAAACCAAACTGTGAAACTGAAAGGAAACTGATGAATATTGCAGAGACAGAAAAGTATGAACTGATATACCCTTTTATCTCCTTTCTGTGTTCACACTTTGTCTTACAGTATTATTTTTTTTTCCAAGATGTTAACTCAGTAAGTTTAGTGTTTTCTTTTGGTTCTAGCTTTACAACAGATTCCTAACAACTTGGTTAAACTCCTGAAAGATACAGGAGACTGCAATTGCAGAAACTGAAGTCGAAATTGATATGTTTTGTTTTGTTTTCCTGCTGCTGTCTTTCTGAGTAATAATCTGTCTTGAGTTTTCTCTCAATTGAATACCCACCTAGCAAGTGAATTATTGGTTTTTTTTTTTGTTTAGTCTTCCAACAGAACCTAAACAGCATGGTTCAGCCACAATATTGTAATCGAAACAGGAGGTACAGACTCCAAGTTACAGAATTCAAACTCATTTCTGCATTGTTTCTTCTTCTCTTTTTTTGTTAGCTGGTTTGTACAGAGTTTCTTTTTTTTTTGTTCTTGTTTTGAATCATTTAGTTATTGGTTTAAACCTTGCAGTACTGAGAACCTGAAACTGCTACCTCATGTCTATCGTTCTCTTACTCAAAATCTGCAACACTGAAAAACAGAAAACAGAAAAAAAAGAACTGCTGCATTCCTTTTCTATGATTTCTTTTCCGTTCACGATTTGAGAGTTTTTTTTTTTTTAACTTTCCCTCCAAAGGCTTAGCTGTTTAGTTAAAGCCTTAATACAGTTTTAACTCACAAAGCAACCCAAAGAAAACAAGGACTACCCTCCCGAAAGCTCTTACACAAAATCTGAAACTGAGTAACTTAAATCCTGCACTTATATTTGTTTTCTGTTTACTCCACTGCTTACCCATTTCGTTAAGCACTTTATCTCAGTTTTGATCTTCAAAACAGATCCCTAACAGGGTGAGCAACACTCCTGGGAACTCATTACAACAACACTGATTGTTGCATAAAACAGAAACTGACAACCGATACAGGTGTATTCTCTTTTTTTTTTTTTGTTATTTTCCTGCTCTTAGATCTATACTAACTCTCAACTCCTCCCTCTATGTCTGTTTCCTCAACTTAGCTTAGTTACTTACTTATATGTTCTGACAGGGTTCTAGCACTAAGACAACCCAAAGTAGCCCAGGTAAAGCTACTGAAAAGCCATTATATAGAGACTGCATTTGTTGCAGAAAAATCAAGATAGAAAAACTGGTATACCTCATTCTTTCTCTTTTCTTGTCTCTGAGTGTGACTTTCGATTTTCTCAAAAATGTTAGTACATTTAGTTAGATGACTTAGTAAGACTTTTAGGCTCATACAACCCTCAATATAACCCCTTCAAGCTTCTCTGTACTAAGTTACACAGAACAGAAATCTGTATACCAAAATCGTGAGCTGATGCAAACTTCTTTCTGTTGTTTTTCTTTTCTCTACTAATCTGTCTTCTAGATCCTCCCTCATTCCCAAATCGTGTAATTGAATGGTTTATAAAGTTTTATCCCCAAAATACCCAAGGCAAACAGGGACACATCTCTGAGAAATGGAAACAGAAGCTAAAAAGGAAATTTGAACTGCTACTTTTGTTTTCTTACGGTTTCCTTTCTATTCACACATTTGGTTTCTGTTTTTCTTTCTTTTCCAGGTGTAAATAGGTTCATTAGGGGTGTGAAGAATGTGTCAGGTTCTACGACAACCACATTAAAAGAAAATCCTCATAACTTCTCTTAAAATTGCACAGAAAAGCATCTGTTATAAAATCTGCACAGATTGCATGGTGGGTTTACTACCTTGAGCTTTCTTCTTGTTTGACAGTGGTTCCTCCTGGTAAATACTTGGCAAGATATGAACTCCAGGCCCTTGAACTCTCGACCTTTCTGGGGTGACAACCCAAGTGTTAGACTTGGTAAACCAGAAAGACAACAGGTAGTGCAATCTGGGCTTGTTATGAAGGAAGTTTTACCTTAACTGATAATCGAATCTGAGTGCAGGTTCTCAGCCAGTTTTCTTTTTGCATGAAAACACAGCAGTTGTAGGGACTTGGATATACTGCAGGAGTCACGTTTTTGATCAGGGAAGAAGGAGCTCAGGAGAAACAGGAGTGAAAAGGAAAGAAGGAGGACAACACAGAGCAGTAGCTCTTACCTTGCGTGCGAGAGGAATCAGAGGGAACTGAGGTGAGTTTTCTGATCGAACAGGGACGTGTGCATGCAAGAAGATGAGGAAGGGATGGTTGGGTACCATAACTGGTTAAGGCAGTTAGTGGTTACGATTTACAAGGGAAGAAAGGGCATGGGAGTTTGGGGCACAAATTTTCTGATGCACTAGAATTGTCTCCGGGTTAACATCAGACAGCAATGTGAAGTACTGGTGTTTGACGTGCAATTTTTTTTTCTACCAAATGAATCTGACTGTGCTGGCTTACTCAGACATGAAGGAGTGGTGATTTCAGGATTAACCTCGGGAGGTAGTGCTCCCAAGTTCCAAAAGGGTCAGTGGGTGTTTCATTGTGAGTTAAACGAACAGAACCGGAAATTACAATGAATCTGTTATCCTTACAGATTTTCGGACAGCAGAGCTCAAGGGAGTAGATGTACTTTTAAGTCATGGAAACAAACATAGATGGGTTAGCATTTTAATGGGGCTGAGACTGCGAGGCGAGAATTTCAGGAAGGAGCAAGGACTGGGCGATCCCAAGTTACGAGGAAAATTATCATGGGCATTAGAATAAAGAAAGGTCACTGTCTATATCGCGAATTGATCCCTCTGGTTTTCTATATTTCTTTTCCTTCGATCTGGTTCTGAACGAGGAAGAAGGAAGGAACCGGTACTGTTACGGTTGGTTCTCTTTTTTTTTTTTTTTTGTAGCTTAGATACTAGTTTCAATTCACGAGAATTAGATACTGAATATGAGCATTGCTCAACTGGTTAAGCACTCGGGGGAAGTATGGGAGGTCTCGGGTTCGAAACTCAGTGGGAGTGTTTTTGCTCTCTTTTTTTCTTTCTCTTTTTTTTTGTATAGGTTATACATGATTATCTATATATGTACGACTATATATTATATCATGTGATTCTATATTTTTTTTTTGTAACGCGGTTATGCGGCGTTACCGTCACTTATTTACAACGTTACGATGTATATACGTCTACATATTATATCGTGTCATTATATATTTTTTTGTAACGAAGTTATGTGACGACATTGCTACTTATTCACGACGTTACAATATCGTAACCTTACGTACGTGTATTTCGTATTCGTACATATATATACCTATACTAGATTCAATTGCTCGTACGTTATTTTATGTACGTATTACAAAACGCGTTATGATTTTATGCGTTTAATATTTAGGGGTATTTCAGGTGGTCACCAGATCTGGAAACAACTACAAATCTATTTTTGAAGCTTGTCAAGGCAATGAGTTGAACAACATCAATTCCAAGAAATTATCCCCCTTTTTGATACCTGTAAAGTGTGTTTTGACTGGCTCTAGTAACCTTCCAGCAATGCTAGTAACTAATATGTATAACCCACCAGAAAACTTTAAAATCTGGGTAGGATATAATACTCCTCCAAAAATAGCTATGGCTTTTGCAATATTGACGAAATACTGTTGAATGCTTTTTATGGTTTTTTTGTTTTTTTGCTTTTCTACAAGCTTAATGAAACTTAATACATCAAAAATATTAATCGTACATCCCTAAAACGACTGTTGCTGTATTTACAAATCCATTTCCATGAGGTCGGCTCCGTTTTTGGTTCTATTGTGCTTTCCTTTCATTACAAATCCAGAAAACTTTGCAAGGCAAGCTATTCTTAATGTCAGCTTTTCCAGGCAAGCTGTCTTCATCCTTCAAATATTATAGGGACATGGTTTTATTTTTTTTCGATAAACATTGATGCACTTTATAGAAACTGATTAAGTAGCAGACATATTACACATAGTAAAGATTCTAAGGGGAATGTTCTCCTCCCTCCAGCACTTAAAATCACCCGAGTTATTATACATATCAGCTATTAGGACAGCAGGATAATAGATAGAGGTTTTATCTAGACACCAAGTTACATTACTAAATAAAGTAGAAAATCTCCTACATTGAACTAGTAGTGAGTTCTGAAGCAAAATATTTCGACTTGTCAATTCCTCAAACATATCTTCGGATCTAACATCGATAATGACATCATTGATTCCTTCCTGTAAAGCCCAGGTCAGCGCATAACATATCCCTTTGATTTCTTCTTGTTGAATGTTACAGTGCCCTGTGACCATCTTGTTGAAAATCAGAATCGGAATCCCCAGGTAGTCTCTGATTGTTCCAGCCAAAATAGTAGGACAACCTCTTCTAATCTTCCAAGAGCAGTTAATTTTATAAGATCCCTGCAGAGGAGGAGACCACTCATTATCATTTGAAATAAGATTGAAATTTGTTTTCATGGCACTTCTGTAAGCTCTGGTTGCATACAGATTTGCTTCCACTGTCATGAGAAGAGACATATCTTGATTATGTCTGACTGAATTTTTTGCATCGTAAATGGACCACATAAGGTTAGCAACTGAAATGAGCTTATCTATTTCCCACTTGATAGAACTCTTATATATCCAGTCTTGAATGCTATTCTGACCCGAGGAGGCAAGGAGATTTACATCAATAATATTATTCCACAAGTGGGAAATCATACTACAGTCGAAGAGGAGATGATAAATGGTATCAGTTTTTCCACAGAGATGGCAGTTTTCTCTGCCCCCTATTCTCCTAGCTAAATTTGCCATACTAGGAACAATGTTGTTAAGGACTTTCCAGTAGAACAGTTTAACTTTCAGACTGTAAAGCTGAGGCTTTAGTCTGTCAACTGATTTGTAATAATCTGATTTCATAGAATAATTTGTAGGGCTTTCATCTTCTTTAATCACATCATAGAGAGACTTGACAGAAAAGGTACCATCTGATGAATGGTGCCAGATCCATTTGTCTTCTTCATCTAAATTCACCTGAATGGTCTTAATCAACTCTGCATCAATATTCCAGACTGTAGAGCTAATCAACTACTCATTCCAAGAGTTTTGATTTCTGTCTAGGAAGGAACTGACTGTAACAGGCATCTAGGGATTTGGTTTCGGGGTTATCAGTTTGAAAGAGGTTGGTCTAGGAATCCAGGGAGAATCCCAGAATTCTGTATTTAAATCATTCCCTATCTGAATTCTAGCTCCTTTTCTGATTAAGGGAATAACAGCATGAATTGATCTCCAAATCACACTAGGGTGAGATCTCAAGTTAGCACAGAGGATATCCAAAGCAGGAAAATATAAGTCTTTGAGGATCTTAGTAACAAGGGACTCTTTGTTTTGAAGGATGTTCCAAACTTGCTTAGAAAGAAGAGCTCTATTAAAAAGAGAGATATCTTTAAAACTAGTACCTCCCTTTTCTTTGGAATTACAGATTTTTGACCAACTCAACCAATGCATTTTATTTTTCTCTTCATTACCACCCCACTAGAAGGAAGAGATAATAGAATTAAGCTTAGAGATAATCTGGTTAGGCAACAGGAAAAGGGACATTGGATAAATAGGAAGAGATTGCAGGACGCTGGAAACAAGAACACTTCTAGCAGCATGGGACATTGGCTTAGTCCACGCGTGGACTTTTTTTCTAGCAGCTTCAAGAATGTAGTTGAAGATTTGGGTTTTGTTCCTCCCAATGTAAACTGGAAGGTCAAGGTATTTAGTGAAGGTTGGGCTTTCTGGGACATTTAGGATTGTACTGATTTGTCTTTTGATAACAGGATTGAGTTTTTTATTGAAGATGATCTCAGATTTGTTGTAGTTGATCTCATGGCCTGAAGATCTAAGGAAATCTTCAAGGATGGATTTAAGAGTACTAGCATTTGAGGAATTAGCAGTACCACAAAATAAAATGTCATCCGTAAACGCAAGATGAGAGATAGAAGGTCCAGTTTTTGATAGCTTAAGCCCCTGAAAAGAACCACCCAAATCAGATTGAAGGAGAACCCGAGAGAGACCTTCTTGGATTAGGATAAATAGAAAAGGAGACAGGGGGTCTCCGTGTCTAATTCCTCTATAGGGAGAGAAAAACTTCCCAGGAGCACCATTGATCAAAATAGAACATCTGACTGAAGAAATGCAGTTCATTACTGGATTAAGCCACTGAGAGGGGAAACCTATAACATGCAGAATTTGGTAAATGAATTTCCATTCAATTCTATCGTAAGCCTTGCTGAGGTCAACTTTCAAAGCAAAGTTACCTTTTTTCTTAGCCGCACTCCTATTCAGAAAGTGTTGGATTTCTCCAGCTATAATCATATTATCAGAAATATTCCTATCTTTCACAAAACCAGATTGTGTGTTGGATATGACATGGGGTAAGATTCCCTGAATTCTATTAGCCATGACTTTTGAAATGATCTTATACACGAAATTGCATAGGGCTATTGGACGAAAATTACCAATCTCTGTAGCCCCATGTAATTTAGGAATCAGTGTAATAAAATAATCATTCAAATGAGGGGGTAAAGGGTTACCTTGTAATACTTTCAACACTGTCTCAGTAACCTGGTTACCCACTATGCTCCAATAGGTCTTGAAGAACTTGCCATTAAAGTCATCCGGTCCAGGAGCTTTATCTGATCCCAGAAGCTTAACAGCCTTATAAAATTCAGCAGAGGTATATGGAGTGACCAGATCATTGAGAGATTCTGGTGAGATAAGCCCAGTTACAGCCTGAGAGAATCTAGGGGAGATTGAAGCATTAGACTCTTGAAACAGCTTCTAAAAATGGGATCTAGCAATACTTTCCAACTGGGACCACTGATAACACATCTGATTTTGAGGGTTGAACAGAGCACAGATTTGATTCTTCCTGTATCTAGCCGAGGCTTTTGAATGAAAGTAACCCGGATTTTTATCACCCTCTTGAATCCACTTCTCTCTAGATCGTTGTCTCCAACCTACCTCCTCTTTCAGCATTAAAAGTTCAGTTTCCATGAGTAGTTTTTTCCTGTTGGCAAGGTTACCTTGTGAGAGCCTTTTCCTGTCTAGATTCTGAAGTTCTTTTTTTTTCTTTTCAATTTTCCATCTTATCTTACCAAGAGATCATTCTTTCCACTTTGCAAGCTTCATAGCACACAGCTTGACTTTGCTCAGCAAATCGAGATTGTTTCTTCCCCAAACATCCAAGACTATTTCTAAACATTTTTTCTCCTTCAGCCAAAAGTTCTCAAATCTGAAAATCTTACTAGGGATCTTATGATTTCCATAAAACCTCATGATGATAGGACAGTGATCAGAATTAAGTCTTTGAAGGTGTTCCACTGAAATGGCTGGAAAAAGACCCAGGCCACCCGAGTTACAAAAAGCTCTATCCAGTCTTCCTTGATAGTTGTTACTATCTTGCTGCCCATTGGTAAAGGTCTCCATCTTGCCAAAAAAAACCAAGATCCACCAGGCCACAGTACTCCACCGTGTCTCTAAAAGGTTTAATGAGACTTTCGTGCCTATGTCTTCCTCCAGTTTTCTCTGAGTTAAATAAAATCTGATTAAAGTCACCAACTAGTAACCATGGGAGATTAACTTGATGAAAAAGAACTTTGAGCAACTTCCATGAGAGATATTTAAGCTCCCAATCTGCTCAACCATAGAAGCCTGTGAAGTGAAACTTATTACCACCCACGAATTGAACATCAGCTGCTATATGATGACTAGAGAAATTAATAAGATTGACACATGCATCCTTTTTCCACAGAAGGGCTAGCCCATCACTTTTGCCAACACTGCCAACTGAAACACCAAAATACCCTGGGAATTTAGTAAGAAACAGGTCCATTTGGATAACCGACCTGTGGGTCTCCATGAGAAAAAGAAGCTCTGGATTGAACCTTTTAATAAGGTTAACAGTCCAAGCTACTGCCTGGGGACGACCCAACCCCCGTCAGTTATAGCTAATGCAGCTCATTGTTCTTGGCAGCCTTGTCCACTGACAAGGTCTGCCTGATTGAGGTGAAGTTTTGAGGAAATAGAATCCTAGATAGCATCTTTTTTCTTAGTTGCCATCCCTTGAAACTTATTTCTCGAGCTTCTCCTTTTTCTATCTTTTCCTTCATTATTCTTAATCATAGTGGTCCCTGGACTGAACATCATTTCTTTTCCTTCTCTATGTTGTAAAACTAGTTGTAGATTGTTTTCAGTATCATGGCTATTTCCGTTTACAATTTTCCTTTTTCCTTTCCCTTCAGCTTCTTTCATGATCTGATCAATCTGATTAGCAGTACTAGTCTTTTCCCCTGTATCTTTAGCCCTTTTACTACTATTCTCCTGAAAGCTTTTCATAGCCAAAGACCAGTCAAAAGACTGCTAAAATTTTCTCTTCCCTAAATCATCTCCTTCTTTAATGATATTTTCGAAACCAGGAGGGATGTCTGGATTAGTCTGATCAGAGGTGACATTCTGGATATCCAAAGGAGTAGTGTGGAAGTCATTCGAATTCTGAGAAGCTAGAGGAGTTGCAACATCTTCATTAGCCAAAGAGGGAGTACCACCAGCAGTGAGCACCCTGAGTTGAAGAGGTTCTCGAACTAATATGAGAGGTGGGATTTTTCTGACATTCAGACTGGAGCTAGCAACACCCAAATCTTGCTTCTGTTCTAAAGCTTTGCTAGTAATCAGAGGGGATTTATCTCTACCAGGAGCAAGAGAATTATTTTGTTCTAGCAAAAAAGTATCTAGAAAATTGGCTGAGATCCCCGCAAACTCTGTCCTCAACCAAGGACCATATCTTTCAACTCCCTTCTCATTTAAGTTTGAAAATTTACATTCAATCATCATGTGATCGAGTCTTCCACACCTGTAGCAGAAGGAAGGTAGATTGTCATAAGAGACTCTGCAACAGCGGTCTCTTTTACCATCATTAACCACCAGCACTCTGCATAACGGGTCAGCTACATCCACTTCAACACAGATTTTGAGCACTTTGGATGAAAGAGGGTTGATCTTTTCAGCACAAGAAACAAAGATCCCTATTTTGTTACCTAAGGTGACTGTCGAGTTTCTGTTGAAATAAATCATGGGAAGGTTATGAACAGCAGCCCACACCTTGATTCTACTGGGATTATGCTCCTGAATATGTATCATAGGATCAATGGGCATGACAACCAGCAATCTATTCTGATAATGCCACGGGCCATTAGACAATATATGCTTGATATCCACTCCAAAAGAGAACTGAAGAGAGGAACGGTTGGGACTGATCTCACTAACTTTTAAGAAGGCTTTTGGTTTCCAAAGCTGGATTAAAAAAGATTGGAGAGTTCTAGGAGGAATTTTAGAAGGGTGCCATAATCGACCAAACAAGGAGTGTTTAACTTCAGGACTTAACGGTCCAAACAGCAAGGTTTCTCCTTCCACTTTTTCGAGCTCACCAGGGTGTATCTTCATGTTACTCCAATCTTCAATGAGGTTATTCATCTTCAGACTTTCACCTGACAAGGATGAGACAGAAAAACCACTAGTCCACTTCCACCCTGTATCACACCACTTAAGCCAAATAACAAACTGAGAGTCTGAGATCCTTACTTCACTCTTGGAAAAATTGTAAGAGTCGTATTCTTTCCAAGCAGAGAAGAAGGTCTTCCAATATCCAGCGGGAAAAACACTATTCCTTCTCCCTTTCGAACTCCTGATTAGACTCAAACCAACCAACTTAAACTCTACATCATTAAGAAAGCAGTTGAGACTCATCACTCTCTCATCAGTGATTACATCTATTCTGTGTGTCTCTCCCTCATTAGTCCACGTACAAGAAAAAGTACTGAATAGCTTACTACTCAAAGTGTTTTCGTACTACCCTATATTGCTCCATACTGCTACAGCAACACAAGAAAGGGAGATATGGAAAAGACAGTAAGTCGCCACCAAAATTGCCTAATGACAATTCTGAGTAAGTCGCCACCAAAATTGCCTAATGACAATTCTGAATCGCCTTATTGTCGCTCATAGAATCGCCCTTTTCAGGGGAGGTTCGAAAAGTGAATTTGGTTTTAGTTGTTTGTCTGGGACATGGTTTTATTGGTTTCATTAGATAGCGGCCAATTTGACGCTTTGTTGCTATTTGTTCTCCTCGGTTTTATTTATTTTAAGCGTCGTCAACTGACAAAGCAGCACATTACACAATGGAAGGTGATAACATCTTTTATGGTACAGCCGAAGGAGTAACTAAGTCACTTGAGTTTTCGGAAGCAATTCACCTAATACTATCTAATTAGTCAATCAGCTGTCAGTTGAAGTCTCAAACAGGAACATCAAGGGCCACAAGCACAGCCCCCCACCCGAACAACAACCACATATAAGGCATACCAGCCACACTCCAAGCACAGGACGATTCAGCAAGACTAGATACTGCTTCGCCTCTACTTTGCCAACGGCACCAACTTGTAAATATGCGGCATACTTCCCATGCGGACATGTTTATTCAATCACTTTCAAATTTGACAGATCCAGACAATCACCCAAAAAAATGCAAACCGATCGAACTATTAAGACCCCACTGTTAAGTACACTTCAGACACCTCACATCCAGTATTCTACCAATGGAAAATGATCACAATTCAACCCTCAATATATAAGCAATGAGAGAACAATTATATTCATTTTTTCCACACAACACACATCAGACCAATTTATATAAAAGTTGGCATACCAACACCTCAATCTACATCTGATCAAGAACTGCCACACATTCCGCAGGAGACAGGTATGAAGCTCCAGTTCGCATTGGTCTACTGATCGAGAAGAGAGCTCCCTTCTCTAGCAAGGACAAAGATGCCGCCATCTCCTCTAGAAATGCGAAGATCCTCATCCAAGTAGGTTATAATCAGCCATGAGCTAGTTCTTTCGCCTGGGATGGGAACCTTGAGAGGCGGCTGACCTGATAGAGCCCTAGATATCCCAGCAACAGCCTCTTGAACAGGACCTAGAGTTTGCTGGACTGGGGAGAGACTTACTGTCTGCCCGAAGAGGTTCACGTTGTCAGGGAGATCTATTTGGGACTTGATATCGGGTGGATTGAAGGCCCCCTCTGTGAAACGAACCTGTATACAGAAAAATCAAAAGTTAATTAACTTAGAAGATTCTTCCACTCAGGTACAGCATCAAAGGGGTTGACATACTTTTCAGTAGCAGATTTGGGTTCCCAAGAAGGAAAGACAAAAAAAAAACAGAAATCATTTCCTATGATCAAATGACAATTTTGAACGTGAAAGAACCATTAAAAACACAGAAAGGACAGCTTAAGATTGCCAGACACTATGCTTCAATTAAATGGCAGGAAATTCACATTCTTCTCCTTTCTCCTCAGAAAAAAAGGAAATTATCTTAATCTCCCTTTTTTTCAACCATTTCACCCCCTACCCAGGGCCATCTTGATGATTTTCGGGGTCCCGTGCTAATGCGTCTCTTATAGAATTAAATTATATTAAGATAAAAAAATTACAAAATTAAAATATATAAAATTGGGCCGCTTATAACATTTCATATAAAATAAATTTAGACATTTATAATTTTCTCATGACAAACTCTAAAGAGATTAAATAGAATTGGGCCCCTAATATTTTGGGGCCCTGTTCGATCGGGCTACTTGCACAGGCCATGAGCCGGGCATGCCCCTACCTTCACTCTTACTCATCCCTACTGCATAATTTTATACATTTATGCAAATAAAGTAACATCCATACAACCAACTTACTGAAGATTGAAAATAATCATCAAAGCACTTCATACATATTGTGATTTATAATTTCAATTCCTGTTTATAAGCAGAGCTCGACCCAAGAAGTGGACAAGGCTGGCCTTATATACTAGCTAGCAAGAGACTGAAAGTGAAACACTAAACAAAGCAATAAGATAACATCATTCAGGACTAGCCACCACTTTGCTCCGATGATGATTAAGGTAGTGCTGATAAAGTTACCTGAATTCTTGACGGACTTCGAACTTCAAATGAGGCAGAAGCAGAGAAACTGATTGAGGCAAAAGGGCTGGAGAGGGTAGTAGAGTTAACAATTGTGGAGCTGCTAGAATCGATCTTTTGGGATATTTGATCAACCTTGAGCAGCGGAGCCGTACCCACAGCTAACAGGGGCAATAGCTCAGAGAATGCAGTGTATCTGATAAGTTCATAGAAGAAACAATATATTTCAAATTTGATCAGCGATAAGTCAACTAGTAGTCAGAAGTTATAATCAACAAATGAAAACGCAACCAAAAAGCTGAAATAGACACATTTCGCCCCCTACAATGGAACCAGGTGATGAATATGATCTGACAGACCCTCTTGAAACTAAGTCAGTTGTAGTAACACAACTACCATTTAAAAATCATGAGTAGAATTATAATACAAAGGGAGCTAGACAGCAATATTTACTTGAGACACATTGCTTCCTTGTACATTGTAAAAGCTGTTTTACACAACCGCCCACAGCAAACAACTAGAAAGTCCGCATAAATTATATAGGAAGGAACGATCCATTATGATGGCAACTTTATTTATAGTGTACAAAGTCCCATAACAGAGAAATGTCCGAATATTTGAAGTACAAAGACTACCAGACATCTTGAATCTCTGCTCAAATGTAGTCTAGGATTATGTCAGGAATCACAAAGAATATTGGAACCTGGAAAACCCCCAAGAAGTAGAGCAATTAAAGCTAAACTATAAATGCATGCCGAGTCCAACCACCCTTCACGCTCCAAATTCACTCCCATCCACTCCAAGAAAAGAAGCAAAATAACGAATGGAGAAAAAAAGGGTCAGGTGCAATCATAATTTACAGAACATTAGCTAAAATATAATGACCCCCACAATTTGCTGGTTTAGAGGTCCTTGCGTGTTAACATGATCGCTGTCATACAATCATGACATTAATACATCCGGATAGTTCTGGTATTTAGCTATTGACTGTTTTGAAAATGTGTAGAAAGTAAAGTATTAGAAAGCTAAAATTTAAAAGTTAAGGGAAAAGGCACTCAGATGGAAGGCATCCAAAACTAATGAACCACAGCTCTCACGTAATCCAATATCAGAAAGAAAGTAAACGACTAAAACAGTTGCATCAATTTAAGATAACGACGCAGAAAATTTCAACCAGTCGTCCTAGTTACGGGAGCCTAATTTGAATTTCAAACGCGTCCAGCAATCATCCTAGTGTATGGGTAAAGAAAAGCAAGCAAGCCATAGATGATTAAAATACGGGAAAAATCGGCAATCAGTTCAAACAAACTCACATCAAAACCCAATTGCCGTCGAGCAAATTCGGCACCTCCGTCGGATTTGGGGTCGGATTAACCGCCTCAAGCTGATTAACCAACTCCGACACCTCGGCTCTCACTTCCGCCGAGGCCGTAAAACCGAAAGACGAACCGTAAACCGAATCAACCAAACACCTTTTCAAATCCATATTCTTTCCCACATCACTAACGCCTGCGCTGCCAATTTCCACCCGAGGGGTCCCGTTACCGGACCCCAAATCCTCGCTGCCGCCCCATTCATCCTCGTTCCTGGGTGGGTCAGAGTCTGGGAGCTTGGTATAGGAGGATTCCGTTTCGGTTTCGGCTTCGGTCTTAGTTTTGTCGCCCCATTCATCCGGAATATCATCCGGCTTGGCAGATGGGGAGGAACGCGGGTTGCTGGATTCAGGATTGCCGGAGGATGAGGGAGGGATGGCGCGTAGAAATGGGAGGGTTCTTGAGGTTCTGGGTATCGAAAATGAAAAAGATGGAGATGAGAAAGAAAAAGGGAAGGAGACGGAGGTGGTGGTGCTGGTGGCTGTGATGCGGGCGAATGGAGATGAAGAAGCAATGGCGGGAGAGGAGACGAGCTGGGATGTTTTGGCGGAAACTGTGGGTGAGGATGTGGAGAAGAGGAGCGACATTTTACTACTAACTAGCGGTCTGATCTCTCTTTTTCTTTGTTCCCCCTAGTTCTGGCCTGTGAAGTGGGAATTTGCAAGTGGCACAGGGCAATCCTCTTTGTAGCACGAAGGCAATTGATTCATAAGTGTTGCGTTACTTCTGGGCCGCAGTTTTATATTTCCGCTTTTCTCTTGTTGGTTGAATGACACGTCTGTGCAACTCCACCGGGAAATGTCTACGGCAGAGTTGAGGCGCTGTTGAGATCACTAGTACATACTTTCATTGTATGGAACGAATGGATCTGATCCAATTAACCATACATGGCATGCTTCTCAGCGCGTAGGCTGCTTGGATTGTCAAAATGCGTTTGGGCGCCGGAATTACTGTGATCCGCCTTTTTATTGTTTGAAAATTCATCTCATATAAATTTGGACTGTTGAACGGGTTATTCGTTCAGGTTTTAGGTATATCTTTTTGGGATAATATCCGTTTGGATCATTAAACTTTCGGGTCATTTCAGGATCAGGTCATCTGGGTTCGGGTCATTTCAGGTTCGGGTTGTAATAGTTTCAGATAGAACCGGGTTTCGGTTATTTCTGGTCATAGTTAATATTTTTTGAAAAATTATAATATAAATATATACCTAATTTATATAAGAATATACAACGTATAGATTACAGAACTTTCAATACAATGTCTATTCTGAATTTCATTCGGATATACTAAGTTTGAATCAAGTTTTTTATCATATTTATTTGGGTCATTCAGGTTTGGGACTTATGGTCACTATTATTTCATGTTATTCGAGTTTGGCTAATTTTTAATTACTATTATTTCGGGTCATTTCAGGTTCGGGTCGGTTTCGGGTTATAAAATTTTCAGGTCATTTTGGGTTCGGGTATTTCGGGTTTTACCCAATCGGGTTTCAGGTTTGTTATATTTAAACATTTTCAGGTTTCAGTCGGGTTTCGGGTTCGGATAAAACGGACAGGTTTTCGGGTTGGGTCAAATTTTGACAGCTCTAATATAAATGTTTGATAATTTACAAAGTCCTTTCTACTTTATTATTTTATAAAATTTTAAAATGTTGTATCTTATTATATATAAGTTCAAATTATATAAATTATATGCCATTGTTCATCATAATTCGAGTTCTTCAAAATAAGACGAAACATGAATATGTTTTGATAAATTTCATTTTTTAATTCTTTGTATGTGCATATGTTTTAAGATTCATTGTGAATCTTAAGTTTAAGAAAAGTGAATCAAAGGTTGTTAAAATGTGAATCAAAGGTTGTTAAAAAGTGAATCAAAGGTCATTAGACCCTAAACCCTGCACTACAAACCTTAAAACTGTCTTCGACGTTTTTAGCATTCATATGGTGGATTTTAGAGTGTTTGGGGGGGGGGGTAGCGTAATCTTTTTTGGCATTAGTTCTACACTTTATATTGTCGTCACTGACTCGACAGTTTTTTAGGGTTTGTGATTTAGGGTCCTTGCACTACAAACCCTAAAAATGTCTTCGACGTTTTTAGCATTCCTAGGGTGGTTTTTAGGGTGTATGGGGGTAGGGTAATCTTTTTGGCATTGGTTCTACACTTTATATCGTCGTTACAGACTCGACAGGTTTTTAGGGTTTGTGGTTTTGGGTCATTAGACCCTAAACCCTGCACTACAAACCATAAAAATGCCTTCGACGTTTTTAACATTCCTAAGGTGGTTTTTTAGGGTGTTTAGGGGGTAGGGTAATCTTTTTGACAATAGTTCTACACTTTGTATTGTCGTCACTGACTCGACAGTTTTTAAGAATTTGTGGTTAAGGGTTTATTGAAAAGTGAGTATTTCATTAAAAAAAATGAATCACATGTTCAAGTAAAGTGAATCTTTTATTTAAGAAAAATGAATCTTATGTTTAAGAAAAATGAATCATATCACAAACTTATGCGAGAACAATATCAATCATTCGTTTAAGAAAAGTGAATATTTTGTTTAAAAATAGTAAATCAAATGTTTAAGAAAAGTGAATCTTACCACAAATTTATACGAGAACAATATGAACCTTTCATTTATTTAGAAGTGAATATTTCGTTGAATGCGAGAACAATATGAATCCTTCATTTAAGAAAAGTGAATATTTTGTTTAAAAATAATGATCTCAAATGTTTAAGAAAATTGAATCTTACCACAAATCTATACGAGAACAATTTGAAACTTTCATTTATTTAGAAGTGAATATTTTGTTGAAGAAAAGTTAATCAAATGTTCAAGAAAAATGAATCTGAAATACCCCAAACCTTGATATGTTGTTTAAATGTTAAACTATGATATTTAAAGGCTAAAAAGTGCCTTAGAAACATTAGTGAACAATTTAAACCATAGTAAACACAATAAGCACTAAGACACAGTTGAAGCAAAAACATGCTCTAAGCTTGGAGTGAACTTGGTTAGGACCCAAAGAGCCTACCAAGACTTTATAACATTCAATTATGACTTAATAAGGCTAATTAAGTCCTTAGGAAACTTTGGTAGATAATTAAACCAAACAAAACACAAATAAATACCTTAAAGCCAATATGGGCGAAAATGTGCTCTAAGCTTGGGATAAGTTTGGTTAAGACCTAATAAGCTTACCAAGACCTTATTTATATTTTAATGAACATATTAAATCAATTACTAAAGAAAACCAAGCTTGAAAACAAGCTAAAACACAAAATGTGCTTTAAGGAGCCTTAAAGCACATTTCTGAAAAATTGTCTTGTAAATGAGTTTTAAGTGGCTAAATGTCCATCATTACTCTTTAATCAACATGTGTACTACTTAGTATCACATTAGGAAGTCTAGATCAATGGGAAATCAAAAATTTCACAAATATGTGCCTTAGTTTGTGAATAGTGCTCAAATAGTGCTAGTTTAAGTCATAAGTCAACATAAGTTGTTTAGATGGTCAACAAAGACCATATATATCTCTAATATGTAAGGGGCCACGGTTTTAGTGGTGTGGTTCATCACACTTGGCTAGCCAATTAAAAGAAAGAAAGAAAAGTAAGTAAAAGGGTTACTTTTGCTTTATAACTTAAATATCTCCAAAACTTACCTCTCTCCTCACTTTCTCTTCTTTTCTTTTTGATTCCCACCGTCTCCAATCTTCTCCTCCCTTCTCCTTCGGTGATGCTACAGCACAAACACCATCTTCAAGCTTTGAACCCTTATATCTCCTAGCTCCCTTTTCCAAATCAAAAACTAAGACCACCATTCTCTTAGTTTAGTCAAGCTCTACAATCTTGTCTTTTCAAATCTTCAAGAACTCCATTTTGGTGCCATGAAGATTCACCATTGTTGGAGCTTGAGCTCACCTTTTCATGTCTTGTCATTCTC
This sequence comes from Limonium bicolor, assembly GCA_023374045.1. Lineage (NCBI taxonomy): Eukaryota > Viridiplantae > Streptophyta > Magnoliopsida > Caryophyllales > Plumbaginaceae > Limonium > Limonium bicolor. Next base: position 339,294,740 of record CM041777.1, read on the forward strand.
CTTTGCTTCAAGGTAAGGAAAGTCAAAGAAAATCAATGTTTCCTCTTGTTTTAGTGTGTGGCCGAAAATCACCACTTATGGTGCCTTCATCTTGCTTGTTCTAGCTTCATTCCAATCATTCAAGGGCTTGGAGGAGTCCTCTCTTGATGCTTAATCAAGCCCTCTTTTGTTTCCAAGGTAAAACAACTATCCTAATGTGTTAAGACAATATATATAACCTAGGGTTTGTAAATGAGTTTAAGCATGAAGCTTGAATGCTCATTGGTTTTACTTGTATGTTGATTAGAACATTGACAAGTAACCAAGTCCTCTTGCCTATTTCCAAACAAGGAAGAACAAGAGAGTTCAAGTAAAAAAAATCTCAAAGAAAAGAGGTAAATGTGCTAACCTAATGTAATTTATGCCTTAGGGAAAATGAGCTCGATTTGCTTAATAAAATACCTAAGGAGCCAATGGGAAAAGAGCTAGTGAATTGTTCTTAAGGAGATTATTAAAAGGCATATGTAATGTTGAGTGTATTTGCAGGTTAAAGGCAATATATATGTTGGAAATTCAGTGTTTAAGTTAAATGCGTTTAAGGGCCTATGAGGCATGTTATTTAAGGACCTAAGTGTCAAGCAATTTAAGTTTATGCACTATATTGTGATGTAGTGTAGTTTAAGGATTTAGATGTGTGTAAAGAACATTCTTTGTGAAGATGAGTGTCTTGGATGGTTAAAGGAGGAAAAACAATATGTTTGTGTGTAAGGAATGTGTATTAAGTGATTAAGTGTTTTTGGTTGTGAAAGGGTGAAAACCTAAGTCTTGTGTGTGAGAATACTCTTGATGGATTTTAGGTGTTCTTGAATGTCTAATGGTGAAAGCTATGTGCTTTGGTATAGCAGTGTGCTAGAAGAACCCATGTCAAAATTTAGATAATGTATAAGAAGTTCTAAGTGTTTAAAAAGAGTTTTGGTGAGTTTGGAAGTGTTGAGAATGATTAAGTGTTTTACTAGGGAAAGAAAGGTGCATTAAGGTGTTTTAGAAGGCAAAAAGGATTTAGGCATTATCTTGGAAGTTCTAGAAATCTAATGGGTGTTTTGGGATGTACTAAAGTCTTGGAGGAGTTTGTTAAGGTTTAGGTAATGTTGATGTACAAGGAGGAAATGATGTTTAGGTAAGGAAGATGTTTAAACTTGTGAAGAAAATTCTTGGAAGGACATGAAGTATTTTTGGTGGGCTAAATAATGTGTGGGAACATGCTATAAACCTAAGGGGGAAATACTATAAGTTTTGGGCATTTTGGCAAGAATGAGTAAGTGTTTAAAGGTATAAAAAAATGAAGGTTTTGGCACGTCCGAACTACCGTCCGAACGTGGACGTTCGGACATGCCCTGTTGTGCGTAAGTTATCTAAGCCTCGGCCAGTGTCCGAACTACCGTCCGAATTTGGACGTTCGGACACACCTATCTCTATATTCTGTTTTGGCCTCAGACAGCGTCCGAACTTGGGAAGCTCGGACGCATGTTCGGACGGTCGTCTGTTTACACCCATTTGAGCCTCGAACAGCGTCCGAACTTGGGAAGTCCGGACACAAGTTCGGACAAGGCGCTGTATGGACCAAAAACATTGTTTAAGGTTATAGGATGATGGGGATTATTAAGTAATGATGTTATAAGATTGTTAAGGACATGTTAAGTGAGTTATGATGACAATTTAGTGGGGGAAAAGTTGTATTAAAATGGAAAAGTAAAACAAGTTAAAATGTGAAGTTATTTAACTAGTTAACGGGGATAAGTTATGAGCATTAGACTTTAAACAATCATGTTACCCCGATGTTAATAAAAGTGCATGTAATATTACCAGTTGTTCGAGAATTGCTCAAGGAACATAAGTGGACATGATAGGGTGGACTCCAGTGACAGGTATGGTTTTCTTGCAACCTGTGTCCTACCAGATTACACCGGCTTGTATGCCAATGTGTTTTTCTGTATGTTTGCCACGTTGTAAGATAAAACATGTAATGAGTTTATAGTAATTCATTTATGTGGCGTGTTCAATTCCGATACCGTTTAACCTCGAAAGTGTTATACCTTAGCTAACCAAATCTAGGATCACATAAGAGAACGGTATCCGGATTTAACGACCCAAACCATGGGAACGTTCTAACCACGGCTATGCGTGAGTTAATTGTGTGATGTTTGTGTGTGAATGTATGGACCTCCCTTGTGTGTTTAATCCAGTTGTAATACTGTATGGTGTATGGATGTGATAGTTCCACAGTAGAGCCCTTAACTATGTTTATATATATATTATGGGGGGGTGAGGAATCCGGTCGTTCCGGTCGCGCGTTGTTTGGGAGTGGGTATCCTTCTTAGCTTTACCCTCCTCTTTGTTATGGTTGTTTCCTCCACGGGTTACGATCTCCCATTAGCTTACTCCAAAGCTTAGCTATTCTGACTTATGATCGGTTTAGGGGGAACATGTGTTTGTGGTGGTGTGTTCGGGGCACTATATCCGAACCATCTTAACACAAGTTACTCGTCCGACTATTAGGACGGTAATGAGTGTTGTATAACGAGTTTATCATGAGGGTGACATCATTCTCTAGGCTCACCAGTGAATTAACTATGTTTGGGTGAGTTCCTAAGAGAACCGTTCCCGTTATGTTATGTGTTATTATTGTACTGCAATTCCCATTGCGATGTTATGTTATGTGCACGTTGAAACGTGAAAAGTGTTGTTATGTGGTGTATGTGGATCATGGATATGAATCCCAGTTTATAAAAGAGGCATTTAAGGATAACCCGATTATTGGGTAAGTGTTGTCTATTAAGGAAGTAGCTCCACTAGAGGAGAACCCTCTAGGGTTTATGAACACAATGAGTGGCTTATCAAGTAAGGATGTGTTATATGTTCGTTGAGCCCATTGTGGTGGAATGTTATGTGTTGTGTGTTTTAGTTTACATGCATGATTCAAATATAATCAACCGCATGCTAAGACGACAATTAGTTGTGCGTGGCCCGGTAGCATGCGGGCTGCAGGATTACCATACCAGCAAAGGTGCTGAGCCCCTGGGGGGCCACCCTTTCTCTTCTTTTCCTATTTCAGGTACAAGGAGCTGGAAGCCATTCGAGAGTAGGACGGGGTAGTCGTTTGTACCTGGGTAATTATTTAAGTTATAAATGTACAGTAGGTGTAGTAAGACCGAAATTGTTATCGGCATCAGTTTGTAAATACTCGGTACGGTTGGAAGCCTTGTGTATGTTTTTGTTGTTAATGGAAAGTGATAGTAATGTGTAGTCGCTCGGGAATCTAGTCCATCAGACCGATACAATGTATGTGTAATAGCCTTGTTAGCCACGTGGGTGGTTAACGGCGTGTAACTCCAACGAGTTAAGTAATGTGATGAAGGAAGCTTTCCGTTGTAGTTTATTGTAAAGTGTGTTAATGTTGGATGGGATGTTACAAAAAGTGGTATCAGAGCGAAGTATCGCTCTGATGACTGAGTTACCGAGCTTAGGAAGTACCGAGTTAGGATTTTAGTACTTTGGGTTAAGGGTTGAGTGATAGCGTGAGAGATACGCTAGTTAGGTATTACCAGTGTGTACTGGAAACCTACAGTATCCTTCCCGTCCTCCACAATCCCTGTTTATAACTTTGGAAACAACGCCAGAGAGATGAAAGTTCTCTCATACTCGGAAATACCCGATCTGGCTGTTATTAAGTACTTATGTGAGAACGGAGAACCAGTCATACGGTAGATCCCGAAAACTAGGAATCCCGGAGACGGTTTCTACCTGAACAATGTTAACCGCATTAAATAGCGAAGAATGAAGAATTTTGTGTAAAGGAGAATAGAATTTCCGGCAACCTGGGTCGACATGCTGAGCAGTCGAGAACAACCAGTTTGCAACGCACCGACCGTGCAACAGGCAAGAAGTGGATTAATGAAACCCGAGACGAGTGTCTACGGGACCACAGTTGTTAAATGATACACCAATGGTATACCAACCGACAAAGGAACTACAACGTAGTACCCAAACAAGAGACAAGCCTCAGTAACCACGACAAATGCGTGGAACGGGCTACGAAGAGGAAACAATACTAAGAAAAGGGGTCTCTAGAATGGGAAACGCCCTAGTTAATGATTATCATGTGAATACAGTGAGAAGTCGCCCAGAGGGTCAATTGTCTAGACTGTAAGATCATGTGAGGGCCAACAAGGCCACTGATGACAGTGCGGGTAAAAACAATACCACAACCGGTATGTGTTTAACCGAGAGCCAGTTAGCATGGCGCACTTGCCATAGCAAGTGCTGCCATAACAGGGCTGTTCAGGAAAATCTTTAACAAATACAAAGTACTTAGTAAAGTACCATGAAGTAAAGTGAAATCATCATAACTGTGGAAGGGCTCAACAGCCTAACCCTTATAAATGGGAATAAACCAGTCAGCGAGAAGCTAGACTTAGCTAAGGCAAGAAGACGCTATGAAACCATGAAATTTTTTCTTTCAAACTCAGATTTACTCCAAACTCTTTTCTTTCAAAACCAGATTTTCTTTCAAACCAATACTTCTTTCTAACCTTTTTCTAAACCAAACCAATAAAACCAAGGGCAGTGGACAAGGATACAACAGTGGATAAACTTTCCCTCGATTAAGTTCGGGAAGCACGGAATGCATGTTGTCACAGGACAATATAAGGGAGTTGACAACAGAATACTTCACCTAGGCGTGTGACGAACACTACGAGTGTACCAACTGTAATGTGGGACGACCGCACTCCGTTAGGAGCTTGTGGGCCTGACAGACCTACTTATAGGTTAGTTGGGTAAGTAGTAATGTATCAGTATGGTACCCCACATATGTATACGAGTAGAGTCGGGAACACGGGAAGTAGTCGACTCCATACTACGGTCAGCAGTAAAAGTCAAACAAGAGTAACGGATTACCAAGAATGGTTAAAGTAAAGGAACTCAGTTAAGTTACCGAGACTAAAGGAATTAGTGAATTCATTTCAAGGAAATGTTTAAGAGTCAGGAGGTGGGAAGTGCATTAACTGTTATGTAAAGACATAGCATATGTCTTAAGGATCCTCAGGGATAAACATGATAGCTGGAACGGTGACCCAGCCTGTGCATGGCAAGGCAGATGCCTAATGTGGACACATTAATGTGCAATGAATGGGATGAAACTCCCGGAATGATCATCTGGACTACCAGGGAATATCGATCTTCACAGACAAGGATAGTAAACCCAACTAAGAATGCAAAACGGCGTAGTTAACTAAACACACCAATAAGTGCAAGCCAGATGTAATGACATAACTTAGTAACACCCAGGAGCAATCCTTGAGGGATGTTTGGATCAACAATCATTGAACGAAATAACGTGGTAGAAACGCAAAGGTTGAAACTAACACTCAGTTTAAACATAAGTCGTCAGGAGGAAGCCTGACATCCTTGAAGGGGCATCCCATGAAAGGAAGCGTGATGCAACGACCTTGTCATGGAGCCCAATACTACCTCTAAACCATGTAATGTTGTATAAAGAAGTAAATGTGTGAACGGCCTACAATGAGCAGAGCTCGAGGCAATAAGGCTTATAAGCCACAAGCAAAATGTGTTATGTAAGTTTGATCGATTGCAGGACTGTATGTTATACAAGTAAATAGAGCGGGGAACGAACCACTGCTTTAAGAGTGGGGATACCTCTCGATATTGTGAAACCACGGGAGCGGTAGTTATGTGAACCGAGTTCAAGAAATATGTTAAGGATTGATCATGTTGATATTACGAGAAAACAGTTAGTTTAGTAGCATGTGAAGCACCGGGCTGAATAACGGCGGCTTGTAACTCGAGTGAGCTACGCTCAAGGAGCATTCAGTAGTCATCCAAATGAATGACGAACCATAATACGAATGATGTAAGTATATGTGTGGAAGCTAAGATGACAGTGAATACCATGTAAGTTAGTGTTATACGAGGAGTAAGAGCACGGTGCGCAGTAAGCGACCGTTGTATAAATATTGTTAGACGATAAGTGATAGCAAATGAACTAGGCAGCAAACCAGTAGCCAGTATTATGAGATAAGAATCTCAGTGAAACACAGTATGAATTCCTATTGCAATCGCATAAGAGATTTACTGTCAAGAGTTTACGCCTCTGCACTCTGTATGACTGAGTGTTTAGGTATTGCACTTGCTTAGTAATGATCGAGTGAGATAGCTAGGATTTGAGGAAATGTTAATTGTGGTGGAAGTAGAAAGAACTTATAACGCTATAAGGACCAAGGCATAGGAAATGCAAGGTCGTACCAATGAAATGATACTGGTACAGAACCAAATGTGGAAGCATGACTGGCAATAAGTGACTACTGTAGCACTAAATACCAAATATCAGTATGGAATATACCTCAAGTGTGGGAAATAACCGAGAGAGCACTACACATTGGGTGGTAGCTCAATCTTAACCGACAGTAAGTCGGAAGGAAACAAGTCAATCATTGTGAAATACGTAGCAGTTTACGCAGTAAGTTATTAGAGAAGTGGATGGAAAGTGTTGTAACTCACCGAGTTCGCTCACGGTAAGAGATACCACGCGTCGGTTGAGAAACCATTGTTACCAAGATAAAGGTGATAAATGGGAGATGTACAATACATTAAGAATAACGAGTGGGGCAAACTAAGCTCTACTGTTATCAGAGTTGCGCAGTAGAAACTAGTGAGCCAGTGATTCAAGTGTTGAATGTGCATAGTGAACATGAGTGAATGGCTAATTATTAATGCCTTGAAGCCTCACAGGCCAGAACCGAAACCAGTTAAGAGTTTAAACAAACTCCAATGAGAATTCTTGGTTTAGGGACTAAACCGCCAATTTGGTTAAGATCCTCTAACCAGAACGCATTGTATAACAGACCGCGTGGAAGTTAAAACACTTCACGACGACAGAACTTTTAAACCGATGTTCAGTGATTGATTACGTGGGCGTAATCACTTTTAAGGGGGGTAGAGCGTAAAACCGCTTAGTGTGTTTTACCGTACAAGTGTACGTGAACTATGTTGTGCATAGCACAAAATAATTTGTTTGGATAATGGTGCGTGCATTATATAAACATACACATTCATTCATGGTTTAATTGGGGTAATTGCGCACAGGAGATGCGAATACCATTGTGATAAGTGTGTTTATTTTGTTAACTGTTGTGTGAGAGTACGGGTGTTAGGGAGCAGAGGAACTCCCGGGGAACTAAAACCCCAACAGTATGTGTTCGTATAATACTAAATGTAATACCGTGTATTGTATTTTGGTAAAAGTATGTAAATATACAGTATTGTGAGTTATGAAGGGGTATGAAACCTATATAGAACCTAGTAAGAATTAAATTCCATAGGTAACTTGATTAAAGGTGAAATGGAAATAACTGATAGACGAAGTTCTATCCCTTGGAGATGTTATGATCATGATTAGAATGATTAAAAAGATAGAAAATTGGAAATGAGTGATTTACTTGATGCTTGAAATTGAAGTGGGAGGTGAAACTTGATTTTCATGTGATCAAGGGAAGCCAAACTCAAATTGGGGTGGAAGGATAGTTCAACACTGATGCTGATCACATCAGGGTTGGATGATTCTTGAAGCTCCCTATAAGTGGTCATAAATAACCACGCTAAGAAAAGATGCAAAGAGCATAAATTGGACTTGGAGTTGTAGTGCGTTTTCAAAAGGATTTTCAATTGGTATTTCCAAACTTTAGATAGATACTTTAAATAGGGAAAGTTCTTATACTTAACCTACTAAAGAATATTTTTGTAGTACTTGCTCATGAGCTGAGGACGTATGAGCCTTTGTCTTCGGACCGGTGACATGAGAAGTACATATGTTAGAAAAATTAAGTGAATGTTTTGATCTCCCAAGGGAACGGGGACCAGAAGGTGTCCATCGCGACCGGGTTCTGTGGGATCACAGTGTATATAAAAAGGTATTTTTGGTTGATATACATGCTAAGACATGTTGTGTGGTATGTGTAATAAATATTATTTCTGACCTTGAGTCCTAATATGGTTGAGTTACGAAAATTGTTATGTTACCTAGACCTATGAGTCTAAATGTTGTTATGTTACCTAGACCTAAGAGTCTGAGGGTTGTTATGTAAGTGTAAATGTTGTTAAGATACCCAGACCGTTGAGTCCGAGGTTATCTTGTAAGCATGTTATGTTATGTTATGTATGGATGTGGATATGTTGCCCGGACCGTTAAGTCCGAGGTTGTGATGTAAAGTATGTTAGTTATGGAAGTTTTATTTTGCAAGTAATTCCTGTATTCTAGTCTAATGATGCATGGGAAATGTGAACTTCGAGGACGAAGTTCTTTTAAGGGGGGTAGATTGAAATACCCCAAACATTGATATGTTGTTTAAATGTTAAACTATGATATTTAAAGGCTAAAAAGTGCCTTAGAAACATTAGTGAACCATTTAAACCATAGTAAATACAATAAGCACTAAGACACAGTTGAAGCAAAAACATGCTCTAAGCTTGGAGTGAACTTGGTTAGGACCCAAAGAGCCTACCAAGACATTATAACATTCAATTATGACTTAATAAGGCTAATTAAGTCCTTAGGAAACTTTGGTAGACAATTAAACCAAACAAAACACAAATAAATACCTTAAAGCCAATATGGGCGAAAATGTGCTCTAAGATTGGGATAAGTTTGGTTAAGACCTAATAAGCTTACCAAGACCTTATTTATATGTTAATGAACATATTAAATCAATTACTAAAGAAAACCAAGCTTGAAAACAAGCTAAAACACAAAATGTGCTTTAAGGAGCCTTAAAGCACATTTCTGAAAAATTGTCTTGTAAATGAGTTTTGAGTGGCTAAATGTCCATCATTACTCTTTAATCAACATGTGTAATACTTAGTATCACATTAGGAAGTCTAGATCAATGGGAAATCAAAAATTTGACAAATATGTGCCTTAGTTTGTGAATAGTGCTCAAATAGTGCTAGTTTAAGTCATAAGTCAACATAAGTTGTTTAGATGGTCAACAAAGACCATATATATCTCTAATATGTAAGGGGCCACGGTTTTAGTGGTGTGGTTCATCACACTTGGCTAGCCAATTAAAAGAAAGAAAGAAAAGTAAGTAAACGGGTTACTTTTGCTTTATAACTTAAATATCTCCAAAACTTACCTCTCTCCTCACTTTCTATTCTTTTCTTTTTGATTCCCACCGTCTCCAATCTTCTCCTCCCTTCTCCTTAGGTGATGCTACAGCACAAACACCATCTTCAAGCTTTGAACCCTTATATCTCCTAGCTCCCTTTGCCAAATCAAAAACTAAGACCACCATTCTCTTAGTTTAGTCAAGCTCTACAATCTTGTCTTTTCAAATCTTCAAGAACTCCATTTCGGTGCCATGAAGATTCACCATTGTTGGAGCTTGAGCTCACCTTTTCATGTCTTGTCATTCTCCTTTGCTTCAAGGTAAGGAAAATCAAAGAAAATCAATGTTTCCTCTTGTTTTAGTGTGTGGCCGAAAATCACCACTTATGGTGCCTTCATCTTGCTTTTTCTAGCTTCATTCCAATCATTCAAGGGCTTGGAGGAGTCCTCTCTTGATGCTTAATCAAGCCCTCTTTTGTTTCCAAGGTAAAACAACTATCCTAATGTGTTAAGACAATATATATAACCTAGGGTTTGTAAATGAGTTTAAGCATGAAGCTTGAATGCTCATTGGTTTTACTTGTATGTTGATTAGAACATTGACAAGTAACCAAGTCCTCTTGCCGATTTCCAAACAAGGAAGAACAAGAGTGTTCAAGTAAAAAAATCTCAAAGAAAAGAGGTAAATGTGCTAACCTAATGTAATTTATGCCTTAGGGAAAATGAGCTTGATTTGCTTAATAAAATACCTAAGGAGCCAATGGGAAAAGAGCTAGTGAATTGTTCTTAAGGAGATTATTAAAAGGCATATGTAATGTTGAGTGCATTTGCAGGTTAAAGGCAATATATATGTGGGAAATTCAGTGTTTAAGTTAAATGCGTTTAAGGGCCTATGAGCCATGTTATTTAAGGACCTAAGTGTCAAGCAGTTTAAGTTTATGCACTATATTGTGATGTAGTGTAGTTTAAGGATTTAGATGTGTGTAAAGAACATTCTTTGTGAAGATGAGTGTCTTGGATGGTTAAAGGAGGAAAAACAATATGTTTGTGTGTAAGGAATGTGTATTAAGTGATTAAGTGTTTTTGGTTGTGAAATGGTGAAAACCTAAGTCTTGTGTGTGAGAATAGTCTTGATGGATTTTAGGTGTTCTTGAATGTCTAATGGTGAAAGCTATGTGCTTTGGTATAGCAATGTGCTAGAAGAACCCATGTCAAAATTTAGATAATGTATAAGAAGTTCTAAGTGTTTAAAAAGAGTTTTGGTGAGTTTGGAAGTGTTAAGAATGATTAAGTGTTTTACTAGGGAAAGAAAGGTGCATTAAGGTGTTTTAGAAGGCAAAAAGGATTTAGGCATTATCTTGGAAGTTCTAGAAATCCAATGGGTGTTTTGGGATGTACTAAAGTCTTGGAGGAGTTTGTTAAGGTTTAGGTAATGTTGATGTACAAGGAGGAAATGATGTTTAGGTAAGGAAGATGTTTAAACTTGTGAAGAAAATTCTTGGAAGGACATGAAGTATTTTTGGTGGGCTAAATAATGTGTGGGAACATGCTATAAACCTAAGGGGGAAATACTATAAGTTTTGGGCATTTTGGCAAGAATAAGTAAGTGTTTAAAGGTATAAAAAAAATGAAGGTTTTGGCACGTCCGAACTACCGTCCGAACGTGGACGTTCGGACATGCCCTGTTGCGCGTAAGTTATCTAAGCCTCGGCCAGTGTCCGAACTACCGTCCGAATTTGGACGTTCGGACACACCTATCTCTATATTCTGTTTTGGCCTCGGACAACGTCCGAACTTGGGAAGCTCGGACGCATGTTCGGACGGTTGTCTGTTTACACCCATTTGAGCCTCGAACAGCGTCCGAACTTGGGAAGTCCAGACACAAGTTCGGACAAGGCGCTGTATGGACCAAAAGCATTGTTTAAGGTTATAGGATGATGGGGATTATTAAGTAATGATGTTATAACATTGTTAAGGACATGTTAAGTGAGTTATGATGACAATTTAGTGGGGGAAATGTTGTATTAAAATGTAAAAGTAAAACATATTAAAATGTGAAGTTATTTAACTAGTTAACGGGGATAAGTTATGAGCATTAGACTTTAAACAATCATGTTACCCGGATGTTAATAAAAGTACATGTAATATTACCAGTTGTTCAAGAATTGCTCAAGGAACATAAGTGGACATGATAGGGAAGACTCTGGTGACAGGTATGGTTTTCTTGCAACCTGTGTCCTACCAGATTACACCGGCTTGTATGCCAATGTGTTTTTCTGTATGTTTGCCATGTTATAAGATAAAACATGTAATGAGTTTATAGTAATTCATTTATGTGGCGTGTTCAATTCCGATACCGTTTAACCTCGAAAGTGTTATACCTTAGCTAACCAAATCTAGGATCACATAAGAGAACGGTATCCGGATTTAACGACCCAAACCATGGGAACGTTCTAACCACGGCTATGCGTGAGTTAATTGTGTGATGTTTGTGTGTGAATGTATGGACCTCCCTTGTGTGTTTAATCCAGTTGTAATATGTATGGTGTATGGATGTGATAGGTTCCACAGTGGAGCCCTTAACTATGTTTATATATATATTATGGGGGGGGGGGGGGTGAGGAATCCGGTCGTTCCGGTCGCGCGTTGTTTGGGAGTGGGTATCCTTCTTAGCTTTACCCTCCTCTTTGTTATGGTTGTTTCCTCCACGGGTTACGATCTCCCATTAGCTTACTCCAAAGCTTAGCTATTCTGACTTATGATCGGTTTAGGGGGAACATGTGTTTGTGTGGTGTGTTCGGGGCACTATATCCGAACCATCTTAACTTAAGTTACTCGTCCGACTATTAGGACAGTAATGAGTGTTGTATAACGAGTTTATCATGAGGGTGACATCATTCTCTAGGCTCACCAGTGAATTAACTATGTTTGGGTGGGTTCCTAAGAAAACCGTTCCCGTTATGTTATGTGTTATTATTGTACTGCAATTCCCATTGCGATGTTATGTTATGTGCACGTTGAAACGTGAAAAGTGTTGTTATGTGGTGTATGTGGATCATGGATATGAATCCCAGTTTATAAAAGAGGCGTTTAAGGATAACCCGATTATTGGGTAAGTGTCGTCTATTAAGGAAGTAGCTCCACTAGAGGAGAACCCTCTAGGGTTTATGAACACAATGAGTGGCTTATCAAGTAAGGATGTGTTATCTGTTCGTTGAGCCCATTGTGGTGGAATGTTATGTGTTGTGTGTTTATAGTTTACATGCATGATTCAAATATAATCAATCGCATGCTAAGACGACAATTAGTTGTGCGTGGCCCGGTAGCATGCGGGCTGCGGGATTACCATACCAGCAAAGGTGCTGAGCCCCTGGGGGCCACCCTTTCTCTTCTTTTCCTATTTCAGGTACAAGGAGCTGGAAGCCATTCGAGAGTAGGACAGGGTAGTCATTTGTACCTGGGTAATTATTTAAGTTATAAATGTACAGTAGGTGTAGTAAGACCGAAATTGTTATCGGCATCAGTTTGTAAATACTCGGTACGGTTGGAAGCCTTGTGTATGTTTTTGTTGTTAATGGAAAGGGATAGTAATGTGTAGTCGCTCGGGAATCTAGTCCATCAGACCGATACAATGTATGTGTAATAGCCTTGTTAGCCACGTGGGTGGTTAACGGCGTGTAACACCAACGAGTTAAGTATGTGATGAAGGAAGCTTTCCATGCAGTTTATTGTAAAGTGTGTTAATGTTGGATGGGGTGTTACAGAATCTTATATTTAAGAAAAATGAATCTTTCGCTTTAAATAATGTGAAACTTTTTTTTTTCTAAAAGTGAATTTTAATTTTAAGAAAATTTTGTTAATGAATAAGATTCATTTTATTATTAAAGTAGATTCATTTTGGTAATTAAGAAGATTCACTACGTAATATATACTCATTCTAAAAACATAAAATTTTAAGTTTACCAAAACATATCAATGATGCATCTTGTTTTGAAGAGCATGAAAAATGATGAACAAAGGTATAAAATGTTTTATTTTTACACTTATGTTTTGTAAGTTATAACATTTTGGAAAAAAATTGTTTCTCTCTGGTCTCTGCTACTAATAAAACCACATTCAGCCCCCCAAGACTCACGTACGCACCTAAAATCTTCTTTTTTTCTTTTTCTTTCATTTATTCTCCAATAGATTGTTGACATGTGGAAAAAGCCACACTATACCCTCTTATATGTTTACAAATTGTCACAATTGTTGACAAGATTTTTTTTATGTATAAAAAGAAATTATTATATTGGCTAAAAATTGTGTGAAATAAAAAAAATACATATATACGATTGTAAAATTTTGAAAAATAAAAGTAGTAATATATTAAAAAGAAGTTACAAAAAAAGTAAAAATAAACAAAAAATAAAGAGACTAAAATTTTAATTTTTAATAATACTATTATATATATATATATATTATTAAGTAAAACTAACATCCATAATGTATTATATTTTTACATTTTATATTATTAAATTAGAGAAATTTACATAATTATAATATATTATGTAGCTTTTTCATATTTTACTTAATATATATAAAATATGAATATTACTGGACGTATGAAATTTATATTCTACTTTTGTTTTCGCTTTTAGGGTTTTTTATTGAAAATTTATTAGAGTACAATTATCTTATAAAATTAAATAAACTTATATACTATATAAATGAGAAATTGACAAAAAAGAAAATTATTTATTCCAATAATATTGTAATTTTTATACATTAAGCAAAAATTGAAAATAGATATAATATGTTATAGTTTGTACTTTTGCCATATTATTAATATATAACGTAAAATATAATGCATTATGTAGGTGTTATTAGTTTTACTTAATTTATATAAAATATTATCCAAAATTCATTCTCTTTGCTACTTTTATATTTAAATAAGCAACGTCTACATAATATATTATACTTTTTATAATTTATAAGGTTATGTATTTTTTTGTTTTGTACATTTTTAGCTAATTACTATTTTTATTGTTTTATATTTTCTTATTTTTGTGATATTTTGTGAATTAAAAAAATTCATTATTATGATATAATGAGAAATATGTCTATTAATAAGTAGGGTTATTTTGGCCATGTTTATAGTTAGCAATTCACAGACAAATTATAATTCTTTTTGTGGTATGAGAAATTTCATTTTTAAAAAAATAGGCCAATTTGTATTTGAGTGGTATCCTTGAATTTTTCAACTATCAACCAACAGACGGGAGATGGTGCAGGCCGTCCACGTACAATTTCTGTAACACCCCTACTACGCACATAACATACTTGAAATCACAGCGGAATTTAAAAATAAACATAAACTAAAACTAAAGATTGGTGCTACAACGCCGTCAACCACCCACGTGGTTAACAAGGCTGAATAAATACAAGTGTATCGGTCTGATGAACAGACTCCCGAGCATAGAACTAATAATCACATATACATAACATAATACCGAGTATTTACTTACATCCTTCACTGTAAACCATCACTGTAAAACTGTTCACAACCAAAATATAACGCCATGGGAGCACAGACGCATCCCGGGCCCACATCCAAAATAATCAAAAGTAATCAAAAGTAAACCTGCATCCTAGAATCTAAAGCCATTCCGCTTCTTCGATCCTCATCCTGCAGTAAAAGAAATATGGAGCCCCCGAGGGGGTCAGCAACCCTTGGCTGGTATGGTTAACGCGCAGCCCATCGGCTACCGGGATACGCGCAACTAATTGTCATGGTGACATGGCATTCATTTTAAAAAAAAAACACAACTTATACATACATCATAACATGGGTATTGTACACAACATCACACATAACACACAAGAACAATTCCTTAAGGAAGAGAACCAACACAATTAGTTCCTATGGAGAGCCTAGAGAATGTTGCCATGCTCATGCCAAGCTCGTTACATAACTCGTTACCGTCCTGTTAGATTGAACGGATAACTTAACACAAGGTGCCTCGGATATAGTGATCCAAGCACACTGAACAACACATAGTATGCCCCTGTGGCCCGACGTGAGTCAGTAAAATAGCCTTGGTTAAGCTAAAGGGAAGGTTGGAAACCAAATTGGAAAACAACCGTAACATACAAAGAGAATCAAACCGGTTATGACATCGACTCCTATACTCACAAGCGTGGCCGGAACAGACCGGACTCCTCACTTCCCCCGTTAGCACTTGTTAGTAGTTCAACATTGAACTCAGTAAACAATTCACAATAACAGGTCACGTCTTGTTAGACACATACAAGGGAAGAGAGAGTCATACTTAACAACATAATAATATTTAACAACTGTAAACTCTTTACATGGTTTAATCTTACAAAGTCATAAACACACAGAAAAACAAACAGCACACAAGCCGGTGTAAACCGGTAGGCAACAGACTGCAAGAAAACCATACCTTGGTCCTTGCTTTGACTGGTTTCCACCTTGAGAAAATCCTATACACATTTAGTAACATCGGTTAATTAGCACACTAGTCCATTGTTAACATTACTACTTCACATTTCTAGTTATCTCATTTCCACATTTTGTTTTAATTTCTCATCTTTTAAAATGTCATTATAAAACTCCGAACGTGTCCTATATAACCTTATTATATCATTACTAACTTATCCCTATCATTAGACATCATTTAATAACCTAAAACTAAGTTTTTATGGTGGTCCGGGACTTGGTCCCCAACTAAGGTCCCGGACCTACACTTAACAAAATCCTCGGCCTGTTTTAATGGGGTGGTCCGGGACTTCATACAAGTCCTAAGTCCCGGACCATTCTAGGCAAAAACTCTCGGGGGTATTCAAGGGGGTGGTCCGGTACTTCTTACATAACCTAAGTACCGGACCAAGACTTGCAAGAATCCTCGGCCCTTTTAAATATATGGTCCGGGACATCATCCAAAACCTAAGTCCCGGACCACTGCTACAGATTTACATTTTGAACATTTTTCTAAGTCTTGTTGCAATGGTTCTCCTCACCCATTAAATGTATAAACTTGCCAATGATCTTAGGTATATTCTAATGCCAAAATATCATCTTAAACACACCTAGTTCCTTATCTAACTTGTTACTCAAATTTTCTTAAAATTCACCAACACTTGTAACATTTTATACTAGGTTTCTAAATGGTGTTTCCCACCTAAGGTAACTACTATCCCAAATGCTTCCTCCTCATTTTAACATCATCTCCCAAGCATTATTTCTTACCCACTTACACCCTAGTTGATGTCTAAGTTCCTTTGTTTACCTAGAACACCTTAAGACATTATTTCTCCTCTTGTAAAATACTTAGGCATTTCCAACATTTCTAGTTCACCAAACCTTATATAAACACTTAGAGCTTCTTGCACATTTCCTAAATTTTGACATGGATTCTCCTAGAACATTTCTAAGCCAAAACACTTTGTTTTCTCCATTAAGCACACAAGAACACCTAAATTCACCAAGAACACTCTCCTACATAAAGTTTCACCAAATTTACACTACATCACAATATAGTGCATAATTTAAATTGCATGGCACTTAGGCCCTTAAAATGCATAAGTCTTAAACACTGAATTTCCACAATATATTTGCCTTTGACCTGCAAATACATACAACAACACATATGTCCTTTTACTAGGCTCCTTGAGAACATTTTACTAAGTCATTTATCATTAGCTCTTTAAGTAGTTTTTAACAAGCAATATAAGCTCATTTCTCCTAAGGCATTAAACTACATTAGGTTAATATATTTACCTCTTTTTCCTCACAACTTCTTTCTTGTTTCCTTGTAAAACCGGCTAGGCTTAGTTGCTTGTCAACTTCTAAACATTACACAAGCAATGTAATGAGTATACAAACTCCAAGCTTAATCTCATTGTAAACCCTAGGTTTTACATTGTTTCAAAAGCATTAAGATAGTTGTTTTACCTTGGTATTTGAAGAAAGTTTGAATATCTATCAAGAGAGGACTCCACCAAGTCCTTGAAAGGTTGGAATGAAGCTAAAACAAAGCAACATAATGAGCACCATGAATGGTGTTTTTCGGTCAACATAAAAACATGGAGGAAACATCATTTTCTTTGAGATTCCTTACCTAGAAGCAAAGGAGATCAATAATATGTAGAAATATAAGCTCAAGCTCCTTCAATGGTGGAACTCCATGGCACCGAAATGGTGGTCTTGAAGTTTTGAGAAGATAGGAATGAAGAGCTTGATGAGAGGAAGAGAATGGTGGTGTTTGTTTTTGATTTGGTTAAGTGAGCTAGGAGATAATGACAATGGAAGTTGGTGTTGATGATGGTGCTGTAGCAAAACCATGAGAGAGCAAGAAGATGAAGTTGGAGACGGTGGGAAATGAAGAGAATGAGAGAATGAAGATAAGTTTTGCTTTTAGAAGATATTTGTACTTAGTAAAGTAAATAGTAACTAAAGTAGTCTTCTTTATTTACTTAACAAGTTAACAAGAGTGGTGAGTCACCACACTTAAAAAACCGGCCCCCTTTATGCTCTTAGGGGTATTTTAGTCTTTATTGATCAATTTAATTACTTATAATAACATATGTTACAAACTAGCTTATTAAAGTTACTATTCATAAAAACAAGACACATAGAAGTGAAATTTTTGATTTCCCATTGATATAGACTTCCAAATGTGATACTATATAGTACACATGTTAATTAAAGAGTAATGATGGACATTTAGCCATTCAAAACTCATTTACAAGACAATTTTTCAAAAATGTGCTTTAAGACTCCTTAAAGCACATTTTGTGTTTTAACTTGTTTTCAAGCTTGGGTTTCTTTGCTAAATGGTTTAATATGTTCATTAGTATATAAATAAAGTCTTGGTAAGTTCATTAGGTCTTAACCAAGCTTATCCCAAGCTTAGAGCACATTTTGGCCTTTATTGACCTTAAAGCATATTTTGTGTTTTCTATGGTTTAAATTGCTTACTAATGTTTCTAAGACTCTTTTTAGTCTTACTACACCTTATTTTAGTGTTTAAACAACATAACTAGGTTTGGGGTATTTCAATTTCTGTGCGGCTGTTTGACTTGGCAGCCAGCAGCTGACTAGTCAGCTGCTAACTGGGTTGCTTTTTATTATATTAACTTTAAATTATTATATCTTTTAAAATATAAGTCCAAAATGTAAAAAAATTATACCATTATTCATCTAAATTCAAGCTCTTCAAAACAAGACCAGACAAGGATATTTTTTTAGAACTTTAAAATTTTATATTAATTACATGTATATATATCCATATATATATATCAATGAGACTTGTGATTCATGACATCATTTTAGTGTATCATAATATCACTTTTAATGAATCATAGTATCAAAATTAATGATTCATATCTTCATTTTAGTGTATCATCGCAAACATATAAGAATAACAATTTTTACACAATAATACAACGTAAAATAATATTTGGTATGTATGAAAAATACACGATTCACCATATAAGCTTTAAAATACACCATACAACAATAATAATACAGTACAAAACAATAATGATTTTTATCGGTTTCGAAGTTTATGATCTAATTCACCACTTATTAGTTAATGAATCATAATATCAATTTTAATGAATCATAATATCAAAATTAGTGAATCATATCTTCATTTTAGTGTATCATCGTAAACATATAAAAATAAAAACTTCAAATAACAACACAAAACAATATTTGGTATGTATGAAAAATACATGATTCATCATATAAGTTTAAAATTCACCATACAACAATAATAATAGACTACAAAATAGTAATTATTTTATCGGTTCCGAAGTTTGTAACCAAATTTTCCACTTATTACTTAATGAATCACCATATCAATTTTAATGAATCATAATACAAAATTAATGAATCATATTATCATTTTAGTGTATCATCGTATACATGTAATTTTTTTTAAAAAAAGTTGTCAAAACATATCCATGTCTGGTCTTGTTTTGAAGAGCTTGAATTTAGGTGAACAATGATATAATTTTTTTTCATTTTGGACTTATATATTAAAAGTTACAACTATTTAAAGTCAATATAGTAAAAAAGCAATCCAGACAGTAAAACAATCCAGTCAACTGCTGACTGGAGACAAGACTGTACCCTATCGGGTGTAGGCGTCCCGTCACATAGAATTTGCGATCAATCAAACTCAAAAACCAGTATCCATACAAAGGGGAATATTTTCTCCACTTCCAAACCTTAAGTGTTCATTTTCTACAAGCAGTTTTCTGGATTCTATAATCATTATGGAGAATATGTAGTCATTTTTTTAGAATTTGTAGTGATAGTAATATATAATTTTTTAGCGTGTGCAGCCATAAAAAAATATTTTTGTTATTAATAAATATTGTTATTTAGATAATGTATTATTTAAAAAACACAATTTCTTAGTTGCAAGCGACTGTAGCTATTGATAGCTACATTTGGGGCATTTTTGTAATTTAGAAAACTGGGGAAGTGGAAACAGGACATGAAAACTATTTTTTTCTTTTTATATATATATTGGCAGGTAGTCACGGACGCTGAGACGCGTTGTTGATTTATACTATTTTTGTGTGATTTCTTTTTGAGTAAATTACTGGGAACTTCCTTGAGGTTTTAGGATAATACAGGTAACCCCCTTGTGTTTATCATAATTATTGGTAACCATCTTGAGGTTAAGGTATCTTTGATTACGAGCCCCCAAACTATAACTCTACGTGTCAACCTGTTGGCTTAATCACATTAATAATGCGAGGCTGGACAACAAAACTGTTTAATCAACATCGTCTAACTATCTCTCATCCCACTTCATATGCATTTTCAATGTAGGGTTATCGTTTTTAGAAAAATAACAATGCTAATTAAGTGATCTTTTTGTCCAACACATTACTATTAATATGATTAAGCTGACGGGTCATCACGTAGTTAATGTCTTTATAACGAATTTATAATTCGGGGGCTCATAGCCGAGATACCGTAACCTCAAGGTGGTTACCAATAATTATGATAAACACAAGGTGGTTAATTGTATTATTCCAAATCCTCAAGGGGGTTTCGAGTAATTTACTCGTTCTTGTTTTTTGTAGCAGTCCCAGTCAGCTGCTGGCTGGACTGTTTTACTGACTGGCCTGTTTTTTTACTATATTAACTTTAAATTTTTGTAACTTCTAATATATAAGTCCAAAATAAAAATAAAACTATATCATTGCTCACCTAAATTCAAGCTCTTGAAAACAAGACCAGTTATGGATTTGTTTTGACAACTTTTAAAAAAATTATTTTTACATGTATGTGATGATACACTAAAATGATATTATGATTCATTAATTTTGTATTATGATTCATTAAAATTGATATTATGATTCATTAAGTAATAAGTGATGAATTCCATTACAAACTTTGGAACCGATAAAAAATCATTATTGTTTTATTGTGTATTATTATTGTTGTATGTGTATTTTAAACCTAAACCCACCACTACAGACCCTAAAAATGTCTTCAACGTTTTTAGATTTCCTAGGGTGGGTTTTGGGGTGTTTTAGGGCGTGGGGGGGGGGGGGGGGGGGGTAGGGTAATAATCTATTTGGAATTTGTTTTGTACTATATATTGTAGCAACTAACACAACAGGTTTTTACCCTAAACCCGCTACCCAAACCCTAAAAATGCCTTCGGCGTTTTTTTAGCTTTCCTAGGGTGGGTTTTAGGGTGTTTTGGGGTGTAGGGTAATCTATTTGGAAGTCGCTCTATACTTTACATTGTAGCAACTAACTTGGCAAGTTTTTAGGGATTGTGGTAGCGGATTTAGGGTTGTTAGACCCTAAACCAGCCACTACAAACCCTAAAAATGCAAATGATTTTTTTAGCATTCCTAGGGTGGGTTTTAGGGTGAGTAGGGTTAGGGTAATCTATTTGGAAGCCGTTCTATACTTTAATGTGAGGATGTACATATTTTAATGTGAGAATGTACATGTTTTAATGTGACGATGTACATGTTCAAATGTGAGAATGTACATGCTCAATTATAAGAATGTTTGTTGTAATGAACATCTGTACATGTTTGTATGACCTTCATTACAAGTTTTGTCCCTTATATGTACAGGTTTTAATCTAAGGATGTACATATTTAAGGATTCGTACAGGTTTGTGTGACCATCTGTATGTAATTAATGCGAGATGTACATGTTTTTACGTGAGGATGTACATGTTTTAATGAACATTTGTACAGGTTTGTATGACCATCTGTACACGTTTTCTTTTATGTTATGTGCACTATAACCCTTAGCAGCGTCAGTTTTACTTTTTTTTTCTAAATACATTTTTCTTTTTACTTGCCAAGTCAGCATGTAGCTCCGGCGTACAAAGTCACATGTAGCCAGGATGCTACAGTAGGATGTAGCTCACACACATTGTTTAAACAATAATATAAAAGTTGTAGATAGTTGTTTATGATAGGAAGGAAAAAGATTTATTCCAAATTGATTTTTTACGTTATAGTATCATTATGAATGGTCTTACGAATGATTTGGTTCAAACGACACTGAATTTGGGTTTAAAAAATTGGTCGTGCGGGCCCTCAATCCGTCTGTAAAGTACGACAATAAATGGACGCTCCAACTAGGTGTCCGTTTTTGAACCATACATAAAGTACAAAAAAACGAACTCTACAACTAGTCATTCGTTTTTGAACCATTCGTAAAGTACACAAAAATGGAAGTTGAGCCGTCTTTAATGTACGCAAAAAAAAAAAACAGACGCTCCAAGTAGTCGTCCGTTTTTAAACCGTCCAAAAAGGATGAAAAAACGGACACTTCAACTAGTTGACCGTTTTTTAAGCTTCCAAAAACAGACGGCTAGTTGAGTGTCTATTTTTTTTTGTACTTGAAAAATGGTTCATAAATGAACAGCAAGTTAGAGTGTTCATTTGTTTTTGTACTTTACGGAAGGGTCACATGCGACCAGCTATTTTTTAATTTGAATTCAGTTCCATTTGAATCAAATCATTTTAAAATTATTCATAATATTTTAACGTAAAACAATCAACTTGGAATAAAAAAAAATTCTTGGTATCATAAACGACTATCTACAACTTCTATTGTATATTTTAAATAATTTTCAAATAATACAATATTCATAACAACAATATTTATTAATAAATAATAATTTTTGTGACTGCATACCCTAAGAAATTATCTGTGGTCATGACTACAAATTCTAAAAATCTGATCGCATATTTTTTGTAATGGGTGGGAAATCTAAAAACTAACTGCAAAACCCAGGCGCGGTAAACTGAAATACCCCGTAATTAAAAATATTATTAATTAGGCTAATGAATAATTTGGAAGCTTAATTAAGTATAAATAATCATGAGGGAAACAAATCCCGAAGAAAACGGATCCTTAAAACGGATTAAAATCACTAACGAACCTTAAAGCGCGTTTTTCGAGGTAACCGGGAAAACATGTCTTTAAGCGGGTCAAATAGACTCGTAACAATGTTGGTCAACTAAATAATCATTATAAATATTAGTGAAGCTTTAGAACCAATAAAATCAAGAAAACGAGAAATTAGTAAAAACTGTCAAAAACGGGAAGTTGTGGGGTAGAAATATATAACACAAACTTATGTGTCCAACTTTGTAAATAAATTTTACAACCCTCATGGGTGTGGGTGTGTCCGATTTTACCACTCTCTCACACACACTCTCCACTCTCTTTTATTCACAAAAGACAAAAGCTTTTAAAAAGCAAAAAGTAACATTAATACCTCACTCTCTCTCTCCTATCTCTACCCATTCCTCTCTCACTAAATCCCCCACCCCCACTCTCTCTTTTCTCTTCTTCTTCCTCCTCCAGCGATTTCATGGAGAATTGAAGAGCTCCACAAAAATATCATCTTCTCTCCTCTTGAAACTCCCTCAAACCTCTTCCAAAAATTATAAAAACTACACCATTGGAATCCCCTCATCAAGAGCTACACTTCTATCTTTCCAAAATTGAAAAGGAGCATTTTCGTTTTCATGGGTATACCCCATTTGGAGCTTCAAGACCACCATTAGAAGGCCCTCCTTCTCCTTGTTCTTTTGAGGTAAAAATATTCTCAAAACTCCATTGTTTTTGTAGCCTTAAGGGCAAAACGAATTTAGGCTAAAACCTTGTTTGGTTCCTCTTGTACCCAGCCGATTTTGGCACTCTTGGAAGGTGGAAAACATTATTCTTGAGCTATTCCAAACAGCACTTATACTCTTGCAAGGTAATGAAAATTCTAAACCCTAAAACCTACATTAAAGCTTAAATAATGTTTAGGGTTAGTTGTAGTATTGAAATGGTGTGTGTGTATGGGTTATAATGATAGATTGGGTGAAGTACCATAACCGGTAAAGAGAAGGAAGAAAAAGAAGGAGAAAGAAAAACTAGAGAAGAAACAAGGTAAGGATGCTCACCTTTGTGTAGTCTTGTATATGTATGTGTAACAGATTTTAGAGGTTTGAATTTAGTAATGAAAATGGTATGGTGTATTAGAGTAATGTATAAGAGAATGTAAGTGTTTTAAACCCTTAAAAGACATTTTAAAAACTATTACAAGCAGATTGGGAATGAGATGTTGAGTGCAGGAATTTTTGGAGTGTTTGTGTTGGAAATGGTATATGAGAGTTTGTGTATTGTTGTTGTTATAAACAGGTGAGATGATCATATATGAGTGTGAAACAATGTGGTGAGAGTGTAAAAATGTAGGGGAGACTATGGCAAAATTTACCTAGGAATAGAACACTTAGTGAATTAGAAACTAGGTGACTAATGTGAGTGTGTAACAGATTTTGTTTGAGATAGATAGAGGGTAGTTGAGAGAGATAGATAATGTATTCTAAATGCATTAGGAGTGTTGGAATTGTCAATAGAAGAGGGATATGTAGAAGAGGAGTGTAAGTGTTAAAATCTGTAGCATAATGCAACTAGAGAAGAAGCTAGGTGAGTGTTGAAAAGAAACTTGGAAAATTATGTGAGTGAATTAGTATAGAATTGTGTAAAGAGTTAGTGAGTGAACTAAGGTGTATTAAGAGGTTTGATTAGTGTTAAAACATGTGGGATTAAGTGTGGGAACAATGGGGAAGTAATGGGTAAGAAGAGGGACTGAAAACAGAAATTAAAATGCAAATACTGGGGCGGACCGAACTTGCGACCGGACTTGCAAGTTCGGTCGAGCCCAGATTTTCAAAGACGGGAAAGCTTCTGGAATGGACCGAACTTGCGACCGGACTTGCAAGTTCGGTCGACCAGAAAATTCTCCCGTCTGTAACCTATTGGAATCGACCGACTTGCGACCGGACTTGCGAGTTCGGTCGGACCAAAAAATTCTCCGTCTGTAACCTACTAGAATGGACCGGACTTGCAAGGTCGGTCGCAAGTCCGGTCCAGTAAAAAAAAATAAAATTATTTAAATTATAATAATTATATGTATATATATGTATATATATATATATATAGTATGTATACCCACATATATATATATATATATATATATATATATATATATATATATATATATATATTACATTATGTAAGCATGCCAATATTAAGTAAGGAAGTAAAACTTAAGGTAATGAAAAATAAGTAAGTAATGTGTAAGTGTAAGAAGTATAAGGACATAGTAAGTATGAGTTAAGTTGATGATAGTTAGATTAATCATTCAATTGTATGTATACCATAGGATTTGATTTGTGACACCGAGGAACGTTTGGAAACACGTACGACGGTGAACGGTATGGATTCCTCATGCCCCGTATGCTATCTTGGTTACTCTGATTTGTGTGTTGTGTGCTAATTGATCACCAAATAAGATAAATGCACGAATCGGAGTTAATATGCATACTTGTGAATATGTAGTGTTGTATGTTGTGAATATTTTTTTTAAATCTTAGTTTGTATAATTCATGAAATGTATGGATGATAATGAATGTGTGCATGTATGTTGTATTGCATCGTGACTGATTATTTGAATGAATGGACTTCTAACTTATTCCTAACAAGCTAACCATCCTAACTTAAATTAGTAATTAAATTGGAATGAGTAGAAGTCCGATATAGTTTCGGCCACGTGTGAGGATGCGGAGTCACGAGAGGTTGGCTCCAATTCCTGACTCTTAAACTGGTCCGCGGCCCAAATCCCTTAAGTGGGTAGCATCCCGGATTGGTGAGTCAAGTAAATCCCGGAGGTGGGACGGCGTAGTCCCCAGGGCCGGAGGTCCCGACGACTTAACTTGAGTATGAGTAAGTAAGTAAGAATGAGTAAGTAAAGTGAATGTAAGTAAGTAAGTGTAATTAAGAAAAAGTAAGTAATGAGTAAAAGTAAAAGCATTCCGATTAACCCGGATGCGTAATTTGGCTAACCTTGTGAAGGTAAGTAAGATGCGTGTTATTGTATTGTTGCCTTGGAATGTGTAATGTATTGAGCATGATTGTATGATGTATGTAAAGCATGTATGTATGAAATAAATGAACAGCATGTTTAGTGGACGTCAAATAGTCGGCGTGCCCTAGCTAGCACGCGGTATATGCGGAGTTTATACGCAGCGTTTGCTGAGCCCCTTGGGGCACCATTTTTACTACACGCAGGTACTCGAGAAGGATGAAGATGTGAAGACTTAATTTTATTTCTTTATCTTCTTTTTGGATTGTAAACACTGAATTATGATGGTGTACTGAGTAGTACATGGATATAGCTTTTGATTAGCCGGTGTACCATGGGGTACACCTTTTTGGGTATAGAGAGGATGTTGATTTGGTATAGATGAGTAGCCGGTAGAACTCATTCTTTTGGGAAGTTTAATTTGGGATGTAATTGTATGCACTTAAATACTCGGTGATCCATTGATGTAAGTTTTGGTATATGGTATTTTGGTAAGTAATATAGTAGCTCGGTACATTATGTTCATCAGACCGTGACTGTAAGTAAGGTAAACCTAGCTAGCCGTATGGGCGGTTAGCGGCGTTGTATCACCCGCCGTAGTAAGTAGTATTTCCGCTGCGAGTAACTCTGGATTATTGGGATGATTGGACGGTAAGCATAGGATTAGTGGTTGGGGTGTTACAAAAAGTGGTATCAGAGCGTAGTTACGCTCTGATGTCCATTAGTTACCGAGCATAGGGATTACCGGGTTAGGATTTCAACCGTCTTAAGACGAATACTTAGAAACCTAACTAAGAACTACCGTTGTTAACAACGGATACCCTTGACGTTCTTAGGAACAATACCTTGCTTAAATTCCAAGACCTTTGAGTCATATCTTGTGGAGCCTAACGTAACTGTTAAATATTCAGATGTCAGGAAGAGGTCCAGGTCGCCCTAGAGGAGGGGGCAATGACGGACCCGGCGCGCAGACGATAGCTGAGATCATCGCCGCCACGGTAGCACAGATGCTACCACAAGTAATCCAAGCCGTGCAACAAACCCAACAACCAACAAACTCAAGCGGGGCCAATCCCTCCCCCGCCACCCAGAGACGCTAACTGGGTAAAAGCTGTAGCGGAACTCCGCCCTCCTTGCTTTAGGGGCGAGAGTGATCCGGCTAAGCTCGAAGCCTACATCTCCGAGATGGAGACGGCGTTCGAAACCCTCAAAGCTCCTGCTGGAGTTCGAGTCAGAGTTGCTACTTATTATCTGAAGGATGCTGCTATGGATTGGTGGAAGCTAATCAAGCATGAGCACGTCAGTGACCCCACGTTCGATTGGGAGTCCTTCGCATCTCTCCTCCGATCCAAGTACTATCCAAAGCACGTAAAGACAAAGAAAAGGCTAGAGCTGGACGCCTTGAAGATGACAGACAAGATGTCTGTGGATGAGTACTACCGCACCTTCACTTCCATTCTCCGTCTTCTCCCCGATCTAGGATACACCGGCCAGGTGTTGGTCGATCGCTTCTATGGCGGTCTGAGCCATCGCCTTCGGTACGGTATGGGCTACACGAGATTTACCTCCCTTCAGGTAAATATCAGTTAACCCTTAGTATCATTTCAATTCCTTGAATTCCTTGAACTTTCCTCATCTTTTCTTAAATAAGAATCCCGGCTAATACCTGAGATTTCAGGAGTGTTATCACGCGGCTTCTTGCGTTGAAATCACGTGCCAATTAAGGGATGAAGAGACCGCGCTGAAGCGCAAAGCCAACAACAAAAACACCAGTACTGAGGAGCAGAACCAAGGAAGAGCTGGAAAAAGAAGAAGGGAAATTTCTTTCAGCAATCCCAAAAGAAATCCCCGAGTGAGAGCAGTGCCCATGCTGAGCAGGGCAAACCTGTTGAGCTTCTTCAGCTTGGTTATTCTGCACCGGTGGCAGCAAAGCCACTGAGATCACACCCACCAAAGGGTAAACTTCTATTCCTAAATCGTAATCGTACAAGTAATGTATCTAATATATCCACGCACACGTGTGCTAACCCTCTAAACCTCAGGTTCTAGCTCCGGTTCCGCCAAAACCTTCTCCGATGGCCGCACCTATGTGTGCAGGAAATGCAACCAGGACCATCCTGGTAAGGACTGTTATGGGAGGGAAATCAAGTGCTATAGCTGCCAAAAACCCGGTCACACAGCCAATAGATGCCCAGAGAGCACCAAGCCAAAGGGGAACTTCCAAAACTACAAACAGAGGGAAGGCAAGGAGGTTGCATCTGGCGATGCACCAACCCAGCAGGCACCACAGGGACAGGGATCCCGGGGACCTCCGCGGGGTGCACCTCAGAGGCAGCCTGTCCTTCATGTGATTGACCGTGATGGGTCCGGTTCTAAATCCGGCCCAGGTAATAATCTAAACCTTTAATCCTTGAAGTAGCATGTCTAAGTAGTAGAGTAACTGTTTGGATGAATGCATGAGTAAATAAATGAAGTGTGTATTAAGCATGAAATGAAGTAGTTGAAACTAGTACTCACCGTAGACGAAATTTGTAACCATAGGAAGCTTTAGTATCTGTTACCCAATACCGGTAAACTTGAATCAAGAAGAGATCGACATCACCAACCACGACTACACCAACGAACAGTGTCAGGTCATCCGACCAGGTATGATCTTATTAAAGGGATACCTGACACCCGAAGCACAAATCTCAATCATCCGACGATACAACGAGCTAGGAACGGGTCAAGGTGGATTTTATACACCCGAATTCCCCGGTGGAGCGAAGATGAAGCAGAAGATGATGTGCTTGGGAAAGGACTGGAATCCTTATACCAAGACATACCAGGAGACACGAACACAAGATGGAGCAACGCCACCACAATACCTCTAGAGTTTCAGACACTTGTCACACAAGCAGTAGAACTTGCACAGCAATGCGAACATGAACCGATCCCCGCACTTGAAGCGGACCTTTATCGTCAACTTCTATGAGAAAGAAGGACGACTTGGGTTACACCAACAAGGACGAGACAGTGGAATCTCTTGAACAGGGAGTGCCCGTAGTGTCTTGGTCCATTGGTGATGACGCCGTATTCCTGTATAGCGAGCAGAAGCGTGTGGACCTCACACAGAAATTGGTATTGAGATCAGGAGATGTCCTCATCATGGGTGGAAACTCTAGGATGCTGTATCACGGGATCAACAAGATCAAGTTGAATACGGCACCACCGGCAATAATCAATGCCACACACATGAAACCAGGACGCCTGAACCTCACCTTTAGAAAGTATTGAAATTCATAGTATCATGTAATCGATTAGTAACGTGTATTAGAGACACGGTATGTATGATGGTTGGTTTATCAATAAAGAGCAGTGTTGATTTAATTCCACTTGTGTCCACCATCAATACTTATCCAATTGTGAATCCAATAGGTTGTGGACTCGGTACCGAAGGTATCCTGAGTATCCTCACCGAAGCACAAGCCGGTAGAAGCGGCACCATCTTAACGGGAACCTTCCCAGTAAATGGCATTGATGCCAATGTATTATTCGACTCCGGCGCCTCTCAACCTTTGTATCGCCATCTTTGTGAAGAGGTTGAAGCTAGATGCGGATGAGCTACCGAACTTCATGGTTACTCTCCCATCGAAGGAGCGAGTAAAGTGCACCAAGTATTATCAATCAGCCACAATCCAAATCAAAGGCGAATCGTTTCCCATTTCCTTCATCGAGTTCAATGGATTGGGATTCGACTTAATCATCGGAATGAATTGGTTGGAGCGGCACAAGGGTAGAATCCTCTGCGCCGAGCATCGATTGCTGCTCAAGAGTCCTTCTGGGGTTACTGTATCTTACCGCCAGAGACCGAGAGAGCCTTCGACCACACTCATATCTGCTATGGCTATGTACCGGGAGCTCAGAAAGGGCCAAGAAGTATATCTGTGTTATGTACAAGACCTGGAGAGAGATCCAGAGTTCAGTGATGATGTACCGATTGTATCCGAATTTCCCGACGTATTCCCTAAGGAGCTACCCGGCATGCCACCACCGAGAGCAGTGGAATTTGAAATTGATCTATTGCCAGGTACCGGTCCCATTGCTAGGGCACCATACCGCATGACACCTGCTGAAATGACTGAACTGAAAGAACAATTGCGAGACCTTCTCGACAAAGGGTTTATACGCCCGAGCGTATCACCCTGGGGAGCACCGGTTCTCTTCGTGAAGAAGAAGGACGGTAGTCTCCGACTTTGCATTGACTACCGCGAGTTGAATGCGGTCACAGTAAAAACAAATACCCATTACCACGCATCGATGACCTATTCGATCAGCTGAAAGGAGCATCAGTCTTCTCCAAGATCGACCTCCGTTCTGGGTATCATCAAATTGCAATCAAAGAGCAAGACATTGAGAAAACGGCATTCCGTACCAGATATGGCCACTATGAATTCACAGTGATGCCATTCGGTTTGTCAAATGCACCAGCTAAATTCATGGACCTCATGAATCGTTTATTTAGTGAGCATTTGGACACTTCAGTTGTTGTCTTCATCGACGACATACTTATATATTCCAAATCAGCTGAGGAACATGAAACTCACTTGAGGAAAGTGCTTGAGACACTGCGCGAGAACCAGCTGTATGCGAAGTTCTCCAAATGCGAGTTCTGGCTCGATCAGGTATCATTCCTTGGACATGTCATCTCGAGCGCAGGTATCTCAGTTGACCCTTCTAAGATAGAAGCTGTACGATCATGGCCTAGACCTAAGACTGTTACCGACATTCAGAGCTTTCTTGGTCTAGCCGGTTACTACCGGAGATTTGTAAACGACTTCTCGAAAGTCGCTAAGCCCATGACTACGCTAATGAAGAAAGATGCACCATTTGTATGGACACACGAGTGCGAGTTATCATTTCAGAGCCTTAACTCATTGACCTCAGCGCCCGTCATTACTCTTCCAGAGGGCACAGAGGGATTTGAGGTATATTGTGATGCATCAGGCAAAGGTATGGGATGCGTACTCATGCAGCATGGCAAGGTTGTAGCTTATGCCTCCCCCAGCGAAAAAGCATGAGGAGAATTACCCGACACACGATTTAGAGTTAGGGGCCATTGTCTTCGCCTTGAAGATATGGCGACACTATCTCTATGGGGTAAGCATCACCATCTACTCCGACCATAAGAGCTTACAGTATGTATTCACACAGAAAGAACTGAATTTGAGACAGAGAAGATGGATGGAATTTCTTTCAGATTACGACATCAACTTGCAGTACAAGGAAGGGAAGGCAAACATTGTAGCCGACGCCCTGAGCCGTCGAGCACACTCGCTCCATTCGCTACTCGCTTCTTCTAGCTTGGTTGACGAGGTGCGAGACGCTCAGTTGAGCGACCCTTACCTAACCGAAATAAGACAAAAGATCGAGAATGGTACATTCGAGAAGAAGAAGTATGACTTCAAGCTACATGAAGATGGTTTGATTCGGTTGAATGGCAGGCTATGCATCCCCCGAGTAATGCTGAGTTAAGGGATCGCATCCTGCGAGAGTCACACTGTTCCACATTGTCAGTCCATCCGGGAGCCTCCAAAATGTACAAAGACATGAAGAGGTACTTCTGGTGGTCTGGAATGAAATCAGATGTGACGGAATTTGTATTGAGGTGCTTAACATGCCAAAAGGTGAAATTTGAACATCGTAGACCGGGCGGAATGGTACAATCTATGCCAGTTCCGGAGTGGAAATTTCTTGATATCTCCATGGATTTTGTTGTAGGACTCCCACCTGCCAGGGGAGGACTCAACATGATCTGGGAAGTAGTCGATCGCCTTACCAAGGTTGCCAGATTCATACCGATGAAGGACACTTGGAAGGTAGTAAAGCTAGCTGAGCTATTCGACAAGGAGATTGTCAGACATCACGGAGTCCCGAAAACAAGTATCTGACCGCGACACCAGATTTCTTTCAAGATACTGGAGAGCTACACGGGAAGCGTTGGGTACAGAATTGAAATTGAGTACCGCCTTCCATCCTCAGACCGACGGTCAGACAGAAAGGACCATCCAGACACTGGAGGACATGCTTCGGGCATGTGCCTTAGAATTTCAGGGGAGTTGGTTAGATAAGCTTCATCTTATCGAGTTCTCGTATAATAATAGTTATCACGCCTCGATTAAGATGTCGCCTTTCCAAGCTCTATACGGTAGACCCTGCCGCACACCCTTGTGTTGGGATGATTCAAGTGAAGCGGTCATCATAGGACCGGAGTATCTTGAGCAAGTACAAGCCGAAGTGCAACAAATCCGAGCTAATATGAAGGCAGCCCAAGATAGACAGAAATCCTATGCGGATGTGAGACGACGCGACCTTGAGTTCGCTGTGGGTGACCAAGTGTTCTTGCGAGTTTCACCTATGAAGGGTGTCTTCCGTTTTGGTTAGAAGGGCAAGCTAAGCCCAAAGTTTGTAGGGCCGTACACTATCAGCGAAAGAGTTGGATCCGTAGCCTACAGGTTAGCACTACCTGAGGACTTGGGGCGTGTCCATGATGTATTTCATGTGTCACAACTCAAGAAGTATATTGCCGATCCTTCTCACGTCTTAGAGCCCGAGAGACTATCCATCAAGCCGACTATGCGATATGTTGAAACCCCAGTGAGAATCCTGGATAGGAAGACCAGAGACACTCGCCATAAGTCTATACGAATGGTGAAGGTCCTATGGTCAAACCATGATGTCAAAGAAGCGACATGGGAGTTGGAAGACGCCATGAAGGCTAAGTACCCACAGCTGTTCATAGACTAGAGAGTCTAGCATTTAGCAATACGGGTACGGGTCGTACCCCTTTTAAGGGGGATAGAGCCCTTTTGCTTTTGCATTGCTTCGGGGTAAGCATTGCTTAGTGTGTAGGTATTGTAATAAACTTTTGTATGGCACATGTAGTGTAAGTGAATTTGGTATGCGTATGTATGTGTAATGTGTAGTGTATGAATGTACTGGTACGATTTGTGAGGGATGTGTAATGTGTATTGTGAATGGTAATGGTGTATTGCGTATTGTGGAATGGTATGTATGGAAAATGTTGGATTGTGTATGTGAATTGTGTATGATGCTCGAAGTGTGTATGCTTGCAATGTGAAAGGAAGTAAACACCTCATAGGTGTAGTAAGACACATTAGTGCGATTGGTTTGCCTAATGAGTAGAATTACCTAAACCATTAACCTTGAGCAACTTTGAGGGCAAAGTTTCTTAAGGGGGGTAGATTGAAATACCCCGTAATTAAAAATAGTGATTAATTAGGCTAATGAATAATTTAGAAGCTTAATTAAGTATAAATAATCATGAGGGAACAAATCCCGAAGAAAACGGATCCTTAAAACGGATTAAAATCACTAACGAACCTTAAAGCGCGTTTTTCGAGGTAACCGGGAAAACGTGTCTTTAAGCGGGTCAAATAGACTCATAACAATTTTGGTCAACTAAATAATCATTAATAAATATTAGTGATGCTTTAGAACCAATAAAATCAAGAAAACAAGAAATTAGTAAAAACTGTCAAAAACGGGAAGTTGTGGGGTAGAAATATAAATAACACAAACTTATGTGTCCAACTTTGTAAATAAAATTTTACAAACCCTCATGGGTGTGGGTGTGTCCGATTTTACCACTCTCTCACACACACTCTCCACTCTCTTTTATTCACAAAAGACAAAAGCTTTTAAAAAGCAAAAAGTAACATTAATACCTCACTCTCTCTCTGCTATCTCTACCCATTCTCTTCTCTCACGTAATTCCCCCACCATCACTCTCTCTTTTCTCTTCTTCTTCCTCCTCCAGCGATTTTCATGGAGAATTGAAGAGCTCCACAAAAATATCATCTTCTCTCCTCTTAAAACTCCCTCAAACCTCTTCCAAAAATTATAAAAACTACACCATTGGAATCCCCTCATCAAGAGCTACACTTCTATCTTTCCAAAACTTGAAAAGGAGCATTTTCGTTTTCATGGGTATACCCCATTTGGAGCTTCAAGACCACCATTAGAAGGCCCTCCTTCTTCTCGTTCTTTTGAGGTAAAAATATTCTCAAAACTCCATTGTTTTTCTAGCCTTAAGGGGAAAACGAATTTAGGCTAAAACCTTGTTTGGTTCCTCTTGTACCCATCCGATTTTGGCACTCTTGGAAGGTGGAAAACATTATTCTTGAGCTATTCCAAACAGCACTTATACTCTTGCAAGGTAATGAAAATTCTAAACCCTAAAACCTACATTAAAGCTTAAATAATGTTTAGGGTTAGTTGTAGTATTGAAATGGTGTGTGTGTATGGGTTATAATGATAGATTGGGTGAAGTACCATAACCGGTAAAGAGAGGAAGGAAGAAGAAAGAAGGAGAAAGAAAAACTAGAGAAGAAACAAGGTAAGGATGCTCACCTTTGTGTAGTCTTGTATATGTATGTGTAACAGATTTTAGAGGTTTGAATTTAGTAATGAAAATGGTATGGTGTATTAGAGTAATGTATAAGAGAATGTAAGTGTTTTTAAACCCTTAAAAGACATTTTAAAAACTGTTACAAGCAGATTGGGAATGAGATGTTGAGTGCAGGAATTTTTGTAGTGTTTGGTGTTGGAAATGGTATATGAGAGTTTGTGTATTGTTGTTGTGTATAAACAGGTGAGATGATCATATATGAGTGTGAAACAATGTGGTGAGAGTGTAAAAATGTAGGGGAGACTATGGCAAAATTTACCTAGGAATAGAACACTTAGTGAACTAGAAACTAGGTGACTAATGTGAGTGTGTAACAGATTTTGTTTGAGATAGATAGAGGGTAGTTGAGAGAGATAGATAATGTATTCTAAATGCATTAGGAGTGTTGGAATTGTCAATAGAAGAGGGGATGTAGAAGAGGAGTGTAAGTGTTAAAATCTGTAGCATAATGCAACTAGAGAAGAAGCTAGGTGAGTGTTGAAAAGAAACTTGGAAAATTATGTGAGTGAATTAGTATAGAATTGTGTAAAGAGTTAGTGAGTGAACTAAGGTGTATTAAGAGGTTTGATTAGTGTTAAAACATGTGGGATTAAGTGTGGGAACAATGGGGAAGTAATGGGTAAGAAGAGGGGCTGAAAACAAAATTAAAATGCAAATACTGGGGCGGACCGAACTTGCGACCGGACTTGCAAGTTCGGTCGAGCCCAGATTTTCAAAGACGGGAAAGCTTCTGGAATGGACCGAACTTGCGACCGGACTTGCAAGTTCGGTCGGACCAGAAAATTCTCCCGTCTGTAACCAACTGGAATCGACCGGACTTGCGACTGGACTTGCAAGTTCGGTCGGACCTGAAAAATTCTCCCGTCTGTAACCTACTGGAATGGACCGGACTTGCAAGGTCGGTCGCAAGTCCGGTCCTGTAAAAAAAAAATTATTTAAATTAAATAATAATTATATGTATATTATGTATATATATATCTATATATATATATATATGTATGTATACCCACATATATATATATATATATGTACATGTATGTAAGCATGCCAATATTAAGTAAGGAAGTAAAACTTAAGGTAATGAAAAATAAGTAAGTAATGTGTAAGTGTAAGAAGTATAAGGACATAGTAAGTATGAGTTAAGTTGATGATAGGTAGATTAATCATTCAATTGCATGTATACCATAGGATTTGATTTGTGACACCAGAGGAATGTTTGGAAACACGTACGACGGTGAACGGTATGGATTCCTCATGCTCTGTATGCTATCTTGGTTACTCTGATTTGTGTGTTGTGTGCTAATTGATCACCAAATAAGATAAATGCACGAATCGTAGTTAATATGCATACTTGTGAATATGTAGTGTTGTATGTTGTGAATATTTTTCTTAAATCTTAGTTTGTATAATTCATGAAATGTATGGATGATAATGAATGTGTGCATGTATGTTGTATTGCATCATGACCGATTATTTGTATGAATGGGCTTCTAACTTATTCCTAACAAGCTAACCATCCTAATTTAAATTGGTAATTAAATTGGAATGAGTAGAAGTCCGATATAGTTTCGGCCACGCGTGAGGATGCGGAGTCACGAGAGGTTGGCTCCAATTCCTGACTCTTAAACTGGTCCGCGGCCCAAATCCCTTAAGTGGGTAGCATCCCGGATTGGTGAGTCAAGTAAATCCCGGAGGTGGGACGGCGTAGTCCCCAGGGCCGGAGGTCCCGACGACTTAACTTGAGTATGAGTAAGTAAGTAAGAATGAGTAAGTAAAGTGAATGTAAGTAAGTAAGTGTAATTAAGAAAAAGTAAGTAATGAGTAAAAGAGTAAAAGCATTCCGATTAACCCGGATGCATAATTTGGCTAACCTTGCGAAGGTAAGTAAGATGCGTGTTATTGTATTGTTGCCTTGGAATGTGTAATGTATTGAGCATGATTGTATGATGTATGTAAAGCATGTATGTATGAAATAAATGAACAGCATGTTTAGTGGACGTCAAATAGTCGGCGTGCCCTAGCTAGCACGCGGTATATGCGGAGTTTATACGCAGCGTTTGCTGAGCCCATTGGGGCACCATTTTTACTACACGCAGGTACTCGAGAAGGATGAAGATGTGAAGACTTAATTTTATTTCTTTATCTTCTTTTTAGATTGTAAACACTGAATTATGATGGTGTACTGAGTAGTACATGGCTATAGCTTTTGATTAGCCGGTGTACCATGGGGTACACCTTTTTGGGTATAGAGAGGATGATGATTTGGTATAGATGAGTAGCCGGTAGAAACTCATTCTTTTGGGAAGTTTGATTTGGGATGTAATTGTATGCACTTAAATACTCGGTGATCCATTGATGTAAGTTTTTGGTATATGGTATTTTGGTAAGTAATATAGTAGCTCGGTACATTATGTTCATCAGACCGTGACTGTAAGTAAGGTAAGCCTAGCTAGCCGTATGGGCGGTTAGCGGCATTGTATCACCCGCCGTAGTAAGTAGTATTTCCGCTGCGAGTAACTCTGGATTATTGGGATGATTGGACGGTAAGCATAGGATTAGCGGTTGGGGTGTTACATAAACTATTAGAATTATTGAACATTGCAAAAAAGTAATAAGTATAACATGAAGATATTTCGAAGTGCTATCCAAATTGAAAGAAACATTCAAAAAGAGAGATAATACATATTAATCGCTCATAAACACTACAAAAAACAGCCTGATTTTCCTCGCTAGATAGTCAAAAGTTTGCTCCCGTCTAATGTCTACCATCAATGTTGTATACCCTTCATCATATGCCCCAAGGTAATCTCGTAATTTAACTAGTCCAAGCATCTCTTTTTTGTGTTAAAGATGATAAGTTCGAAACCCTTAATTCACCTTTAACTCGTATTAGCTTGAGCTAGATTTCACACTTAATATGTTTTTTTTCCAATAGATTATGATTTTATAAGAGTTTGCATTTTATGTTTCAAATGCCGGTAATATCCAAGAAATAACATTTTACACGTCTTAAACTTTAAGACGCAACAAACGAGAGCAAAACCGAGTCCAAACTAAGAATTTAGGCCCAAAACAAGGTGGTGTGTCAGGATATCAACTTGATAATCCAAATTTAAAAGATAAAATGGGTATTTTTAGTATCTAGGGGAGTTTATGGCTTCTTAATAGATATCACTCGTTATATCACATATTACACCACAGACAGACAAAGATGACCGCAAAGACACACTAGGATTGGAGGCAAAGATGGGATCCAGATTGGAGATTACAACTAGAGTTTCATTCTCTATCTCTCTAATTATTTCAGTGTCATCCCTCTCTATTGTTATAGTTGTCAGTTTTATGACCGAGTAGTTAGTTTTTGATTCTTGTTAACTATTACAACTACTTCTACAATTCTACTTTCTATTGTGATTACCCAATTTGATAGAGTGGAGTACTTTTCTTTGTTTCAATTATTAATCTTTTGTGATTTGGAAAATTATTAGATTTTACAAGTTAGTTTGCTTACAAATGAGAACTTTTAACACCCGAATCCTAATCCTGTAATATAATCGCAAGACGTAGCATAACAAAATATAATTCGCAGCGGATAATAAAACTAACTACCGTTTGGTGTTACACGCCGTTACTCACCCATGTGAGTAACAAGGCAACCTTACTCCATCCATCAACTTCAACTCCACCGCTGTGATGACTAGATACTGAGCAATCTTAAACTTACAATCCAAATCCAAACTGAGCAACCCAACCAAATACAACAAACTCCGTAATACAGTACATAATAAAACTAAAAGGTGTTTATTGAAAACACATCAACTACCCTGTGTCCTGCACTCCGGCTTGTGTCTTCAATCAGTAACCTGAAATGTTTGGCCCACTGAAGGGCTCAGCAAACTATATGCTGGTATGCTAAATGTTGTCTTAAATCATTTGGATCCCTTAAGTCGTTTAGCCATCTTGATATTAGGTTCTTTACATGCTGTACCAATTTACAATAATAATAATAACTGTAAATGTTAAATAAACACATAATAGTTCACAACAATATCATCACACAATTAATAACCAATAACCAATCCAATAACCAAACAAGATACACGTATTAATTAGCTGTACTTGTTAGTTGGCCACATGGCCCTTATCCTTTTAACCAACCACTTAAATCTTCCAATTAATTCCCACCTCGGGCGTCATGTTAGGACAACCCTTAATAACTTATTAATGGACAGTAGTCCCCTGGGTTCCAAAGGAATCGTTTCCAGCTGACCCTGTGGCCTGGATAATTTATTTGCCTTAAAGGCGACCAATTAGGCCGAAACCTGGGCACCAACA
This sequence comes from Limonium bicolor, assembly GCA_023374045.1. Classification (NCBI taxonomy): domain Eukaryota; kingdom Viridiplantae; phylum Streptophyta; class Magnoliopsida; order Caryophyllales; family Plumbaginaceae; genus Limonium; species Limonium bicolor. Next base: position 339,333,129 of record CM041777.1, read on the forward strand.
GTAGTGCCCTCTGCCATCATTGAATGTGGATAATGGATTCCCTTGAGTGACTCTTGATAGTATTCCCTCGTAGTGATCACGATGCGCAACCAGATAGTCGAAACTAGCTTGATTCCTCTCTTTGTAAGTTAGCCCTTTAGTTAGTGATACAATATCCAATCCTTGAGTTAAGACTATAACAGTTGACCATCAGTTAGGTGCACGTAATACCTAAAGGTTACCTTGTCTTGTTTGAGTTTAGATGTATAAACTTCCAGTCATAAGACGTTCACGCAAAATAAAACGCAATGGTGTCGAGCAATATAGTATGCAAGATTATATACATAAATCACAGATGTCGCTCTTAACAATTAAACACACAACGTCTGGACCTCAAGAAAATCCTTAGGATATTCAGACCACACAATTAACATACCGTTCACCGTGAAAATTGCTAGCTTGACAATTCACGCTTAGTAGTTTCTCCCCGTAATGCTGTTATATGTACATGCAATACCGGGTAACATTAATACAACTAACACTAACTATTACAATACTGTTGATATAGAACTAATATCCGTAGTATACTAACCCCGTGTACTTTATTTCTCCCTGTTATTTTCCAGTGGTTCGAGGTAGTTCAACAGTTCGTTATTTTATGTAACAACTACATGTGATAATGGATTTCCATTTTATGGTATATCTTCATCTCATTAATCATACTCATAATTGTTGTCACTTATTTTATACATTAATACAATTTGGTTATTTTTATTATAACCATAATTATTTCATAAACTTTACATTATACTCCATAATATATCATATTACTTAGTTTTAATTCTTTTCTTTATTAATTTCAAAACCAACCTTATAAATTCGGTAATCACATATTGAACACATTAATTATTGTAAATTACTAATTAACCATATAACTTTCGGTAATTACAAATTGAACATACTAACTTTTATAAATTACTAAATAACCACAAAATTCTCGGCTTAGGCATTTACTTTCCCATAATTGCATTTTAACCCCAAAAACTTTATATAAGTTACATATTAACTTGTAAACTATAGTTTTAATATTTAATTCCTTTAATAACTGAAATGACCCCTATAATTCCACAATTTATGTTTTCGCCCTATATTCAATTCAGTTTATCATATAACTTTTATAAATTACATATTCACCCCAAAACTTTTACAAACTTAATACTTTATGTCATAAATCATTTTAACCCAAAGTTTTTGGTCAACACTTTGACCAAAGCCTAATTTCATAATTAATACTTTAATATACCCAGAAAATCATATGTAATTCGGTTTATTCTAAACTTTCTATAAATTACAAAATAGCCCCAAAACTTTATAAAATGTTATTTTAACATTTAAACACAAGTTTAATTTAACCAAAATTCATAATATTAATTCCTACCTTATATTATATCATAATTATGCCAATAAATCCTTTAACTCTCGACAATGCCATATAATGCCCTATACTTTTCAAAATTTACATTTTAGCCACATAACTTAATAAACTAGTCATTTAAACACTAGTAAATATTTTTAACTCACCAAAACTCTTTATTAAAATTCGTAAGTATTTTTACTCCAATATTTTAAGGACTTTAAAATTACCAAATTACCCTTTTGACACCTGATTTTAATTCCTAAGATTTTAATATTATAACCTTAACTTTTAAAGGTTTTTAATATACCAAAATACTCATAAGATTATCTAAATCCCTTAGATAAATTCTAAAATTATTTATACACTTATAGTATACCAAAAATCTTCCAATATCACCTATAATTTTTAGTAATGACTATTATTTACCATATAGTTTTATAAATTACATTTTCCACCCTTAAACCTTATAAACTCATTATTTATGTACTTAAGTATTTTATTAAAATACCTAAATGTTTCTAACACTCTTAATACTCATATTAGGCTAATAATATCTCAATTGAGCTCTTTTATTTTCGGCCATAATATAACTACCAAATAATTTACTTAAAATTCCTAAAATCAACCTTTAAGTTTGTTATTAACTTTAATCACCCAAACCAAGTATTTAGAACTTAATATTCATGGCTTTAATTCATTAGCTAGGTAAATAATGATTTGAAGTGTTGAAACTTAACTCAAACACTTGATCTAGGTAGTTACCCAAGGATTAGTACTTTACCTTCTTGAAGATTTTCCTTGGATTATTGGTTGCTTAAACTTTGTTATTTCACTCACCAATTCGGCCCTATCAGAGGTATAGGATACCCAACCAAATCAAAGTCTTTAAAAACTAACCAAGATCGATGATTTTATTTAAGTTTTACTGCACCAAACTGTGCTAAGGATGTTGTATTACCTTGATCACTCAAAATTGAGTTTGAAGGACTAAAAAGGACGCGGCCTTGCCTAGGAAGAGCTTCATTGTTAGTTCTTGGATTTTCTTTAGGTGAAACTGATAAATGCTCCTAAAAACCTAGAAACTAGATTTACCTTAGGTAGGATGTAGATACTCACGACAAAAACCTTGAGAAGATGATTCCTTTGTCAAACCTTGGAGAAAAATTAAGGATTTGATGGATAAAGATCAATGGATTTCTGCCATGACAAACAACTACTTTGGAAAAAGATGTTTTTGTGAAATTTCCTTACCTTAACTTCTTAGCGGTTACCTTTGGTAAATCTTTGACTTAGGCAAGACCTTCCCAGACCAAATGATGGTTTGATTTCGAACCTAAGTCATGGAGAAGTAATTTGAACTCCATAATTAACTTGTGATTACCTTGGAAAAGGAGGTAAAACAAGACTAATTTGACTAAGTATGAGGTTTTCTTAACCAATTGATTCTTACCTCTCGAATACCCCTTCAAAAAACGTGAAGAAAGGGAGGGAGAAGGCTGAGCTCGGCATCCTTTGGAAGGAAATGAATCAAAATGCTCATTATGTATTAAAAATTGTAAAAGTTGCTAATTTCTTAATTAATTAGGTGGGGCATTAGGTTAATGTCATTTGAGTGGGAAAATAATGCAGGTTTAGTGCTTCATTAGGGCTGGAGGGGCAGCAACCTACCCAGACAGCTTGTAGTGGCTAATAATTTAATGTAAAGGTAAAGTTAAGGTATTTTATTTGTCCAAAGTGGAGCACTTTCTCCAAGTTGGATCTCAATGGGATATTAATGGTGCATACAGGTCTTATGGTGGTGTGGTCGCAATGATCAAAAGAACCAGAAGTAGTGGGCAACTAAGTGGTTAAGTAGTTTATATTAAGTAAAGTGCTAAAAATCAAGGTATTTCTATAATCAAAATCGGCAGCCTTGGTCCATGTGTTCCCACTATGATTTGTTTGATTAAGATGGTCAAAATCTGACCAATTGATGGCATAATTTCGTAGCTCATGAAAAACTACAAGGTAAGAGCGTATAACGCGTTTTTACAGCATCCGAAAGTGCGTTTTTGTGCTCTAAGTAACTTTTGGAAATAAGTTGTTCCAGCAAGCAAGTTACAAGTGTTTATAAACATTTTTATGATCAATAATGATATATTAAGGTGTTACATTGAGTTATATGGGGTTATATCAACTCATGACGCAATTTCTGGGCTACCGGGACACTCCCAGGGCAAAACAGGAGCGTTAAGAATTCCCCCGAGCACTTTGTGTATTTTTGAAAAAGTAGCTCGACTATTTTCTTTATAATGATGAATAATGATGATAGGAACTCTAATAATGAATTATATAGGAGTTCGTGCCACCTCGGCACTTCTCCGGGGCATTCCGGGGGTTTATGGGGCCCCCCACGGGTACCTCCGAGCACTTTTGTGTTAATTGAGAATTTGGCGTGAGGACTTCATCTTATATGTTTAATAAAGTGTTACGGTGCATTTGGAATGAAGTGTAATGCTTTATTTCACATCTTATAAGTATTTCCGGGTGTTTTCCGGGACTTTCGGGCCTTAAGGAGGAACACTCCCGGGCCTTTTGCATTTTTACTCAGTTTTAGATGAGGTCCTATGTTTTAAGGGTCATATAATGATCCTTGGTTGAATCGGTATGAGTTTACAAATTAATATACTTGGTTAGCTTAAGGTCCGGCTTAATGTCCGTTTTTTTTTACCTTAAGGAGTTTTGGTGCGTTTTTAACGCCTAAGTGTTTATGTGTTTTCTTAGGGTTTCATAATCCCCCAAATAATATTTATTTACCATTATTTAATTATTAAATGGTTAGGGGTATTTCAGTCTTCCCCCTTAAAAGGACTTCGTGCCGAAGTCATAACTTCTACTTACTTATCCTATGGAATCAAGTTCCTCATATCTATTCACCATATACTTATCATTCCTGGGTGTCAATACTATATTGATACCTCTACATTCCACCAGTCATCCAAGCGTATGTAACTCGTACATACACATATCCTTTGCTCATGACAATCAATGTAATATAACATAATATTCTGATCGATACTGTAAAATAAATAAGTGTATTTCCATAATCAACCAAGTGTTACATAGAACACATCAATGACCATTCAAGTGTCAAATAGAATTACTGACATTCTGTCAAGTGCACACATGCGCAACAACCAAACACAACCAATCCAGTATGGACTGCATATGGTGCTCTACCTTATGCAAGTCGCATGTGGTGCTCTACCCCCCTTAAAAAGGGTTACGCCCATGTACCCCCATAAGTATACACAAACTAAAGGAAGACTTCTGGATACTTGTCTCGCATGGAGTCCTCTAACTCCCATGTCGCCTCCTCAATGACGTGGTTTAACCATAGAACCTTAACCATCTTAATGGTCTTGTTCCTGGTCTCCCTAGTCTTGGAGTCTAAAATGCAGACTGGGGTCTCCTCATATTTAAGCGTAGGATTTAAGTCGAGTGTCTTGGGCTCTAAGATATACGATGGGTGAGGCACATACTGCTTCAGCTGAGAAATGTGGAACACATTGTGCACTTTCCAAGCTCAACAGGTAAGTCTAGTCTATAGGCTAATGGGCCCACTCGCTCCGTGATAAGGTACGGTCCTACATACTACTTCGGGCTAAGCTTGCCCTTCTGCCCAAATCTGAAAACTCCTTTCATCGGTGAAACTCTGAGGAAGACTCGATCGCCTACTACGAACTCGAGGTCTCTCCTCCAGACACATCAGCATGACTCTTCTGCCTGTCCTGGGCTGTCTTCATGTTCTTTCTTGCGTATCTGTACAATATCCTCTTTCTTCATCTGGTCTAGGTACTCAGGCCCTAAGATGATATTCTCACTGGCCGTCCCAACAAAGAGGTGTCCTGCATGGCCTGCCGTATAATACCTGGAACGGTGGCATCTGAATGGATGCATGATAGCTGTTGTTGTACACAAACTCGATCAGATGTAGACGGTCTATCCAGCTTTCCTAGAAGTCTAAGGCACAAGCTCTAAGCATGTCCTCTAATGTCTGAATGGTTCTTTCACTCTGACCGTCTGTCTGTGGGTGGAAGGCGGTACTTAGCTTCAGCTTCGTACCCAATGCCTCATGAACTTGCTGCCAAAATCTGGAGAGAAATCTGGAATCTCTATCTGACACAATCGACTTAGGTACACCGTGGTGTCTAATGTTCTCTTTCTAGAAGAGGTCCGCCAGCTTGAGGACTTTCCAAGTGTCCTTATAGGAATAAACTTTGCTACCTTCGTCAGTCTGTCGATGATGACCCATATCATGTTAGCACCTCCTCTAGTCGGTGGAAGACAGACCACGAAGTCCATGGATATATCCTCGAACTTCAATATGGAATGGGCATCGACTGTACTAAACCGCCCGGTCTCCGTTGCTCAAATTTACTTTCTGACAAGTCATACATCTGGCCACAAACTCTGCAACATCTTTCTTCATACCACTCCACCAGAAATGTATCTTTAGATCCTTGTACATCTTAGATGACCCTGGATGTACAGATAAGGAAAAGCAATGAGCTTCCTGTAGTATCTTTTCCTTCAAGTCGGGGCTGGACTCTGGAATGCACAAGCAACCATTTAGTCTGATTAGCCCATCTTCGCTGAGTACAAATCATACTTCTGTCTCTCAAATATACCGTCAGTCACTGCTGCCTGATAGTCTGCATGTACTGGTCATTATCCTAAGCATAACGTACCTCCTCGATAAGGCCGCTGTCTCCTGTCATGGCAAATAAGGAATGAGCTCTACGGCTCAGGGCGTCAACAACGACATTTGCCTTGCCCTCCTTGTACCTGAGATCGATGTCATAGTCCTTTAGAAAATCGACCCATCCCTCTGTCTCATGTTTAGCTCCTTGTGAGTGAATAGGTGTTGAAGGCTCTTATGATCTAAGTAAACTATCACTGTAACTCCATATAAGTAGTGGCGCCAGATTTTCAGTGCAAACACTACTGCTCCCATTTCCAAATCATGTGTCAGGTAGTTCTCCTCATGTTTCTTCAGCTGTCGTGATGCATAAGTAACAACCTTGCCATGCTGCATGAGTACACACCCATCCCAGTGCCAGAAGCATCACAGTATACTTCAAACCCGTCGGTCCCCTCTGAATGGTGAGTATGGGTGCCGACGTCAGTAGGTCCTTCAGTGTCTGAAAGGAACACTCGCAATCCTTGGTCCATACAAATGAAGTGTCCTTCTTCATCAGACTCGTCATTGGTTTCACCAGTTTGGAGAAGTCTTGGACAAATCTTCGGTAGTAACCAGCTAATCCCAAGAAACTACGGATATCTGTCACTGTCTTCGGTCTCGGCCAAGTCTTAACTGCCTCAATCTTCGCAGGGTCAATATATACCGTTGGCCGATATCACATGCCCTAGAAAAGCTACACTGTCTATAACCATAAATCACACTTTGAAAGCTTGGCATACAATTGGTTCTCTATCATGGTCTGCAAAACTTGCCTTAGATGCACCTCATGCTCGTCCTTAGTCTTAGAATAGACTAGAATGTCGTCGATGAACACGACCACTGATGAGTCTAGCTGTCCTCTGAATAATCGGTTCATAAGATCCATGAATATAGCTGGGGCATTCGATAAGCCAAATGGCATTACTGTGAACTCATAGTGCCCATAGCGCTTCGAAAAGCTGTCTTTTCTATATCTCCATCAGCTATCCGTATCTGATGGTATCCAGATCTCAGGTCAATCTTTGAGAAGACCGTAACACCTCTTAATTGGTCGAACAGGTGGTCAATCCATGGTAAAGGGTATTTGTTCTTACCGTGACTGCATTAAGCTCCTTGTAGTCAATGTAGAGTCGCATGCTACTGAGAAGGAAGAAATGGTGTCAAGCCAGAAACGGGTTACATAGTGCATCCGACCGCTTTAGCCGGATGGAAGTGGAAGCGCATAAGGCATCCGGCCGTCTCCAGCCGGATGAGGATAGAACTTAGGCAAAGCAAAGTATTGTATGATTGACCGTCTGTGGTCAGTCAAAGATACTAGGAAAGGGTAGAACCGTACTTATACATGTAAATACAGGCTGGCACCATAAAAACCAGGCCCAAAACACTATAAATAGGGTGTATCCCCACGAAATAAGATCGCTGCATTGGGCAATCAAACTCACTCTCGATTCTAACTAAGGCTCTCTCTCTCTCTCTTTACTCTTGTGAAATTCTGTAATCGAGATCAGTAACGTAGAATAGAGGATCAGATCGGATTGTATTAGGATAGCATATAGGATCAGATCGGATTGTATTAGGATAGTGTATACTGTTTCATTTGGGGCCGTCTATGGGAAACGAATGGCAAGAAGCAACCACGAGACCACCTAGAAACAGGGGAGTAATCTACGACGATTTGTAGCGAAAGTTCTGAAATAACTAATGACATTTTGCAGGATCGGAACACGAAAGATGGCTCCAAGATCGAAGAAGACACTGAAGAACGCTACCGAAACCGATAACAATCGCTCTGAAGAAGGAATGAGTTCGGAGATGCCAGAAGCCATCTCCAAAAAAGATCTCGAAGACATGCTAAAGGGGCTAGTCAGATCCATCGACGAAAAAATTGTAGAAGGAAATGAGACTTTGCAGCAGGAACTAATGCAAAGGGATGAGGAGTAGTATCAGAGAAAATGGGACACAATGACTGAGGCCATTGAACAACTGAGAAACAGAGATTCCAAGTCATATGGCGAGGAAAGCAAGGATAGGAAGCGCAATTCAAACATTAGCGAAGAAGAGATGGAAGAAGATGACCATATAGAGCATAGCTTGACCCCTTCTCAGAGCGGATAAGAAAAAGCAAAGCTCCCGCCGCACTTCGTCGCCCCGGCGATTTGAGAAATATGATGGGACTGGAGATCCCGCTCATCATATTATTGTAGTTGAATTAACATGTTCCATGGACACTCTCGGGGGATCACCTCCCTTGCCCTCTGCAATTTGTTCCCCGGAATGCTTTCGAAGAGAGCGTTGGGATGGTATCTCCACGAGACCGCCACAGCCATCACTAGCTTCAAGAGCTGACCGAGGATTTCCAGCAATACTTCGCTGCGAGTAAAGGGAAAAAAGAAACAATAGAATTGAATGGAGCGTTAAGAGCAGCAAAAGGGAAACCGTGAAGGTAGTACAAGCGAGCGCTTTCATAAGAAGGTCGCGGAGATTGATGATGTTCGACGAGAAATCTTGATTAAGGCCTTTGGTTATGGCCTAGCTCAGCCTCGACTTGCTGGAAAGATCGCGACAGAAGGCGCCGAAACTATTGAAGATGAGCTGAATGATTTTATCTGAGATTTGAAAGCTGAGAGGCCGGAAAACAAGGCAAAAGCTACGACAGCGGCAAAGCGCATGGGCAGGAAAAAAAGGGAGGGCATGGAGGAAATGCCGGGAAGGGGGTTGGGTACAGGGTTTCATGGCAAACAAGCCGGATATTCCATCTCAAGGTCTCAGTCCACCGCCAGGGGGCAGTGGGGTTCATTGTCTTGTTGCCCGGGGGGTCTAGGTGCTGGGCGATGCAAGAAGAAGTGGTACCTTCCCGGGAAAGATCGCCCCAGTAGAAGGGGAAATCCGCAGCCTAACCCCCAGGGGAATTCCGGTGCATTCGAGTACCACGGGAACCGCAGCCACCGGACTGTAAACTGTGATACCTTGGCCAAAGAACTTCGAATCATCGAGGAAATAAGAAGAAAGGAAAGCAGGCAGCCGGAGCACAAAGGCAGTACGGCGGCCAACAGGGTAGTACCCAGAATGCACCTCGAGGGCGACAAGAGGAAGAGGTTCACCCCAGGCTTGATCCCAGCAAATCAGTGGGAATGATAACAGGTTTGTGAAGAAGGAAAGTAAAGTTTTTTCTCCTTTCATTCAGGATAACATTCGGAGTTACAATTTGTAGCCTGCTTTAAGATGAAAATTTTACATCACATAGATTGTCAAGAATCATGTTACCAAAGGAAGAAATAAAATTCCCATTCTTTTTGCGTTTTTACTCTTAGCAACCCCCTTCTTTCCCCAAAGGGAAGGCTAACAAAACTTTCTCTAAGGAAACTCACAGGACTTTTTTCAGAGGTAGGACCACTAACCCCTATGAAAGAAAAAGGCACATTCATCAAGTACATCAAGAACTCCCGGAGAAGAAAATCGCCAAAAAAGAAAGTTTTCCACCAATTTCTTCTCCGACGAGGATGAAGATGGAGTGCTATACCCGCATAACGATCCACTTGTCATTCGTGCACAAGTAAACGATCAGATGATAGAGGGAATTTTAATCGATAGTGGGGCCGGAGCAAATGTTATATCAGCCGAAGCGGTTAGGAAGTTGGAGGTGCCTGAAGACCGGATCAAGCCCTATTCGGCGGTTCTGGGAGGATTTGTAGGAGGCGTCTCTACCACGTCTTCCAGCAGTATAGATTTCACAATGACCCCCGGGCCAAGGAGACGAAAGAAGAACAGAGAGACTCACGGCTTTTATTGTGCCAGGTCTTTCTGGATATAACATGTACCTTGGAAGGCCAGGAATCAATGCTTTCAAAAGCCATCCACAACACTCATCACTTAAAAATGAAATATTTAACCTCACACGGGAAGGTGGTTACAATAAGAGGAAGCCAAAAGATGGCCCGAATGTGTGAAGTCCGCATTATGGACGGCCTTCCTAGTGAGGAGGTGGTCAAAACTGTGGGATCGGACAAGGAGTTCAAGGGAAAATTGCCTTCTTCCCCAGGGCCGAGTGAAGAAAAGGAAGGATGTCGGGCAGTCCAGGATCCCCCCAGAGAGGTACATTTAAAATCTGACCCTTCTAAATTTTTTAAAGTAGGAACTGCGTTTGACAGTGGAGAGCAAACTCACTTAATGAGGTTCCTGGAAAAAAGAAGGGCAACATTCGCTTGGAGCACGGACGAGATGCCTGGTATAGACCCAAGCGTTATCCGGCATGAGCTCAGGGTAGACCCTAAACATCCGGCAGTCAGGCAAAGGAAAAGGGTAATAGGGGAAGAAAGAGATATAGCCGCAAGAGCCGAGGTCCAAAAGCTCCTCAAGGCCGGATTCATCAGGGAGGTTGCGTACCCGTGATGGTTGGCTAATGTTGTTATGGTGAAAAAGCAAATGGAAAATGGAGAATGTGTGTGGATTTCACAGACTTAAATAAGGCATGTCCTAAAGATTTCTATCCCCTACCATCAATAGATAGATTGGTGGTTTCAACTGCCCAGAGTTCTGTATTAAGTTTTCTGGATGCTTTCTCCGTTATAATCAAATAAAAATGAAAGAAGACGATTCGGAAAAGACATCCTTTATTACTTCAGCCGGAACATTCTGTTACAAGGTAATGCCCTTCGGCCTAAAGAATGCAGGGGCCACTTTTCAACGGATGATTGACAAAGTATTTTGTCAGCAAATTGCTCGAAATGTGGAGGCTTACGTTGATGATGTAGTTGTAAAAAGTCCATCAAAGGAGCAACACATGAAGGATTTAGAAGAAACATTCGACACTCTGGATAAATACCAAATCAAACTAAATCCAGATAAATGCGTGTTTGGTGTAACCAAAGGGAGGTTTCTTGGTTTCATTGTTGGGCAACGAGGTATTGAGGTCGATCCGGAAAAAAGTCAGGCAATCCTCAACCTTTCTCCTCCAAGAAATATCAAAGATGTCCAAGCTTTGAACGGAAGACTCACAACATTAAGTAGGTTTTGTTCTAAGCTTCAAGAAAAGTCAATCCCGTTCTTCAATATTCTAAGGAACCAGCAAGTTCCAGTGGGAACAAGAGTGCGTAGACGCATTTGAAAAGATCAAGGAGATGCTTCGGATCTACCTAAATTAGGTGTACCTGCCCCGGGATAGGATCTATATCTTTACTTGTCCGCAACGGATTGGACGGTTGCAGCTGTCTTAATCATGGAAGAGAAAAGGGAGATACCAGTTTACTATACGGGCAAAATCTTAAGCCCGACAGAAGGACGGTACACTAACATAGAGAAAATCTTGTTTGCACTGGTGGTGGCGTCAAGAAAACTATGACCCTACTTCCAGTCACATCGAATCTTTGTCAGGACCAATTGGCCGCTCAAACAAATTGCAAACAATCCGAATGCCTCCGGCCAGATGGTAAGCTGGACAGTAGAGCTGACACAATATGAAATTCACTTCTTGCCCAGAACGGCGATTAAAGCTCAGGCCTTTGCAGACTTCATAACGGAACAAGCTTTGCAAAAGAAAAGAAGCAGACTCAGAGTCCATATATCATCTTGTTGATGGAGCTCGATGCAAAAGTGGGGCAGGTGCTGGGATAGTAGTACAGGCGCCGGATGGGCAAAGCTTGAATTATGCCTTCCGACTGGACTTTGATGTTACTAATAATGAAGCCGAATACGAAGCCCTTATCCAGGGTCTGGAAGTAGCTACAGCCCTCGGGGCGACAGGTTCCATAGAAAAGATGACTTCTCTGTTTTTTTCGTTCTTATAAAAACTTGTTTGAAGAAAGACTTATGAGAATATAACCTATTTTTGACAGAATTAGAGGTGTATTCGGATTCTATGTTGGTGGCGAGACAAACGACAACATCTATGAAGTCAAAGAAGAAAAACTATGGAGGTACTTGCTCAAGGTCCAGGAGCTAAAAGCAAATTTCCAAAGATGCGAGCTAAAGCACCTTCCCCGCGAAGAGAATGTCGAAGCTGACGCCTTAGCCAAATTGACAAGTATGGCCGAAAAGGTACCTAATGAGATATGGCTTGAAATCAGAACTTCACTAAGTATAGAAGGAACTCAGGTGTTTGGCGGTGGAGACAGGTGACAAAGAAGAATTCTGGATGACTCCAATCATAGATTACATACGGCAAGGAAAGCTGCCGGAAGGAGAAAAGGAGGCCATGATAATAAAAAGGCGGGCCACATCATTTTTTATTAAAGATGACCAGCTGTATAAGCGATCTTTTGCAAGACCTGCACTAAAGTGTGTTACCATAACTGAAGGAGCAGAATTAATAAGAGAGATACATGATGGGCTCTGTGGAAATCACCAGGGAGAAAGCACCACAACCCACAAAATCTTGAGACTCGGATATTTTTGGCCAAAAATGATGGAGCATTGCAAGGAGTATATACGAAAATGTCGCAAGTGTCAAGAGCATGGAAACAAGATACATACTCCTCCGGCGGAACAAAAGTCTATTCTCTGCCCAATTCCCTTTGCTATGTGGGGGTTGGACATTGTGGGCCCATTCCCGGAAGCTTCACCAGGAGGTTCAAATTCATGTGCGTTGCCATCGACTACTTCACAAAGTGGGTCGAAGCAATGCCTACTATCTCCATCACGGCTAGGAAGTCACAAGAATTCATTTGGAGATATGTGGTATGCAGGTTTGGCATACCAAAAGCAATAATAACTGATAATGGAGCACAGTTCAATTGCGAAGCTTCCGAGAATTCTGTGAAGAATGGAAGATCGACTTAAGGTTTGCATCAGTAGCCCATCCTCAGGCGAATGGGCAGGTTGAGAATGCGAATGGGCAAATAGTAAAGGCGATAAAGAGGAAACTCGATGAGAAAAAAGGAAAGTGGGCGGAATTGTTACCCCAAGTCCTTTGGTCGTACAGAACGACAGAAAGGGGACCGACGGGAGAAACGCCTTACAGATTGACATATGGTTTGGAAGCCGTCATTCCGGCAGAAATTGTGCTGCCATCCATAAGATGGGAATCATATGGTGGAAAGGTCAACAATCAGGGAGTACAGGATCACCTAGACCTCCTTGAAGAAACCAGGATGGCCGCCGCAGTAAGGATGGCGAGAGATAAATCCAAGGTAGAAATATATTTCAACAAAAGGATAAAAGAACAAAGTTTTGCCCCAGGAGAATTAGTCCTCCGAGAGGTTAAGCAACCCAAGAAGCTGGAACCCCAATGGGAAGGACCATACATCATACACCAGAAGACGGGACGAGCTTCATACCGCTTGAAAATAGTGAAGGGTACGAATTGCCGCATTCTTGGCATGGAGAATGTCTAAAGAAGTTCTATGTGTAAATTTATAACTCTTCAATAAAGGTATTATTTTTGGAAAAGTGAAAGAAAAAGTAAGCACCGGCCAATGAGCCACAGGCTATCATGCCTTGAAAGTAGCACCGGCCAACGAGCCGCAGGCTATCATGCCTTGAAAGTAAGCACCGGCCAACGAGCCGCAGGCTATCATGCCTTGAAAGTAAGCACCGACCAACGAGCTGCAGGCTATCATGCCTTAAAAGTAAGCACCGGCCAACGAGCCGCAGGCTATCATGCCTTGAAAGTAAGCACCGGCCAATGAGCCGCAGGCTATCATGCCTTGAAAGTAAGCACCGCCAACGAGCCGCAGGCTATCATGCCTTGAAAGTAAGCACCGGCCAACGAGCCGCAGCTATCATGCCTTGAAAGTAAGCACCGGCCAACGAGCCGCAGGCTATCATGCCTTGAAAGTAAGCACCGGCCAACTAGCCGCAGGCTATCATGCCTTGAAAGTAAGCACCAGCCAACGAGCCGCAGGCTATCATGCCTTGAAAGAAAAAGAAAGCACCGGCCAACGAGCCGCAGGCTATCATGCCTTGAAGGAACATCCGGCCAATGAGCCACAGGCTATCATGCCTTGAAAGAAACATCCGGCCAGCGAGCCGCAGGCTATCATGCCTTGGAAGTAACATCCGGCCAATGAGCCGCAGGCTATCTTGCCTTGAAAATAGGCGTCAACCAACAGGCCAGGTTTCCTACACTCCATATCCTAAAAAATTCGACTAAAAGCCATAGATGACCATACTTTAAAAGGAAAAAGGTCCGGCCGGAACAAAAGTCCAAAACCGCAAGCCCCTTGTGTTATAAAAAATGAATACTACACTGGCATAACTCGCATAACATAATCATATGTGCACCATTAAAAAAGAGAGAGAAATATCACGGCAATAAAAAACTAAAGATGGTGAAAAATATAGCTTATATTTCTCCCAAGGTGTGGAGTAACAACAGTTACAAAATATGATCATTCGGCAAACACAAAAAATACAGGCCGAAACAAAAACTCCTCTAAAAGATAAAAAAACTACTATTCTACTTTCTTTGCAGCTACTTTCTCTACGGCTTCTTTTTCGGCAGTTAATAATCTATCGCCGCTACCCCAGCCACACTCTCAGAAGACTTGGACCTCCTGGAAAGACGCTGCATCCCTCCGAGACGGCAGAATGTTGCTTCCGGCTGGAAGGAATGAGGCTTCGCCAGCGCCAAAACATGTCTCTCCAGGACTGCGGCAGAACCTCTCGAGCTCCAAGAAGAAGTTGGATTTCTGGGCAACAGCCTTGAATTCCAGCTTGTTGTACAGGTCATCGTCCAGTAGCTCTCCTTTTTCAAGAGAGTGATCCGAGACAATCTGCTGGCAAATATCAACTATCCGGCGACATTGAGAAGCAAAGGACTCCTTTAGATGGGCGTTGATGGTGCCTTGCTTCTGTATCTCCTCCTGGGATTGCCGGGAGAATGACTTGAGCCTGGCCACTTGAGATTCAAGGGTCAGGACTTGGGCTCGATACTTGTCACGTTCAGAGTTGGCAGATGACAGCTCCTCCTTAGCACGGGCTATCCGACCACTCAACTGAGTGACGTGCTTCAGTAAGTTGGCAGAACTCAAGCCTAGCCGGAACAAAAAAGAATAAGAAAAAGAAAGGGCAAAAGAGAAACAAAAGTTGAAGGCCTGAAGGTTACCGTGGCCCGATGGCTCAGTATTCTCGGCTTGAGAGCGAGGCTTGGCTTCCTCCAGCTCTTTTACTTTCTCCTACAGCCCTGGTCCTCTCTTCTATCAGGGCAGCTTTGTCCGCAGCAAGAGTTTTCTTCTCCTCTTCCAAAAGAGAGCAATCTCGGAGCAGAGACTGCTTCTCTTGATCAAAGGGGACCTCGACTACTCTTCCAGCACGGCCTTTTCTTCCGACAAGCGATCAAGCTCCTGCATAAGCTTTTCTTTTTCCTTCACAAGAGCTTCATTCTCCCGTTGAAGAGTTTGCTTCTCCAGCTCGAGCATTTCAGCCTCCTGCTTGAAAGAGTTCCTCTCCTGATAGAAGAAGGTCTTCTCAGCCTGAAGATTGTTCACTTCGTTCCGGTGCACGGAGCGCACCTGATCCAGCATAATAACGAGATCAAAGAAGGATCAAACCAGCTTATCTTTGACAAGGGAAAAAGAGATGGTTTTATACCTCTATCAAAGTATTGTCAGCTTCCTTGATCCGGCCTCTTAGAGAAAATTTCTCTTCCCGGAGTTTTCTTCAGCTGCAGCTCATACTCATCACGCTGACGCTCGCATTCCCGCCGGGACAACTACAGGTCTTTGTTTATTGCCTCAGTTCTCTCCTTTGCCTTACGGTCAATCTCATACTCGACCTGGTCAATGTAAGCGTCATGAGAAGAGCGGGACATCTTCAGTTCCTCTTCAACATTATTGGCTCGACTTTCCTCATAGCGAAGCCTGGATTGGAGGTTGCCAAAGTGAACCTCAGCACTTTGGGCCATGGACATCACCTAAAAGCAACGCAATTCATAAAATCAAGAAAAAAGGCCAAGCCAAAACAAAGAGAAACACAAAAGAAATACCCATGCCAACCTGAAAAATCCCCCCCCCCCCCTCATGTCAAACACTTCGTTTGCTGGGAGGGAATGCCGCATGATAGCATCTGCCCCCCCCTCTCCGAGCCGCAGCCTTTTTTTGGTAGCAGTAAAGGTGGCCGGAGGAGCAAAGATCCCGTCTGGATGACCAGATCTCTTTATTGCCTCCTTCTAGACGGAGGAGTACTTGGCAGCGTCGCAGGATATTAAAGGGAGAGGGTGCCCCCAATGGTAAAACCACCCTTCCTTTTGGGAGGGTCCGGTGTAGGACTCCTGAGCGGGAGGAGGAGGGGAGGAAGAGGAAGAAGCTATGTAGTCCTCCCTCTGCTTACTCCGGAGCTCAGGATCCTCCGGCACCTGACGATACTACTGCCTTTGCTCCTAATCCCTTGCCGCGTCCGTGGCCGTAGCAACATCAATAAAGAGTATCCTGAAGCTTCGGGATCACCGGAGGTTTGCCCTGATACCTCTAGCTCTGCTGTGACCTTCGGCTTTGATGTGGTTTTCTTTTTTAGTTTTTTCTTGGTAGGAGCAGGGACTGCCGCAATAATAAAAACAGTTAGGACCAGAAGGATGAAACTGGAAATGAAGGATACTAAAAAAGGGAAGAGAAGTAAGGAACAAAAAAGCGACGGAGCAACCAAAACCTTCTTCAGCCGAAGGACCAGCGCGGAAGCCTGTGGCTTCCAGGGTATTTTCCTGAGCGGGATCTGAGGAAAAGTAACTTGTCAAATCAGGAAATTGCTCGCAAATAGGAGTCGGATGACCGGACTCCCGCCCCAGGCGAGAACCAAGATCTAAACCCGAACCAGGGGTGAGGGGAAGGAAGACACGGCGCCCAGACTTGGGGCTCACGTGCCATGTACCTGACAGCCCGCGTCGGCACGTTCAGGAGATTCTAGCCTCTTCTTTTTCTTTGAGAGACCGGCTTGGTCATCTCCGACTTCTTGCCTGGAGCGCTTTGCCGGAGGAGCACTCTCCAAAAGCTGCTCGGCCGCATCAGTAGCCGCATCCAGCGTGGTGTAGTAATTGATTTTTTCGTCCCCCCTCTTGAAGGTGACGAAGTTCCAGCTATGAAAGGGGCCGATCTTGTCCCCATTCTGGAAGAAATCTACATACAACATATCAAACAATAAGAAGACCGATAGGAATGACAGAATTTGTACTAAGGTTGAGGACGCTTACTGTGATATGTCTTCAGAGAAGACAAACGTGCCTTTGTAAAAACGCCTCGACAGTCGGCGGTTCATTTCTAAATGCCCTCAGAATCTTCGAAATGGGCAGCTCAGCCGGAGGGGTTTGGGGGCTGGTTAGCTGACCTCTGATAACCTCAGCACAGTATGGGACGCCCAATACTCGGCCGGATGGGGAACAATGACGAACCACCGTGACCCCCACTCGTGAGCCTTCTTGTAGTCAAAGAGGGTGTACCCGGCCTTCGCGATGAGGGTTAAGCTATCCGGGTCAACCCTAACTGTGAAGAATCGGACGAAATCGGTACCCTCCGGCCGGATTTTGCTTCCCTCGCCAAGAGAAACAAAGGCGTGGAGGTGCGAAATAGCCTTTGGGTGACGGTGAGCGAGAGTGCAGCAGCGGCGAAGGAGGAAGCCCAGCACAAAAGGGTGCGGGGGAATGGTTAGACCGGAGCGGAAAAAATCAGCGAAAACTACGTACCCGCGGCCAAAGTCGTCGTTAGGGTGAGAGTCGGAAGATGGCAGGAAATGTGCGTGCCAAGCGGGGCTTCGACATCCCTGAGACAATCGCAAAGGGAGGAGTAGTTGAGAGAGGAAGGAGAAGGTTGACGCCCAGATAGGAAAGGTCTTGTGGACTTCAGATGAGAGGGGCGAAAGCCGTTAGAAGAGCGAGAGCCCTGAATTACCTCGATGGCGGGCGGAAATTTGGCAGTGAGTTTATTGTGTTTCGCGGAGGAAGAAGACATTGTCAAGATTGACGAAGGATCAGAGGGCGGTGACGGCAATGAAAGACGAGGTAGCACACGATGACAGGGAGGCGAGAGAAGAAGAACAGTCGAAGCAAAGGGGCAGTATGAAGAAAGAAGAGGAAGCTCAAAATTCGGGTTTTAAGGAAATTATTTTTCCCGCTCAATATAATATTATACTTGTGCGAACAGAAAGTATCCTTTCTTTGCAGGGGGAAGAGAAGAGCCGCACGCTTCCTAAAGACGCTTTCCGATGTTTTAGTCGAAAGAAACCCTGCGTATTCTACAACGAGAACAGACGGAGCAAATTCAAAAAGGGAGTACGAAGCAGGTTCGAACCACGACCTATGCACGTGACCAATAAGAAGTTTCTTTTCTCCAAGTATGAAGAAAAAGAACTTGTGGGACTGGGATAAGGAAAAGACGAAGCACAGACGAACCAAAAACCTCAGTCGCAAAATTTTTCGTCAAAATATAAGACACAGAAGTTCTATTTTCTTCACCAAAATTCAGAAAGATAGAACTTGTGGGACTGATGAGAAGGGAAGAAATGGTGTCAAGCCAGAAACGGGTTACATAGTGCATCCGGCCATTGTAGCCAGATGGAAGTGGAAGCGCATAAGGCATCCGGCCGTCTCCAGCCGGATGAGGATAGGACTTAGGCAAAGCAAAGTATTGTACGATTGACCGTCTGTGGTCAGTCAAAGATACTAGGAAAGGGTAGAACCGTACTTATACATGTAAAATACAGGCTGACACCATAAAAACCAGGCCCAAAACACTATAAATAAGGGTGTATCCCCACAAAATAAGATACGCCGCATTGGGCAATCAAACTCACTCTCGATTCTAACTAAGGCTCTCTCTCTCTACTCTTGTGAAATTCTGTAATCGAGATCAGGTAACGTAGAATAGAGGATCAGATCGGATTGTATTGGGATAGCATATAGGATCAAATCGGATTGTATTAGGACAGTGTATACTGTTTCAGCTACCATCCTTCTTCTTTACAAACAATACTGGTGCTCCCCATGGCGACGCACTCGGTCTGATGAAACCCTTGTCAAGCAGATCCTCTAACTGAATCTTCAGCTCTTTCATCTCTGCTGGTGCCATTCGGTAGGGCGCCTTTGCAATAGGCCCTAGCCTGGTATTAAGTCGATGGAGAACTCAACATCCCTCTTGGGTGGCATCCCTGGTAATTCTTCAGGAAATAGATCGGAGAAATCCGATACGACTGGTATGTCTGACTTTGTCTGCTCTTCCTGCCTCATGTCCTGGACATAGCACAAGTAGACTGGTTGTCCCTACTTCACCTTCTTCATCAAGGTTATAGTAGATACTAGTTTGAAAGTTGGCTCTCTGGGAGTACTGCGATATGAAATTGTGTTGCCCTTCGGGCTCTTCAGTAGTAATCTATGCTCTGCGTAATGCAGTCGTCCCTTATACTTCTGTAGCCAATCCATGCCCATGATGATGTCAAAGCCCAAATTATCCAGCTCAATCAAATCCGCAAGAAAATCTTCATTCATGATATTGATCTAAAGTCCTGTGTGAAGTTTCGTGCACCTCACTCTCTCATTTGTCGATAGTGAGACTAGGAAATCTGAGAGAGGCTCAGGGGTTGTCTCTAGCTTCCTTTCCAATGTAGAGGATATAAAGGAATGAGACGCTCCTGAATCGAATATGTAACACCCCCAACTAATAACACCACACTTAACCATTAATCGCGGCGGAAATTACATCATAAACACTGACTAAATCAATGGGTGTTACACGCCGCCGTTAGCCACCCACGTGGCTAACAAGGCTAATACATACATAGTGTACCGGTCTGATGGACAAGATTACCGAGCACTACACTTTACATTACCAACCGTTTTTCAACTGAAACAAATACATTACATTACAACTGTACCGAGTCTATACCTTCAGCTACCGATATCTAACATCGGTCTCACACTTCTTACAAATACATAAATAAACTAAATAACTATCCATGTATAAACAGCTACCCCGTCCTACTCTCGAACGGCCGCCAACTCCTTTGTACCTGAAAAGTAATGGGGGGCCCTCAAAGGGGCTCAGCACCTTTGCTGGTATGGTAATCGTGCAGCCCGCATACTACCGGGCCACGCACAACTAATTGTCGTCTAAGCATGTGGTCGATTATTTTTAAATCATACATAGAAACTTTAAATACACATCATGCTTATAAATAACACACATCCAATCAAAGGATACAAACATAAGGTTAACAAATCACATTGGTTGGATCACATTATTGTGTTCCTTGACCCTTGGGGGTTCTACCTCGGTGGAACTATTCCTTGTTAGACGACACTTACCCATTTAATCGGGTTATACTTGATTACCTTTTTCTTTATTTAACACAGGGTCGATTTCAGTAATCGACGTACACAAAACATAACAACACACATCTCATAATGACATATACACAACATAACACCGTTCTTCTTAGAGAACATACACTTTACTTAAGATGTGTCGGATTACATATAGGTCCAAACACACCATACACATTTACATTACTTAGATGTGTCAGCCACAATATAGGCCCAATTACACCATACACATATCCCCCTAGCCCCGAATAATAATCAAGGTAGGATTGTCTCTCATTAGACTTGTGGGTGATTGTAATCCAAGTATGAAAAACAACCAAAACAGAGAGGGAGTTAATTCAGCTATAGATACTAACTCCCAAACACACGTGCACGACCGGGACACCCCAGATTCCTTACCCCCCATAATATATTTTAATTAGAAGTTCCCTTATGGAACTTATCACAACATGACACCATAAGGTGTTACAACTTAGTTAAACAACCAAGGGAGTTATTATACCATTCGTCATACATGAACAACAACCATCGTTAATTAATGGCATACCACAAAGGGAAACACACATCACACACAATCACATTATACAATTAACTCACTGATAGTCGTAGTTAGAACGTTCCCATAGGTTGGGACGTTAAGACCGAACACTGATATCTTATGTGATCCTAGAGTCGGTTAGCTTCGGTTTAACACATATTAGAGGTTAAACGGTATCGGAACTAAAATACGCCACATATATGAATTACTGTAAACTCGTTACATGCTTTTATCTTACAAGGTGGAAAACACTCAAAAAAACACATTGGCATACAAGCCGGTGTAACCCGGTAGGACACGGGTTGCAAGAACCATACCTTACACCCATGGGTTACTCTACCGTGTTCCCGAGGATTCACTCCAATGCGTCACCTCACGCTCCCCGGGTAGTTTCCGAACAACTGGTATTATTATGCAAATGTTTTATTAACAACAAATCTTACGGTATGTAAACTTCTATTACTCCCGTACTTAACCCGTTATACTGATAATTTTAGTTTTACTCAAGTGTGCTTAACTTTCTTACCCTCCTTACTTTAGCACTAATGCCTTACTCATACACACACACACACACACACACACACATATATATATATATATGTATGTATGTATATATATATATATCTTAATTTTAAATTTTAATTTTTTTTATAAAGGCCGACCGACCCACTCTGGGTAGGTCGGATGCAGAGAGCACCCGAGTTACAGAATTCAGCCCAACCGACCCTCTGGGGTAGGTCGCCTGGGTAGGTCGGCTGCAGAACCCTTTTTAATTACCCCCTTGGACTCCAAATTCACCTCAATTCTCACCCAATCTTTTCTTAATCATTACTCAAATTCTTTACCCAATCCTTTGCTTAATTTCTACAAACTTAAATTTCATTTTTGCACTTATGCACTCTAGTGCATTTCTAAACTTCTCTTGACAGCCTACCTCTTGGTCTCACCCATTTTGACCATTCCAATTCATTCCTAGATAAATGCACTTCTAATACCCAAGTCCAACTCTCATTTCCACTATTATAACACTAACTCTTCTTCTTCAAATTCCAAGTTACCTAGCATCCTTATGCTACAGATTTTACACTCTCTTATATCCATTCTCCAACTACCATTCCAAGGCTACCAGTCCACTCTACTCAACACTATAAACACCTAGGTTCTCCAATGCACTAAGTCATCTTTAAACACTTATTTTCTACTAAAATTTTGCCATAAGCTCCCTATAAACCTTACATGCCCAAACTCATCTTTTTCACCATTTTCAATCCTAAACTAGCCACACCCTTACAAGGGTCCTACCAGCACATAACATTTCCTCAAAATGCACCAAACAACAATATAACTCATAACCTCCAAACACTTTGCTCCAAGGCCCTTAATTCACAATTAAGTTCACAAACCTACCAATTTTCAACCAAGCACACTATCACTCATATTTTGGGTTTATTATTAAATTTAACCCATCCCAAAATTTGAAAAAATTAAAGCAAGCTTCAAGGTAGGTTCCTTACCTTAATTCACAAGTCTCTCCTTAATTCTCCTCTTTCTTCTCCTCCTCTTCTCAAATTTGGTCAAGTGGGAATGGAGTTGCCAAACTCCACCCCAACATTCAAGTAACACAAAGATAGACACAATTAAATTCCTAACCTTTGTAAATACTCTAATCCAAATGAAGGAGCTTAAAGCACAAAATTCTAGGGTTTACCTTTGGAGTTTTAGGAGGGGTTTTCAAGCCTTGAATAAAAAGGGGGTTCCCACCACCATTGAAGGGTTGAAATGAAGCTCAAAATCAAGAAGAAACAAGGCATTACAAGAGGGGTAAAATCGGTCAAGAAAGGATAGTGAAGAAAAATGAGTTTTTTCTTGAATATTTTTACCTTAGGAGAGAGAGGAGACTCCAAGCTACACATTGATGCCATTTTCTCTTCAAATGAGGAAAAACCATGGAGATGAAGTTCATCCTTTTGAAATTTTGAAAAGAGAGGAAGATAGAGAATGATGAGAGGATGAAGAATATGTATTTATTTGTGTGATTTGAGCTTTAATGGAGCTTGTACGAGGGAGAGAAGATGAAGTAGCCATGGATGGTTGGTGGAGAAGTTCAAAAACGACAGCAACAGAGGGAGGAGGGGAAAAATCGCTGGGAGGAAGAAAGAAGAGGAAAGAGAGGGGAAAAGAGAAATGAGAGGAGAGAGTGTGGGTGGGGGTATAAGTCACTTTTTCACCTTTTGCTTTATTGTTTTTTGACTTATTTAATTAGCTAACTAGTCAAGGGTGTGAGAGAGCTGATTTATACTGTAAAAACCGGCCCTATGTTAAATACAAGCTGGAGCGTTTTTCGTTATTTACAGAAACGCCCGTTAATTTACCTGGTTTAGCATTATTCACTAACCGGGCCCGTTTTCTGGAATTTTCTCGTTTCATTATTTTATTGGTTATTAAGCTTCCTTTAATGCTTAATTAAAGTTATATGATCAACTATAATTTTTACGGGGTCATTTGACTGTTTAAAGTCATGTTTTCGGGTTTTCTCGAAAGCGCGCTTTAAGACTCCGTTAGCGTTTTAACGCATTATTTGGATCCGTTTTCTTCGGGAATTTTTCCCACATGTTCTTAGTGTGTAATTAGGGTATAAAAATATATGTATAAACCTATTTAAGGTTGTACACTCCTTAAGATAATTTAAATACGCGTTTTTGCATCTTGTGACTTTTATGCGTTTCCTTTATCTTTTGGTTTCTCTTTCTTCACCAACAGTCTTAAGGAATTAATTAGCCTTTGAAAATCATAATTACTTAATTAATTAGCACATAAATGTTTGGGGTATTTCAATCTACCCCCTTAAAAGAACTTTGTCCTCAAAGTTCCAAATTTTCCCATGCATCACTTAATTAGGATACCGGGATTACTTTACAACACGAATCTCATATATAATTACACTTGACATAAACCTTCAGACCCAAGGTCTGGATAACACATCAACCTTTAGACTCATAGGTCTGGATAACATATACCACCACATATCACACAACATGTCTTAGCATGTAAAACAATCAAATACCTTTTACATCTCTTCATGGGCTCGATCTAAAGACAATAGGACATCACAGTCCTCGAGTCCCATGTCGAGTACATAAACTGTGATCCCGCAGGTACCGGTCGCGATGGACACTTCCGGTCCCCGGTCCTTTGGAAGATTCAAAACCATCACACACATTTTTAACATATACTTCTCATGTCACCGGTCCGAAGACAAGGCTCATACATCCTCAGCTCGTGAGCAAGTAATACAAAAATACTCTTTTCAAGGTTAAGTAGAATGTAATCCTTTATTGGAAAGTACTAATTGAAAATCTTTTTACAAGGTCAAGTAAAAGAAATCCTTCCTTTGAAAATACCATTTAAGAATCTTGGAAATATTTATTGAAGTCTTGAAAGTACCAATTGAAAATTTGAAAACACCAATTTAAAATTCTTTTTTAAAACGCAATACAACTCCAAGTCCAATTTATGCAAACTGCATCTTATTCTTAATGTGGTTATTTGTGACCACTTATAGGGAGCTTCAAGAGTTGTCCAACCCTGATGTGATCAGCATCAGTGTTGAACTATCTCTCCACCCCAATTTGTGTTCGGTTTCCCTTGATCCCCGGGAATCAAGTTTCACCTCCCTCTTCAATTTCAACCAGCAACTAATTCAGACATTTACCATTTTCTATCTTTTTAATCTTTCTAATCGTAATCACAAAGCAATACATCTCCAAGGGATGGACTCTGTCCATCAATTATTTCCAATTTGCCTCTAGTCAACTTTCCTAGGGAATTTAATTCTCACTGGGTTCTATATCTATTTCATACCATTCATACATCACAATACTATATATATATATATCATATATTTTTTTTATCAAAATCACAATGCACCATACTATATTTGTCTCAAACAATATACTATCAGGGTTTTAGTTCCCCCGGGAGTTTCTTTACTCCCATACACTTGTATTCACACACCACTTATAACAATGGTATTCGCATCTTCTGTGTGCAATTACCACAATTAAACCATAAATGAATACGTATGTTCATGTACCAAACACACCAATCATCAGAACAAAGTATTTTGTGTTATACGCATCATCATTATTTTGTGCTATGCACCACATCGTTCACGTACACTTGTACGTAAACATTCACTAAGCGTTTTTGCGCTCTACCCCCCTTAAAAGGGATTACGCCCGCGTAATCGACCATATGTTACTACTTAACATTGGTTTAAGACGTACCGTCGTCACAATGTATTTTAACTTCCACGTGGTTTATTTACAATGCGTTCTAGTCAGAGGACCTTAACATTGGTTTAGTCTCTGAATCCAGAATTCTCATTGGAGTTCATTTAACTCATAACCGGTTTCGGTTCTGGCCTGTGAGGCTTCTAGGCGTAGATAATTCGCTCTTTACTCGCATCCACTAGGTATATTCAACTTGAATCATGGCCTACTAGCTCTCTGCTGCGCCACTCTGATAACTTTAGGGCTTAGTTAGCCCTTTTGTTATCCATGATGTGTTATACATCTCCCATTTATCCCTTCTATCTTGGGAATAACGGTTTCTCTCATCGACGCGTGGTATCTCTTACCGTGTGCGAATTCGATGAGTTACAGATTTTGTATTCAGTTTCCTGGTAATTCATTGTGTATACAGGTATGTATCTTTGTTGATTCTTCCGACTTACTGTCAGTTGAGGTTGAGCTACTACCAAATATGTAGTGCTCCCTCTGTCGTTTCCACATTTGAGGTATATACCATACCTATGTTTCATATTCAGTGCTATTGTAGTCACTGATTACTAATTACTCTTTTTGAAATCCCGCCTTCACACTTAGTGTTGTACGCTTACTCCTTCATTGTACGACCTTGCTTTTTCTATGCATTGGTTCTTATAACATTATAACTGACTTTGGGTTCACCTGCTGTGATGGTTGGTACGTCCAACAGTTTTGTTTCTAGGTCTTCGCTTAACCGACCAGTGTTATATTCACGGTGTGTTTACACAACGTCCGTATCCAGTACGGGTTGGTTATTTAGTAATTGGGTATTCTTGTCCCAAAGCTTATTGCTTCCTAGCAGGTAGAACCACTAGGAATGCGCTTCAGTTCCTTATGCAGTTGCAATGGGAACAAACATTGCATTCTCTTGAGGTCTTTCATCACATGGTGCAGATTACTGGCTTTACTTCTCATTCTGTTTGCACTCTTTTTTTTTCCCATAACCACTAGGTCTAGTTCGTAACTCCAGTTGTCCTCTATATCATCATTTAACAATACTCATACAACAGTTGCTTACTGCGCACCGTGTTCTTACTCATTATACAACATCAACTTACATGGCGTTCGCTACCGTGTTAGTTCCCGCTCATGTATGTTCCACCACTTATATTGTGGTTCACCATTTACTCAATACACTGTTCTTCATGTATTTATGTTCCTTGAGCATTGTTCAACCTACATTTCGCCTTGTACACATATGGTGGTTGCTACTAAGCTGACTGCTCTTCCACAGTTGCCATGAGAGCTTCCCTTTTTCGTACTATTCTTATCCAAATTATTCTTTAGCACTGACAACATAGTCAAACTTTGACATATTTCTTAAAGGTTCACATAAGTACCGCTCCGGCGGTCTTATAATATCGAGACGTATCCCCACTCTTAAAGTAGTGGTTCGTTCTCCGCTCTATTCACTTATATAACACAATATAATTTCCAGCAAAACTTTTCCCTTACTGGTGCCATTTCCGGCAAAACTCCTTATGATTTCATTTAGGTTTTGTAATCAATTTAAATTCACATAACACATTTGTTTGGGGCTTATAAACCTCATTACCTCGAGCTCTGCTCATTGTAGGCTGTTCACACAAATTTTACTTCTCCGTACACCATCACATGTTTTGGAGGTGGTTCTGGGCTCCCTAACAAGGTCATTGTATCACGCTTCCTCTCATGGGATGCCCCATAGGAATGTCAGGTTGCCTCCATGGCGATTTAGGGTTCCACTGTGAAGTGGGTTCCCTTCGGCGTTGAAACCGAGGGTTTGTTTCAACTCTGGTGTTTTTATCATAACATTTCATTCAACTTTGTTGACCCCAACACCCTTCAAGGATTGCTCCCGGGTGTTGCTAAGTTATGCCATTACATCTGGCATGTACTTATGGGTATGTTTAATTAACTACGCCTCTTTGCGTCCTTGCCTGGGTTTAATATCCTCTTCGTTGAAAATTGATATTCCCCGGTAATCTTGGTGATCATTCAGGGAGTTCCATGCCGTTCATTGGACCTTAATGGGTCCATATTAGGCGTCTGCCTTACGGTGTTCAAGCCGGGTATTCATCCTGCTATCTTGTGCATCCTTTACAAATCTTGAGACATGTCAATTGTCTGTACTCATCAACTTGTGCTCTTTGCACTCCATGACTCTTACTCCTTTTTCCTAGAATGAGTTCTTAATTTCCTTTAGGGTTGCTAACTTAACCGAGTCCTTTCACTTCCTTCATTCTTGGTAATCGGTTATTCTGATCTGTATTTTACTGTTGACCGTAGTACGGAGTCGACTACTTCCCGTGTTCCTGACTCTACTTGTATACATATGTGGGGCACCCTACTGATGCATTGCTACTTACCCGACTAACCTATAAGTAGGTCTGTCAGGCCCGCATGCTCCTATCGGAGTGCGGTCGTCCCACATTTCATTTTCGTATACTCGTGGTGTCCGTCACACGCCTATGTGAAGTATTCTATTGTCGACTCCTCTTATATCGTTCGATGATAATGCACCCTTGGCGCTCCCTGGACTATATATTAAGGGAAATTTGTCCACTGTCAGTATCTAGTACGAACTGGATTCCTACCCTCGGGTTAATACCCTCGGGTTGTAGGATTGTTCTAAGGTTGTTCAAGTTGAACTAGGCATAACTTACCTACGGTGTGGCACCGAGGCCGGTGTAGGTCTTCTGGTTTTGGTTTTAAAGAAAATCTACAGTTTGAGAAAATTTTAGGCTTGAAAGAACGTTTGAAATAAATATGAGTTTGGAATAAAATTTGGGTGTGAAAGAGGGTTTGAGTAAATCTGAGTTTGAAAGAAAGGCTAAGCTTAAAAGAAAACTCTTCACGTTATTTAAAATGTCTTCATGCCTTGACCAAGTCTAGCTTCTCGCTGATTGGTATATCCTCAAATACAATGGTTAGGCCGCTAAGCCCTTTCAGGTTTCACTCTTCAAATTCTTGGATTTCTTGATTCTACAATCACTTCATTCGCCAATACGGTACTCTATTAAGTACTTCATAGTCATTAAAATTTTCCCGAATAGCTCCGTTATAGCAGTACTTGCCATGCTGGCTAGTTGTCGGTTCATCATATACTGGTTTGGTACTACTTTTATCCACACTGTATTGGTAGCCTTATTGGCTCCTTCCTTGCTCTTATAGTCTTGATAATAAATCTTCTGAGCACTTCTCATTGTCTTAACATGATGATCATTAGTCAGGGTGCCTCTCCACTCTCGGAGGCCCCGATTCACTTAACTCTATGCTTTTCCTTATTTCTCGCTCCCACACATCTATCGTGGTTGTCGAGACTTGACTCTTGTTTAGGCACTACGTTGTAGTCCTATTGGGGTATGTTTCATAAACGTCTTCATAACGGTCTGAACTTGTTAATCAGGTATTGTAAACTCTTGTGCGCTGTAGGTTTGGAATCATCCAACCTTTACTAGTTTCCTTAGTCGGTTACTATACCATTGTCGGCATTATTTAACAATTGTGGTCCCGCAGACATGTGTCTCGGGTTCTATTACTTCACCTTTCTACTTCATTGTACGGTTAGTGCGTTCCTTCTTGATGGTTGGGTTTCCTCGACTGCTAGGCATGTCGACCCAGGTTGGCAAAAATTTCATCCTCCTGTAGGTAAGGTTCTTGGTCTTCCGCTATTAAGTGCGGTTAAAATTGTTCAAACAGGAACCGTTTCCAGAATTTCCAGTTCTTGGAGCCTACCGTATGGCAGGTTTTGATTCTTACAGAAATAATTTATAATAGCCAGATCGGGCTTTTCCCGACTATGGTAGGACTTTTCATCTCTCTAGCGTTCTTTCCCGAGTCACAATACGGGGGTTGTAGAGGGAGGGAAGGATATTGTAGGTATCCAGTATACACTGGTAACTCCTAACTAGCGTATCTCTCATGCTATCACTCAACCCTTATACCCAAGTCTCTAATCCTAACTCAGTACTTCCTAAGCTCGGTATTTCCAGTCATTAGAGCGATACTTCGCTCTGATACCACTTTTTGTAACACCCCAACTAATAAAACCACACTTAACCATTAATCGCAGTGGAAATTACATCATAAACACTGACTAAATCAATGGGTGTTACACGCCGTTAGCCACCCACGTGGCTAACAAGGCTAATACATACATAGTGTACCGGTCTGATGGACAAGATTACCGAGCACTACACTTTACATTACCAACCGTTTTTCAACTGAAACAAATACATTTACATTACAACTGTACCGAGTCTATACCTTCAGCTACCGATATCTAACTTCGGTCTCACACTTCTTACAAATACATAAATAAACTAAATAACTATCCATGTATAAACAGCTACCCCGTCCTACTCTCGAACGGCCGCTAGCTCCTTTGTACCTGAAAAGTAATGGGGGGCCCTCAAAGGGGCTTAGCACCTTTTCTGGTATGGTAATCGTGCAGCCCGCATACTACCGGGCCACGCACAACTAATTGTCGTCTAAGCATGCGGTCGATTATTTTTAAATCATACATAGAAACTTTAAATACACATCATGCTTATAAATAACACACATCCTGTTATGCCCCAGATTTTTTTTATTTCCTTTCTGATTCGCAAAGGGAGTTTGTGCTATTTTGTAATCTTATATTAGATTGTCTATGACATTATTCTTATGTTAATATGTTAGCTTGAGGAAGGAGGGTTACAATTGTCTTCTTCCTTGTTGTTATTTATTAATTCCATAAGAAAGAGATTTATTAAAGTATTTTATTCCCTCTCTCTCTTATTCTAATTCACGTTCAATTATTCCCCTTCCTTCATCTCTCTCATTGATGGTTCTCTCGACGTTCTCTATGCGTTCAAGTTCTCCTCCCTTTGCTCATTCTCTTCTTTGATTCACTCTCAATTATTAATCGCTAGAGATCCGCCAGAGGAATTCTGTTCGTCTATCAATCGTCTGTCAGGTTTGGTTTGTAAGTTCCGGTTCTATTCTCCATTAAGTTTTCCCCTCTTTCTCTTCTGATTTTAACTCTAGAATTCTGGAATTGTTCGGTCTGAGGGTTCGTTGTTGCAAGTGGAGATTCGAGGAGGGCGTTTCGTAGAGTCCGCAGAGATAGCATTGCTACGGATGTGAGGTAGGTGGTAGATGGATTCGGTTGTGTATGTTCACCCACGGGGTTTCGTTTCGGTTTCTGTATGTGAATTCTTTGACTCTCTGATTGATGATGTTTTGGGTTGATTTTGATGTGCGTTTGATGCGTTAAAACCCCGTGGAAATGTGTTTTCGATTGGCTATTTTGCTACTAAAAGTTATGTATGTTTTGTGGGGGATTTGTGGCTTGGTTCTGGCTGATTTCCGCAAGTGATTTTGCAGTTTTCGCAGTGTCCGAACATGTGTCCGAACATTGAAGTTCGGACATCATACGCCGGCAGATTTTCAGACTCTCGGTTTATGTCCGAACATGCAAGGTCGGACAGGCTTTTGTTTTTGGCATAACTTCTTCGTCTGAGCTCCGTTTTGAGTGCCGTTTGCGGCGTTGGATTCCTCTTTTCGAGTACTATCTGTTTAAATATGTTTTAGCACATGTATATGTGTCATTTGATTTTAAAATCTTTGATAAGCCTTTGAACTCTTATTTGCTCTAAAAGTGAGTTTCAGCTTCTGACGTTGGTTTTGACTTTCATATTTCAGTGGTCTTTGATTAAGGCTTCTGTTTCAGCTTGTTAATTCTGTTTTGATTGTATTAAACCTTGGGATTGGGTATTAGCACTCAGTAACACCCTCTGTTCTGTTTGATTAAGCTTATGTTTTCTGCTCTGGTTTGATAAAGAATTCTGTTCTATTCTGTATAAGGCTTTGATATGCTCTAAAAGCTTCTGTTTTGGGACCTAGTATCTCTGTATCTGAACCTTTATATGGCTGGTTTAGCTATCTCGTAGCGCGCTATGTAGGATATCCTTCTGTTTCACGGGTCATGTTCCCCGTTCTGTTCACAGGTGTTCCACCTGTTCTGTTTACGAGTGAGGTTTCCTCGTTCTGTTCACGAGTTGTTACTCGTTCTGTCTGTATGCTTTGAATGCTAGTGTCCCACTTCTGTTTGGATTCCGTTCTGCTGTTTTGACAGACTGCTATGTGCTTTCTGTCCTTTGGATACCTCTGTTTGTTTGTACTGCTTCCGCCTGCTCTGTCTGATTGCAAACTCAGATAGGCTGTTGTGTGCTTCCTGTCTGTTGAGGATTTCTGATTTTGTAAGTGCTCTACTTCGTCTGCTCTATCTGTATTTGATTTGAGACGGTCTGCTGTGTGCTTACTGTCTTCTGCTAAGTTCTGGATTTTGCTAAGCTTCTGATTTTGCTAAGCTTCTGATTGTGTTTAAGCTTTTTGAGTTTGTTAAGCTTCTGATTTCGTCAAGCTTTCAGCTTCAGTTTACATTATGCTATTAAGTGTATGTTTTGACCACCGCTTAGCTTTTTGTGTTTTAGACTTCTGTCTATTTGAAAGACTTCTGTTTTGTCTCTACTTTCGCTCTGGCTAAGCGCTTTCGTATATGTATATATATGTATGTTCAGTATCTGTTTTGAGCGTGCTCAGCTGATGAAGTTTATCACCTGCTGAGCAATGGTTTTGCTCACCCCTATCTCCGTCTGATTTGCAGGTTTTAGTTCGCGCTTGGAGATTCAGTTTCTACTTTTGTCTTGGCTTTTGAGCTCTGTATTTCAGTTTGTTTGGCTGTGGTGCCTAGTTGTAATTAGTTTGTACCTTGTATTTCAGGTTGGCTTCCGCCTATGTATTGTAAACATGTGTTGTAATTGTTTATTTGATCAATATATGAGTTTCAGTTCTGTTTTGGGGTTTCGATAGCGTAGCCTTGCGTGTCTTAGGTAATAAGTGCGCGGCGTGTAACGGTCTCTCAACCAGGGTGGTTTTGGGGTCCTTACATTTAGTGGTATCAGAGCTCGGTTTGGCTTTCATTGGGATTTGTGGGGTGTCTGCATGTCTACGCTTCCGTGTCATTGCTTGTGATGTGCTATGTGTTTTCTGCTGCGTGGAATTGTCTGCTGTCTACTACTTGATTTGATTGATGCCTGGAGTCTGTAGAGTGTGTCCGCTCTGTGGTTGTCCACTATCAGAGTAGTGCAAGGGAAGCAGAGTGTCTGTCTGTGTATTTGCTGTGTTCGGGTCTGAGTCTGGATTTGAGGGAGTCGGGTCCTTTGGGAATGGACGACCGAATGTGAGTTCTGGTTTGCTAGTGATGTGTGCTTCAATTGTGAGCTTGGGTTATGTGCTTGGCTTGTATGTTCTATGTTGTGTTCTGGCGTGAGCTTGCGAGCGTGGTTGGTCCTTTGGGTAAGGATACTTCTGAGAGTTCTTGTGCCATTAGGATGAGTGTTAGTAATCTGATCTGTTTCACCTTTTCCGTTAGTGTGTCAGCTAATACATTCTGGGTGTTAGAATTGTAAGGAGCAGCCTTCTGAGATATATGAGTGCTGTTCCTCTTCCTTCAAGCTTAGCCTTTGTAATCTTTTGCTTTGCTCATTCTGTTAGTGAATCAGCTAGTGAGGTTCGTGTGTTAGCTCGTATAAGTAGAGCTTCTGAGATATGTTAGTGTTCTTTATATGTCTTTGTGCTAAGCCTTTAGTGATCATCTGTTGTATCTTTCTGTCGGCGCGTCAGTCAGTGTATTCTGAGTGTTAGCTTTGTGAGTGTTCCCTTCTGTGCCTCAAAGCTATGTGTTAGTAATCTTCTGTTTCTCCTTCTGTCAGTCAATCAGCAGTAAGTCCTGAGTGTTGGCCTTGTGAGTGTTCATTGTTTTCTGGCACTAGAAGTGCATTTGTTCACATTCTGGTTTCGTCAAATTTCGAGGATGAAATTCTTTTTAAGGGGGGTATATTGTTATGCCCCAGATTTTTTTTTATTTTCTTTCTGATTCGCAAAGGGAGTTTGTGCTATTTTGTAATCTTATGTTAGATTGTCTATGACATTCTCCTTATGTCATTATGTTAGCTTGTGGAAGGAGGGTTAAAGATGTCTTTTTGCATTCTGTTAGTAATTAAGGAGTTAAGGACTTATTTCTTATTTAATTATTTCTTAACTCTCCTTTCCCTAATTTCTAATCACGATCAATTCCTCCTTCCACTATCCTGACGCACGACGGTTCTTCCTCGCTCTTCTCCTCCCTTTGCTCTTCTCCCTTCTTTCAATCTCCAATCTGTAAATTGATTGCTGGAGATCCGCCTGTGTATTGTAAAGACATGTTGTAATCTTTTATTTGGTAATATATGAGCATTAGTTCTATTTTGGGGTTTCGATAGTGTAGCCTTGCGTGTCTTAGGTAATAAGCGCGCGGCGTGTAACGGTCTCTCAACCAGGGTGGTTTTGGGGTCGTTACACATCCAATCAAAAGGATACAACCATAAGGTTAGCACATCACATTGGTTGGATCACATTATTGTGTTCCTTGACCCTTGGGGGTTCTACCTCGATGGAACTATTCCTTGATAGACGACACTTACCCATTTAATCGGGTTATACTTGATTAACTTTTTCTTTATTTAACACCGGGTCGATTTCGGTAATCGACGTACACAAAACATAACAACACGCATCTCATAATGACATATACACAACATAACACCGTTCTTCTTAGAGAACGTACACTTTACTTAAGATGTGTCGGATTACATATAGGTCCAAACACACCGTACACACAGGGGCGGAGCCAGGAAAAATTTCTTAGGGGGGCTAGATTTTTTTAATAATATTAACTAATTTTAAAATTTTAAAATTAATTTAAATTTTTAATATTTATAATTATATTTTAAAAATTCATAGTAGATATATAGTTTGACATAAAAATTACATTAAAATTGAAATATATAAATTAATAAAGAAGTTAGTTTTACCTTTTTTATTTCTCATTTTAAAAATTGGGTATACAAAATATAAGTTAATGTCAATATATAGTATAGAACAATAGTTCTAAACTACTAGTTTTTTTTTTCTAAATACTTCATCTAAAAATTAGTTTGAGTAATGTAATATTATTTTAATTTACAAAATCTATAATAAAAAACTAGAAACACCTATACGATAGATAATAGGGGTACATGATTACTAGGACTAGCATAATAATTAGTTTTACTTTAGACTATGCTGCTTAAATAAAAATATTAAGAATTTTCTTATCTACTATATACTAAAAATGATTTTTATAATACAATTCTAGATTAAATATTACATATTAATAGAAATAAATTTAAAATAAATAGAATATAGTGATACCATAATGCTATTTACAAAATGTTATGGGGGCGAACAAACATCTAATAACATAAATAAACTATATAACAAAAAAAGTATAACTGATTTAAGCATGTACCCGAGGGAGTTGGGGGGGCCGAACACCCACCCGCCCCCTATCTCCGCCCCTGCGTACACATTTACTTTACTTAGATGCGTCGGCCACAATATAGGCCCGATCACACCATGCATGTTATGCCCCAGATTTTTTTTTATTTTCTTTTTGATTCGCAAAGGGAGTTTGTGCTATTTTGTAATCTTATGTTAGATTGTCTATGACATTCTCCTTATGTCATTATGTTAGCTTGTGGAAGGAGGGTTAAATATGTCTTTTTGCATTCTGTTAGTAATTAAGGAGTTGACTTATTTCTTATTTAATTATTTCTTAACTCTCCTTTCCCTAATTTCTAATCACGATCAATTCCTCCTTCCACTATCCTGACGCACGACGGTTCTTCCTCGCTCTTCTCCTCCCTTTGCTCTTCTCCCTTCTTTCAATCTCCAATCTGTAAATTGATTGCTGGAGATCCGCCTGTGTATTGTAAAGACATGTTGTAATCTTTTATTTGGTAATATATGAGCATTAGTTCTATTTTGGGGTTTCGATAGTGTAGCCTTGCGTGTCTTAGGTAATAAGCGCGCGACGTGTAACGGTCTCTCAACCAGGGTGGTTTTGGGGTCGTTACATTTAATGGTATCAGAGCTCGGTTTGGCTTTCGTTGGGATTTGTTGGGTGTCTGCATGTCTACGCTTCCGTGTCTTGCCTGCTATCTGCTATGTGCTATCTGTTGCGTGATTTTGATTGTTATCTGGTGTTTTTTTTTGTGTCTGCTCTGTGGTGGTCCCCCATCAGAGTGGCGCAGCGGAAGCGTAGTGTTTGTTTGCATGTGTTTGTGTGTTCTAAGAGTGAGTCTGAGAGTGTCGGGTCCTTTGGGAAAGGATGACCAAATGTGAGTTCTTGTTTGACAGAGTTGTGTGCTTCAGTTGTGAGCTTGTGTTACGTGCTTGTGTTGTACGTTCTGTGTTGTGTTCTGGTGGGAGTTCATGAGTATGTTGGTCCTTTAGGTAAGGACACCTCTGAGAGTTCTTGTGCCTTTTGGCTGAGTGTTATTAATCTTCTGTTTCACCTCTTCAATCAGTGAGTCATTTAACAAGTTCTGAGTGTTAGCTCTGTGAGGTGTAGACTTCTGAGATGTGTAAGCATTTCCTTCTGTGCTTTTAGGCCGAATCCCCAAAAATATTCTGCTATGTGCTAGATTTGTGAGGTGCAAGCTTATAAGATATGTGAGTGTTGTTCCTATTTCTTCAAGCTTAGAGTTTGTAATATTTCGCTTTTCTCATTCTTTTAGTGAATCAGCTAGTGAGGTTCGTGTGTTAGCTCGTATAAGTAGAGCTTCTGAGATATGTTAGTGTTCTTTATATGTCTTTGTGCTAAGCCTTTAGTGATCATCTGTTGTATCTTTCTATTGGCGCGTCAGTCAGTGTATTCTGGTGTGAGCTTGTGAGTGTGCTTGGTCCTTGGGTTAGGACGACTTCTGAGAGTTCCTGTGCCTTTGGGCTGAGAGTTACTGATCTTCTGTTCCGCCTCCTCTGTCAGGAAGTCAACCAGTACACTTGAGTGTTAGCTCTTCGAGGTTAGAGCTTCTGAAATGAGTGAGTGTTCTTTCTGTGCCTTTGTACTGAGCCTTTAGTGATCATCTACTTTGTTTCCTATGTCAGCGAGTTAACCAGTGTATTCTGAGTGTTAGCTTTGTGAGTGTTCCCTTCTGTGCCTCAAAGCTATGTGTTAGTAATCTTCTGTTTCTCCTTCTGTCAGTGAATCAACAGTAAGTCCTGAGTGTTGGCCTTGTGAGTGTTCATTGTTTTCTGGCACTAGAAGTGCGTTTGTTCACATTTTGGTTTCGTCAAATTTCGAGGACGAAATTCTTTTTAAGGGGGGTATATTGTTATGCCCCAGATTTTTTTTTATTTCCTTTCTGATTCGCAAAGGGAGTTTGTGCTATTTTGTAATCTTATAGTTATGTATGTTTTGTGGGGGATTTGTAGCTTGGTTTTGGCTGATTTCCGCAAGTGATTTTGCAGTTTTCGCAGTGTCCGAACATGTGTCCAAACATTGAAGTTCGGACATCATACGCCGGCAGATTTTCAGACTCTCGGTTTATGTCCGAACATGCAAGGTCGGACGCATGTTCGGACAGGCTTTTGTTTTTGGCATAACTTCTTCGTCTGAGCTCCGTTTTGAGTGCCGTTTGCGGCGTTGGATTCCTCTTTTCGAGTACTATCTGTTTAAATATGTTTTAGTACATGTATATGTGTCATTTGATTTTAAAATCTTTGATAAGCCTTTGAACTCTTATTTGCTCTAAAAGTGAGTTCCAGCTTCTGACGTTGGTTTTGACTTTCATATTTCAGTGGTATTTGCTTAAGGCTTCTGTTTCAGCTTGTGAATTCTGTTTTGATTGTATTAAACCTTGGGATTGGGTGTTAGCACTCAGTAACACCCTCTGTTCTGTTTGATTAAGCTTATGTTTTCTGCTCTGGTTTGATAAAGAATTCTGTTCTATTCTGTATAAGGCTTTGATATGCTCTAAAAGCTTATGTTTTGGGACCTAGTATCTCTGTATCTGAACCTTTGGATGGCTGGTTTAGCTATCTCATAGCGCGCTATGTAGGATATCCTTCTGTTTCACGGGTCATGTTCCCCGTTCTGTTCACAGGTGTTCCACCTGTTCTGTTTACGAGTGAGGTTTCCTCGTTCTGTTCATGAGTTGTTACTCGTTCTGTCTGTATGCTTTGAATGCTAGTGTCCCACTTCTGTTAGGATTCCGTTCTGTTGTTTTGACAGACTGCTGTGTGCTTTCTGTCCTTTGGATACCTCTGTTTGTTTGTACTGCTTCCGCTGCTCTGTCTGATTGCAAACTCAGAGAGGCTGCTGTGTGCTTCCTGTCTGTTGAGGATTTCTGATTTTGTAAGTGCTCTACTTCGTCTGCTCTATCTATATTTGATTTGAGACGGTCTGCTGTGTGCTTACTGTCTTCTGCTAAGTTCTGATTTTGCTAAGCTTCTGATTGTGTTTAAGCTTTTGAGTTTTAAGCTTCTGATTCGTCAAGCTTTCAGCTTCAGTTTACATTATGCTATTAAGTGTATGTTTTGACCACCGTTTAGCTTTTTGTGTTTTAGACTTCTGTCTATTTGAAAGACTTCTGTTTTGTCTCTGCTTTCGCTCTGGCTAAGCGCTTTCATATATGTATATATATGTATGTTCAGTATCTGTTTTGAGCGTGCTCAGCTGATGAAGTTTATCACCTGCTGAGCAATGGTTTTGCTCACCCCTATCTCCGTCTGATTTGCAGGTTTTAGTCCGCGCTTGGAGATTCAGTTTCTACTTTTGTCTTGGCTTTTGAGCTCTGTATTTCAGTTTGTTTGGCCGTGGTGCCTAGTTTTAATTAGTTTGTACCTTGTATTTCAGGTTGGCTTCCGCCTATGTATTGTAAACATGTGTTGTAATTGTTTATTTGATCAATATATGAGTTTCAGTTCTGTTTTGGGGTTTCGATAGTGTAGCCTTGCGTGTCTTAGGTAATAAGTGCGCGGCGTGTAACGGTCTCTCAACCAGGGTGGTTTTGGGGTCGTTACAATACACATATCCCCCTAGCCCCGAATAATAATCAAGGTAGGAAAGTCTCTCATTAGATTTGTTGGTGATTGTAATCCAAGTATGAAAAACAACCAAAATAGAGAGGGAGTTAATTCAGCTATAGATACCAACTCCCAAACACACGTGCACGACCGGGACACCCCGGATTCCTCACCCCCATAATATATTTTAATTAGAAGTTCCCTTATGGAACTTATCACAACATGACACCATAAGGTGTTACAACTTAGTTAAACAACCAAGGGAGTTATTATACCATTCGTCATACATGAACAACAACCATCGTTAATTAATGGCATACCACAAAGGGAAACACACATCACACACAATCACATTATACAATTAACTCACTGATAGCCGTAGTTAGAACGTTCCCGTAGGTTGGGACGTTAAGACCGAACACCGATCTTTTATGTGATCCTAGAGTCGGTTAGCTTCGGTTTAACACATATTAGAGGTTAAACGGTATCCGAACTAAAATACGCCACATATATGAATTACTGTAAACTCGTTACATGCTTTTATCTTACAAGGTGGCAAACACTCAGAAAAACACATTGGCATACAAGCCGGTGTAACCCGGTAGGACACGGGTTGCAAGAAAACCATACCTTACACCATGGGTTACTCTACCGTGTTCCCGAGGATTCACTCCAACGCGTCACCTCACGCTCCCCGGGTAGTTTCCGAACAACTGGTATTATTATTCAAATGTTTTATTAACAACAAAATCTTACGGTATGTAAACTTCTAATACTCCCGTACTTAACCCGTTGTCCCGTTAATTTTAGTTTTACTCAAGTGTGCTTAACTTTCTCACCCTCCTTACTTTAGCACTAATGCCTTACTCACACACATATATATATATATGTATGTATGTATGTATGTATGTATGTATATATATATATCTAATTAATTTTAAAATTTTAATTTTTTTTATAAAGGCTGTCCGACCCACTCTGGGTAGGTCGCCTGGGTGGGTCGGATGCAGAGAGCACCTGAGTTACAGAATTCAGCCCGACCGACCCACTCTGGGGTAGGTCGCCTGGGTAGGTCAGCTGTAGAACCCCTTTTAATTACCCCCTTGGACTCCCAATTCACCTCAATTCTCACCCAATATTTTCCTAATCATTTCGACATGTTTTCTTCATGTTTAAACACCTTAGAACACTCCTAGTCATGCTCCAAACCTCCTCAAATCATTACTCAAATTCTTTTCCCAATCCTTTGCTCAATTTCTACAAACTTAAATTTCATTTTTGCACTTATGCACTCTAGTGCATTTCTAAACTTCTCTTGACAGCCTACCTCTTGGTCTCTCCCATTTTGACCATTCCAATTCATTCCTAGATAAATGCACTTCTAAAACCCAAGTCCAACTCTCATTTCCACTATTATAACACTAATTCTTCTTCTTGAAATTCCAAGTTACCTAGCATCATTATGCTACAGATTTTACACTCTCTTATATCCATTCTCCACCTACCATTCCAAGGCTACCACTCCACTCTACTCAACACTATAAACACCTAGGTTCTCCAATGCACTAAGTCATCTTTAAACACTTATTTTCTACTAAAATTTTACCATAACCTCCCCATAAACCTTACATGTCCAAACTCATCTTTTTCACCATTTTCAATCCTAAACTAGCCACACCCTTACAAGGGTCCTACCAGCACATAACATTTCCTCAAAATGCACCAAACAACAATATAACTCACAACCTCCAAACACTTGGCTCCAAG
Organism: Limonium bicolor; assembly: GCA_023374045.1. Lineage (NCBI taxonomy): Eukaryota > Viridiplantae > Streptophyta > Magnoliopsida > Caryophyllales > Plumbaginaceae > Limonium > Limonium bicolor. Next base: position 339,373,032 of record CM041777.1, read on the forward strand.
GCCCTTAATTCATAATTAAGTTCACAAACCTACCAATTTTCAACCAAGCACACTATCACTCATATTTTGGGTTTATTATTAAATTTAACCCATCCCAAATTTTGAAACAATTAAAGCAAGCTTCAAGGTAGGTTCCTTACCTTAATTCACAAGTCTCTCCTTAATTATCCTCTTGCTCATCCTTTTCTCAAATTCAGTCAAGTGGGAATGGAGTTGCCAAACTCCATCCCAACATTCAAGAAACACAAAGATACACACAATTAAAATCCTAACCTTTGTAAATACTCTAATCCAAATGAAGGAGCTTAAAGCACAAAGTTCTAGGGTTTACCTTTGGAGTTTTAGGAGGAGTTTTCAAGCCTTGAATCAAAAGGGGGTTCCCACAACCATTGGAGGGTTGAAATGAAGCTCAAAATCAAGAAGAAAACAAGGCATTACAAGAGGGGTAAAATCGGTCAAGAAAGGATAGTGAAGAAAAATGAGTTTTTCCTGAATATTTTTACCTTAGGAGAGAGAGGAGACTCCAAGCTACACATTGATGCCATTTAGTCTTCAAATGAGGAAGACCCATGGAGATTAAGTTCATCCTTTTCAAATTTTGAAAAGAGAGGAAGATAGAGAATGATGAGAGGATGAAGAATATGTATTTATTATTTTGATTTGAGCTTTAATGGAGCTTGTACAAGGGAGAGAAGATGAAGAAGCCATGGATGGTTGATGGAGAAGTTCAAAAATGAAAGCAATAGAGGGAGGAGGGGAAAAATCGCTGGGAGGAAGAAAGAAGAGGAAAGAGAGGGGAAAAAGAGAAATGAGAGGAGAGAGAGTGTGGGTGGGGGTATAAGTCACTTTTTCACTTTTTGCTTTATTGTTTTTTGACTTATTTAATTAGCTAACTAGTCAAGGGTGTGAGAGAGCTGATTTATACTGTAAAAACCGGCCCTCTGTTATAATACAAGCTGGAGCATTTTTTGTCATTTTCAGAAACGGCCGTTAATTTACCCGGTTTAGCACTATTCACTAACCGGGCCCGTTTTCCGGAATTTTCTCGTTTCATTAATTTTATTGGGTATTAAGCTTATGTTAATGCTTAATTATAGTTATATGATCAACTATAATTTTTATGGGGTCATTTGACTGTTTAAAGTCACGTTTTCGGGTTTTCTTGAAAAGCGCGCTTTAAGACTCCATTAGCGTTTTAACGCATTATTTGGATCTGTTTTCTTAGGGAATTTTTCCCACATGTTCTTAGTGTGTAATTAGGGTATAAAAATATATTTATAAACCTATTTAAGGTTGTACACTTCTTAAGATAATTTAAATACTCGTTTTCGCATCTTGTGACTTTTACACGTTTCCTTTATCTTTTGGTTTCTCTTTCTTCACCAATTTTCTTAAGGACTTAATTAGCCTTAGAAAATCATAATTACTTAATTAATTAGCACATAAAGGTTTGGGGTATTTCAGAATAATATCGATGCACTCACACCGTTTATAGTGAAGGTTCCCATGATGACATTCCCCTTGTCCTTCGCCTCGGTGTTGTCCAACACATTCAGCACTGCTCCTTCGATAGACTCGTGGCCTGGGGTTAACAGTTTGTAAGATAGTGAGGTTGGGTGTATGTCTCAAAGGAATTAAAAATGCCATTCATTCATCCAATGATTCTTACATACAATCTCCATAATTACATCAATATTGTCTAAACGTCAAATTTAGCCGTCCGGGTTTCAAATGGGTGGTGTTTACTAAGGTTGATGGGGCTGTATTCAACTTAATGCCCTTGATCCCATGGTACACTAGTCTGGATTCTCCACCAAATATCAACGCGTCCCCTAACTTCAAAACAATCTTGTTCGCCTTATCCATCCTCTTCTGATCACCGTATAGAAATTTAGCATCATCTCCAATGGAGAATGATACAACTGGTGTCCCTTTGGTAATTGACTAGGATGTCTCGTCTCGGTCCTGGTGTAAACCAAGTTTTCACCCTTTCCCATAGAAGTTCACAATGCAAACGTCGGTTTTCATGTCTGGTATGGGGTTTGTTTCTAATTGTTGTGCAATCTTGACCGCTTCTGTCACCAAGGTTTGAAAAATGTTGGGTATCCTAGGCACTCGTGCTCCATCTATCTTCCTTACCTCTTGATACAACCTAGTTTTGTGGATCCCAATCCTTACCCATACACATCATATACAATTTAAGTTTTGATCCGCTCTCATATCCTGGAGTGCAAAATCCTCCAAGACCTATTCCCAAAGTTCTACATTCATTTACAATGGCTATTTGCTTATCTAGGGTTAGGTATTGCTTGAGTAGGATCACGCTGGGTCAAAGTACTTGGCATTCTTCCTCTTGGTATTCCCGACCTTCGCTCAAAGGTTCAGGTGATCTCGGTCTCATAGGTAAGGGATAACAAATGTCAAAGTGTCCTATTAGGTGAGAGGTTTCCTAAGTTAGGTCTCTCTAAATTTTGATTCACACTTAACACATACAAGTTTCATCGCTTGACAACTGTAAACACACATTCATGCTTCATGCTTTTAGTTTAGGTTTTAGGCTTACCGGTCTCGCGCTGAGTGCTAGGCTCTGCGCCCGAACCTCCCACTGAGTACAAGGTGTTTCGACCTGGAACAACCTCCTTTCTCTTCTGACTCGCAGATGAGGATGGCTGTCCTGCCGGTCCTCTAGTATAAGTGTTGTTCTGTGGCGCCTGACCTCCTCGTGGTTCGCCTGCCTCGATAGCTGGGGTCCTCTGTGAGTCTCTAGATCCTTTATACACCCGGCTTCCAGGGTTGGAGAAGCATTCATATTCTCGATGGCCTTCCTTCTTGCAATAACGGCATTCCACCTTTCTGCCCGAGCAGTCCACGCCAGGGTGATCAATTCCACAACGCTTACAATAGTAGTGGCGCTGGGGTGGCTTAGTGCCTATTGTTTATACAACATGGTTTAGTAAAGTTATAGCTAATAAATATTTTGGTTAAGTGAGAGGTGTGTATCCTTACCCTTGGGTGGTGCTGATCTAAGCGGTTGAGCATTAATAGCTGGGCCGGTCAGACGAGGGACCTGCTCCTTCGCCTTCTGACCCTGGTAGTCCTTACACCCCTTCTTCTTGTCAAAGAATTTCTTGTTGAAGGTTTTAAGTTTAGTGACCAATTTTAAGTATAGGTAATAAATAGGCAACTCATTCTCAATCAAAGGTTCCTTACTTCCCCCGCTTGTTGTAACCGCCCGAGGTTGCTCCCCCATCCTCGCCCTCAGTATTCTTCCTTTTCTTTCCTTGGGCCTCTTCCCTGAACTGAAGCATCAGCTCGGTTGCTGACTCGACGTCATAGCATTCTTGTATAGTGGTGAAACGTATGGATCCCATGAAGCGCTGGATGCGATACTGTAAACCTCCTCTAAACTTTTGGATTTTTACTGTGTCGGAGTAGCCGACCCCTGGTATGTAGTCCAGTAGACTGATGAATCGAGCATAGTACTCATCAACTGTCTGACTCCCCTGAATCAGAGTCTCGAACTCTTGTCTCTTTCTCTGCTTCAGGTGCTCGGGGTAGTACTTGTCCCGCAACACCTCCACGAATGATGTCTAGTCAAAGATTGGTGTGGCTCTATGGTGGTCCTCCACCGACCGCCACCATATGTCTGTTGCGTCCTTCAGGTTGTATGCTGCAATGTCAACCTTCTGGTCTTCTGGAACTCGAACAGCCTTGAATGCCTTCTGGTGCTCCACAATAAATTTCTCGAGGAAGGCGGGGTCTGGTTCCCCTGAATAAGTTGGTACTCTAGCGTCTGCCACACTCTTTAGCCAGTTTTTTTCTCTGGGATGTGGCGGGTGGGGTATGGCTCCCGCAAACTGAGCTCCTAGCTGCTGGGCGAAGGCTGCCATGGCCTCTGCTAGTCCTGGTATTTCCGGAATATCTGCTGGTGTCTCACCACCACGTCCACTGCTGCCTCCACGTGGTCTTCCACTTCTCGACATCTATAGGATGATATACTATTATTACTACTCGGTGTTATACCGCTATTACATTCTCAATCATAAATGTGCAAGAAAGACTAACTACTAGCAATAATATATCCTTAAAGTTTTCCTGTCTAAGTCACGAATCCTCACAGACGTTCCCGTAATATAATCACAAGACATAGCATAACAAAATATAATTCGCAGTGGAAAATAAAACTAACTACCGTTTGGTGTTACACGCCGTTACTCACCCATGTGAGTAACAAGGCAACCTTACTCCATCCATCAACTTCAACTCCACCGCTGTGATGACTAGATACTTAGCAATCTTAAACTTACAATCCAAATCCAAACTGAGCAACTAAACCAAATACAACAAACTCCATAATATAGTACATAATAAAACTAAAAGGTGTTTATTGAAAACACATCAGCTACCCTGTGTCCCGCACTCCGGCTTGTGTCTTCAATCAGTAACCTGAAATGTTTGGCCCACTGAAGGGCTCAGCAAACTATATGCTGGTATGCTAAATGTAGTCTTAAATCATTTGGATCCCTTAAGTCGTTTAGCCATCTTGATATTAGGTTCTTTACATGCTGTACCAATTTACAATAATAATAATAACTGTAAATGTTAAATAAACACATAATAGTTCACAACAATATCATCACATAATCAATAACCAATAACCAATCCAATAACCAAACAAGATACGCGTATTAATTAGCTGTACTTGTTAGTTGGCCACATGGCCCTTATCCTTTTAACCAACCACTTAAACCTTCCAATTAATTCCCACCTCGGGTGTCATGTTATGATAACCCTTAATAACTTATTAATGGACAGTAGTCCCCTGGGTTCCAAAGGAACCGTTGCCAGCTGACCCTGTGGCCCTGGATAATTTATTTGCCTTAAAGGCGACCAATTCGGCCGAAACCTGTGCACCAACAGTAGTGCCCTCTGCCATCATCGAATGTGGATAATGGATTCCCTTGAGCGACTCTTGATAGTACTCCCTCGTAGTGATCACGATGCGCAACCAGATAGTCGAAACTAGCTGGATTCCTCTCTTTGTAAATTAGCCGTTTAGTCAGTGATACAATATCCAATCCTTGAGTTAAGACTATAATAGTGGACCGTCAATTAGGTGCACATAATACCTAAAGGTCACCTAGTCTTGTTTGTGTTTAGATGTATAAACTTCTAGTCATAAGACATTCGCGCAAAAAAAAAACGCAATGGTGTCGAGCAATACCGTATGCAAGATTATATACATAAATCACAGATGTCGCTCTTAACAATTAAACACACAACGTCTGGACCTCAGGAAAATCCTTAGGACATTCAGACCACACAATTAACATACCGTTCACCGTGAAAATTGCTAGCTTGACAATTCATGCTTAGTAGTTTCTCCCCGTAACGCGGTTATATGTACATGCAATACCGGGTAACGTAAATACCACTAACACTAACTATTACAGTACTGTTGATACAGAACTAATATCCGTAGTATACTAACCCCGTGTGTTCTTTATTTCTCCCTGTTATTTTACAGTGGTTTGAGGTAGTTCAACAGTTCGTTATTTTATGTAACAACTACATGTGATAATGGATTTCCATTTTATGGTATATCTTTATCTCATTAATCATATACTCATAATTGTTGTCACTTATTTTTGTAACACCCCATCTCGATCCAATCGTGGTTATCACAAACTTATCACCATATATACAAACTCTGCAGCGGATTCAAATACATTCCAGGACCTTGCCACGGTCTGACTACAGAATATACCGAACATTAGTACATACAAATCTTAACCAAATACATATCCTTCTTACAATCACCTCACATCCTATACATCTTACTAACTCAAATTGCCATACGTACGAGTGTACATGCAAAACTCGTAGGCCACACTTAACCTGTAACGCTTGTACCCCATCTTACTTTTGCGACGGCCACCTCCTAACGTTCACCTGTGTTGTAAAAACAGCCCCCAAAGGGGGTCAGCACGAATGCTGGTACGATCCTCTCATGGCCCCCAAGCTAACGTGGCTACGACGACTAATTGTCGATAACATGAAGGTTGATTAGATGCACAACATAATAGAAAGTGCAGTAAACAACAATCCAAATATGAACAATCAAAGTTCAAACATAATGAACGACTTAAATGTGTTCCCTTAATTAGAGAGTTAATTATTTAACTCCTTAAGTTATGTTTCCTCTTAATCTTAGTCCATCCTTATCTTACCTCAATCTTAGTCTTATCTTAGTCTTAGAAACAACCATCCTTTAAAAAGGAATGGATGTAGCTTATCTTAGTCTTATAATACAAACCATCCTTTAAATAGGAATGGTTGCAACTTATCTCAACCTTATCTTATATATGCCAACCGTTCTCTCATTGGGAACTGGTTAACCCTTAGTTCGTTGTTTATTTTCGTAGGGCTTGGTTAACCCTAGCCAGCAGCAGGACACTTACTGGCAATAAACAACATTCTTAAATTGTTGGGGATGTAGGCTAGATCCCCCCACGCCATCTTAGTATGCCTCCCTCCTAAAACAAGTAGTCCGAGGAGGTTGAGTCTATATGTCGACTCTAGGCGACGAGTCTGAAGACAAGTCATATTTGGAAGTCGGTATCTGATAAGGATACCGACCTCCCCTAATACACAAGTGCCGGTACCATTCCGGATTCCTCACTCCCCCCAAAGTTAAAGTTAGTAGTAGTCTCAATGCGACGTTTGTTTGTTTAACCTCTTTCGGTTATTAACAAACTCATATTAGGGAGTGTTCCTTAGTCTCACACAATTCCTTACTAAACGTTAGTTAGTAGGTTCTCACGGTAAGTTGTGTTAGTTTTCTAACATCACACAACAATACAATAAACATAATGTTCCGGTTGCATGCTTTATCTTGTTTAGTGAGCACACAAAAACAAATAGCACACAAGCCGAGGGACACCTCGTTAGCAAGCAGGTCACAGGAAGAACTGTACCGTTCACCGTTGGTCGTTCGGTTGCTTACTCTCTTCCGGAGTCCAAATACTCAAGCCTTAAAACATTCATTCAGTTTTAGGTTGTTAATCACTTAACTTAATTCAACTTATTTAACTTACTTAACCCATAATGATCCCACCTAGCACCTCTTAAGTTTTATAACTTAATCTTACAACTTAACCTTAAACTTTTAAGTTTATACTTATCTTAATCTCTTAGGTCTTTATACCTCTAATCATCAATGCCCTCTTAATGGGGTACCATTTATACCTCAAAACTTTCTTAGGGTTTCTTCCTTTTTTTTTTTTTACAACTTAAGGGTCGACCGACCTTACCGACCGACCTTACCCAAGGTCGGTCCATTCCAGAACTTATTAACGTTTGAAAATTTTACCCCGACCGACCTTGCAAGTCCGGTCCCCAAGGTCGGTCCATTCCCGAGAGTTTCCCCGTGGAATATTTAGGCCCGACCGACCTTGTCAAGGTCGGTCCCAAGTTCGGTCCATTCCAGAGACTCAATTCGCACACAAAATATAAGCCCGACCGAACTTGTAAGTCCGGTCCCTAAGTTCGGTCGACTCCAGAAACTCTTTCCGGTAGTGTAAACTGAGCTCGACCGACCTTCGAGGTCTGGTCCCTAAGGTCGGTCGGCTCCAGAACCTTGTTTCTAAATTCCCATTTAACTCCAAACTTCTCCACAAGTTCCCCCATGTGTCCTAATACCACTTAGGCACTTAAACTCACCTTAGAACTTCCACCAAACTCTCCAAAACAATTTCCAAAGATCTTCTTAAACATTTACTAAATTCTTACAAACACTCCTAACACTTATCATATAATTCCTTACATTTCCAACTTGTAACCTTACCAAAACTTCAACCAACCCAAGTGTTCCCTCCTTAACAGTTTGAGCACTTCATAAACATTATTTTCCATCTTCAGTTCATTTACCAAAACTTCCTCAAGTCATCTCACACATCCATGCACAAATTCCTCTCTTTTCCATTTGTTACTCATCATTCCTAAACTCTTGGACATACCTAAACATTTCTTCCCATCCTCTTAGCACCTTAACCTTGTTCTTCTTTACCTTGACCTTCCTACACCCTCCTTAGACATCTACATTTCTTTTACTCAATTACTCACCATTCTCATGACCTTACACTCTTATACATTCCCTGTCAATCTACAACATTCTCCTTCAATCTTCACTCCCATAACCTAAGTCCACACATTACCATCTAAACTAAAACCTTATTGTTCCACTGCTAGAATCATCACTACTTACACAAGCTTCCCAAAACTTTCATTGATATATTCCCTAGTTCATACCTAAATCACCTTGAAGCATTATACACCTTCTCCTCCAAAATTTTCACAAGTTTTACCATTCCTCTTACCATGACTTTGGTGAGTTCAATTCACCCACCAATCCTCTAATTCTTCCTAGACAACTCTAGGTCATTCTCATCCTCAAGAACTCCTTAGTGAACTCATTTCCACTCAAATTCCTTTTTAATGATCCCAAGTGAATCCTAGGGCATCTTAACTCACAATACCACTTAAACACTTTGTTTTCTACTCAAATTTCACCATAGCTTCTCTAGTATATTATCATGCCCAAATGCATTGTTTTCCTCATTCAACCATCTCACATACATCAAGTCCTTTCTCATCATATTTTCTCATCCAAATCAACTCATTCATAATAACTCGATATAGTGCAATAATCTTAAATTGCATAGCACTAAGGCTCTTAAATGACATGGCACTTAGGCCCTTAAATGACATGAATTTAAACACTGAATTTCCTACATATAAAAGCTTTCAACCTGTAAATACACCCATCAATCTCATAGTAGTTATAATGCTCTTAAAATCCATCTTAAACTTATCTTACTAACTCATTCCCATTGGCTCCTTAATCACAAGTTCATAAGCTTGTTTAAATTCTTTTTCCTAGGTTATATAACCCATTATCTAATGTAAGCCCTAAGCTACATTGGTACTCATCTAAAACTCATTCCTTAAACCTTAAACCACCATTAGGTAAGCAATTTACCTTGTTTTCTCAAGCTTATCTTAACTTCCTTCTTAGACCTTTTTCCCTTGGGAATCTCGGCCACCATCTTAACTTCCCTTGCCAATGTTCTAATCAATACACAATGACTCTCATGAGTGCTAAATAATACACTAACCTTAAGGAGTAAACCCTAGGTTGAAAATGTGTTTTAAGGTATTAAATTGAATGCTTTACCTTGGATTCTCAAAACAAGCTTGGATATGAATCAAGTAGGACCTCCTCTAGCCCTTGGAGAACAGAATCAAGCTAGAACAATGGATAAAACAAGGCTCCATGAGAAGGTAATTTTCGGTCATGAAGAAGAAGTGGCGGAAACATGGTTTTTCTTACATTTTCATTACCTTGGATGAATGGAGAACCAAATGGGCTCTTCAAATTTGATTTTCCTCCATCAATGGAGTTTTCTCATGGCACCAAACTTGATCTTTGAAGGATTTGAGAAGATAGAAAGATAGGTCTTGGCCTAACTAAGAGAAATCTATACTTGGTTTTTGATTTGGAGCAAAGATGAACACTTGGTGTGCAATTGAAGGTGGAGCACCCATGGATGGATCTCTCTCGGTTTTGGAGCAGGAGAGGAGAAGAAGAAACCGTGGAAGGAAGGAGAAATGAAGAGAGAGAAGAAGAAAGGTGGCTTAAATGAAGATATTTGTTATAAAAGGTAAATAGTCTTTATTTTACTTTCCTTCCCTTTTTCTTTTCTTATTTGATGAAGTCTTTAATGACTCATCCCTTAGAAACCGGCCCCCCTGATTAGATAAGGCTAACATGGTCTTTGTTGACCAACTAATTGACTATGTTGACTTAAGCTTAATTTGGGCACTATTTGGCACTATTCACTAATTAGTGCACATATTCGTGAAAGTTTTGGTGTCCCATTGATTTAGGATTCCTAATGTGGTACTAATTAGTTCACATGTTTATTAAGGTGTAATCATGGGCATTTAGCCACTCAAAACTCAATTCTAAGACAATTCCTCAAAAAGGTGCTTTAAGGAGTCTTAAAGCACATTTTGTGTTTAAGCTTGTTTTTGAGCTTGGTTTTCTTTGCTAATTGATTTAAAATGTCCATTAGCATATTACGAAAGTCTTATAATGGTATTTGGGTGCTAATCAAAGTCACTCCAAGCTTAGAGCACGTTTTTGCCCAAATTACCCTTAAGGCATTTTCTTGTGTTTTCCTTGGTTTAAATTGTCTACCAATCTTTCTAAGGCATGTTTTAGCCTTACTACATCATAATTTGATTTTTACTTAGCATACTTAGGTTTGGGGTATTTTAATCTACCCCCCTTAAAAGAACTTTGTCCCCAAAGTTCCATGCATCTTATCTTATTAGAATACATGTCTTACCTCATTCCATAGATCATATAGATCATACTTATGTATACTTAAACTCATTGAATCATTAGATCCACCATATTCTTATACTTAAATATCACACAACACGCTTAAGCATGTATAGCACTCAAAATTCCCTTTGTTCCTTTTGATGATTAAAACATTCACAAAATTTCCAACGTATTCTCCCATGTCACCGGTCCGTAGACAATGGCTCGTTCGTCCTCGTCACAATGGGCCAGAATACAAAACAACTCTGCTCTCCCCATGTCACCGGTCCAAAGACAAAGGCTTGTGCGTCCTCGACTTCATGGGCGAGACTCAGTAAAAAGGTAATCCTTTTTACGAGGTCATGTGAGGAATAATTCCTCTAAATAAAAATAAAATCAACTCCAATTTTGTTTTATACTAACGCCTCCATCCTTAGCGTGATTTAATTGTGACCACTGGTAGGGAGTTTCAAGAATCAGCCAACCCTGATGTGATCAGCATCAGTGTAGAACTATCCTTCCACCCCAATTTGTGTTCGGTTTCCCTTGATCCCTAGAAAATCAAGTTCCACCTCCCACGTCATTTTCAAACATCCAAATAATTCACTCATGTCCAATTTTCTATCTTCTTAGTTCTTCTAATCATAATCAATACATCTCCAAAGTGTGGACTCAGTCCATCAAACATTCCCGATTCATCTCTTAGTAATTACCTCACGACTTAAATTCCTATTAAGTTCTATAACCGTCTAATACCAATTCTCACCATCTTATATCTCATAGCATTACTATCTTCTTCCTCATACTCATATCAAATAATATCTCATAGTGTTATCTTATTCTTATCTCCACATACTTTCATATCGACTCATATCTCGTATATTCCTTAAGTCTCCTTAATCCTCATCCTTAATTCTCTTAACTTGTACTCACACCGGAGTTAACAAGATAGGTACTTAATATGAATGGTATTCGCATCTTCTGTGCGCAATAGCCATGATTTATCTCAAAATGTTTATGTAAAACATATTCTCAAATTCTTTTGTGCTATGCACACCGTAGTTTATGTAACATACGCTAAGCGGTTTTCGCTCTACCCCCCTTAAAATGGATTACGCCCACGTAATCAACATTATATCATCCTTGAACATAAGTTCAAGATGTCTAATTCTTACCAAGCATTCTAGCTTCCATGTCATCTATCTCACTTATAATTGGATCAGAGGGTCATAACTATGTTAATGGCTTAGTCTCTGTATCGAGGATTCTTAACGGTACTTATACCATTTTCTTAACTTAGCTTCAGCTGCGCGACTCAGATAATCTTAGGCTTAATTGCCTTTCTAATCGTTCACAGTATTGTATATCCTTCTGCCTCCTTACAGTTAGGAATATTGGTCTCTCAGTGGACATGTGTTATCTTTTTATATACACAGCCTTAATGAGTTGTAACTCGTCTATCCATTCTCCTTGAAGATCTTATGTTCATACTCTTAGTGTTTTCTCGAATATCTAAATTGTTCTTTCCATCTGACCTTTGGTCTGAGGATGATTCTTAATCTGAAACTGCTGTTTAGTGCTTATTGCGCTTTACAGTTTAATCTCTTACATCTTAAGACATGTCCAATGTCTGTATTTAACAATCCATGCTCTTCGCACTTCATTGTCCTTAATTATCTGTTCCTTGATTCCTTGTGTTGTTGGTTCAACTGAATTCTTCTCTTCAACTGTTTGCGGTAGTAGCTGCTCTTGTCTGATCTTGCGTCGTTGTCCGTGGTACGGAGTCGACTACTTCCCATGTTCCTTACACCACTCGTCTACGTGCATGGGGTACCTTACTGGTACATTACTACTTACCCAACTAACTCATAAATGAGCGTGTTAGACCTGCAAGCCCCTGTGGGGTGCAGTCGTCCCACGTCTCGTTTTAGTAAACTCATAGTGTTCGTCGCACATTTAGCTATTGCTAATTATGAAGTATTCTGCTGTCGATCTCCTCTTCATCGTTCCATGATAACATTTATTGTTCTTCTTGAACTTAATCAAGGGAAATCCATTTACTGTATTCTTGGGTATTGTATACTCTAGTTCTTTCTGTATCTCGTACTGATTCAGTCTCTTAGTGACTGAGGTCTCTTTCCATAGAGCCTCTTATCTTCTTTCTCATATTTGTTCTACTAGGAATGCACTTCCAGTTCCTTAAGGAATGGGTAGTGTGCTTCCTGCGAAATCTTACCTAACCAGGTCTAGACTACTGGCATTAATGCACAGTTCGTCTACCATCTTATGTCCTTACTTATATCGTTCTTAGCTCATAGATCTAATTGCCTCAGTGTCAATATTTGACAGCTCACACATAACGGTCGCTTTACCGCGCACCATGACTTAATCCCCTTATATAAATATTGTTCTCACGACATCTGCTACCGTGGTAGTTTGCCTTATTCTACTGCCCATTGATGGTGCAGTTACTCAATCGTTTCCGTTAATATCTTATCTTATACTCAATCCCTTCTTGGTGTAACCATACTAGGGTTCTCTAATTTTGGTGTATGGCAGTTGCCGTACCGTGCTGTAATTTTTGTTATCTCTTAATACGAAGGTGTTTCCATCCTTTATGATGTTATTTACCATGTAATTTAACTGGTTACTGAAAATTCATCCATCGAGTTTCAAGCTCTTCTGAGCGTTGGTCAATTGACGTGCCATAATGTGCACTCACAACGTTTATCTCTGACGATTACTGATCCTTAAATCCTGGGTGTTGGATATGAGGTCTGTCTTTGCAGCCTTCCTTATTATTCAAGTGTATCTGGTATGTTCTAAGGTAATATCAAGGTTTACAATTCCCATTCTCTAACAAAAGCGTATTCTATCTTTAATAAGTGAAAGCCCTTTTTGAGGGGTTTATTCCCACTCTTGGCCTCACAACAAGGAGAGGTATCCCCACCCTAAAAGGCATGGTTCATTCTCCGCCCCTGCCAATGTACTATCTCATTATTCTCATTGGTGCCTTTTCCTGGCAATATTTTCCACAATCTAAGTTATAGGTTTAGTATTTGTTCATATTTACGAATTGTAGTTCCTTCGTGGCTTAAATAAGCTCTCTTACCACTTACTGCGCCTCGGGCTCTGATGTGGTTAACATCCTTGGCTCGTAGGCTGTTAGTGCTTAATGCCTCAGTCCATTACTTGTACTCTTATTCATCTGTAGGTTATCCTCATAAGATTCTGGTTCTTAGACGCTATCCACCGTTAGGTTACATTTTAAATGTAGTATTGGATTTTATGGTAAGTTGCTGCATCCTGCTTCCTGCTATGGAAGTTTATTCAGGTGATCTGAGGTTACTTAGTGTCTTTGAAAATACTGTCGTTTTACTAGACTTATGTATCTTAGCAAATAAGGCTAAGTTCGTATTAGGCGTTTGCCTTACGGTGTCCAAGTCGGATATCATCCTGTCATCCTATGCTTCCATCTCAACGCTTCGTTCAACTTCGGTTGACTACGCCACCCGTTGATGATTGTTCACACTTGGGTGTTAATGAGGTAAACAAATAGTATTAACTGTCATCCATCAGTTTGTTCGGCTCAACTATGCCCGCTCTATGGGGGTAGTCCTCTAAGCTTTCCTTTTCCAGAGTTGTACGTCTTTAATCCTTAGTAGGTTATAGCTTACGTTCATTTCTTCTGTCCCTGTTTCCGGGGTTCACCAACATCTTCATTGTAGAATGTTTGTTATTGGTATTCTTAATGGTCACTCTGGGAGTCTTATCCCGTTTTTGTTGGAAGTCGTTGCGTCAACAGTCTCAACCGTATCTTATAATACATCCCTTGTATATTATTGCTTATATAGTGTTTTGCTCGGATTATTGAGCGATCTCTCAGGTTCCTCTCCCTGAGGTTCTGGATTGATGTTCTTACCGTACTGTCGGCTGATATTGTAGTGGTTGTACTGTCCTCAAGATTTATATCGCTTAGTATTTTGTCCAAGCCCAGCTCCCTGCTGACTAGTGTGTCGGCTCATCTTATTATGATCAGGTCGTCGGGCCTTTCCAAGGTCTCGTTTTCCCGTTCTTATGGATTTACCGTCCGGAATTAAAATGTACTGCAACTGTAGCGTTATATTACCTCGCCATGATGGCTTTCCGTACTATTTAACCGTGGTAGCACTTGCTATGGCAAGTGCGCCATGCAAGATGGGTTACCGGTACTGTGTGCGTCGGTAGTGGTACTTCCACCTGATCTTTTATATCTTTGATAGTCCTCGGGAATCCTTCGATGTTCTTCCGTTTTGGATAACTAGCCATCCGGCAGTTTCCTGTTGTTTTGACCGTACTGTCACTTATCTGGGCGTTCCTCTTTCTGAGAGAACCCCTTATTATTTTCTTATGTCTTAATCCTCGCTCCCGTTCCCACACATTTTGTCGTGGTTACTAAGTAATGATCCTCCTTTAGGCACTACATTGTAGTCCTATTCTGGTGTACAGTTGTATGAGTTTCTACCGTCGTCTACATTATGTCGGCCAGGTTTGCAACCTTCTTCATTGTATGGGGTTTGGAGTTCCCGTTCTTAACTGGACTTTCCAGTAATCTTATCCCCTTAAGCTTTATATTATCCCACTGCTATGCTTATTCGGACCACTGTCTGAAGAGGGAAAAGTGTAAGAGTAAAGTAAGAAAGACATCTGGTCTCCTGGGACTGGAAGGAATACCCTAGATGCACGTTCCGGCCAAATAGGCAGTCGAATATCTCATTTATGTACAAATGCCAGCCTGGCAACCAAAAGAGAGAGACAGGCTGGCAACCCCCGATCTAACAATGTAAACATTATAAATAAGAGAACACCCCCATAAGAGGGACAGGCTTGACACTTTGGCACAATACATACGTTTTCTCTCTTCGTAAAGCTCTCTCCCTACGTAATCGGTTTTAGGATCAGGTACGCAGCGAGATTAACCGAGGAACAGGGGGGAGGGTACATTCTTACCTTTTCATTTGGCGTCGTCTGTGGGAAAAGAACAACTCAAAGATCTTTCCTAGCAACCACGAGTCCACCGGAAGTGGTCTGATTACGAATAAAACAGTGAAGCTCTGAAACTTTGGGATTGTGTCTTTTGCAGGAACAAGCGAAGAAGGTGCGCGCGCAGGAATGGCTCCAAGAACAAGGAAAGCATCCTGACCTAATGGCGAGGTCAACGATGCAGGAATGACCGAAAATAACAGAGCGGAGGCTGAGGGTGCGATCTCCAAGCAAGCACTAGAGGAGATGCTAAAAAGTCTAGTCAGAACCATCGATGAAAGAAAAGTGGAGGGGAATGAGATCTTGCAGCAAGAACTGATGCAGCGAGATGAGGAGTACCAAAAGAAATGGGAAGACATGACCGAAGCGCTCGAATCACTCAAAAACAGCGGCTCTGAAGCGAGCAACAGCCGAAGAAAGGAGCAGCCAGGGAAAACTCTGATCATCAACGAGGAGACTGAGGAGGACGATTCAATTGATATGACTCTTTATCCCTTCTCCGAGAAAATCAGGAAAGCAAAACTTCCTCCCCACTTTGTTGCACCAGCAGTGGAGAAATACGATGGAACGGGGGACCCTGCTCTTCACATCAAAAGATTTACGTTCGCAATGAACACACAAGGGATAAGTTCTCTCACTCTTTGTAATTTGTTTCCAGGAACATTGTCCAAAAGAGCACTCAGTTGGATCTCAACAAGACCCCCACAGTCGATCTCAAGCTTCAAACAATTGACCGAGGAGTTCCAGCAGTATTTCGCCGCAAGCAAAAAAATCAAAAAAGAAACGATAGAGCTAATGGACCTCAAGCAGCGAAAAGGAGAGACGGTGAAAGAATTCAGTGAAAGAGTTCATAAACAGGTAGCAGAAATCGATGACATTGATGAAAAAATTCTGATCAAGGCTTTTGGAAACGGGTTGGCACAACCGAGGCTTGCTGGGAAGATCGCGACAAAGGCTCCAAAAACCCATGGGGAACTGGCTGAGATGATTCACGATTTTCTAAAATCGGAGGTGGCAGAGAATAAGGCCAGAGACTTGGCAAATAGCTTCAGGGCGATTGGCGATAAAAAGGGGACAGAATGGGAACGGCTCATCCGGCAACACGTCAGGAAGTTCATCCGGGGGAGGCTCAAGATACAAACCTTACTACAAAGCCCCATCCCAAGGACCGCAGTATCAGAACGCCAGGGTGGCTGTCCAAATCGATCCAGGAAGGTATGCGGCGGCAGTCAAAGAAGGATATTTGCCCCCACCAAAGAAGCCTTATCCAGGAGAGATCCCAGTAAGCCTTCTATGAATATCATGGCTGC
The DNA here is from genome assembly GCA_023374045.1 of Limonium bicolor. NCBI lineage: Eukaryota > Viridiplantae > Streptophyta > Magnoliopsida > Caryophyllales > Plumbaginaceae > Limonium > Limonium bicolor. Next base: position 339,389,754 of record CM041777.1, read on the forward strand.
AAGAGTCACAGAACCGCAAATTGTGCCACTCTGGCCAAGGAGTTGCAAGTCATTGAAGAAGAAAAGAAAAGCAAAGGAAAACAGATGGCGGGCCAGCAGAAGCAGTATGGCAAGCAAAACCAGTTCCCCTCTCGAAATCACTAGGAGGAAGAGGTCCATCCAGAACTGAATCACGGCAAGTCGGTCGGTATGATCTCAGGTCTGTAAGAAGGTGAAGAAGTTTTTTTTTTGTTTCTTTAAACATTAGATAGGTCCGGTCATACCGGTAGTCAGGTGAAAATGGTGTAATTGATTTCTTTTTTCTCAGGAAAGGCATACATTGTAAAAACAAACCTTCCGGTAAATCACTTCCGGAAAGAATAGAAGTCTAATAAACTTTTTCTTTAAGCAAATTCTCAGGTCTCTTTTCAGAAGTAGGATCGTTGACCCCAAACAAAAGGAAAAGACATATTCATGCAGTACATCAAGAGCTCCCGGAAAGAAAAATCGCCAAACGAGAAAGTCTTCCCCAGATTTTCTTACAGATGAAGACAAAGAAGGGGTGTTATATCCCCACAACGATCCACTTGTCATTCGGGCGCAAGTAAATGACAGGATGATGGAAGGAATCTTGATAGATAGCGGAGCTGGAGCGAATGTCATATCAGCCGAAGCAGTTAAAAAGCTGGAAATCCCAGAGAGTAAAGTCAAGCCATACTCAGCGGTCCTCGGAGGCTTTGTTGGGGGCGTTTCCACCAGGTCCTCAGGAAGCATAGACTTCACCATAACATTGGGACTAGGGGACGAGCGAAGAACTGAAAGACTTACAGCTTTCATCGTGCCGGGACTTTCCGGATACAATATGTATCTCGGTCGACCGGGGATTAATGCCTTCAAAGCAATATGCAGCACTCACCACCTAAAAATGAAGTATCTAACCAAGGCTGGAAAGTTGGTAACCATAAAAGGAAGTCAAAAGATGGCTCGAATCTGTGAAGTCCGCATCATGGAGGGTATGCCGGAAGAAGGAATGGTTAAAACGGTGGGGTCAGACAAGGAATTCAAGGGAAACCTACCTCTCCCACTGGAGCCGGATCAAAATACAGAAGGCTGTGGAACTTCTAAAGACTCACCAAGAGAGGTACACTTAAAAACTGACCCTTCTAAATTTTTTAAAATAGGGAATGCATTCGGCTATGGAGAGCAAACTCACCTGATGAGATTCCTGGAAAAAAGAAGGACAACTTTCGCCTGGAGTACGGACGACATGCCCGGAATAGACCTAAGCGTTATACGGCATGACCTACGAGTAGATCCGAAGCACCCAGCCATCCGGCAAAGAAGAAGAATAAGAGGAGAAGAAAGGGACCTTGCGGCACGCGCTAGAGGTGCAAAAACTGCTCAAGGCCGGATTCATCAGAGAAGTGTCTTATCCCAAGTGGCTGGCCAACGTGGTAATGGTTAAAAAGTCAAATGGCAAATGGAGAATGTGTGTAGATTTCACGGACCTAAATAAAGCATGTCCTAAAGACTTCTACCCATTACCATCAATAGATAGGTTGGTCGTCTCAACGGCTCAAAGTTCTGTCTTAAGTTTCTTGGACGCATTCTAGGGATACAATCAAATAAGGATGAATGAAGAAGATTCGGAAAAAACATCCTTTATTACCTCGGCCGGAACCTTTTGCTACAAGGTAATGCCTTTTGGATTAAAAAATGCGGGAGCAACCTTCCAAAGAATGATAGACAAAGTATTCAAACAACAATTAGCCCGAAACGTGGAGGCATACATTAATGATATTGTGGTGAGAAGCAATTCTTGGACACAACACATGGAAGACCTGAAGGAAACTTTTGACACTCTGGAAAAATGTGTATTTGGAGTTACAAAGGGGAAGTTTTTGGGCTTTATCGTTGGGCAAAGAGCGATTGAGGTAGATCCCGAAAAAACCCAGGAAATCCTCGACCTATCGCCACCAATGAACATTAAAGATGTGCAAGCATTAAATGGAAGACTCACGGCCTTAGGAAGATTTTGTTCAAAACTCCAAGAGAAGTCAATCCCATTCTTCAACATTCTAAGAAAAAACAAGAGGTCCGAGTGTGGACGAATGGTTAGTTGGACTGTCGAACTCACCCAGTACGAAATTCACTTCCTCCCTCGAACAACTATAAAAGCACAGGCTTTGGGGACTTTATAACCGAGACGACATTTGCCCAAAGGCAAAGAGAGCCCGCAAATCCACATGTCATCTTAGTTGATGGAGCTCGATGTAAGACTGGAGCGGGAGCCGGAATAGTGGTCCAAACACCAGATGGAAGAACTCTTAACTTTGCATTCCGGTTGGAATTTGAGGTAACAAATAATGAAGCAGAGTATGAGGCTCTCATACAGGGTTTGGAAATCGCCACTGCCTTAGGGGCAACAGGTTTTTTTTTCTTATAATGAGACGGTTGCTTCCATTTGTATCCTTATAAACTTGTCACGTACCTCCAAAAGGGGGGAAATGGAGCTTACTTCTTTAAATTCCTTGTGCAGAATTGGAAATATACTCAGACTCAATGTTGGTGGCACGACAAAACGACAATATTTATGAGGTCAAAGAGGAGAAACTCGGGAAGTACTTGGCCAAAGTCCAAGAGACAAAGGCGAACTTTCAGAAGTGCAAATTAAGGCATCTTCCCCGAGCGGAAAATATAGAGGCCGATGCGTTGGCCAAATTGGCCAGTATGGCCGAAAGAATGCCTAGTAAAGTCTGGATGGAAATAAAGGCGAAATCAAGTTTGGAAGAGGTCCGAGTGTGCACCATTGAATCAGACACAGTAGCCAACTCTTGGATGACACCCATCATTGAATACATACAAAGTGGAAGTTTGCCACAAGACGAGAAAGAAGCAACAAAGATAAAGCGAAGAGCTGCATCTTTCTTCATAGATCACGGGCAACTCTACAAAAGGTCATTCGCAAGACCAGCGCTTAAGTGTGTCACCATAGAGGAGGGAGCAAGGCTCATGAAGGAGCTACACGAGGGAACCTGCGGAAACCACCAGGGAAAAAGGGCAATAGTTCACAAAATCCTAAGGCTGGGATACTATTGGCCGGAAATGATAGAGCATTCAAAAGAATACATATAGAAATGCATAAAATGCCAGGAACACGGGCACAAGATACATAATCCCCCAGCCACACAAAAAGCTATATTATCCCCAGTCCCATTCGTCATGTGGGGGTTAGATATTGTTGGACCTTTCCCGGAAGCATCTCCCGGAAGGTACAGGTTCATCTATGTGGCCATTGATTACTTCATCAAATGGGTAGAAGCCATGCCAACAATATCTATTACCGCGAGAAAGTCGCAGGACTTTATTTGGAAATATGTGGTCTGCAGGTTTGGCATCCCAAAGGTAATAGTGACAGATAATGGAGCCCAGTTCAATTGTGGTAGCTTTCGGGCATTTTGTGAGGAGTGGAAGATCGATTTGAGGTTCGCATCGGTCGCCCATCCGCAAGCAAACGGTCAGGTGGAAAACGCAAATGGGCAAATCATTAAAGCTATAAAAAAGAGGCTGGACAGCAAGAAAGGAGGATGGGCGGAATTGTTGCCTCAGGTCCTTTGGTCCTACAGAACGACCGAAAAAGGGCCAACTGGAGAAACACCATATAGATTAACTTATGGTCTGGAAGCAATTGTTCCGGCTGAGATTGTAGTCCCATCAGTTAGATGGGAATCCTATAACGAGGAAAATAACGGTGAAGGGGTAAAAGCCAGCCGGGATTTACTTGAAGAAACTAGGGTCATGGCTCAAGTCCGGATGGAAAGGATAAGGCAAAGGTGGAGAGATACTTTAACCAAAGGACAAGCGAAAGAAGTTTCGTTCCAGGCGAACTGGTCCTTCAGGAGGTAAAGCAGCCAAAGAAGTTAGAGCCCCAGTGGGAGGGACCATTTATAATACAACGGCAAACAGGGCAAGCCTCATATCGCCTGAAAAGTGAAGGATACGAATTGCCTCACTCTTGGCACGCTGAATGCCTTAAAAAGTTTATGTATAAAAACATTTTTCACAAGAGCAATAAAATGAGGTATTCTATTGAAACAAAGTTTTTTGAAATGTACCATCCGGCCAGCGTGCCTACAGGCTATCATGCCTTGAAATGTACCATCCGGCCAGCGTGCCTACAGGCTATCATGCCTTGAAATGTACCATCCGGCAGCGTGCCTACAGGCTATCATGCCTTGAAATGTACCATCCGGCCAGCGTGCCTACAGGCTATCATGCCTTGAAATGTACCATCCGGCCAGCGTGCCTACAGGCTATATGCCTTGAAATGTACCATCCGGCCAGCGTGCTACAGGCTATCATGCCTTGAAATGTACCATCCGGCCAGCGTGCCTACAGGCTATCATGCCTTGAAATGTACCATCCGGCCAGCGTGCCTACAGGCTATCATGCCTTGAAATGTCATCCGGCCAGCGTGCCTACAGGCTATCATGCCTTGAAATGTACCATCCGACCAGCGTGCCTACAGGCTATCATGCCTTGAAATGTACCATCTAGCCAGCGTGCCTACAGGCTATCATGCCTTGAAATGTATCATCTGGCCGGCGTGCCAATAATGTCTAGGAATTTTCTTAAAAATAAAACTGAGCGAAAGTATAAAGACCTTTGGTGTAAATAAAAGGGGCTTATAAAGCATTTGGAAGTCCGGTCGCTCCGGATAAAGCCAAATGAGAGATATATAAAGCCAACCCATAGAAAGTAACTTGAATCAATTAAGAGACAAAAGTGTGGCAGGGCGAAAACGCTAAAACATTACCAAAGTAGTAACCCAAAATACAACTATACAAGATCCCTACACTAAGAAATCGCTCTTTCTAAAAAGCATCTATTCTTTAGCAGGTTTCTTTGCAGCAGACCCTTCGACCGGATGAGACACGCTCTCCTGAGAATTGGATTTTCCAATGGCCTGATGAGAGCCGGCAACCCCCTGGCGCATACCACTGTCGGGAGGAAGGAAGGAAGCCTGACCAGGCCCAAAGACCGTCTCACCAGGGAGACGACCGAACTTCTCAAAATCCTCAAGGAAGTTGCTCTTCTGAGCAACATTGTCAAACTCCATCTCACTATACAAATCGTCATCCAAAACTTCCCCCCTCTTCAGAAAGTACTTGGAGATGGTATGGCGACAAACATTAGTAATCTTCCGGCTTCTTCAAGTGAGCAATGATGGTTCCTTGCTTCTTCAGCTCCTCTTGGGCCTGACGGGCGTAGGCTGTATGCTTAGCAACATCTTCCTCGAGCTGTAGGACCTGAGCTCGGTAAAGATCACGGTCAGAACCCGTGGCAGAAGGTTCCTCATTCAGCTTGTCAATACAATTGTTGAGTTTCTCGACATTTCTTAGAAGATTTTTAGAATCTGGTTGAAAAAGGAAAAAGAGTAGGATCGGTAAGAATAAAACATAAGGATAGAAGACGGCCGAAAAGAGACCAATAAAACTTACCCTTGGCCGGGACCTTAGCATTCTCGGATTGAAGGAAGGCGGTGGCTTCCTCTAAAGCCTTCACCTTTTCCTCCAGAGAGACCTTCTCGGCCGCAAGAGCAGCTATACCGGCGGAAAGAGCCGTGTTTTCTTCCATTAGGGACTGCTTCTCTTGATCAAAGGCGGTTCGAGTCTGCTCGTCCAGGGCGTCCCTTTCCTCGGCCAATCTGGTAAGCTCATGAATGAGTTTGGCTTTGTCTTCCACTAAAGCCTCATTCTGTTTGGTCAAAGCCTTTTTGTCCATCTCAAGGGACTCGGTCTCTTGTTCAAGAGCAGCCTTCAGGTCCGCAAAGTAAACCTTATCTGAAGCAAGGGAATCCACCTCCCTTTTGTGAGCAGCTTGTACCTGCCGCAACAAAACTTCAAAGTCAGACGAAGCATGCAGAGGTATCATGACATCCTTTTTGCCGGAAGCTTGGCTGTGTACCTGTTTTAGGATATTCTCGGTTCGGAGATTCTAGTTTCTCAAAGAAAACATCTCTTCCCGCAAGTTCTTTAACTTTAATTCGTACTCATCTCGAAGGCAGACACACTCATGGCGAGATAACCGTAACTCTTTGTTTAGAGTGTCCGTCCTTTCTTTCACCTTGCGGTCAATCTCGTAATTTATGAGATCAATGTAACTATTGTGGGAAGAGCGGATCTGCCTCAACTCAGCTTCAATATTGTTGGCCCGATTTTTCTCATGTTGCAGATCAGATTGGAGGTCCCGGGTTTGAACTTCAGCACTTTGGGCCATTGACATAACCTAAAGTAAGCAAAACATAAAAAGTTTAGGGGGCACCGACAGGATATAGGAGAATAGGAGGAAGATTGCACTAACCCGAAAAATGCCCTGCCACATTAGGTTGAAGACCTCCCCCATGGGAAGAGAGTGACACATGATAGCATTGGCTCCTCCGCTCCCGGCCCTCAGTTTCTCCTTGGTGGTAGTAACGATGGACGGAGGAGCAAAGATCCCGTCCGGATGATCAGACAGCTTTATCGCTTCCTTCCAAGCGTCGGTGTATCGAGCAGTATCCAAAGAGATCTTGCGCAGAGGTTGCCCAAGATAGTAGAACCATCCCTCCTTCTGGGAAGGGCTGGTGAAACTCCCCTAAACAGGAGGGGGTGGAGAGGAGGAAGAGGTAGTAATGTCCTCCCTTTGCTTGCTTCGGAGCTCTGGGTTCTCGGGCACTGGTCGGTATTCTTTCACTTTCTCGTGTACTGATTCCTTGACTCCAGGAACATCACATGGGGTTGAGGTGCCAAGAGCCTCACTGTCCCCTTCAGCTTCAGAGACCTCCGTTAAGACAGCCTTCGGCTTTGATACAGTTTTCTTCCGGAATCTTTGAGTACCGGAAGCCGGAACAGCAGCAGTGGGGAGGGCCGGGCCGCAAGAAACCTCGTTGTCAGTAACAGTTATGGGTGCGCCTTGAGAGCCTAAGAAAGGAAGGGTCAGCAATGAATATACAAAAGGGGAAGGCAAAAGTTTCCTTCAAATAAGAAAGAGCAATACGTAGGTCAGTCTCTTCCAAGATAGCACCGTGGGCCGGATCAGAAAAAAATATCCTGCCAAGTCAGGAAACAATTCACAAATAGGAGTTGGATGACCAGACCCCTGCCCTGGGTGAGAGACAGACCCTAGGCCTGAATCGGGAGTAAGAGGGAGAAAGACGCGACGCCCAGACCCTGGACTCACGTGCCAAGTACCTGGCAAATCACCGCATGATCGGGCTGGGGACTCAGTAATTCTCTTTTTCTTCTGTCCGGATCGATCCTTGTCGTTGTCGCCTCTTTGTCTCTTCTTAGAAGAAGAAGCATCCCTGAGGAATCTTGTGGCCGCATCGACAGCCGCATCAACAGACGCATAATAATCGACTTGCTCGTCACCCATTTTGAAGTTAACAAAATTCCAACTGTTGAAGGGCCCCACCTTATCTCCCCTAGAAAAGAAATCTACCAGAGCGACACGAAAAATAAGAAGACGGTAAAAGGTAAAAGATTTAGGTAAAACTGGCTAAATAAAACTTATGATATTTCTTCAATGAGTCCAGGCGCGCCAGGCACGCCGGAGTAAAAAATTGGGAAACCGTAGGCTGCTTGTTGCTTACCATCTTCAGGATTTTCGAGATGGGCATTTCTTGCGCCGGGGAAGGGGGGCTGCTAAATTGGCCTTTCGAGATCGAGGAGCAGTAAGGAACTCCCAAAAATCGGCCTGGTGTTGGGACAATGACAAACCATCGGGAGTTCCACCCGGAAGACGCTTTCTTGTAATCGAAAAGAGAAAAGCCGGCCTTCGCCTTGATCGTCAGGCTATCAGGATCGTCCCTTGTGGAGTAGAATTGGGCGAACTCGGTTGCTTCCACCCGAATTTTGTTCTCCTCACAAAGGAGGACATAGGCGTGGAGGTAAGAAATTGCCTTTGGGTGTAGGTGGGCAAGCACGCAGCAACGCCGGATTAGGAAGCCCAGAACGAATGGGTGAGGGGGCACAGTCAGGCCACGAGAGAAAAAATCCGCATAAACGGCATATCCGAGCCCAAAATCGTCGTGGGGATGTGAATCGGAAGAAGGAAGATAGATGCGAGTACCCTGTGGGACTTCGACATCCTTTAAGCAGGAAAGAAGGGAAGAGGTGTCCAGGGAGGGTGGAGATGGCTCCCGATCGGCAGAAAAGGGTGCGGAAGATTTCAAATAGGAAGGGCGAAACCCCTGGGACGAAAAGGTACCTTGAATCGCCTCTTTTGCAGGAGCAAAATTTGCTGCTGCCTTGTTTTTCTTCGAGCTAGAAGAGGCCATTGGGGAAGATGAGCGGAGGAAAACAGTGAAACAAGGAAGATAGAGAAGAGGTTCGGAAACAAAGCGTAAGGAAATAGTGGCGAAGTCTGAAGTGGGTAAAGGAGAGAGAAGGTATCAAAGATAAAACCTGGAGTTTTGAAGAAAACGGTTCCCGCTCGGCTGATAAAAATCGATAAAATAAGGACTCAGCACCTTCCTGGAAAAGGGACGCTGACATAAAGCGCCTCCGAAAATTCTACAACGAAAAGGCGCGAGGCACGGGCAAGTTTTCTTTCTTTTTTTTAAAAAAAGGAGGGTAGGGAAAAAGCAAGGAAAACTTGTGGGACTTGAGGAAAGAAGAAAGTCAATCCGGAAGATCACAAAAAACTAAAGACAGGCAAGGATTTTTCTCAAAAGCATGTCAAAAAGAAAAAGTTCTACTATTACATTCAGGGAATCAAAAGTAGAACTTGTGGGACTGGTGAAGAGGGAAAAGTATAAGAGTAAAGTAAGAAAGACATCTGGTCCTGGGACTGGAAGGAATACCCTAGATGTCGTCAGGCCGGAACGTGTTCTGGCCAAATAGGCAGTCGAATATCTCATTTATTTACAAATGCCAGCCTGGCAACCAAAAGAGAGAGACAGGCTGGCAACCCCCGATCTAACAATGTAAACATTATAAATAAGAGAACACCCCCATAAGAGGGACAGGCTTGACACTTTGGCACAATACATACGTTTTTATCTTCGTAAAGCTCTCTCCCTACGTAATCGGTTTTAGGATCAGGTACGCAGCGAGATTAACCGAGGAACAGGAGGGAGGGTACATTCTTACCTTTTCACTGTCCGGTACTCACGTCACTTATCTTTTCTTACCCATTGCACCTTTAGTGCTTTTCTTATCAGTGGTATGGCGGGTTATTTCGACTGCATAGCATGTCGACCCATGTTGCCGGTAATTACCGTTCTCCTACTGGTAAAATTCTGTTGGCGGCGCCTATCTCCACGTTGCGCTCCAATTAAAAGGTTCAAGTTCCCGTGAACTGTTGTTCAACAAGATGTTTCTCGTATTGCTTATTGTTAACTAACTGCCAGATCGGGTTTTCCCGAGTAAGAGAAGGCTTTCTTCTCTCTGGCGTTTGCTCCACGTATTCAAGGTTAGGGATGTGGAGGGCGGGTCTAGGTACTATGGATATCCGGTAAATACCGGGAAGTCCTAACTAACGCACCTCTCACTCTATCACTCAACCCTTAACCCTTAACCCATAACTCAAACTCAACCTCTGTATTCTCCTAAGTTCGGTAATTATTGTCTTCAGAGCGTAACTATGCTCTGATACCACTTTTTGTAACACCCCATCTCGATCCAATCGTGGTTATCACAAACTTATCACCATATATACAAACTCTGCAGCGGATTCAAATACATTCCAGGACCTTGCCACGGTCTGACTACAGAATATACCGAACATTAGTACATACAAATCTTAACCAAATACATATCCTTCTTACAATCCCCTCACATCCTATACATCTTACTAACTCAAATTGCCATACGAGTGTACATGCACAACTCGTAGGCCACACTTAACCCATAATGCTTGTAACCCATCTTACTCTCGCGACGGCCGCCTCCTGACGTTCACCTGTGTAGTAAAAACAGCCCCCAAAGGGGGTCAGCACGAATGCTGGTACGATCCTCTCATGGCCCCCAAGCTAACGTGGCTACGACGACTAATTGTCGATAGCATGGAGGTTGATTAGATGCACAACATAATAGAAAGTGCAGTAAATAACAATCCAAATATGAACAATCAAAGTTCAAACATAATGAACGACTTAAATGCGTTCCCTTAATTAGAGAGTTAATTATTTAACTCCTTATGTTATGTTTCCTCTTAATCTTAGTCCATCCTTATCTTACCTCAATCTTAGTCTTATCTTAGTCTTAGAAACAACCATCCTTTAAAAAGGAATGGATGTAGCTTATCTTAGTCTTATAATACAAACCATCCTTTAAATAGGAATGGTTGCAACTTATCTCAACCTTATCTTATATATGCCAACCGTTCTCTCATTGGGAACTGGTTAACCTTTAGTTCGTTGTTTATTTTCGTAGGGCTTGGTTAACCCTAGCCAGCAGCAGGACACTTACCGGCAATAAACAACATTCTTAAATTGTTGGGGATGTAGGCTAGATCCCCCCACGCCATCTTAGTATGCCTCCCTCCTAAAACAAGTAGTCTGAGGAGGTCGAGTCTATATGTCGACTCTAGGCGACGAGTCTGAAGACAAGTCATATTTGGAAGTCGGTATCTGATAAGGATACCGACCTCCCCCAATACACATGTGCCGGTACCATTCCGGATTCCTCACTCCCCCCAAAGTTAAAGTTAGTAGTAGTCTCAATGCGACGTTTGTTTGTTTAACCTCTTTCGGTTATTAACAAACTCATATTAGTGAGTGTTCCTTAGTCTCACACAATTCCTTACTAAACGTTAGTTAGTAGGTTCTCACGGTAAGTTGTGTTAGTTTTCAAACATCACACAACAATACAATAAACATAATGTTCCGGTTGCATGCTTTATCTTGTTTAGTGAGCACACAAAAACAAATAGCACACAAGCCGAGGGACACCTCGTTAGCAAGCAGGTCACAGGAAGAACTGTACCGTTCACCGTTGGTCGTTCGGTTGCTTACTCTCTTCCGGAGTCCAAATACTCAAGCCCTAAAACATTCATTCAGTTTTAGGTTGTTAATCACTTAACTTAATTCAACTTATTTAACTTACTTAACCCATAATGATCCCCACCTAACACCTCTTCAGTTTATAACTTAATCTTACAACTTAACCTTAAACTTTTAAGTTTATACATCTTAATCTCTTAGGTCTTTATACCTCTAATCATCAATGCCCTCTTAATGGGGTACCATTTATACCTCTAAACTTTCTTAGGGTTTCTTTTTTTTTTTTTACAACTTAAGGGTCGACCGACCTTACCGACCGACCTTACCCAAGGTAGGTCCATTCCAGAACTTATTACCGTTTGAAAATTTTACCCCGACCGACCTTGCAAGTCCGGTTCCCAAGGTCGGTCCATTCCCGAGAGTTTCCTCGTGGAATATTTAGGCCCGACCGACCTTGTCAAGGTCGGTCCCAAGTTCGGTCCATTCCAGAGACTCAATTCGTACACAAAATACAAGCCCGACCGAACTTGTAAGTCCGGTCCCCAAGTTCGGTCGACTCCAGAAACTCTTTCCGGTAGTGTAAACTGAGCTCGACCGACCTTGCAGGTCCGGTCCCTAAGGTCGGTCGGCTCCAGAACCTTGTTTCTAAATTCCCATTTAACTCCAAACTTCTCCACAAGTTCCCCCATGTGTCCTAATACCACTTAGGCACTTAAACTCACCTTAGAACTTCCACCAAACTCTCCAAAACAATTTCCAAAGATCTTCTTAAACATTTACTAAATTCTTACAAACACTCCTAACACTTATCATATAATTCCTTACATTTCCAACTTGTAACCTTACCAAAACTTCAACCAACCCAAGTGTTCCCTCCTTAACAGTTTGAGCACTTCATAAACATTTTTTTCCATCTTCAGTTCATTTACCAAAACTTCCTCAAGTCATCTCACACATCCATGCACAAATTCCTCTCTTTTCCATTTGTTACTCATCATTCCTAAACTCTTGGACATACCTAAACATTTCTTCCCATCCTCTTAGCACCTTAACCTTGTTCTTCTTTACCTTGACCTTCCTACACCCTCCTTAGACATCTACATTTCTTTTACTCAATTACTCACCATTCTCATGACCTTACACTCTTATACATTCCTAGTCAATCTACAACATTCTCCTTCAATCTTCACTCCCATCACCTAAGCCCACTCATTACCATCTAAACTAAAACCTTATTGTTCCACTACTAGCATCATCACTACTTACACAAGCTTCCCAAAACTTTCATTGATATATTCCCTAGTTCATACCTAAATCACCTTAAAGCATTATACACCTTCTCCTCCAAATTTTGCACAAGTTTTACCATTGCTATTACCATGACTTTGGTGTGTTCAATTCACCCACCAATCCTCTAATTCTTCCTAGACAACTCTAGGTCATTCTCATCCTCAAGAACTCCTTAGTTAACTCATTTCCACTCAAATTCCTTTTTAATGATCCCAAGTGAATCCTAGGGCATCTTAACTCACCACTACCACTTAAACACTTTGTTTTCTACTCAAATTTCGCCATAGCTTCTCTAGTATATTATCATGCCCAAATGCATTGTTTTCCTCATTCAACCATCTCACATACATCAAGTCCTTTCTCATCATATTTTCGCATCCAAATCAACTCATTCATAATAACTCGATATAGTGCAATAATCTTAAATTGCATAGCACTAAGGCTCTTAAATGATATGGCTCTTAGGCCCTTAAATGACATGAATTTAAACACTGAATTTCCCACATATAAAAGCTTTCAACCTGCAAATACACCCATCAATCTCATAGTAGTTATAATGCTCTTAAAATCCATCTTAAACTTATCTTACTAACTCATTCCCATTGGCTCCTTAATCACAAGTTCATAAGCTTGTTTAAATTCTTTTTCCTAGGTTATATAACCCATTACCTAATGTAAGCCCTAAGCTACATTGGTACTCATCTAAAACTCATTCCTTAAACCTTAAACCTCCATTAGGTAAGCAATTTACCTTGTTTTCTCAAGCTTATCTTAACTTCCTTCTTAGACCTTTTTCCTTGGGAATCTCGGCCATCATCTTAACTTCCCTTGCCAATGTTCTAATCAATACACAATGACTCTCATGAGTGCTAAATAATACACTAACCTTAAGGAGTAAACCCTAGGTTGAAAATGTGTTTTAAGGTATTAAATTGAATGCTTTACCTTGGATTCTCAAAACAAGCTTGGATATGAATCAAGTAGGAACTCCTCTGACCCTTGGAGAATAGAATCAAGCTAGAACAATGGATAAAACAAGGCTCCATGAGAAGGTAATTTTCGGTCATGAAGAAGAAGTGGTGGAAACATGATTTTTCTTACATTTTCATTACCTTGGATGAATGGAGAACCAAATGGGCTCTTCAAATTTGATTTTCCTCCTCAATGGAGTTTTCTCATGGCACCAAACTTGAGCTTTGAAGGATTTGAGAAGATAGAAAGATAGGTCTTGGCCTAACTAAGAGAAATCTATACTTGGTTTTTGATTTGGAGCAAAGATGAACACTTGGTGAGCAATTGAAGGTGGAGCACCCATGGATGGAGCTCTCTCGGTTTTGGAGCAGGAGAGGAGAAGAAGAAACCGTGGAAGGAAGGAGAAATGAAGAGAGAGAAGAAGAAAGGTGGCTTAAATGAAGATATTTGTTATAAAAGGTAAATAGTCTTTCTTTTACTTTCCTTCCCTTTTTCTTTTCTTATTTGATGAAGTCTTTAATGACTCATCCCTTAGAAACCGGCCCCCCTCATTAGATAAGGCTCACATGGTCTTTGTTGACCAACTAATTGACTATGTTGACTTAAGCTTAATTTGGGCACTATTTGGCACTATTCATTAATTAGTGCACATATTCGTGAAATTTTTGGTTTCCCATTGATTTAGGCTTCCTAATGTGGTACTAATTAGTACACATGTTGATTAAGGTGTAATAATGGGCATTTAGCCACTCAAAACTCAATTCTAAGACAATTCCTCAAAAAGGTGCTTTAAGGAGTCTTAAAGCACATTTTGTGTTTAAGCTTGTTTTTGAGGTTGGTTTTCTTTGCTAATTGATTTAAAATGTCCATCAGCATATTACTAAAGTCTTATAATGGTATTTGGGTGCTAATCAAAGTCACTCCAAGCTTAGAGCACGTTTTTGCCCAAATTGCCCTTAAGGCATTTTCTTGTGTTTTCCTTGGTTTAAATTGTCTACCAATCTTTCTAAGGCATGTTTTAGCCTTACTACATCCTAATTTGATGTTTACTTAGCATACTTAGGTTTGGGGTATTTCAATTTTATACATTAATACAATTTGGTTATTTTTATTATAACCACAATTATTTCATAAACTTTACATTATACTCCATTATATACCATATTACTTAGTTTTAATTCCTTTCTTTATTAATTTCAAAACCAACCTTATAAATTCGGTAATCACATATTGAACACATTAATTTTTGTAAATTACTAATTAACCATATAACTTTCGGTAATTACAAATTGAACATACTAGCTTTTATAAATTACTAAATAACCACATAATTCTCGGCTTTGGCATTTACTTTCCCATAATTGCATTTTAACCCCAAAAACTTTATATAAGTTACATATTAACTTGTAAACTATAGTTTTAATATTTAATTCCTGTAATAACCGAAATGACCCCTATAATTCCACAATTTATGTTTTCGCCCTATATTCAATTGCGTTTATCATATAACTTTTATAAATTACATATTCACCCCAAAACTTTTACAAACTTAATACTAGTCATAAATCATTTTAACCCAAGTTTTTGGTCAACACTTTGACCAAAGCCTAATTTCATAATTAATACTTTAATATACCCAGAAAAATATGTAATTCGGTTTTACTCTAAACTTTCCATAAATTACAAAATAGCCCCACAACTTTATAAAATGTTATTTTAACATTTAAACACTTGTTTAATTTAACCAAAATTCATAATATTAATTCCTACCTTATATTATATCATAATTATGCCAATAAATCCTTTAACACTCGGCAATGCCATATAATACCCTATACTTTTCAAAATTTATATTTTAGCCACATAACTTAATAAACTAGTCATTTAAACACTAGTAAATATTTTTAACTCACCAAAACTCTTTATTAAAATTCGTAAGTATTTTTACTCCAATATTTTATGGACTATAAAATTACCAAATTACCCTTTTGACACCTGATTTAAATTCCTAAGCTTTTAATATTATAACCTTAACTTTTAAAGGTTTTTAATATACCAAAATACTCATAAGATTATCTAAATCCCTTAGATAAATTATAAAATTATTTATACACTTATAATATACCAAAAATCTTCCAATATCACCTATAATTTTCGGTAATGACTATTATTTACCATATAGTTTTATAAATTACATTTTCCACCCTTAAACCTTATAAACTCATTATTTATGTATTTAAGTATTTTATTAAACTACCTAAATGTTTCTAATACTCTTAATACTCATATTAGACTTATAATATATCAATTGAGCTCTTTTATTTTCGGCCATAATATTAACTACCAAATAATTTACTTAAAATTCCTAAAATCAACCTTTAAGTTTGTTATTAACTTTAATCACCCAAACCAAATATTTAGAACTTAATATTCATGGCTTTAATTCATTAGCTAGGTAAATAATGATTTGAAGTGTTGAAACTTAACTTAAACACTAGATCTAGGTAGTTACCCAAGGATTAGTACTTTACCTTCTTGATTTTCCTTGGATCTTGGTTGCTTAAGCTTGGTTAGTTCATTCACCAATTCGGCCCTATCAAGAGGTATGGGATACCATAAAATTCAAAGTCTTAAAAAAACTAACCAAAATCTAAGGAGTTATTTAAGTTTAATGCACAAAACATGTGCTAAGGATTTTGTATTACCTTTATCCCTCAAAATTAAGTTGTGAAGGACTAAGGACACGACCTTGCCTAGGAGAAGAGCTTCATGTTAGTTATTGGATTGTTCTTTAGGTAGAACTTGATAATAGCTCCTAAAAACCTTAGAAACTTAGATTTACCTTAGGTTAAGGATGTAGATACTCATGGCACCTTGAGGTAGATAATTCCTTTGTCAAACCTTGGATAAAAATGAAGGATTTGATGTAGAAAGATCAATGGAATTCGGCCATGACAACAACTCGAGAAAAAGAATGGTTTTTGTGAAATTTCCTTACCTTAAACTTCTTAAAGGTTAAATTTGGTAAATCATTGACTTAGGCATGATCTTACCAGACCAAATGATGTTTGATTTTGAACCTAAGTCATGGAGAAGTTAAATTTGAACTCCAAGGTAATTAACTTGTGATTTACCTTGGAAAAGAAGGTAAAACAAGACTAATTTGACTAAGTAATGAGATTTTCTTACCAATTGAGTTCTTACCTCTGAATACCCCTTCAAAAACATGAAGAAAGGGAGGGAGAAGACTGGAGCTCGGCAGCCTTGGAAGGAAATGAATCAAAATGGCTCATTATGTATTAAATGGTAAAGTTGCTAATTTCTTAATTAATTAGGTGGGGCATTAGGTTAATGTCATTTGAGTAGGAAAATAATGTAGGTTTAGTGCTCCATTAGGGGCTGGAGGTGGAAGCAACCTACCAAGAAAGCTTGTAGTGGCTAATTAATTTAATGTAAAGGTTAAGTTAAGGTATTTTATTTTGTCAAAGTGGAGCACTTGCTCCAAGTGGGATCTCAATAGGATATTACCGGTGCAAACAGGTATTATGGTGGGTGTAGGTCGGCAATGATCAAAGGAACCAGAAGTAGTGGGCAACTAAAGTGGTTAAGTAGTTTATATTAAGTAAAGTGCTTAAAAAACAAGGTATTTCTATAATCAAAATCGGCAGCGTTGGTCCATGTGTTCCCACTATGATTTTGTTTTATTAAGATGGTAAAACCCTGACCAATTGATGGCATAATTTCGTAGCTCATGAAAAACTACAAGGTAAGAGCATAGAACGCGTTTTTACAGCACCCGAAAGTGCGTTTTTGTGCCCTAAGGACTTTTTGGAAAATAAGTTGTTCCAATGAGTTACAAGTGTTTATAAACATTGTTTATGATCAATAATGATATATTAAGGTGTTACATTGAGTTATATGGGGTTATATCAACTCATGACACAATTTCCGGGCTACCGGGACACTCCCGGGGCAAAACAGGAGCGTTAAGAATTCCCCCGAGCACTTTGTGTATTTTTGAAAAAGTAGCTCGAGAATTCTCTTTAGAATGATGAATAATGATGATAGGAACTCTAAGAATGAATTATATAGGAGTTTGTGCCACCTCGGCACTTCTCCGGGGCATTCTCGGGGGTTTAAGGGGCCTCCGACGGGTACCTCCGAGCACTTTGCATTTAATTGAGAATTGGCATGAGGGCTTCATCTTATATGTTTAATAAAGTGTTATGGTGCATTTGGAATGAAGTGTAATGCTTTATTGCATCTTATAATGTATTTCCAGGTGTTTCTGGGACTTTCGGGCCTTAAGGGAGGTGTGTTGACTCTCCCGAGCCTTTTGCATTTTACTCAGTTTTAGATGAGGTCCTATGTTTTAAGGGTCATATAATGATCCTTGGTTGACTCGGTATGCGTTTATAGCTTATATAACTTGGTTAGCTAAGGTCCGGCTTAACGGCCGTTTTCTGACCTTAAGGAGTTTTGGTGCGTTTTTAACGCCCAAGTGTTTATGTGTTTTCTTAGGGTTCATAATCCCCCAAATAATATTTATTTACCATTATTTAATTATTAAATGGTTAGGGGTATTTCAGAACTGTAGAGGTCTATAGACTACATGAAAGTGATCTCGAAATAAAGAGCTTACACTGCCTACTAAGTAGACAGGTTTTACTTAGTAGGAACTCACTCACCCTGCATATTATCTGATAACTCTCTTGATGAGTATAGTAAGCCTAGAAACACCCTAGATTGAGTCTATCGATTAAGTGGCTAACAGTATTTTTCATTACAAGTGATAGAAATGACTTCTCTCTTTTTCCTGGTGAATTTCCTCTAATATAGAAAGATAGTTGAAGTGGGAAAACATGAATGAATCAATAGAATAGAGCTTTCTTTTCTAATGAGGTCATATGAACGGTTGATAGAGTCTGTTTTGATTTGTAACACCCCAACCACTAATTTACAGTAATGAAAGATTATGTATGCCAACGCAAATGAAATTGTAGCGGAAATAATAAACCAACTCCACGGTGTTACCGCCGTTAGTCACCCACGTGACTTAACTAGGCCTTTCAACTCCAATGTAACGATCTGACTAACTAGATACATACCGAGTAACCTGATCTACCCCACCTTCTCTCAGACGGGTCTCCTCAGCATCCGACACCTGAAAATGGGGTGCCCGAAGGCTCAGCAAAATGCTGGTATGAAAACGTGCAGCCCGCAAGCTACGGGCCACGCATGACAAATTTGTCAAGAGCATGCAGTTCATTTTACATTAATGTAAGTAACTGTAAAACACACATGGAAACTTACAATTCAATTAATCCACCAAGGTAACAATACACTGAACGGAAATGTGATCTTAATAAGTTGGTCAATGTTCGTTATAATATTGACACGAGAATATTGAAGTCGCATAGGATCGTTCACATATTGAGGATAATCCACGCAGTGAGATTGTCAACTTCAGAATCAAAGTGGTTATACAACGCATGTCTAGTCAACTGAATTAGATGGGTATGTAAACCCTATTAATTACTATCTTGAAAACGCTTATTAGGTCGGGTATGAAAAACCCTTCAGACGAGATTGGAACTCTTACGGTTGTAAATGGGTAGTTAGCCCCGCAGAAGGATGTAGTTCTTTCTGGCCACAATAACATTGGGTAGTTAGCCCCGCAGAAGGATGTTGTTTCCTTCTGGCCATAATAATATTGTGTAGTTAGCCCCGCAGGGGATAGTAGTATCCACCTGGCCAAATTACGTATGGGTTAGTTAGCTCCGCAGGAGAACATAATCTTCTCCTGGGCTCTGTCGTGACGTATATATTTTTGGAGGACGACCTGATGCAGGTACGACCTCCGGAATTTGCTTGTATAGCAAGAAACATTTGGACTCCTCACTTCCCTTCTCAAGCATATTAGAAGTCTCGTATGGACTTTCACCTAAATCTAGGGTGCTTAGTTAGATACCACATTACGGATATTGACTTTGTGTTATATGGGAAGTTAGTGAGCACTTGAGCGCAAGTTCTTGATACGTAAATTCATCGTTCACACTCCACTTGTTATCGCTTGTATCATATTTATGATTTATTTATTTTCGAAGGTATGGTTAGTGACTCGGAAGTTAAGCACAAATATAGTACGAACACACATTCATCATGTCACACGCAATTACCTTGATCATTATTTCACACAGCAATTAGCACACAATGATTAGTTAACTTTAGTCAATCACAAATGGTATACAATAAACACACATAGTCACTTTACATGCATTAATCTTGATCATTATTCATAGAGCAACTAGCACACAAGCAAGTATAATTCGGTAGCAAACTGAAATACCCCGAAATTAAAAATAAGGATTAATTAGGCTAATTATGATTGTAGGGGCTTAATTACATCTAAATAAACATGAGGGAACAAATCCCGAAGAAAACAGAACCTTAAAATGGATTAAAAGCATAAACGAATCTTAAAGTGCGTTTTTCGAGGAAACTGGGAAAACACGACTTTAAACGGGTTAAATAGACTCGTAATAATTTTGGTCAACCAAATAGTCATTAATAAACCTTATTGAAAGTTTAGAACCAATAAAATTAATTAAACCAGAAAATTCCGGAAAACGGGTTCCAGTTAGTAAGTAATGTAAAAACGAGAAGTTGTGGGGTGTAAACTGTAATAAAGCTAAACTAATGTGTCCTATTTGAAAAATAAAAATCAGGAAACTTGTGTGTGTGCTGTGTGTGGCCGGTTGGCCCCCCTCTCACTCCCTTATTTATTTCTAACTCACAAAAGACAAATCTCATAAAGTAAAAAGCAACATTTGGTCACTCTCTCTCCTACCTTCCTCACTCTCCATCGTACTCCCCCTTACTCCCTCTGATTTTTCTCCTTCTCCAACCGGTAATGGAGATTTGAAGAATCCTCACTCAACTCCTTCCTTCTCCCCTCTTTCTCAAAGCTTAAACCTTGTCCAAATCTTACAAAAAATGCACCATTGGATTCCCCTTGTCAAGGAGAGTATTCCCCTCTTTTCAAAAATCAGAAAACACCACTTTCATCTCCATGGGTGTACTGCATTTTGGAGCTTGAAGACCACTATTGGAAGCACCTTCATTCCCTTGTCATTCTAAGGTAAAAATAATCTTGAAACTCCATCTTTTTCTAGCCCTTTTTGGCAAAGCGAAAATTACAAGTGGAGCTCTTATTCTCCTTCTTGTTCCAGCCGGTTTTAATCCCTTCAAGTAGTGCTGGAGCTTGTTGTTTTTGCTGCTCAAAACTTCACCTAGAAGTTCCAAAGGTAATACCCTTTCAAGCTTTAAACCTTTTTGAAGTTTAGGGCTGATTTTAAGGTTAAGAATTCCATTAGAATGCTCATTAGTATATTTTGATATGGACTGTAGCATTGCCTAATTCGTGAATCAAGAACAAGGGAAAAGAAAAGAAGGAAAGAAGGAAGGAGAAAGCAAGAAAGAAAGCAAAAACTAGAAACAACAAGGTAAGTGCTCTTACCTTGAACTAGATTTGAATGCATTAGTGTAACAGATTTTTAATGCTTAAAATGAGTAATGTAAATAGCTATGAGTAGTAGTTATGTTGTAGTATAATGAGGAAGAGAATGTAACTGTTTTGAAGCTTTTGAATGATGAATAAAAACTTGGGAGAACCTTGGGAAATAGAGGTATGTGTGCAGGAAAAATTTGTGTGTTGTTAGTGTTGAGAGTAATGTGGTGATTGTAAATGAATTGTGAGCTGAAATGGTATGTGGGCAAAGTGAAAATTATAGGGGAAACTCTGTCCAAACTTGTCTAGAAATTAGAAGACTTAGATGTGTAAGAAGAAGGAATGACCTAGGTAGTAACTAGATGAATTTTGGTGTTTGTTATGGGTAGTTTAGCACTTTGAAACAGATTTGGAGAGGAGATAGATAATGGGAAGAACTAGAGTGGAAAATAATGCATTTGTGGAGGCTAGTAATGGCATTAGTTGAGGAAGTATTTATTGGCAAAAGATAGAGTCAAAATTTCTAGCAAATAAGGAACTAGAGAAAAACTCGTGCAAGTGTTGAAGAAGAAGTGAGAAAATTGTGTAAGTAAACTTAGAAATGAGTAATGAGTTTAGTAGATAGTTTAGAGAAGTTTAGAGCATCAAAATGCGTGTTAAACATGTTGGGAATGCTTAGGGCAAGATTAGGAAAGTAATGGGTGAAGAATGAAGCAGAAAAACAAAGTAAAATGGAAGTACTGGGCTGGACCGACCTTGGGACCGAACTTAGCAAGGTCGGTCGAGCCTAAATTTGTAAAGACAGAAGTCTACTTACTTCGACCGAACTTGGGACCGAACTTGGCAAGGTCGGTCGAGTCGTAAAAATGTAAACCCAGAAGTCACTGTGTAACACCCCTAAAACCGGCCTAAGAGTTAAGGGTATTACACGCCGCGTATTACTACCAATAACGCAAGGCTCTAAAACACTCAAATGCAATAAAGGCCCAAAACAGAGTTTACATAAACATTATAAACCAAGGTACTCAATTACAGCGGAAGTAATACGAAATCCCAAATACATATCCAAGTCAGAAACAGAGGTCAAAATAGTGTAAGGCCCTAAGGCTACAACATCATAAATAATAGTCTGAACAAACGAAAAGCTAAACTCTATAGCTCCAGAATCTTAAGATGATCCTCGCTGATCAATCTGCAAAAATGTTAGAAGTAGGGGAATGAGCACACAACTATGCCCAGTAAGCAGCGACTGTCATCAGTAAGGTCACTCAAAACAATTGGAAACAGAAGAAGAGAAGATAAACATAATATCCACATTCCTCAAACGGTCAGAAGCTTTCAGAATCAGAAACAGAATGGGACACAAGAGTCCCCGGTGCAGAAACAGTCAGAGTTCTTAAATAGAGAAGGGACAAGACACAATGCACACACTCAGAAGGGTCGAAGACCCATAGACCATGACAGATCTCTCGGCAACGCAGAAATGACTCGAAAGAGCCAAAGGGTTCATCAACCCCACAGAACAGAAAGGGAATGACCCACACTCAGAACGACGTCTACATGGTATACCACGGAATAGCTCGACCCAGCCATTCACGGCTCAGAAACAATGTGAAATGTCCCAAAACAGAAGGGTTGCTTAAACAGAAGCAAGATTGCATTTAAATATGCCAAAACACTCATAAATCAGTAGCACAGGTCATAAGGGACCCAACGCCGTAGACGGCACTCAAATCGGAGTTCAAACGAAGATGTTACGCTGAAAACAGAGGGGTGTCCGAACTTGTGTCCGGACGTCGAAGTTCGGACGCAAGTCGAGACTCGGAAACCAAAGATTATCAAATGTCCGAACTTGTGTCCAGACATCAATGTTCGGACACAAGTCGAATTGAAATCAGATAGAGGAATTCAGAATGTCCGAACATCAATGTTCGGACTGATGTTCGGACGGGTTACAGAAAAGAGTTACGCGGAAGGTCCGACCTTGTGTCCGGACGTCAAAGTTCGGACGCAGGTCGAACTAAAATCAGAGAAGAACCCAAGGGCGTGTCCGAACATCAAAGTTCGGACTTATGTTCGGACATGCCCCGAAATTTGAAAATCAATAGAGCAAAACGCACTGTCCGAACTTCAAAGCTCGGACGGAAGTTCGGACAGTGCGAAAACTGCATTTTCCAGAACACGAACAGAGCAGAAACTTGTGCACAAACATCATCACGAATTGCCAAATTGATACACACCAAATCACAGAGAAAAACAGAGAACCATGGGGTTTTAACCATTCCAAAACGCAACCAAACAGACAACACAAACAGATTCACACCCAAAACAGAACCGTTGCAATCCCCATGGCTGAACTTCCAAACCGAATCGAGTAACTACCTACCTCAATTATCAGCCACTGAACCAACGATCTGAGCAGTCCACAGCAGCCCCGAATAATCCACCAGCAGAAACATGCACAGCAACGCTGATTTCCCAAACCAAAGACACAAAAATCATAAAACTGCAATGTAGAACCCTAGATTATTTACCTCAATCTGCAACACCAACCTGATTACTGAAGTGAATCAATTCCACAATCTGCAGCAGCAAAACTCTCCAATTCGATTGTAGCAGCAGCCTTCACGATCCTTATCAACAGAGAAAACAGAGAGCGAGAGAGAGAATGGAAGAACGCTCGCTCTGAACGCACGATGTAAACTGACAGAGGAAGATTGATCGTGATGTAAAAATAATTAGAAGGGGAATAAATAAATAAGGTTCCCTTTCCTTATCAGTTAAATAAAACAATTACCTTAATTGTTTTAATAGATGGACCTCCTTGCCCTCTTCAAATAAAACAATACCGCCGGTGTCCCAAATGATAGCAAGGAAGTAAATAATCCAACTTAGAGTAATATTGTACAGATATATATTAAGGTATGAATTGTGGGTTATAACACACTGACTTCGACCAACCTTGGGACTGAACTTGGCAAGGTCAGTCGAGTCATAAATTTTGAAACCAGCAACACACTGACTTGGACCGACCTTGGGACCTACCTTGCAAGGTCGGTCGGGTCTGAATTTTCCAGTATCGTAACTCACTAACTTCGACCGACCTTGGGGCCGACCCTGGGTAAGGTCGGTTGAGTCATACAAAAAAAAAGAAAAAATAAATAATAGTGATCATATGTATATATATATATACACACACACATATACATAATATAGTAGTACACCATTGATGGAGTAAGAATGGTAAGGAAACCTGTATATGTGTAAGGAAACAAACCTAAAGAATGAATTGGGGTTTATAACCACTTGTGAATTGTAATAACTAGTAAGTGTACAATGGAAATGGTAATGCAAGAATGAGTTGGGTCAATAATAGATCATTGACCGTACAACTCCGTGTATGTTATAGGAATCAAATAGTTGAATTCCGAAGGTAAACCGGGAGTACGAGTACGACGGTGAACAGTATGATTTTCTCATGCCCCGTATGCTACCTTGGCTACTCTGATTTGTGTGTTTATGTGAGCACCTAAATAAGATAAATGCACGAATTGGATTTTAATGCACTTACTTGTGCTTGTAATATATTGTTCTTGTTGTAATGCCTTGAACTCTTAGTTCGTATAATTCATGAAATGAACGGATGAGGATGAAGTGTATGTGTAGCTTTATGTGTAATGTATTAACCCTTAGTATGGAAGTAAGGACTTCTAACTAATTCCTAACTACCTAACTTCTAACTTGAGTAATTGGTAAAATGGAATGAGTAGAAGTTCGATATAGTTTCGGCCACACATGAGGATAAGGAGACACAAGAGGTTGGATCCGAATTCTGGCGTTAATCTTTTCCATGGACCAAACCCCTTAAATGGGTAACATCCTGGATTAGTGAGCCACCCTAAAGCGCGGTGGTGGGATATAGTAGTCCCTACCCGGAGGTCATACCGACTTGACTTGAGTAAGTAAGTAAAGAAAGTATTTGTATGAGTAAGGGTCTTGGCTAGTGTAAGTCATTGACCACGAGTAAAAGAGCAAAGTACACCCGATTAACCCGGGTGAGTAAAGAAGCTAACAAGCCTTGTGTATGTATTGGAGAAGTGTATCTCCGTATTCCTGTAAGTATGAATGGTTGACTTGTATTGTCTTCCTTGTGTGTATTGAATGAATGTATGTATGCTCTGTGATGTAATTGTAATATTGTGTATAAAAGCATGTATGTATGTATGAATAAAACAAACATCATGTATTCGACTAAGTAGTCGGCGTACCTCCGTTAGCACGCGGGGTATGCGAATTTCATATGCAGCGTTTTGCTGAGCCCCTTGGGGCACTGTTTTTATTTTACAGGTACCCGTGAGATTTGAAGGTCGTGATACGACCGTGATGAATTCTTTTTGGAGTAGTTAATAGATTTGAATGGTGTACCAAGTTGTACACGGCTTATGCCTTTTCGAGTAGCCGGTGTACCAAGTGCTACACCCTTTTGGATTTTGAGAATGTGAAATTGGTAAGAATGGAAGGTTGTATAAACTCTTAACTTTTGTAGACTTGTAGAGCTGGAATGTAATTCATATACCTTCAATACTTGGTAATCAAGAATGTAAGTAAGTATTTGGAATTGTAATGTAAGCATTTATGTTACTTGGTATATCTTAATCTTCAGACCGTTATTGTAAGTAGTAGAAGCCTTGTTAGTCTTGGAATGGCTAACGACGTTGTATCACCCGCCGGGAGTATGTAAGTATCCGCTGCGTGTAGCGTAAGTAAGGAGGCGATTAGAGGATAATGGAAGGATTAGTGATTTGGTCTCTGATGATTAGATTACCAAGTGTAGTGATTACCGAGTTAGGACTACAAACCATTTTACAACGGAAAATTAGAAACCTAAGTAGGAATGACCGTTAATGATAACGGATACCCTTGACGTCTGAAAGGATGATACCATTGTTTAACTCAAGACCACATGGTCACAGTATCTATGTAATCCACACTTGTTCAGATGTCAGGAAGAGAACGTGGTCGAGGCCGACCCCGGGGAGAGCAGGCTGATGAGCCGGGTGCGCAGACGGTCGCCGAGATCGTCACCGCTGCCGTGGCACAGCTGTTGCCCAGCTAATGACTGCAGCACAACATCAAGTACAGCAAAACCAACAACAACAGCCCGACCCCCTCAACCCCACTAAACGAATTGGGTAAAGAGCGTCACCGACCTTTGACCTCCCTGCTTTAGAGGCGAGAGTGACCCCTCCAAGCTCGAGGCCTATATCTCCGAGATGGAGACGGCTTTCGAGACCCTCGAGGCTCCTACAGGAGTGAGGGTGATAGCGGCGTACTACCTTAAGGACGCAGCTATGGACTTATGGAAGCCCGTTAAGTCCGAGCATGCTGCTGACCCCGCATTCACTGGGAAGCATTCACCTCTCTTCTCCGATCTAAGTATTACCCCGAGCATGTCAAGACCAAGAAGCGGCTTGAGCTCGATGCCCTCAAGATGACAGAGAAGATGACGGTTGATGAGTATTACCGTACCTTTACCTCCATTCTCAGACTCCTACCCGACCTTGGGTATACCGGCCAAGTCTTGGTCGACCGCTTCTACGACGGATTGAGCCATCGACTCCGGTATGGCATGGGATTCACACGGTTTACCTCCCTTCAGGTAAACATCGTTTAAACCCCCAGATGCCATGAACAATACGAATTAGTATCCCCATATGTAAATGCGTAACCTAATGCCTGAATACTCCAAGAGTGTTACCACGCTGCATCTCGAGTTGAGATCACCTGCCAGCTGAGAGACGAAGAGCAAACGCTGAAGCGCAAGGTGAACAGCAAGGGTAACAACTTCGAGGAGCAAAATCAGAACAAGCCATGGAAGAAGAAGAAGGGGAACTACTCCCACCAAAACTAGAAGAATACCTCTGGAGACAGCAGTGCCCATGCTGAGAAGGGCAAGGCAGCTGAGTCGTTGCAGCTCGCCTACACTGCACCAGTGGCAGCAAAGCCACTGAGGTCTCAGCCCTACAAGGGTAAGAACCCGAAACCGAAATAGTATGCTTGTGAATTAGTATGTATGTGAATAAGTATAAATATACTGAACCTTGCTAACTTAGAAGCTACAGGTTCTGGTTCTGGCTATGGCAAGAGCCAAAATGATGGCCGAAGCTATGTGTGCCGAAATTGCAATAAGGATCATCCCGGAACCAATTTCCAAGGAAAGGAGATCCAATGCTACAACTGCCAGAAGCCGGGGCACCGTGCTAATGTATGCCCGGAGAACTCAAAGCCCAAGGGCAACTACCAGGGCTACAAGCAACGCGAAGGCAAGGAGGTTGTGTCTGGTGATGCTCAGACCCAGCACACCTCACAGGGACAGGGCTCCCGAGGTCCGTAGAAGGGCGCACCACTGAGGCAGCCGGCGTTGCACATCACTGACCGTGATGGGACCGGTACTAAGTCCGGCCTAGGTAATAATTCCTACCTTTAATCCTTGAAGAGCATGTCTAGAGTATTGAACTGCCTGTATGAATGAATGCATGGATGCGTAAGCACTTGAAGTATGTTACCCAATACCTTCAAACCCACTTCATGAAGAAACTGACATCACCACTCACCACTTCACCAACGAGCAGTGTTAGGTTATCCGCCCAGGCTTATTAAAAGGATACTTGATGCTTGAAGAACAAGTTTCAATCATCTGACGATGCAACGAACTAGGAGCGGGTCTAGGAGGATTTTACACACCCGAATTCCCCGGTGGAGCAATAATGAAGATAAAGATAATATGCTTGGGAAAGGACTGGAATCCTTATACCAGGACATACCAGAAGACGAGGAGACAAGACGGAGCAACACCTCCATCAATACCCACTGAATTTCGAACACTTGTTACTGAAGCTGTAGAAGTCGCACAACAATGTGAAGATGACCCAATCCCTGCACTTGAAGTAGATTTATGTATCGTCAACTTCTATGAGAAAGAAGGACGACTTGGCTTACACCAAGATAAGGACGAGACAACGGAATCTCTTGAACAAGGAGTGGCCGTAGTGTCTTGGTCCATTGGTGATGACACAGTATTTTTGTATAGCAACCAAAAGCGTTTGGACCTCGCAGAGAAACTGGTATTAAGATCAGGAGATATCCTAATCATGGGTGGAAAATCAAGGTTGCTGTATCACGGGATCAAGAAGATCAAGTTGAATACGGCACCACCAGCAATAATTGTAACACCCCTACTAATAACACCACACTTAACCATTAATCGCAGCGGAAATCACATCATAAACACTGACTATTTCAATGGGTGTTACACGCCGTTAGCCACCCACGTGGCTAACAAGGCTATTACTTACACAACGTACCGGTCTGATGGACAAGATTACCGAGCATTACACCTTACATTTACAAATCCATTATAAACTGAATACAAATACATCTACAATCCAAACTGTACCGAGTCTAATACATTCCATCATCGATATCACGCTAAACTAAATAACCACCCATACATAAACTGTTACCCCGTCCTACTCTCGAACGGCTACCAGCTTCATTGTACCTGAAAAGTAATGGGGGCTCCCAAAGGGGGTCAGCACCTTTGCTGGTATGGTAATCCTGCAGCCCGCATGCTACCGGGCCACGCACAACTAATTGTCGAGTGAGCATGCATGTTATTTTATTCTTAGCACGCAAGAAAACTATAAACACAAGACAAACTTATAGGCACACACATCCAAATAAAAGGATACAACCTAACATTCACGCATCACATTGGTTAGATCACCTCATTACACTTTACTTAAGGTGTGTCGGATTAAATATAAGTCCACACACCGTACATATTTACTTTACTTAGATGGGTCAGTCTTAGTATAGATCCGTATACATTATACACATATTCCCCTAGTCCGACGTGAGTCAGATAATAGCTTTAGTTAAGCTATCCCGGTCTTAATATAGGACCGTACACATTATACACATATCCCCCTAGTCCGACGTGAGTCAGATAAATAGCCTTGGTTAAGCTTGAGGGTGGTTGTAATCCAAGAAGGAAAAACAACCATAACATAACAGAGTGGGAGTTAATTAACATATATACATCAACTCCCAAACAACACGCGCGACCGGAACGACCGGATTCCTCACCCCCCATAATATATACACATTAGTTAGAGGTTCCTCTATGGAACTTATCACATACATACATCTTTTGGTGTTACAAGTTTGGTTAATCACACACAAGGGATGTATCATTCCGTTCGACAAGCATGGACCACATCATTCGTTAAACAACGATACATTAAGCAAGGACAACACAAAACACACATAACCACAATATACAACTAAGGCACGGATAGCCGTAGTTAGTACGTTCCCGTGGGTTGGGACGTTTAATCCGAATACCGATCTCTTATGTGATCCTAGAGTCGGTTAGCTACGGTTTAACACATAATTAAGGTTAAACGGTATCGGATTTATTTACGCCACATTAATGAATTACTGTAAAATCATTTCATGCTTTATCTTGCAAGGTGGCAAACACACAGAAAAACAAGTTGGCATTCAAGCCGGTGTAACCCGGTAGGACACAGGTTGCAAGAAAACCATACCTGTCACCAAGGTCCACTCTATTGCATCCTCTTATGTTCTTTGAATAATATTTGAACAACTGGTAACATTACATTTGTTTCCATTAACATCGGGGCAATACAATTGTTAAATGACTAGTGCGCCCATAATTAACCCCGTTATCCCGTTATACTTAATTTTACTCTTGTGATCTTAAGTTCACAAATCTCACATCAAACCTAACACTTGTTTACACATCTTAAGGCCTTTAAATGTCACCAAACAAGGCCTAAACATCATCCAAAACCATTACCATCCAATCCCCCATCATTAGAAGGCTGAAGCACACTTATAGAGCAAAATGGAGTTCAAAAGATTATCGGTCATTTTCAATTCAAAATATACATAAACATATGCCAAAACATGTAAAAACATATAGTACTTGAAAAGAGGAATCCAACGCCGCAAACGACACTCAAAACGGAGTTCAAACGAAAAAGTTATGCAAAAACAAAGGCTGGTCCGAACATGCGTCCGACCTTGCATGTTCGGACATAAGCCGAGAGTCTGAAAATCTTCCGACGTATGATGTCCGAACTTCAATGTTCGGACACATGTTCGGACATACCGAAAACTGGAAAATCAATTACGGAAAACAGCCAGAACCAAGCCAAAAATCCCCCACAAAACATACATAATGTATTGTAGCATATTTGCCAATCGAAAACACATTTCCACGGGGTTTTGACGCATCAAAAGCATCCAAACACATCACCACTAGAGAATCAAGCAATCAAATATAGAAAACTAACAAGAACGAAAATCCCCCGTGGTTGAACATACCCACCCGAATCCATTCACCACCTACACTCTATTCAACATTACAAACACCAAGGTCCTCCCATTCACCAAGCCATCATCAACACACTCATTTTCTACCAAAATTTCACCATAATCTCCATAATCTCAACAACCACAATATCAATCACAACCCAAAACATTTGGCTCTTAAGGCCCTCAATTCAACCATTAATTCACAAACCTCTCTAAAATCAATTAAACACATTTCCAACATAGATTTCAATCCACAATTTTAGGTTAATTAATTTGTTTACCCATCCCAAACTCTAAAACAATTAAGAACAAGGTTCAAGGTAGTTTTCTTACCTTAATTTCACAAGTCTCCTTAATTCTCCTCTTGCTCCTCATCTTCTCAAAATCGGTTACGAGGGCATGGAGTTTCCAAACTCCGTCCCAACATTAAAGAACACAAAACATACTCAATTAATTACCTAAACCCTTAGAAAATCTCAATTCAATCAAAGGGCTTAAATCACCATAGTTAGGGTTTACCTTTTGAAGCTTTTAAGAGGGGTTCTCACCCTTGAATCAAGAAGGGGACTATTCCACCATTGAAGGGTTAATTTGGAGCTCAAGAACAAGGAGAAAAACAAGGTATCAAAATGGTGAAAAATCGATTACACCAAGAGATGAAGGGGAAATGACTTTTTCTTGGAAATTTTTACCTTAGAATGAAGAGGAGACTCCAAGCTCCACAATGATGCCATTTTCTCTTCAAATGGGGAAAACCTATGGAGGTCAACTTCATCTTTTTTGAATTTTAAAAAGAGAGGATGATAGAGGAGGATGAGAGGAAGAAGAATATGTAATTATTTTTGTGATTGGAGCTTGTATGAAGCTTGGGCATGGCATTGTAGTTGGAGTAGCCATTGGAGAAGGAGGAGAAAAATCGGTGGCTTAGGGGAGAAGATGGAGCCGGCTGGGAAGGAGAGAGAGAGGAAAAGGGGTATTTGTACCCTTTTGTTATTTTGGCTCTTTTGACTTAATTAATTTGATAATTAGTCAAGAGTGTGAGAGAGCTAATTAACATATTAAAACCGGCCCCCTTACAGTAACACCTGCTGGAGCGTTTTTCATTTTTTTTTACAGAAACGCTCGTTTATTTACCCGGTTTAGCACTATTCACTAACCGGGTCCATTTTCCGGGATTTTCTTGTTTATTTAATTTTTATGGCTATTAAACTCCCATTAATGATTATTTATAGTTATGTAGTCAACTATAATTTTTACGGGGTCATTTGACCGTTTAAAGTCACGTTTTCAGGTTTGCTCGAAAAACGCGCTTTAAGACTCCGTTAGCGTTTTAACGCATTATTTGGATCCGTTTTCTTCTGGAATTTTTCCCACATGTTCTTAGTGTGTAATCAGGGTATAAAGATATATTTATAACCCTAGTGAAGGTTATATACCTCCTAAAATAATTAAATACGCGTTTTCATGTTTTGTGACTTTTACGCATTTTCTTTTTCTTTTTGGTTTTTATTTCTTCACCAATGATCTTAAGGACTTAATTAGCCTTAGAAAATCATAATTACATAATTAATTAGCATATTAAGGTTTGGGGTATTTCAATAATCAATGCCACACACATGAAACCAGGATGCCTGAACCTTACCTTTAGAAAGTATTAATCTTGTAGTAGCATGTAATGCATTAGTAACGTGTATTAGAGACACAGTATGTATGATGGTTGGTTTATTCAATAAAAGCAGTGTTGGTTATTAAATTCCACATGCGTTATACCACCAATTCTTATAAATCTTATGAATCATTAGGTTGTGGACTCGGTACCGATGGTAACCTGAGTATCCTCACCGAAGCACAAGCCGATAAGAGCGTCACCATTCTAACGGGAACCTTCCCAGTAAATGGCATTGATGCCACAGTACTATTCGACTCCGGCGCCTCTCACACCTTTGTATCGCCATCATTTGCGAAAAGGTTGGGGCTAGACTAGATGAGTTACCAAACTTCCTGGTTACTCTCCCATCGAAGGAGCGAGTACAATATACCTAGTATTATCAAGCTGCCACGATTCGAATCAAGGGCGAAGAGTTTCCCATATCCTCCATCGAATTTAATGGGTTGGGATTCGACTTGATAGTCGGGATGAACTGGTTGGTCCGGCACAAGGGGCGAATCCTCTGCGCCGAGCATAGACTGCTACTCAAGGGACCGTCTGGGGTTACTGTTTCATACCGCGAGAGGCCGAGAGAGCCTTTGACTACAGTCATCTCCGCCATGGATATGTACCGGGAGCTCAGAAAAGGGCATAATGTGTATCTGTGTTATGTACAAGATCTGGAGAGAGATCCAGAATTCAGTACCGATGTACCGATTGTATCAGAATTCCCTTATGTATTCCCGAAGGAGCTGCCTGGTATGCCACCTCAAAGAGCTGTTGAATTTGAGATTGACCTCATGCCTGGTACTGGTCCCATTTCTAGGGCACCATACCATATGGCACCATACCGTATGCCACCATACCGTATGCCACCTCAAGGAGCAATTGCGCGACCTTCTCGACAAAGGGTTTATACGCCCGAGCGTATCACCCTGGGGAGCACCGGTCCTCTTCGTGAAGATGAAGGACGGTAGCCTCCGACTCTACATCGAATACCACAAATTGAATGCGGTCACTGTAAAGAACAAGTATCCATTGCCAGGCATCGATGACCTGTTCGATCAGTTGAAGGGAGCTTCAGTCTTTTCTAAGATTGACCTCCGATCCGGATA
Source organism: Limonium bicolor (assembly GCA_023374045.1). NCBI lineage: Eukaryota > Viridiplantae > Streptophyta > Magnoliopsida > Caryophyllales > Plumbaginaceae > Limonium > Limonium bicolor. The sequence goes on from CM041777.1 coordinate 339,422,660, forward strand.
TCATCAGATTGCTATCAAAGAGCAAGACAGTGAGAAAATGGCATTCTGAATGAGATATGGCCACTACAAATTCACGGTGATGCCATTCGGTTTGTCTAACGCACCATCCAAATTCATGGATCTGATGAACTGCCTATTCAGTGATCAGTTGGACACTTCGGTAGTAGTATTCATTGACGACATTCTCGTGTATTCAAAGTCAGCAGAAGAGCATGAAAACCATTTGAGAAGGGTACTTGAGACACTACGCGAGAACCAGCTGTATGCGAAGTTCTCCAAATGCGAGTTTTGGCTAGATCAGGTATCTTTCCTCGGCCATGTCATCTCGAGCGCGGGTATCTTCGTTGATCCATCCAAAATTGAAGCAGTACGATCATGGCCTAGACCTAAGACTGTTACCGGCATCCGGAGCTTTCTTGGTCTAGCTAGTTATTACCGCAGGTTTGTAAAGGACTTCTCGAAAGTCGCTAAGCCCATGACGACATTGATGAAGAAAGATGCACCGTTTTTGTGGACAGACGAGTGCGAGGTATCCTTCCAGAGCCTAAAGGACTCATTGACCTCAGCGCTCGTGCTCACTCTTCCAGAGGGCACAGAGGGATTTTAGGTGTATTGTGATGCATCAGGCAAGGGCATGGGATGCGTACTCATGCAGCATGGTAAGGTTGTAGCCTACGCCTCCCGCCAGCTGAAAAAGCATGAGGAGAATTACCCGACACACGATCTAAAGTTAGAAGCCATTGTCTTCGCCTTGAAGATATGGCGACACTGAGAATGGAAGAAATGGTACCAGCCAAAAAGGACACATAGAGCATCCGGCCACTTCTAGCCGAATGCAAATGAGGACACATAGAACATCCGATCACCTCTAGCCGGATGAAAATAGAGCTCAGGCAAGATAAAATGTAATGCGGCCGGTTGCCTGTGACCGGCCAAAGCTGCTAAAAGAGGGTAAAATTGTACTTATACATGTAAAAGGACAGGCTGTCAGCATAAGATCGGGTACCAAAACACTATAAATAGGGGTTTACCCCCATGAAATAAGATACGATATAACTCACAATCAAATTTAAGTTCGATTCTAGCAAAAGCTCTCTCTCTATCTCCTTTTCTCTCTCGCTGAACTTGTGATCGAAACCAGGTAACATACGATAGTAAGAAAGATCGAATTGGATAAGAATGAATACTTCATTTCATTTGGCGCCGTCTGTGGGAATGAATAGCTAGAAGCAACCACGAAACCAGGATCTAAGCATGGGAAATGGCTCCTAGATCTAAGAAAGCACCGAAGAACACCGCTGAGGAGAATAATCGTACCGAAGAGGAAATGAGTTCCAAAATGCCAGAAGCTATCTCTAAAAGAGATCTCAAAGATATGCTGAAAGGATTGGTCAGATTGATCGATGAGAAGATTGTGGAAGGAAACGAGACTCTGCAACAAGAGCTGATGCAAAGAGATGAGGAATATCAAAGAAAATGGGATGAAATGACTGAGGCTATAGAACTATTGAGGAACAGGGATTCAAAAGGAAGTAATGGCGAAGAGAGTAAGGATCGAAAGAATACTACGATCATTATCAAAGAAGAGACGGAGGAAGACAATTAGATAGACATGAGCCTTTATCCCTTCTCGGAAAGGATAAGGAAAGCAAAACTTTCGCCGATAGGCACAATCTCATTGTCAGGAAAAACAATAAAACGCATGCAGAACCAGGGACAATAAACACTATTAAAAAGGCAGAAAATGTAAAGAGAAAGGTGGATTGATCAAAACCTTGTTTGGCCGGAGGATCGGTGCAAAGCCCTGTAGCTTCCAAAGTATTTTCTTGAGCAGGATCTGAAGAAAAGTAACCCGACAAGTCAGGAAACTGTTCGCAAATCGGGGTCGGATGACCGGACTCCCGCTCCGGGCGAGAACCAAGGTCCAGACCTGAACCAGGGGTGAGAGGGAGAAAGACACGACGCCCAGACTCTGGACTCACGTGCCATGTACCTGGGAATCCGGCGTTCGGGCGTTCAAGGGATTCCAAGCTTTTCTTTTTCTTTGATTGCCCAGCTTGGTCATCTTCTACTTCTTACCTGGAGCGCTTCTTAGAAGGAGCCGTATCCCCCAAGAGCTGCTCAGCCGCACCGACGGCCGCATCTATCGAATCATAGTAATTGATCCTTTCGTCCCCGCTCTTGAAATTGACGAAGTTCCAACTATTAAAGGGACCAATCTTCTGTTCCTTCCGTAAGAAATCTGCATGCAACACGCCGAAACAGTAAGGAAACCAATGAAGAAAATAAAATCTGTACTAATAACTGATACTTACAGTAGTAGGTCTTTAGCGAAGATAGGTGCACTTTGGTAAAGAACGCCTCAACGGTCAACGGTTCGCGACTTCGCCCCTTCAAAATCTTCGAGATGGGTAACTCGGCCAGAGAAGTAGAGGAGCACTCGAGCTGACCTTTGATAACTTCGGAGCAGTACGGAACACCCAGATAACGGCCGGATGGAGGAACGATCACGAACCACCGCGAGCTCCACCCATGCACCTTTTTGTAGTCAAAAAGTGAATATCCGGCCTTCACAATGATGGTTAGGCTGTCGGGATCAACCCTAACCGTAAAAAATTGGGCAAATTCGGTGCCCTCCGGCCGAATTTTATTTTCTTCGCAAAGGGCAATAAAGGCATGGAGATACGAAACGGCCTTTGGATGAAGATGGGCAAGAGAGCAGGAGAGGCAGAGCAAAAACCCCAAGACGAATGGGTGTGGGGGAATGGTCAAGCCGGAGGGAAAGAAATCAGCGTAAACTACGTACCCAAGACCGAAATCGTCGTAGGGGTGAGAATCGGAGGACGGTAGATAAATTTGGGTACCTAGTGGGACTTCGACACCTCTGAGATAATTAGAAAGGGAAGAAAAGTCGAGGGAAGAAGGAGAGGGCTCGCGACCAGCCAAAAAGGGCTTTGAGGATTGCAGGAAAGAGGGGCGAAAGCCATTAGAGGAGCGAGAACCTTGAATCGCTTCAATGGATGGCGAAAATCTTGCTGCAGCCTTGCTCTTCTTGACGGCGGAAGAAGACATTGGAGAAA